>CM041782.1:121900819-122388319 GCA_023374045.1 Limonium bicolor | reverse complement strand
ACCCGGTCGGAGTATAGTGTAAATATATTACGACCGAGAGTATCGTACCCAAGGGACTTATAGAAAATTAGTCCTAATCCGGTAATAACCTATTCTAACAAAGGGGGGAAATGTAAGTGACAATTAATTAACTAAAATCCTAACTAAATAATAATTTGTCCTAGATTCGGGATTACATCAACCAAGCAATAATATGATCACGCAATGAACCTCAAAACTCGAACTTAACCAAACAACTTGAAGACGCCGGACATACTGCCGGACACCAGATGCACGACACATTCAAAGACGTTGGATGTGCCGGACACAGGAGACCCGGCATTACACCCGGCATGTTCAAGTTGTAAATGCCACTTTCCTGCTTCGGGTCTGACAACAAGAAACTCACTACCCATTAGCAAATCGAGCATATGTCATGCCACGAAATGAACAAGGTAATGGGGGGGGAAGATGGGTTAATTCGTAATCTTTTATGCTAACCCTAAATCATAGATGAAAACATCAAAGACCACTAAGATTTGTCTAACCTATCCTACTCTTGGGCTTTTCTTCCTCAAGTAGAATTTGCACAAAGGGAATGAGGGATCAACTAATTCCCTTGCAATAAGAACCAATATCTTAATGAACGCTTGAAATTATATTGAGATAATCATAGTGTTTACAAGAAGGAATTCATCCCTAACCAAGAACTAACAAGGATTTCTACTTCACCATCCACTCAAATAAAGAAGAAATACATAAGGGAGAAGGAGATTGGTTATAGCCTCAACCCTGACAAGATCTTCTCTTCTTCTCGTGGATGGATCCGTAGAAATGCCTTGGACACCAACACTTGGAATGTGGGCGGAAGTGGAGTAATGAATGGAGTATAATATGGTGTTGAAGTGTGTTGAATTGTAGCCTTCCTCGGCCTATTTATAGGCATCAAAGTGACTCTTGCCGGGCGTCGTGCCGGGTCCCGAATAGCCGGCACACGTGTTAAATGCGCCCAACTGTTAACGGTCGAAACCGTCAATTCCGTGCGAAACAGTGCTTATGCCGGGCAGGATTTACCCGGCATCACACCCGGCAGTAGATAAATCTCCAACGGTCAATAACGGCCATCGTCTGGTCAACCGTGGCGACTCTTCACTTATGCCGGATAGCATATACCCGGCATTATGTCCGGCAATGCCTCTTTTCTGTTCTGTGCTTATGCCGTGTAGAATCTACCCGGCTTGGAGTCCGGCTTCAATTAACTTTTTGCCTAGAAAATCCTTCCTTGCACAGAAAACTCATAAAAACATAAGATTGTACAAATATTATACTTTAACACATAATGGGCATAAATAACATAAATATAACTTTATTTAGATAAATATAATACTAAATCTAGTGAAAATATGATAAGTCTGCGGCTTATCAAGGCCCTACACTTACCTTTTGCTAGTCCTCGAGCAAAACAAGATTAGAAAAGACTAATTACTTATGCACAAAACAGATAAACTTTAGAATGAAATGTAGATAAATATTCTCAACTCTATGACTCTAATTCATAAGTATCACTTAATCTACCTTATTCTATCAAAACATACTAATGGGTATAAAACAAAGAATTTTTCAAAACCGATCAAAAGCTTTTGGGCTATTTTGCATAAGGGATTGTTGTATCTCTCCTTTTTCCGGTTTCCATCATTCAGCTCTATTTTTCAAGAGTTTCTGAACGTGGCCAAGACTCTCATCAATGGTTTTTATGAATCAGCCCTATTTTGCAAGGGTTTCTGAATCAACCATGATTTTTTTTGCATTGAAGAATGGGGAATTTAGGAGAAAAATAAAAGGAAAAACTCTCTTTTCTTGCTTTTATTCTGAGGCACTTTTGCAACCTCAAGGAATATATTGCTTTTCCTTTGGAAGAAGATTTTTTTTCTTTTTTTCTTTTTCTTCTTCTTCTTCTTTCTTTTGCACAAAAACCCTTTTTAAGATTTTCACCCAAAGGTTTTTCACGATTTTGAAAGAAAAGAATAACACCCAGAAGTATATACAGGAAAGAATTAGGAGAAAGATCATATACTCATGTTAAACCAAAAGAATCAAAAAGTTAAAAACAGGAATCTAAAAATCATTAGAGAGCTTACCTCTTGAGAGAACAAGCTTTTAGTCATTCCTAATCTTATCTCGATCAAAAACATGCAAAAAGTTTAGTAAAACATCGATAAAACTCACAACTTATGCATATTAATAAACTTTTTTTTAAGGGGGGGTCCCTGCCCTACACTTGGCAGGAACACTGTCCCCAGTGTTCGAAAGTTTACGAATAAGTAAAACTTTTTTTTTTTTTTTTTTTTAAGAAAACTAAAATAACTAGGCTGAAAATATTGACGAAAACAAATCATATATAAAAAAATAGAAATTAAATGTAAGAAAGGCTCCCCTGTTTGACATTGAAGGTGTGAGGAGGACCCGCCCTACACTTAGCCTTTTAGGCTACTTGGCGTTATCTGAGATCCTTGGTAGAATGGTGACCGAATTCGCATGCTCCCGTGGATTTGTCTGTGTTTGGGACGGGAGTTGACCTTGCTGTCTTGGTTGCGTCAGAAGTTGCTGTAACTGCAACTGCAATGATTTGTGCTCTTTGCGAATGGTCGAGATCTCATTTTGAGTATCCTGGGTCTTGTTCATCAGGGCTGACATCATGTCACGAAGTTCTGCCATTTCAGCCTCTGATGATGATGTAGGATGGGATGGTCTGAATTGCCTTGGACCTCCCTGGTAGCCGGCTTGACTCTGGAAGTGTTGAGGGGGTTGGTTCCCCTGTTGCCATGGCTGCCGAAACCCTTGGTTACTCACATAATTGACTTCCTCAACATTCTGAAAGTCTGGAATGTCAGGGCTCGAAGCGTGTGGTCGTGCACTAACCACGTTCGCTTGTTGAGGAAGTTTGTTCATTGCTATTTGCTCCACCACTTTCTGTAAAGCGCTAACCTTCGTTGACGTCTGGGCGTTACTCTCCAATAACTGCTCATGACTTTGCATAAGTTTGTCAAATTTAGCATCGCCCCCTCCGACTTGATATAAACCAGCGGTACTACCCCTGGTGCCACCGGTGGCCCATTCTCTTATCTCTTCACAAAGAGATTCAACCCCACTAAGGAATTGATCTCCAGGTTTCTTCAATATGTCTGCACCAAGGGAGGATAGGATCATGGTCTTGCATTGATTGACCAATCCCTTGTAAAACAACTGAGATAGTTGTTCCTTGGTGAGGCCGTGGTGAGGACATGTGCGTTGCAACCCCTTGAATCTGTCCCAAGTCTCACAGATGTTCTCCGAGCTAGGTTGTCTGAAGTTGTAAATGTCGGCGATCATCTCCAGGGTGCGACTTGGAGGCATGAACTTATCATAAAACTTGGTTGCCATGTCCTCCCAAGTGGTGATGGTACTAGGGGATAGACTGTGGTACCATTTGCTGGCGTTCCCCGTAAGGCTATGGGGGAAGAGGGATAGTCTGGCATATTGGAGGACATTGTTTGTGGAGGTTAGGCTATTTGTGTGTTGCAAGAATTTGGTGATGTGAAGCAAAGCATCGTCCGGGTTTGTACCATCGAACATACCCAATTCCTTGATGCACCGTATTTGATGATATGGCTTGAGTTTTTGCCATTCATCGTATTCGTTTTGTGGAAGGAGAGGGAGGTCGATTGCGGGCTTTTGGCCTTGGTTGGAAGGCCGGTTTATGTTACGGACGGTAGGTGCTGCCATTGGTGTAGGATCTGCTTCTTGTAGGGTTCGTTGTTGCCTTAAAGTATGAAGCAGGGTTCTCTCGATCTCCGGATCAAAGTTGGCTAAATTGTCAGGAGTACTTGTTGACCGAAGAAGCATTCACTTGGTTAACTTCAGGAGGAGTAAGAGAAAACGTTATAATATTCGTAATAATAAAAGAAATAATATAATGATATAATTATAATTATGTAAATACACGAATGAACAAAATTTTTTGTTATGCCGGACAGAGTGCCGGGTGGTTCTTACCCGGCAGTGGACTTCCTCCACTAATGCCGGGTGTGTACAACCCGGCACGCTACCCGGCGTGACCAAAAATCGAACATAACTTATTTAAAAGAAAAAGTAAGGAAAAAAAATAAATGTAAGAGTAAATAAGGGATTGTAGAGGATCATTACTAACTGTCCCTACTTATTTACGACAATAATAGTGAGAGAATTTGAACATGCCGGATGCCGTGCCGGGTGCGATTCGTCCGGCATAGGACTTCCTCCGAAATGCCGTGTGTAGAAAACCCGGCATAATACACGGCAAGTTCAAAACTCGAAATCTAAATTAAAGAATCGTGATATAGGGACTACTAGAAGAGGGAAATAACGAATGGGAGTAGCAAGAACAACTTTAAATTGCCAAGAACTCCATACTGTAATAAATTTTGAAAACTTTGAACATGCCGGACGCAGTGCCGGGTAAAACGTATCCGGCATCAGACTTCCTCAGAGTTTGCCGGGTGACGGACGCCCGGCACCAAGTCTAGAGAATACCGAGCTACTATCATAACTTGCCAAATACAAAATACCGTTTACTTACATTGCTGGATTACCGAGTATCAAAAGTAAAGTTAATTACATCCTTTCTCAAGTTTACCAAAAATAATGAGTTTCAACAACTACTTATCTATACCAATTCGTAATCCCCACAATATCCAAAAGGGTGTACCCCATGGTATACCGGCTAAACAAAAAGGCCTACAGCCATGTACAACTTGGTACACCTTTCAAAACCCACTAAGTACACAAAAATAGACCATCTCGATCTCATCATAGTCTTCACCCTTCACGAGCACCTGTAAGATTAAAAACAGTGCCCCAAGGGGCTCAGCAAAACACTGCATATAAACTTCGCATATACCGCGTGCTAACTAGGGCACACCGACTATTTTTGGTCGACTATACATGCGGTTCATTTTAGACATGCATACATGCTTTACATATACAACACATTCATACACAATACAATACGCACAACTGAAAGCAATACACAAGCCAAACAGTAATACAATGCAATACACAATACTACCTTCTCAATGGTTAGCCAATTACACATCCGGGTTAATCGGATGTTCATTACTCTTTTACTCATTACACATTACTTACGCAATCATGCTCATACAATTCTTCTTACTTTTCCATACTTACTTACTTACTCTTACTTACTTACTTATACTCATGTTAAGTCGGTATGACCTCCGGGCAGGGACTACACCGTCCCACCACCGGGCTTTAGGTGGCTCACTAATCCAGGATGCTACCCATTTAAGGGGTTTGGGCCGCGGAAAAGATTAAAAGCCAGGATCTGGATCCAACCTCTTGTGTCTCCGCCTCCTCACGCGTGGCCAAAACTATATCGGACTTCTACTCATTCCAATTTACCAATTTATTATGTTAGATTGGTTAGCTTATTAGGAATTAGTTAGAAGTCCGTCACAATGTCATTCGGTCACCACACAGTACATCAAGCATACACCCACTTCATTATCATCCATACATTTCATAAATTATACAAACTATGATTTAAGATAATATTCAACAAGGAACAATATCATGTAGTCACAAGTAAGCATAATAATTCCGATTCGTGCGTTTATCTTATTTAGGTGATCATTTAGCACACAACACACAAATCAGAGTAACCAAGGTAGCATACGGGGCATGAGAAGTTCATACCGTTCACCGTTGTACTTGTAACCGACTTTCCTTCGGTGTTCACAATTCAAGTCCTATAACATACATGTGACCGAGCAGTTAATTAACTATAATTAACTTAACTCGTTTATCTTTTACGTTTCCTAACTCATACTTACTAAGTCTTTACAATTCTTATACTTACACATTGTTTACTTACTCTTTATTACTTTTAAAACTTGTTTATACCCTTAATGACCTTAAACATCATTAATTAAGTACAAATATCTTATACTATCATTACCATTCGTTACCTTTTCTTAAAAGCCATTTCATAAACTTATTTTTAAAATTTGGGTTGGTCCGGGACCTTGTCCGGGTCTTAAGTCCCGGACCACCCTGTGGCCTGAACTCTCGGGTTGATTTAGTGCCTGGTCCGGGTCCTTGTACAAGGGTTAAGTCTCGGACCAGAGAAGGGCAAAACTCTCGAACGAAATTTCCATGTGGTCTGGGTCTTGTACATGGGACCAAGTCCCGGACCTACGTTTCAGTGTTACTCTCGGCCATTTTATTAGCATGGTCCGGGTCTTTAACAAGGGACCAAGTCCCGGATCTGCTGTAACTTCTACAGATTTTGCATTTTTCTTTCTCTGTTACCCTTCTATCTTTGCCCAATTAATTCCCCATTGTTCCTACACTTAACCCCACATGTTTAAGCACCTAATTAGCCTCCTAAACATGTCTAAATCTATTTCCAACTTATTACTTCTTTTCATACTAATTCACACACTTATTTTTCTAAGTTTCATTCCAACTCTTACATTGTTTCTTCCTAGCATAGTTATGCTACAGATTTTGGTTCTCACATCTACCACTCATGGTTCCTCTTCCTAATGCCATTCCTAAGGCTTATAATGCATTAACTACCTCTCTTAACGTACCCACAACTTAGCTCCATTTAAAAGTGTTTCTCCCCTTATTTCTAGTTCTTAAGTGTTCTAGGTTCTAGACAAAATTTGACATAGTATCCCCTATATTTTTACATTCTCACCACATGTCTTATTCACACAATGCTACCCATATCACCTGTTTATAAACAGCGCTAATACACAACTTCTCAACACAAATACTAGACATTAAACACTCATTTAATTCTTGCACACAACATCTAATTCCATCTAGGTTTTGACAAGTTTTCAAGTGCCTTTTAAAGCTTTAAAATATTTTAGTCTTCCACATTATACCACTACTCAATACCATTTACAATAACATTTAGAGCTACTAAAAATCTGTTACATAAAACATTACAAGAGCTACACAAGTGAGTGTAATTTACCTTGTTTCCTCATAGCTTTTTTCTTCTTCTTCTTCCTTCTTCCTTTCCCTTCCTCTCTTCCCAGGTTATGGAGATTTAAATCTCTAAAGCTACAGCCCATTACATACCACCATTTTAATTCAACTAACCCTTAAATCATCCTAAGGTTTTAAGGTAAATTTTAGGGTTTAAGAGTGCATTACCTTGCAAGTATGTGGAGAGGGTGTAGAATAGCAACAAGAGCAAGATTTCCACTCCCCAAGGATGCCAAAATCGGCTGGGCAAACAAGGTAGAAGAACTCAAGACTTAGAAATTTCTATTTTGCACATAAGGGCTAAAAATGCTAGTATTTTCGGATTCTTTTTACCTTAGACCAACAAGGTGAAGAAGAGGCTTCTAATGGTGGTCTTCATCTTCAAAACCAAGAACACACATGGAGATGAAGATGGTTGTTTTCGAATTTAGAAAAGAGGGAAATGCTCTCCTTGATGAGAGGAATACAATGGTACAAATTTTGTGATTTTTGGTGGAGGTTTGAGCACTTAACAAGAGGAGAGAAGTGGGAGGTTGGTGTGGGTTTTCAAAATCGCCATTGTTGGCTTGCTTGGAGAAGAAATAAAATGAGAGAGCGAGGGGGGAGTGCAGTATGTGAGAGATGAGAGGAAATGAGGGGAGTAGGAGAGAGAGGGTAGAAAAGCAAGTTTTTACTTTTTGCTTTTATTTGGCTTTTTGTCCTATGCAAATAAGGGATAATTAAGAGAGTGAGAGGGGGAGCAAAAGTTGGCTCACACACAGCCCTCACAAGGGTTTTAAAATTTTATTTGCAATAGTGGACACACTAGTTTGGTTTATTTACACTCTCACCCCACAACTTTCCGGTTTTTACAGTTTTTACTATTTTCTTGTTTAATTGATTTATTGGTTCTAGACCTTCATTAATGTTTATTAATGACTATTTGGTTGACCAAATTATTACGAGTCTATTTGACCCGCTTAAAGTCGCGTTTTCCCGGTTTCCTCAAAAAACGCGCTTTAAGGTTCGTTTGTGTTTTAAATCCGTTTTAAGGATCCATTTTCTTCGGGATTTGTTCCCTCATGATTATTTAGACATAATTAAGCTTCTAAAATACTTATTAGCCTAATTAATCACTATTTTAATAACGGGGTATTTCACGGATCTTCAATCCATATCTGGACCGATTCGTGGTGGTATTTATAGACGATATTTTGATCTACTCCAAGGACGAAAAGGAGCATGAGGAGCACCTAAGATTGGTTCTTCAGACTCTCAGAGAGCAGCAGCTGTATGCCAAGTTGTCTAAGTGCAACTTTTGGCTAGACCGAGTGGCGTTCCTGGGCCACATTGTTACCAAGGAAGGAATATCAGTGGATCCGGCCAAGATCCAAGTGGTAAAGGAGTGGCCAGACCGAGCAACCTGACAAAGGTTCGTAGTTTTCTAGGCTTGGAAGGATACTACAGGAGGTTCGTGAAAGATTTTTCGAAGATTGCCAGACCTCTCACCAATCTCATGAAGAAGGTGATCAAGTTCCAATGGAGTGATGATTGTGAGACAGCATTCCAGACACTGAAGGAAAGGTTAACCACAACCCCAGTGTTAACCCTACCTTTAGGGACCAAAGGATTAGAGGTATTCAGCGACACCTCCAAGTATGGTCTGGGATGTGTCATGATGCAGAATGGGAAGGTGATAGCTTATGTATCGAGGCAGTTGAAGGAGTACGAGACTCGATATCCGACGCACGACCTAGAGCTAGCAGCGGCAGTGTTCGCCCTTAAGATCTGGAGGCACTACCTGTATGGCGTTTTTGCAAGATCTACACCGACCACAATAGCCTCAAGTACATCTTCACGTAGAAGGAGCTTAACATGAGGCAGAGGAGGTGGTTAGAGTTGATTAAAGACTATGACTTGGAGATATTATACCACGAAGGGAAGTCCAATCTGGTAGTTGACGCTCTAAGCAGAAAGAGAAGTCATTCGGTGAACTCGATGTGGGTTCTTCCAGACGAGCTGGTTCGTGACTTTCAGAAGCTGAACCTAGAGGTGATGGAGTTAGGAGGTTGTGGACCGGGAGGTTAAGCTGTTCCACATGAGTGTCTCTTCCGACATCTATGGAGAGATACTCAAAGGAAAGCCCGGTGATGTGAAGCTAGAGCGTATTCTAGAGAAGATAAAAGAAGGCAGAGCAGAGGGTTTTGAAGTCCACAGTGATGACAGCCTTAGATACAGAGGCCGATGGTGTGTGCCATTGGAGTGTGCATATGTGAAGGAGAAGCAGATGAGGGAGGCTCATAATACTCCTTACTCAGTTCATCCTGGTGGTGACAAACTGACAAGGATTTGAAGAAGCTTCTGGTGGCCGAAAATGAAAAGGGAGGTGGTAGAGTTCGTGTCGAGATGCCTCACCTGCCAGAAAGCTAAATTTGAACACAAGAGGTTTGCTGCAGCCTTTGGATGTCCCGTAGTGGAAGTGGGACTCCATTTCGATGGACTTTGTGATGGGACTACCACCGGCGAAGGGTGGAGTCAACCAGATATGGGTAATCATGGACCGGCTTACCAAGATTGTGCAGTTCGTACCCATGAAGAATACCTGGTCGATGAGTCAGTTGGTGAATGCCTACATCAAAAATGTGGTGAGATACCATGGGGTACCTGAGACCATTATTTCAGACCGCGACTCGAGGTTTCTGGCGCATTTCTGGCAGCAGTTTCAGAAGGCCATGGGCACCAAACTGAAGTTGAGCACTGCGTTTCATCCAGCCACTGATGGTCAGGCGGAGCGAACCATCCAAACGTTGGAGGATATGCTTCGTGCATGCGTGATGGATTTTCAGGGTTCGTGGACAGATATGATGCATCTGATAGAGTTTTTGTATAACAATAGTTATCACGCCAGCATCAAGATGGCTCCCTACGAGGCTCTGTATGGGAGGAAGTGTAGAACTCCATTATGCTGGAGCGACATCAGTGAGACTGTTGTGTTGGGGCCACAGCTGATAGAGGAGACCATGGAGCAGGTCCGGATTATTTAGAGTCGGATGAAGACAGCTCAGGATAGGTAGAAGTCCTATGCCGACCTCAAGCGCAGACCGGTAGAGTTCGAGGTGGGTGAGAAAGTCTTCCTGAAGGTGTCTCCTGTGAGAGGGGTAACCAGATTTGGGAAGAAGGGGAAGCTCAGTCCCAATTTCGTTGGGCCTTATGAGATTTTAGAGAGTATTGGGGAGGTGGCATACCGTTTGGCACTACCTTGTGAGCTGGAGAAAGTTCACAACATCTTTCATGTGTCCCAGCTGAAGCGGTATATTCCCGACCCTTCGCACGTGTTGCAGCCAGAGGTTTTGGAGTTAGAACAGAATCTATCATATGCGGAGTACCCCATTAGAGTCATGGACACTAAAACCAGAGAGACCCGATCAAAGTCCACTCGTATGGTCAAAGTGTAACACCCCTACCGCTAATCCTATGCTTACCGTCCAATCATCCCATAATTCTATCAGTTCGCAGCGGAAGTCTACTACTACTACGGCGGGTGGTACAACGCCGCTAACCGCCCATACGGTTAGCTAGGCTTACCTTACTTACAGTCACGGTCTGATGATCATAGTATACCGAGCTACTAAAACATTACTCACTAAGTACAAAATACCAAGCGCTTACATTAATGGATTACCGAGTACCAAAGTATATTCAAATTACATCATTTCCAGGTTTGCCAAAAGAATGAGTTCTACACTCTACTCATCTATACCAATTTCCATTCTTTCATTATCCAAAAAGGTGTACCCCATGGTACACCGGCTAATCAAATCTCCAGCCATGTACTACTTAGTACACCATTCATAATTCACCAATTACAATCCAAAAAGAAGACAAAAGAAATAGAACTAAGTCTTCAACATCTTCATCCCTCTCTTGCACCTGCATTCATATTAAAAACGGTGCCCCAAGGGGCTCAGCAAAATGCGCATAAACTCCGCATATACCGAGTGCTAACAAGGGCACGCCACTATTTGACGTCCACTAAACATGAAGTTCATTAATTTCATACATACATGCTTTACATACATCATACAATCATGATCATTACATTACATAATCCAAGGCACAATACAATAGCACACACCATACTTACCTTCACAAGGGTTAGCCAAATTACGCACCCGGGTTAATCGGAATGCTATTTACTCTTTTACTCATTTCACTTTACTTATTCTTACTCACACTTACTTACTTACATTCACTTTACTTACTCACTCTTACTTACTTACTTTTACTCATGTTAAGTCGGTATGACCTCCGGCCCGGGGACTACACCGTCCCACCACCGGGATTTACTTGACTCACCAATCCGGGATGCTACCCATTTAAGGGGTTTGGGTCGCGGACTAGTTTAAGAGTCAGGAATCGGATCCAACCTCTTGTGTCTCCTCATCCTCACGCGTGGCCGAAACTATATCGGACTTCTACTCATTCCAATTTAATTACCAATTTAAGTTAGATTGGTTAGCTTGGTAGGAATCAGTTAGAAGTCCAATCACAAAACATATTCGGTCACAATACAATACATCATACATACACACACTCATATTCATCCATACCTTTCATGAATTATACAAACTATGATTTAAGAGAATATTCACAACATACAACACTACATATTCACAAGTAAGCATGCATTTATCTTATTTGGTGATCAATTAGCACACAACACACAAATCAGAGTAACCAAGGTAGCATACGGGGCATGAGGAATTCATACCGTTCATCGTTGTACTTGTATCCGACGTTCAATCAAATCCTATGATATACATACAATCGAGTAATTAATCTAACTATCATTAACCAAACTCGATTACTCTTACGTTTCCTAACTCACACTTACTATACCTTTACAATTCTTATACGTACATATTGTTTACTTACTCTTTATTACTTTTAAAACTTGTTTATACTCTTAATGACCTTTAAACATCCTTAATTAAGTCCTAATCATCTTATACCATCATTACCATTCACTTCCTTACCTTAATACCCATCTAATGCATTTATTTTTACAAGTTTTGGTTGGTCCGGGACCTTGTCCAGGTCTTAAGTCCCGGACCAACACATGGTCAAGTCTCGGTCACTTTTAATGGCATGGTCCGGGACCTTATGCTTAAGGTAAGTCCCGGACCAAAGTGGTATGGCAGTCTCGAATAAAATTTGCTACCGGTCCGGGACTTAATGCAAGACTTAAGTCCCGGACCCTGCTACCAGTTTACAGATTTTTACAGTTTTCTTTGTCTGTTACAAACCAAACTTTGCCTAATTAATTCCCCATTGTTCCTACACTTAATCCCACATATTTTAGCACCTAATTAGTCACCTAAACATGTTTAAATCCATTGCTAACCTATTACACCCTTTTATACTAATTTACTCACCTATTTCCTTAAGTTCTCATTTCAGCACTTACACTATTTTCCAAATTGCATTTTGCTACAGATTTAAACTCTCACCTTCTTCCTCTTTGGCTCCCTCTTATAATGTCATTTCTAAAGCTTACAATACACTAGTTATCTCTCCTAACCTACCAACTAAACAGCTCCAATTAAAATCTGTTACAAGTACATGGTTTCACCTAGTTTCTAGTTTCTTAAGTGTTCTAGTTCTAGGTAAATTTTGCCATAGTCTCCCCTATATTTTTACACTCTCACCACATGTTTTTAGTTCACAATTCAACACTTATTTCACCTGTTTGAAAACAGCATTAATACACCAACTTTCCAACACAATACTACATCTTAAACACTTCTAAAATTCCTGCACATAACACCTCATTCCCAACTATGTTTTGACAGTTTTTACATTCTTTTAAAGCTTCAAACACAACTCAACTCTTCCTCTACACTACACTATTGTTCATTACCATTTTTCAATACAAATTTTACTCTTTTAAAAACTATTACACAAGCACATACAAAGGGTATGCTTGTCCATAAGGACTAAACATTTATCACTGGTAGTGATTAGCATTAAATGCCGGTATACACTGTTGGTATTTGGCTAATAAGTCCTGTCTGAAACTTCCTCGAACATTTAAATTGGTGTATTTTACAGTCACAGTGGCTGTATAATTTCTCCAGTTGCAGTGGTTGGACTAACGGTCCTTCCAACGTTGCATGGGTTTCTAATCTCAAGGTTTGTATGAAAAAGTTTGAAAAATAGTTTTTTTATAAAGGTTAAAAAGTAGTAGTTGTTGCAGTTGTATTTGCAGTAGCTATTACTGTTGCTGTCGCTGCACTTGCTGTAGCAAGTGCGCAAGGCAGATGGAAATTTCAGTAGTTTATTGTCATAGCGCTTGCAATAGCAAGTGCACCATGCAGGTGGAAATTCTGGTTCAGTAATTCCCGGTCTCATTGACTCTTCGTCATTTGAGTATTGCTACATGATAATGTAAGCATTAACATCCTGTTCATATATATATTTTCCGTCAAGGTTTAAAGCTTACTGGTACTGAGTACACATAATCTCAAAAGTCATACACAAATGGCGAGTGGTCCCCGACACACTCCCATATACTAATAACATAAGTCTGTTTAACATCCAAGGTAAGTACATAACAAAGTAAGTAAACAAAGTCTTCCACCAGCGGTCTCATGGAGTTAGGGTACTCAAGCCCTATCTACTCCCTTGCCTTTATAGGCTCCAGCATCAGTAGATGTCTGGCCATCCTGACCGCCTCGTGGTACTCCAGATCCTCCAGCTGAGGTCTTCTGAGTATTCTTTGGTGGCCTGTAATTACGGCTCTCTGGGTTCATCCAGCATTCAAATTCCCTATGGCCCTTTTTCTTGCAGCACCGACAGACAACTTTGCGGCCTTCGCAATCGACCCCAGGATGGTCTTTCCCACAACGCTTACAGTAAAAATGGCGCTGGGGCTGTCTGGTGCCTAATGGTAGTAATTAAGTTTAAGTTACAATCTGATGATTTAAAGGTTAAGGTCACAATTAAATTTAAGAGGTAGGTGTTCTCACCCTTAGGAGGTGTAGATCTCAGAGGCTCAGCATCTATAGCTGGGCCGGTCAACCGAAGGACGGGCTCTTTTCCCTTTGTTCCCTGGTGCCTTGCTGCCCTTTCTTTTTAAAGAATTTCCTGTTCAAGGTTTCGGGTCAGCATTCCTCAGGTATCTAATATGATAAATAATCTGAAATGGAATAAGTCCTTACTTTCCCTTCTTTTGGCTTTCGCCTGGAGATGTTCCTCCACCCTCAGACTCTCCCTCCGGGTTCTTCCTTTTCTTGGCCCCGAGAGTCTCTTCCCGAGTCTGGAGCATTAGCTCCGTCCTCGAGGCAGCCTCATAACACTCCTGGAATCTCATTGGTAAGTTCTCACAAGGTCAATTGGTAATGTGGTAAGTAAAGAATTTTTTTTATGGCTTTCATGTTAGTACCTGAATGGTAGTGTAGAGGGTAGCACCCATCGCCATCTGGATGCGAAACCATAGTCCTCCCCGGAACTTCTCGACCTTCACGGTCTCTGAGTAATCCACATCGGGGATGAAGTCCAACAGACCAATGAATCGAGCGTAATACTCATCCACGGTCAGACCTCCCTGGGTCAATGTCTCGAACTCCTGGCGCTTCTTCTGCTTAAGATGAGCTGGGTAATTCTTCCCTCTTAGCAACTCTACAAAGGTAGCCCACGAAAAGTCGGGCGTAGCCAGGTGCTGGTCCTTGACCAACCTCCACCAGGTGCTGGATGCATCCTTCAGATGGAAAGCAGCAATGGCGACCTTCTTGTCGTCAGGTACTTGTAAAGCTTCATAGGCCTTCTCATGTTCAACAATGTAACGCTCCAAAGCTACGGGGTCTGGTTCCCCAGAATATGTAGGTGGTCGGGTCTCTGTAACTGACTTCAGCCAGTTCGTTTCCCTGGGCTGTGGCGGGTGGGCTGGTGCTCCTCCTATCTGGGTACCCAGCTGTGCAAGAACGGCTGCAACCGTCTTAGCAACTCCTGTAATGCCGGGGTCACCGCCTCCACCTCTTCCAGTACCACGCCCTCTAGTTCCACCAGACATCTGTAGTACAGTATGTCACATAAATACTTGGTAAATTACCGTACACAACCAATAGATATTAAGTTGCCTTAAGGCTAACCTGTCACGCAATTTGCGTTACTAGACACCATATCTTTCTAAGACGAATCATCTCGTATCTCCCAAATGTTTCCCAAGTCCTAAGCTCACTATCTTAACCTATTATCTCGTCATCAGAGCGGTACTCCGCTCTAATACCACTTTTGTAACACCCCTCTCCATAATCACGATATAATCCCTCACGTAGCAATAAATAAAACGTCTCGCAGCGGTAAAATAAATAACTATTACAAACTCACTCGGGTGTCACCGGCCATTACTCGCTCATGCGAGCAATGAAGCCAAACTACATCCAACTTCCAAAATAAATGAACTGCTAACTGCAGTGATAACGAGAAACTCCTATACATCATACTAAGTCCACAAACCATAAACATCGACAAGTGAGCGTCTACCCAATCCTGAAAAATACATAACCTTACCATAAGACCATACACCATCTTCATTTCTATACAACATCTCCAATTACCCTGTTCCTGCTCTTCAGCTCCGACAATGATCAACAACCTGAAATGGTGTAGTATCAGCGATAGACGCTGAGTATGCCGGGCCTGGACCCTAATGGTCACTTGTCATTTTAACCATCTTATTATTAGATCGGTTTCATGCTTTACCATTTTACAGTTATATTCTATACTGTAGTAAACATGCATAATAAATTTAACCATCCATCCAAATATCCATAAATATTCAACCATCCATCCAAATATCCAAACATTCATTTAATATTCCATACAACATTTATATATCGAACGTATCGAGTAATAACAATATAATGTACAATGTACATTCGCCGTAGCGTACAGTTTTCTTATTTGATTTACCTTAGCCTTGTAGGCTCCATCCAACCATCAACACACAATAAAACAACCACAAGTATAACCAGTGAACAACCAAGCGAAACAACGAGAATAATAAACAAGTATTAAGTCTCGTCCATGGTATTGTTCGCCACTGTATAAGTCTCAATTGTTTTAGTTGTTCAGTTATACCTAGTGACAATGTCTCGTTAAAACGACATGTCTCTAGTTACCCATATATTATGGCGGGTCACCCACGGCAGTAGCCACTCCAACGGTAGAGTCTCCGACCAACGAGCCATTCTAGCTCACGGGAAATTTTCTTGATACTTACGGACCCGTACGCGGACATCCTGGTATCGTTTTTGTGATCACAGCGCGCACCAAGAGCCACATCCTCTTGGCTTTACTTCCATTCCATTAATTAATTAATTATACCATCGCATCGCATTACCAAATTTTCTAACACAGCAGACTAAGGTCATTAGTCCAATCCGGAGTCTGTAAACTCGGGATCCAGTGTTAGATACGAGAGCGGCGTATAGAAAGGCCAATGCTCCGTATAAAAGTCTCAGATAATATGCATATCTTATTATCTTAGTGCTACAACGTTTTTCTGACGTTCCTTATATTTCATATAAGATAGCACCATAACCGCTAGTTCGTTTTATATATATTGGTTCATATATACGAACCGGTACTGTTAACTCAACAACAGTAAATAATAAGCAGCTATAAATATACCATTCATGCATATTTAATTATCACATTCAGACAACAATCTTATCACAGATCACACAGAAGTCTGAACTGAGGAAGCCCTCAGAGACAATCCGAGACACATAACAACATACAAGTTATATCAACCAAATCCGAGCCCAAGGAGCAACCTTAGGACAACTCGGATCAAACCCCTTTACATACCGTTCACCCTGATTGTATTACGGTGGAGTATGAATCAGCAAGATCCTATGCTCCGTGTAGTCCGCTAGCTCGTCGAGCGTCTTGTCAGAAGTACAATCTAAACGGTAACAAACTATAAGTCAGTCTCCATGACTAACTACATCCGGTATTTCCGAATAATAAGTAACCCCGACAGTTCACCCCTGTTTTCTACAGTTGTTCGTTACGGGTTTCTCTAAAACAGTCGGTTTTGTTACTTAAACGCGTACGTCATAACATTTCAACTGTTAAGTTTAATTCGTTGTATTTCTTTTTAATCTTGTCCACCATCCAGCTTAGGTACATATTCTATAGTTGCATGTATTCATGCATGATTGTAGTATATTATTATTTTTTGTATTGTATCCAAAACTCATAACTTAGTTCATGACTATATATATTTTTTTTATAACCACCACCATTAAATCATATGGTTTCCAACCAAAAGATATATCCACCTTATATACATTATCCTTGTGTATGTATATATTTACCACGTAGGTAATTCCCATGAGTTTAATAAACTCTTATATCGTATGTTACATTTTATCATCTTATGTTAGATGATTATTCCCATTAGTTGTATTGTATTGTACAACTTATATTAAGATTGTTATCCTAATATTATGTAACATTTTATGTTGTACATTTACTACTCCTAAGGTTTATTCCACAAATACCTTAGCTTATGAATCCCATTCATTTATAGTTTGTCACATTATTTTATGTGAGTACTCTTCCTTATATTAATTCCATCTAAACCATATAATTGTTATAACATTTATAACATTATAGACCTTAGTCTAAAATTCATTTTCCAACTCTTATTAACTCGGTATAGCCCTTAACTTCATTTAAATCCCATTTTGACCACATAACATTTTGTAATGTTATACCATATACTAATACCATTTGATATGATATTTTTATTTCCTTTAGCTCATACCTATAGTTTTTATACAAAACTATTTTATATTGCCTCTTAGGCACCATAAGAAAGTCTTATTCTTTTTTATAAACCGTAGTTTCCTTAATTTACAAAATCACTCCTTTCTTTTTACCATGTTATATATACCATTTAATATAACATTTCTAACTTATAAAAGAGTATAACCTATGGTTATTTTTTGTAAATTCCGAACAGCCCTTGTGCTATTCTATAATTGCCATTTGGCCCTATTTATAACGTATAGTTCTTCCATATCATTAAAACCATATATTATACACATATCTTAATAAATTCTCTTAATAATTCTAAAAATCACCAAATTCCACAAAAGGTTTATAAATATCCTTATTAACCCATATACTTTCGATATTTACCATTCCGCCATCTATTTTTCTCCAAAGTGTCATAATGACATAATAACTATATATTATACATATATAGTTTATTTTAATTATAAAAATCCACCAAATAAATTCCTAAAAATTCCTAATAGCCCATGGGTGTTTAAAATACCATTGTACACCCTTAATTTTCGGTAATAACATATTTACCACATATGTTATGAAAATATTACCTTAAGATACTTATCTTATTATAAAACCTTAAATAAGTTATTTAACTTATCTAATTTGGTCAAAACCTAGCATATGGTCAAGGTTGACCACCTTAATATTTCCTTGACCACCAATTCCTTATAATTACGGTTTAGTACCCAAACTTTCTAGAAATTACCATTTAACCCCAAAACTTTATTTTAACTCCTTTTTAACTCTAATTTTCGGCCTTATTATTCTAAAGCCCCCAAATTTAATTTAATTACATCTAAGACCCACTTCTTTTCGGTAATAATAGAATATCACCTAAACTTAAATAAAACTTGTAAATGCATAAATAAAATGGCCTAAAATACATGGCCTTATTACAAACATTGGCTTGCAAAAAAATTACACATAAATGTCCCAAAATACATATAAATTTTCGGCCTCACCATATAATTTTCATTTATTTACCAAACTTCCACATAATGTCTTAAATTTGACATTTATGCTTGTTTAATTAGTTATAAAATTTATTAAACCATTCCTTAAACATTTTAAGGTCAAATAAGACCTTATTATTCTTCTTCACTCACGGCAATAGTATTAGAATTAGCTTAGAACATTTTAACTTAGCAAAGTTAATGTTTAAGTGATTTATACCTTGATTTAGCTAAGGTAATCCTTGTTTGGTTCGGCCACCTTAAGTAGAAATTCTCCACAGCTTGTTTTACATGTTTTCAAACAGAAAACAAGGCCTAGTTAGTCTCCAAGCAAGATCTAACCATAAGAAGTAATTTAATGTAAGATTTAAGGCAAAAATTACCTTAAGAGTGCAAGGAGAGTTCAAGATGGTGTCGGCCTGAATCAAACACACCACAAGGTGTTAGATCCACCATATTGACATAGGAAATAGCTAGATCTCAACAAGCTACCTTGTTATTAGGTTTTACCTTGGAAAATTGCCTTAAACGAGGGTATTTCCTTTGGATCTCGGCCACCTTTGCTTCAAATGGCTAACCAACAGATTCCACATGAAAAAGGAGAAGAAGATGAGGCTATGACCAAAGTTTCACAGCCGAACTTGAAGGGAATCAAAAGTATGAGCTTAAAGCACATTTTTACCTTAAATGGTCAAGACTTGAACTTTCCTCCTTAGATCTGGTTATGTACGAAACCAACACTTCCTCTAACCTCCAAATCACTCTACATAGATGTATAGAAAAGGTTGGAGTGTAGATCAATCGAAAATGGAAGGAAAGATGAAGAAAATGGGCATTTTTATGCCTTAAGAGCTTACCTAGAGCTTGAAACCTCATCAATGGTGCTTGTAACTCTTACCTACGGTCAAGAGGAGCCAAAGGGAGAGTTTGGAAGTGAGCTCCACGTTTGGAATGGAGCTAATGAGAGAAATGACCTAGTTTTTCCTTAAAACACATTTTTTGCATTTTTTTATGTTTTAGTGACTTGATGACTCACCAAGGCTGATTGGAGTTGAATAATTGAGCTAAATTCGGTGGAGATAAGAAGAGGGGGCAGGCGTGTATGATTGGAGAAGGTAGGGCTTGATTGATTCAAATTTGAATCAAAAATGAGATAATAATGTGAGATTTAGCAAAAGTGAAAGGTGACTCATCTTGCCTTGTCTTGTACTGCTTGGGAGCCACGAAATACAAGGGGGAAGAGGCTCCAAAAAATCGCTGGCTCACATGGGTAAGGTGAGTGTAGACAATTTGTTTTTGTTTTATTAGGTAAAGTATTCTTTTTCTTATTTTTTTATGTAAAAGTAAAGGACTATATTTAATTGTCACATGTCTCTTGTCTCTTGTTCTGATAAGAGACTTAATTATCTGATTTCATGTAGTCCATTTCGTGGTCAATGGTCAACATTGACCAACTTAGTCAATGTTGACCCAAACGGGCCCCACTTTAGGGTTTTATTAATATTTTAATATTAAATTTGTAAAAAAATCGTAAATTTCTGTAATTAAATTCCTAATATCATATAATATGATATTTTATCATATTTAAAGGTATTTATTACCTTTTAGCTCATTTAAAACCAATTTAGAAGGCGATTACACAAAAACGTGCTTTAAGGAGTTTTAGTGCACGTTTTGTGTCGCAAGGTGTTTCTGAGCTTGGTTTTCTTTGACAACGGTCTTGTTGTGTCCCTTACATGATATTTGATCATGGTATCCAATTTTATACCATTTAGAGGTCATTAGATTTTTAAGGTTTCTTAGAGCACCTTTTTGCTCTATTTGACCCTGAAGCATGTAAGTGCTTGTTCTTTATGTTGGAGTGTTGTCCAACGGTTATAATATGTTTAATATTTTGTTAATAGACTTAGGACAAATTTTTAGGTCCTAAGAAGTTCATTTGGGTATTTATTTACCCTTAACAGTCAAAGGGTGCAACATCTTGTTTTATGTTGACCACTGTTGTTCTCAGTTGACTTATAAGGCATGTTCAGGCCTTAATTAATGTGATTAAATATTTAATCCATGTTTAATAAGTTTGGGGTATTTCAGTCTACCCCCCTTAAAAAGACTTCGTCCCGAAGTCTCTTAATCAAATAGGTATGTATATAAATGTATAACTACCCATTGTTCCCATAATGTATATCTATATGATATATCATTTACACACATCTTATTGTGCTTATACAGCACATAGCCATCACGTTGTGGCGTTAGTTCAATCATATATGGATATAGGTGATCCATCAGCACCATCATTTCCTATCAGTTCTACCAACCCTGACAACCTCCCTGAGGTGTCCATAACATTCCATTGTTCCACATTCCATATCTAATGATTCATTCGTATCTAGGCGATACCATATGTAATCATTCTATAAAGCAATATGAATACATATTACAAATAGCATAAGAAAAGTGTTACACACATGGTGTACATACAACATTCAAACAATCTCGTGAGATACATACATACCAGTGTACATCACACATAAACAAACCAAACAACGCACGCCCCGCGTACCAAACATAACCAATAAAACCAATTCACTGTATGTCATGCATACGAAACAATTCACTGTATGCCATGCATACTAAACAAACAACCGCGTATGCCCCGCACACCACCAATTCTTTGTATGCAATGCATACCAAACAAACAAAATTTAGTGCACACAAGTGCACAGCCAAGAGGCTCTACCCCCCTTAAAAAGGGTTACGCCCCCGTACCCCACAAGTATACAACAGCCGCTCAACAAGGAGCGCTGGATACTTGGCTCTCAAAGAGTTTACCAACTCGTGGATTATCCTCATATCAGAGAGACGGGTATGACTCTAGCCCTTCAGGGCTCCACAATGCATAAAGGGTGAGGCACTGATCTATTTGTGCTCTCTCCCAAGTTCATTCTAATGGGCCCACTCGCTCCGTATGAGGTGCAGACCCATGAACATAGGCTCAGTTTGCCTCTTTTTTCCATTGCTGTGAATCCACTCGTTTGGATCACTAGCATACTTGCGTGTGTCTTCTCTCACTGATATTCAGCTTGAGGTATAATATGACATTGGCTACTGTTAGTACTTAGTGCTCTTGCACTCGTCTTGTAATACTAAGACGTACCAGCCTATATGTCCATAAGGATGATGTTTGTCATCCATGTCTCCTGGTGGTTTTGTTCCGGAGTAACACATTGTTGTAGTTCTCTTTCTTTTCTTTCTTTTTTTTTACACACTCGTGTTGATATCCACTTTATCTTTCTGCATTCATACTAGATTAATAACTGCACGAGTGCAATACCAAAACACTCAGTCATACAGAGTGCAGAGGCGTAAACGCTCAACAGCTAATATCTCGTGAGTCCAACTAAATGTGAATTATCCTGTGAGTGGTACATTCCAAATCCACTATTCCTTGCTTAAGATATGTGCTGTCATATAGCTTTATCTTTTCTCCTTGCGTAGTCACGCGTTTATATCCATATCATTTGGTAGATTTCCTTTGGATTGTAAAAGTTTACTCGATCCTTATGAGGGTTCTACATATTGTTCGTCCATAATGGGTTTTCCTGTTTCTATCCTTAGTGTTCACATCCCTGAAAGTTTTCTTTGTCTTCTCTGCATACTGTCTACTGCTCTCTTGTGGTGGAAGTTCTTGATTTTTTAGCCCGTTGCTTTAACTATGGCTCTTCTCGTCCATCTTCGAGGTAATCCGTCTTATTGTCCGTAGTATGGAGTTGACTACTTCTTGTGTTCCTAACACTACTTGTCTACTTGCATGGGGTACCGTACTGATACATTACTACTTACCTGACTAACTCATAAATAAGTATGTCAGGCCCACAAGCTCCTAACGGAGTGCGGTCGTCCCATGTCTCGTTTAGTAAACTGGTAATGTCTGTCACACGGTGTTGTGAAGTATTCTGTTGTCAATCTCCCTTTGATGGATATCCCTTTTTTTTTCTTCTTCTTCTTCTTCCTTCTTCCTTTTTTTGCTTGCTTTTTTTTTGTGTAATAGTTCCTGTTATCAGTTATCTTGTAATAAGTGCTATTGCCTTTGTGGCAACCGTGGTAACTTGTATCATAGACTGGTATTATTCAACTCGGTGTAAGTAAAATCCGTGCTATATTAGCAAACTTATTTCTCCCTTTTTTTTTTCCTGATCTCATTGAGTACAACACATTTTCCTTTTTTTTCCCTGTTTTTTTTATCATATCTCATCCATAGTTCATATTCGTCCCCTCATCCATGTAATTGGATGCATTGCAGATTGCATAATAGCTAGAGCAACTTGGCTCTTCACTTCCCAACCATCCTCACTGACGGTGGTGTATCTACAAAGGGTATGCTTGTCCATAAGGACTAAACATTTATCACTGGTAGTGATTAGCATTAAATGCCGGTATACATTGTTGGTATTTGGCTAATAAGTCCTGTCTGAAACTTCCTCGAACGTTTAAATTGGTGTATTTTACAGTCACAGTGGCTGTATAATTTCTCCAGTTGCAGTGGTTGGACTAACGGTCCTTCCAACGTTGCATGGGTTTCTAATCTCAAGGTTTGTATGAAAAAGTTTGAAAAACAGTTTTTTTTATAAAGGTTAAAAAGTAGTAGTTGTTGCAGTTGTATTTGCAGTAGCTATTACTGTTGCTGTCGCTGCACTTGCTGTAGCAAGTGCGCAAGGCAGATGGAAATTTCAGTAGTTTATTGTCATAGCGCTTGCAATAGCAAGTGCGCCATGCAGGTGGAAATTCTGGTTCAGTAATTCCCGGTCTCATTGACTCTTCATCATTTGAGTATTGCTACATGATAATGTAAGCATTAACATCCTGTTCATATATATATTTTCCGTCAAGGTTTAAAGCTTACTGGTACTGAGTACACATAATCTCAAAAGTCATACACAAATGGCGAGTGGTCCCCGACACACTCCCATATACTAATAACATAAGTCTGTTTAACATCCAAGGTAAGTACATAACAAAGTAAGTAAACAAAGTCTTCCACCAGCGGTCTCATGGAGTTAGGGTACTCATGCCCTATCTACTCCCTTGCCTTTATAGGCTCCAGCATCAGTAGATGTCTGGCCATCCTGACCGCCTCGTGGTACTCCAGATCCTCCAGCTGAGGTCTTCTGAGTATTCTTTGGTGGCCTGTAATTACGGCTCTCTGGGTTCATCCAGCATTCAATTCCCTATGGCCCTTTTTCTTGCAGCACCGACAGACAACTTTGCGGCCTTCGCAATCGACCCCAGGATGGTCTTTCCCACAACGCTTACAGTAAAATGGCGCTGGGGCTGTCTGGTGCCTAATGGTAGTAATTAAGTTTAAGTTACAATCTGATGATTTAAAGGTTAAGTCACAATTAATTTAAGAGGTAGGTGTTCTCACCCTTAGGAGGTGTAGATCTCAGAGGCTGCATCTATAGCTGGGCCGTCAACCGAAGGACGGGCTCTTTTCCCTTTGTTCCCTGGTGCCTTGCTGCCCTTTCTTTTTAAAGAATTTCCTGTTCAAGGTTTCGGGTCAGCATTCCTCAGGTATCTAATATGATAATAATCTGAAATGGAATAAGTCCTTACTTTCCCTTCTTTGGCTTTCGCCTGGAGATGTTCCTCCACCCTCAGACTCTCCCTCAGGGTTCTTCCTTTTCTTGGCCCCGAGAGTCTCTTCCCGAGTCTGGAGCATTAGCTCCGTCCTCGAGGCAGCCTCATAACACTCCTGGAATCTCATTGGTAAGTTTCACAAGGTCAATTGGTAATGTGGTAAGTAAAGAATTTTTTATGGCTTTCATGTTAGTACCTGATGGTAGTGTAGAGGGTAGCACCCATCGCCATCTGGATGCGAAACAATAGTCCTCCCCGGAACTTCTCGACCTTCACGGTCTCTGAGTAATCCACACCGGGATGAAGTCCAACAGACCAATGAATCGAGCGTAATACTCATCCACGGTCAGACCTCCTGGGTCAATGTCTCGACTCCTGGCGCTTCTTCTGCTTAAGATGAGCTGGGTAATTCTTCCCTCTTAGCAACTCTACAAAGGTAGCCCACGAAAAGTCGGGCGTAGCCAGGTGCTGGTCCTTGACCAACCTCCACCAGTGCTGGCTGCATCCTTCAGATGGAAAGCAGCAATGGCGACCTTCTTGTCGTCAGGTACTTGTAAAGCTTCATAGGCCTTCTCATGTTCAACAATGTAACGCTCCAAAGCTACGGGGTCTGGTTCCCCAGAATATGTAGGTGGTCGGGTCTCTGTAACTGACTTCAGCCAGTTCGTTTCCCTGGGCTGTGGCGGGTGGGCTGGTGCTCCTCCTATCTGGTACCCAGCTGTGCAAGAACGGCTGCAACCGTCTAGCAACTCCTGTAATGCCGGGGTCACCGCCTCCACCTCTTCCAGTACCACGCCCTCTAGTTCCACCAGACATCTGTAGTACAGTTGTCACATAAATACTCGGTAAATTACCGTACACAACCAAAGATATTAAGTTGCCTTAAGGCTAACCTGTCACGCAATTTGCGTTACTAGACACCAATCTTTCTAAGACGAATCGTCTCGTATCTCCCAAATGTTTCCCAAGTCCTAAGCTCACTGTCTTAACCTATTATCTCGTCATCAGAGCGGTACTCTGCTCTGATACCACTTTTGTAACACCCCTCTCCATAATCACGATATAATCCCTCACGTAGCAATAAATAAAACGTCTCGCAGCGGAAAATAAATAACTATTACAAACTCACTCGGGTGTCACCGGCCATTACTCGCCCATGCGAGCAACGAGCCAAACTACATCCAACTTCCAAAATAAAAACTGCTAACCGCAGTGATAACGAGAAACTCCTATACATCATACTAAGTCCAAACCATAAACATCGACAAGTGAGCGTCTACCCAATCCTGAAAATACATAACCTTACCATAAGACCATACACCATCTTCATTTCTATACAACATCTCCAATTACCCTGTTCCTGCTCTTCAGCTCCGACAATGATCAACAACCTGAAATGGTGTAGTATCAACGATAGACGCTGAGTATGCCGGGCCTGGACCCTAATGGTCACTTGTCATTTTAACCATCTTATTATTAGATCGGTTTCATGCTTTACCATTTTACAGTTATATTCATACTGTAGTAAACATGTAAATATTTAACCATCCATCCAAATACCATAATATTCAACCATCCATCCAATCCAAATTCATTTAATCCATACAACATTTATATCGAACGTATCGAGTAACAATATAATGTACAATGTACATTCGCCGTAGCGTACAGTTTTCTTATTTATTTACCTTAGCCTTGTAGGCTCCATCCAACCATCAACACAATAAAATAACCACAAGTATAACCAATGAACAACAAGCGAAACAACGAGAATAATAAACAAGTATTAAGTCTCGTCCATGGTATTGTTCGCCACTGTATAAGTCTCAATTGTTTTAGTTGTTCAGTTATACCTAGTGACAATGTCTCGTTAAAACGACATGTCTCTAGTTACCCATATATTATGGCGGGTCACCCACGGCAGTAGCCACTCCAACGGTAGAGTCTCCGACCAACGAGCCATTCTAGCTCACGGGAAATTTTCTTGATACTTACGGACCCGTACGCGGACATCCTGGTATCGTTTTTGTGATCACAGCGCGCACCAAGAGCCACATCCTCTTGGCTTTACTTCCATTCCATTAATTAATTAATTATACCATCGCATCGCATTACCAAATTTTCTAACACAGCAGACTAAGGTCATTAGTCCAATCCGGAGTCTGTAAACTCGGGATCCAGTGTTAGATACGAGAGCGGCGTATAGAAAGGCCAATGCTCCGTATAAAAGTCTCAGATAATATGTATATCTTATTATCTTAGTGCTACAACATTTTTCTGACGTTCCTTATATTTCATATAAGATAGCACCATAGCCGCTAGTTCGTTTTATATATTGGTTCATATATACGAACCGGTACTGTTAACTCGACAACAGTAAATAATGAGCAGCTATAAATATGCAATTCATGCATATTAATTATCACATTCAGACAACAATCTTATCACAGATCACACAGAAGTCTGAACTGAGGAAGCCCTCAGAGACAATCCGAGACACATACAACATACAAGTTTATCAACCAAATCCGAGCCCAAGGAGCAACCTTAGGACACTCGGATCAAACCCCTTTACATACCGTTCACCCTGATTGTATTACGGTGGAGTATGAATCAGCAAGATCCTATGCTCCGTGTAGTCCGCTAGCTCGTCGAGCGTCTTGTCAGAAGTACAATCTAAACGGTAAAACTATAAGTCAGTCTCCATGACTAACTACATCCGGTATTTCCGAATAATAAGTAACCCCGACATTCACCCCTGTTTTCTACAGTTGTTCGTTACGGGTTTCTCTAAAACAGTCGGTTTTGTTACTTAAACGCGTACGTCATAACATTTCAACTGTTAAGTTTAACTTTGTATTTCTTTTTAATCTTGTCCACCATCCAGCTTAGGTACATATTCTATAGTTGCATGTATTCATGCATGATTGTAGTATATTATTATTTTTTGTATTGTATCCAAAACTCATAACTTAGTTCATGACTATATATATTTTTTTTATAACCACCACCATTAAATCATATGGTTTCCAACCAAAAGATATATCCACCTTATATACATTATCCTTGTGTATGTATATATTTACCACGTAGGTAATTCCCATGAGTTTAATAAACTCTTATATCATATGTTACATTTTATCATCTTATGTTAGATGATTATTCCCATTAGTTGTATTGTATTGTACAACTTATATTAAGATTGTTATCCTAATATTATGTAACATTTTATGTTGTACATTTACAACTCCTAAGGTTTATTCCACAAATACCTTAGTATGAATCCCATTCATTTATAGTTTGTCACATTATTTTGTGAGTACCCTTCCTTATATTAATTCCATCTAAACCATATAATTGTTATAACATTTATAACATTATAGACCTTAGTCTAAATTCATTTTCCAACTCTTATTAACTCGGTATAGCCCTTAACTTCATTTAAATCCCATTTTGACCACATAACATTTTAATGTTATACCATATACTAATACCATTTGATATGATATTTTTTTTCCTTTAATCATACCTATAGTTTTTATACAAAACTATTTATATTGCCTCTTAGGCACCATAAAAAGTCTTATTCTTTTCATAAAACCAGTTTCCTTAATTTACAAAATCACCCCTTTCTTTTTACCATGTTATATATACCATTTAATATAACATTTCTAACTTATAAAAGAGTATAACCTATGGTTATTTTTTGTAAATTCCGAACAGCCCTTGTGCTATTCTATAATTGCCATTTGGCCCTATTTATAACGTATAGTTCTTCCATATCATTAAAACCATATTTTACACCTATCTTAATAAATTCTCTTAATAATTCTAAAAATCACCAATTCCACAAAGGGTTATAAATACTTATTAACCCATATACTTTCGATATTTACCATTCCGCCATCTATTTTCTCCAAAGTGTCATAATGACATAATAACTATATATTATACATATATAGTTTATTTTAATTCTAAAAATCCACCAAATAAATTCCTAAATATTCCTAATAGCCCATGGGTGTTTAAAATACCATTGTACACCCTTAATTTTCGGTAATAACATATTTACCACATATGTTATGAAAATATTACCTTAAGATACTTATCTTATTATAAAACCTTAAATAAGTTATTTAACTTATCTAATTTGGTCAAAACCTAGCATATGGTCAAGGTTGACCACCTTAATATTTCCTTGACCACCAATTCCTTATAATTACGGTTTAGTACCCAAACTTTCTAGAATTACCATTTAACCCAAAACTTTATTTTAACTCCTTTTTAACTCTAATTTTCGGCCTTATTATTCTAAAGCCCCCAAATTTAATTTAATTACATCTAAGACCCACTTCTTTTCGGTAAAAATAGAATATCACCTAAACTTAAATAAAACTTGTAAATGCATAAATAAAATGGCCTAAAATACATGGCCTTATTACAAACATTGGCTTGCAAAATAAATTACACATAAATGTCCCAAAATACATATAATTTTCGGCCTCACCATATAATTTTCATTTATTTACCAAACTTCCACATAATGTCTTAAATTTGACATTTATGCTTGTTTAATTAGTTATAAAATTTATTAAACCATTCCTTAAACATTTTAAGGTCAAATAAGACCTTATATTCTTCTTCATTCTCTTCACTCACGGCAATAGTATTAGAATTAGCTTAGAACATTTTTAACTTAGCAAAGTTAATGTTTAAGTGATTTATACCTTGATTTAGCAAGGGTAATCCTTGTTTGGTTCGGCCACCTTAAGTAGAAATTCTCCACAACTTGTTTTACATGTTTTCAAACAGAAAACAAGGCCTAGTTAGTCTCCAAGCAAGATCTAACCATAAGAAGTAATTTAATGTAAGATTTAAGGCAAAAATTACCTTAAGAGTGCAAGGAGAGTTCAAGATGGTTTCGGCCTGAATCAAACACACCACAAGGTGTTAGATCCACCATATTGACATAGGAAATAGCTAGATCTCAACAAGCTACCTTGTTATTAGGTTTTACCTTGGAAAAATGCCTTAAAAGAGGGTATTTCCTTTGGATCTTGGCCACCTTTGCTCCAAATGGCTAACCAACAGATTCCACATGA
This sequence comes from Limonium bicolor, assembly GCA_023374045.1. NCBI lineage: Eukaryota > Viridiplantae > Streptophyta > Magnoliopsida > Caryophyllales > Plumbaginaceae > Limonium > Limonium bicolor. The sequence goes on along the minus strand of CM041782.1, from coordinate 122,358,765 downwards.
AAAGGAGAAGAAGATGAGGCTATGACCAAAGTTTCACAGCCGAACTTGAAGGGAATCAAAAGTAATGAGCTTAAAGCACATTTTTACCTTAAATGGTCAAGACTTGAACTTTCCTCCTTAGATCTGGTTATGTACGAAACCAACACTTCCTCTAACCTCCAAATCACTCTACATAGATGTATATAAAAGGTTGGAGTGTAGATCAATCGAAGGAAGGAGATGAAGAAAATGGGCATTTTTATGCCTTAAGAGCTTACCTAGAGCTTGAAACCTCATCAATGGTGCTTGTAACTCTTACCTACGGTCAAGAGGAGCCAAAGGGAGAGTTTGGAAGTGAGCTCCACGTTTGGAATGGAGCTAATGAGAGAAATGACCTAGTTTTTCCTTAAAACATTTTTTGCATTTTTTTTATGTTTTAGTGACTTGATGACTCACCAAGGCTGATTGGAGTTGAATAATTGAGCTAAATTCGGTGGAGATAAGAAGAGGGGGCAGGCGTGTATGATTGGAGAAGGTAGGGCTTGATTGATTCAAATTTGAATCAAAAATGAGATAATAATGTGACATTTAGCAAAAGTGAAAGGTGACTCATCTTGCCTTGTCTTGTACTGCTTGGGAGCCCGAAATACAAGGGGGAAGAGGCTCCAAAAAATCGCTGGCTCACATGGGTAAGGTGAGTGTAGACAATTTGTTTTTGTTTTTTAGGTAAAGTATTCTTTTTCTTATTTTTTTATGTAAAAGTAAGGACTATATTTAATTGTCACATGTCTCTTGTCTCTTGGTCTGATAAGAGACTAATTATCTGATTTCATGTAGTCCATTTCGTGGTCAATGGTCAACATTGACCAAACTTAGTCAATGTTGACCCAAACGGGCCCCACTTTAGGGTTTTATTAATATTTTAATATTAAATTTGTAAAAAATTCGTAAATTTCTGGAATTAAATTCCTAATATCATATAATATGATATTTTATCATATTTAAAGGTATTTATAACCTTTAGCTCATTTAAAACCAATTTAGAAGGCGATTACACAAAACGTGCTTTAAGGAGTTTTAGTGCACGTTTTGTGTCGCAAGGTGTTCTGAGCTTGGTTTTCTTTGACAACGGTCTTGTTGTGTCCCTTACATGATATTTGATCATGGTAACCAATTTTATATCATTTAGAGGTCATTAGATTTTTAAGGTTTCTTAGAGCACCTTTTTGCTCTATTTGACCCTGAAGCATGTAAGTGCTTGTTCTTTGTGTTGGAGTGTTGTCCAACGGTTATAATATGTTTAATATTATGTTAATAGACTTAGGACAAATTTTTAGGTCCTAATAAGTTCATTTGGGTATTTATTTACCCTTAACAGTCAAAGGGTGCAACATCTTGTTTTATGTTGACCACTGTTGTTCTCAGTTGACTTATAAGGCATGTTCAAGCCTTAATTAATGTGATTAAATATTTAATCCATGTTTAATAAGTTTGGGGTATTTCAGTTCCTCTTGATGAGAGGAAGACAATGGTGGTATTTTTATAATTTTTGGAGCAAGTTTGGGCACTCAACAAGAGGAGAGGAGAGAGTATTTTTGTGGGTTGTTCAAAACTCCATGGCTGTCGCTGGGAAGAAGGAGGAGAAATTGAGAGAGTGAGGGAGTGAGGCTTGTACGTGAGAGAAGAGAATGTGAGGGTAGGAGAGAGAATGTGAGGCAGTAAAGTAAGATATGTTACTTTTTGCTTTTAAAATGTTTTTGTCTTTTGTATATAGAGGGAGTTAAGAGAGTGTGTGTGTGAGAGAGGGGTAAAAATCGGACACACACACAGCCCATGAGGGTTTTAAAATTCTATTTACAATATTGGACACATAAGTTTTGGTTATTTATGTTTCTACCCCACAACTTCCCGTTTTTGACAGTTTTTACTATTTTCTCGTTTTTATTGATTTTTATTGGTTCTAAAGCTTCACTAATATTTATTAATGACTATTTAGTTGACCAAAATTGTTACGAGTCTATTTGACCCGCTTAAAGTCACGTTTCCCGGTTACCTCGAAAAACCACTTTAATGTTCGTTAGTGTTTTTAATCCATTTTAAGGATCCGTTTTCTTCGGGATTTGTTCCCTAAATTTATTTAGACTTAATTAAGCTTCTAAAATTATTTATTAGCCTAATTAATCACTGTTTCTAATTACGGGGTATTTCAATCTACCCCCCTTAAGAAACTTTGCCCTCAAAGTTGCTCAAGCTTAATAGATTAAGTAATTTCTACTCATTAGGCAAACCAATTGCCATAATGTGTCTTACTACACCTATGAGGTGTTTACTTCCTTCCACATTGCAAGCATACACACTTCAAGCATCATACACAATTCACATACACAATCCACCATTTTCCATTCATACCATTCCACAATACAACATTGCAATTCACAATACACATTACACAAACATCACACATCGTACATACACATCCTACACACACATTACACATACATACACATACACTCCGCACTACATGTGCTATCAAAACCTACTACAATACCTACACACTAAGCAATGCTAACCCGAAGCAATGCAAAAGCAAAAAGGCTCTACCCCCCTTAAAAGGGGTACGCCCCGTACCCGTATTGCTAAATGCTAGACTATCTAGTCTATGAATAACTGTGGGTACTTAGCCTTCATGGCATCTTCCAACTCCCATGTCGCTTCTTCGACATCATGGTTAGACCATAGGACCTTCACCATTCTTATAGACTTATGGCGAGTGTCTCTAGTCTTCCTATCAAGGATTCTCACTAGGGTCTCAACATATCTCATGGTCGGCTCAATAGATAGTCTCTCGGGCTCAAGGACATGAGAAGGATCAGCAATATACTTCTTGAGTTGTGACACATGAAATACATCATGGACACGAACCAAGTCCTCAGGTAGTGCTAACCTGTAGGCTACATCCAAACTCTCTCGGTGATAGCATACGGCCCTACAAACTTTGGGCTCAACTTGCCCTTCTGACCAAATCGGAAGACACCCTTCATAGGTGAAACGCGCAAGAACACTTGGTCGCCCACGGCGAACTCAAGGTCGCGTCGTCGCACATCCGCATAGGATTTCTGTCTATCTTGGGCTGCCTTCATATTAGCTCGGATCTGCTGAACTTCGGCTTGCACTTGCTCAAGATACTCCGGTCCTATGATGACCGCTTCACTCGACTCATCCCAACACAAAGGTGTACGGCAAGGTCTACCGTATAGAGCTTGGAAAGGCGACATCTTAATCGAAGCATGATAGCTATTATTGTAAGAAAACTCGATAAGATGAAGCTTATCTAACCAACTCCCCTGAAAGTCCAAGGCACATGCCCTAAGCATGTCCTCCAGTGTCTGGATGGTCCTTTCTGTCTGACCGTCGGTCTGAGGATGGAAGGCGGTACTCAACTTCAATTCTGTACCCAACGCTTCCCGTGTAGCTCTCCAGTATCTCGAAAGAAACCTGGTGTCGCGGTCAGATACTATAGTCTTCGGGACTCCGTGATGTCTGATAATCTCCTTGTCGAATAGCTCAGCTAGTTTCACTACCTTCCAGGTGTCCTTCATCGGTATGAATTGGCAACCTTGGTAAGGCGATCGACTACAACCCAGATCATGTTGAGTCCTCCCCTGGCAGGTGGGAGTCCTACAACAAAATCCATGGAGATATCATGAAATTTCCACTCCGGAACTGGCATCGATTGTACCATTCCGCCCGGTCTACGATATTCAAATTTCACTTTTTGGCATGTCAAGCATCTCAATACATACTCTGTCACATCTGATTTCATTCCTGACCACCAGAAGTACCTCTTCATGTCTTTGTACATCTTGGAGGCTCCTGGATGGACTGACAATGTAGAACTGTGTGACTCCCGCAGGATGCGATCCTTCAGCTCAGCATTGCTTCGGGGAACGCATAACCTGCCATTCAGCCGAATCAGACCATCTTCATGCAACTGAAAGTCATATTTCTTCTTCTCAAATGTACCATCTGTGATCTTTTGCCTGATTTCGGTCATGTAAGGGTCGCTCAACTGAGCATCTCGCACCTCGTCAACCAAGCTAGAAGAAGCGAGTAGCGAATGGAGCGAGTGTGCTCGACGGCTCAGGGCGTCAGCTACAACGTTTGCCTTCCCTTCCTTATACTGTAGGTCGATGTCGTAGTCTGAAAGAAACTCCATCCACCTTCTTTGTCTCAAGTTCAATTCTTTCTGTGTGAATACATACTGTAAGCTCTTATGATCGGAGTAGATGGTGATGCTTACCCCATAGAGATAGTGTCGCCATATCTTCAAGGCGAAGACAATGGCTCCTAACTCTAAGTCATGTGTCGGGTAATTCTCCTCATGCTTTTTCAGCTGGCGGGAGGCATAAGCTACAACCTTGCCATGCTGCATGAGTACGCATCCCATTCCTTTGCCTGATGCATCACAATATACCTCAAATCCCTCTGTGCCCTCTGGAAGAGTAAGGATGGGCGCTGAGGTCAATGAGTCCTTTAGGCTCTGAAATGATAACTCACACTCTCTGTCCATACAAACGGTGCATCTTTCTTCATCAGTGTAGTCATGGGCTTAGCGACTTTCGAGAAATCCTTTACAAATCTCGGTAGTAACCGGCTAGACCAAGAAAGCTCCTAATGTCGGTAACAGTCTTGGGTCTAGGCCATGATCGTACAGCTTCTATCTTAGAAGGGTCAACTGAGATACCTGCGCTCGAGATGACATGACCAAGGAATGATACCTGATCTAGCCAGAACTCGCATTTGGAGAACTTCGCATACAGCTGGTTCTCGCGCAGTGTCTCAAGCACTTTCCTCAAATGAATTTCATGTTCTTCTGCTGATTTGGAATATACAAGGATGTCGTCGATGAGAACAACAACTGAAGTGTCCAACTGCTCACTGAATAGTCGATTCATGAGGTCCATGAATTTTGCTGTGCATTTGACAAACCGAATGGAATGACGGTGAACTCGTAGTGGCCATATCTGGTACGGAATGCCGTTTTCTCGATGTCTTGCTCTCTGATAGCAATCTGATGATACCCAGAACGGAGGTCGATCTTGGAGAAGACTGAGGCTCCTTTCAGCTGGTCAAATAGGTCGTCGATGCGTGGCAATGGGTATTTATTCTTGACTGTGACCGCATTCAGCTCGCGGTAGTCAATACAAAGTCGGAGACTACCGTCCTTCTTCTTCACAAAGAGGACCGGTGCTCCCCAGGGTGATACGCTCGGGCGTATAAACCCTTTGTCAAGTAGGTCTCGTAACTGCTCTTTCAGCTCTGTCATTTCAGCAGGTGCCATGCGGTACGGTGCCCTAGCAATGGGACCGGTACCTGGCAAGAGATCAATCTCAAACTCTACTGCTCTCTGAGGTGGCATGCCGGGTAGCTCCTTAGGGAATACATCAGGAAATTCAGATACTATCGGTACATCATCACTGAACTCTGGATCTCGCTCCAGGTCTTGTACATAACACAGGTACACTTCTTTACCCTTTCTGAGTTCCTGGTACATAGCCATGGCGGAGATGACTGTGGTCGAAGGCTCCGGTCTCTGGCTCTGGTAGTAAGATACAGTAACCCCAGAAGGACTCTTGAGCAGCAATCGATGCTCGGCGCAGAGGATTCTACCCTTGTGCCGCTCCAACCAATTCATTCCGATTATCAAGTCGAATCCCAATCCATTAAACTCGATGAAGGAGATGGGAAACGCTTCGCCTTTGATTTGTATTGTGGCTGATTTGTAGTGTTTGGTACACTGTACTCGCTCCTTCGATGGGAGAGTAACCAGAAAATTCGGTAGCTCATCCGCATCTAGCTTCAACCTCTTCACAAAAGATGGTGATACAAAGGTGTGAGAGGCGCCGGAGTCGAATAACACATTGGCTTCCATGCCATTCACTGGGAAGGTTCCCGTCAAGATGGTGCCGCTTTTGCCGGCTTGTGCTTCGGTGAGGATGGTCAGGATACCTTCGGTACCGAGTCCACACCTATTGAATTCACAAGTGGATAAGTAATGATGGTGGACACAAGTGGAATTTCAATCAACACTGCTCTTTATTGATAAACCAACCATCATACATACCGTGTCTCTAATACACGTTACTAATACATTACATGATATTATGAATTTAATACTTCCTAAAGGTAAGGTTCAGGCGTCCTGGTTTCATGTGTGTGGCATTGATTATTGCCGGTGGTGCCGTATTCAGCTTGATCTTGTTGATACCATGATACAGCAACCTAGAGTTTCCACCCATGATTAGGACATCTCCTGATCTCAATACCAATTTCTGTGCGAGGTCCACACGCTTCTGCTCGCTATACATAAATACGGCGTCATCACCAATGGACCAAGACACTACGGGCACTCCTTGTTCAAGAGATTCCGCTGTCTCGTCCTTGTCTTGGTGTAACCCAAGTCGTCCTTCTTTCTCATAGAAGTTGACGATACAAGGTCCGCTTCAAGTGCGGGGATCGGATCATATTCGCATTGTTGTGCAAGTTCTACTGCTTGTGTGACAAGTGTCTGAAATTCTGGAGGTATTGTTGGTGGCGTCGCTCCATCTTGTGTTCGTGTCTCTTGGTATGTCTTGGTATAAGGATTCCAATCCTTTCCCAAGCACATCATCTTCAGCTTCATCTTCGCTCCACCGGGGAATTCGGGTGTATAAAATCCTCCTTGTCCCGTTCCTAGTTCGTTGCATCGTCGAATGATTGAGATTTGTGCTTCGGGTGTCAGGTATCCCCTTAATAAAATCATACCTGGTCGGATGACCTGACACTGTTCGTTGGTGTAGTAGTGGTTGGTGATGTCGATCTCTTCTTGATTTGGTTTTGGAGGTATCGGATAACAGATACTAAAGCTTCCTATGGTTACAAATTTCATCTACGGTGAGTACTAGTTTCAACTAATTCATTACATGCTCAATACATACTTCAAGTCATTTACTCATGCTTTCACTCAAACAGTTACTCCAATACTTAGACATGCTTCACAGAATTCAAAGTTTAGATTAGTTACCTAGGCCGGACTTAGAACCGGACCCGTCACGGTCAATGACATGCAAAACGGCTGTCTCTGAGGTGCACCCCTCTGAGGACCCCGGGATCCCTGTCCCTGTGGTGCCTGCTGGGCCGGTGCATCGCCAGATGCAACCTCCTTGCCTTCCCTTTGCTTGTAGCTTTGGAAGTTCCCTTTTGGCTTGGCATTCTCTGGGCATCTATTGGCTGTATGACCCTGTTTCTGGCAATTGTAGCACTTGATTTCTCTCCCATAGCAATCCTTGCCGGGATGGTCTTGGTTGCACTTTCTGCACACATATGTGCGGCCATCGGAGAAGGTTTTGGTGGAACCGGAGCCAGAACCTAAGGTTTAGAGGGTTAGCACATGTGTGCGTGGATATACTAGATATGATACTTATACGAATACGAATTAGGGATAGAAGTTTACCCTTAGGTGGGTGTGATCTCAGTGGCTTCGCAGCCACGGTGCAGATGAACCTAGCTGAAGAATCTCAACCGGGCTGCCCTTCTCAGCATGGGCACTGCTCTCACTTGGGAATTTCTTTTGGGATTGCTGAAAGAAATTTCCCTTCTTCTTTTTCCAGCCCTTCCCCTGGTTCTGCTCCTCAGCACTGGTGTTTTTATTGTTGGCCTTGCGCTTAAGCGCGGTTTCTTCATCCCTTAACTGGCAAGTGATCTCAACGCGAGAAGCCGCGTGATAACACTCCTGAAATTTCAGGTATTAACCGGGATTCTTATTAAAAAGAAGGCAAGAAAAGATTTAAGGAATTGAAATGGTACCAAGGGTTAAACTGATATTTACCTGAAGGGAGGTAAATCGAGTGTAGCCCATGCCGTACCGAAGGCGATGGCTCAGACCGCCATAGAAGCGATCGACCAACACCTGGCCGGTGTACCCAAGGTCGGGTAGTAGACGGAGGATAGAAGTGAAGGTGCGGTGGTAGTACTCATCGACAGACATCTTCTCTGTCATCTTCAAGGCATCTAGCTCTAGCCTTTTCTTGGTTTTAACATGCTCGGGTAGTATTTGGAACGGAGGATAGCGGAGAAGGACTCAATCGAAGGTGGGGTCATCGACGTACTCATGTTTGACAAGCTTCCACCAATCCATAGCAGCATCTTTGAGGTAGTAAGCCGCTACTCTCACTCGAACTCCAGCAGGAGCTTCGAGGGTTTCAAACGCCGTCTCCATCTCGGAGATGTATGCCTCAAGTTTAGCAGGATCGCTCTCGCCTCTAAAGCACGGAGGACAGAGATCTGCGATAGCTTTTACCCAGTTTACTTCTCTGGGTGGAGGGGGCGGGATTGGTCCCGTTTGAGTCTGCTGGTTTTGCTGGTTTTGTTGCATAGCATTGATTACTTGTGGTAGCATCTGTGCTACCGTGGCGGCGACGATCTCTGCTATCGTCTGCGCGCCAGGTCCTTCAGAGGCTTCGCCTCTAGTTCGGCCTCGGCCTCGTCCTGACATCTGAACATTTAGCATTTACATTAGGCTTTGCAAGATATGACTTAAGGGTCTTGAATTTAAAACAAGGTATCGTTCCTAAGAACGTCAAGGGTATCCGTTGTTAACAACGGTAGTTCCTAGTTAAGTTCCTAAGTATCCGTCTTAAGACGGTTGAAATCCTAACTCGGTAATCCCTATGCTCGGTATCTATGGACATCAGAGCGTAACTACGCTCTGATACCACTTTTTGTAACACCCCTACCGCTAATCCTATGCTTACCGTCCAATCATCCCATAATTCTATCAGTTCGCAGCGGAAGTCTACTACTACTACGGGGTGGTACAACGCCGCTAACCGCCCATACGGTTAGCTAGGCTTACCTTACTTACAGTCACGGTCTGATGATCATAGTATACCGAGCTACTAAAACATTACTCACTAAGTACAAAATACCAAGCGCTTACATTAATGGATTACCGAGTACCAAAGTATATTCAAATTACATCATTTCCAGGTTTGCCAAAAGAATGAGTTCTACCCTCTACTCATCTATACCAATTTCCATTCTTTCATTATCCAAAAAGGTGTACCCCATGGTACACCGGCTAATCAAAATCTCCAGCCATGTACTACTTAGTACACCATTCATAATTCACCAATTACAATCCAAAAAGAAGACAAAAGAAATAGAACTAAGTCTTCAACATCTTCATCCCTCTCTTGCACCTGCATTCATATTAAAAACGGTGCCCCAAGGGGCTCAGCAAAAGCTGCGCATAAACTCCGCATATATCGAGTGCTAACAAGGGCACGCCGACTATTTGACGTCCACTAAACATGCAGTTCATTAATTTCATACATACATGCTTTACATACATCATACAATCATGCTCATTACATTACATAATCCAAGGCACAATACAATAGCACACACCATACTTACCTTCACAAGGGTTAGCCAAATTACGCACCCGGGTTAATCGGAATGCTATTTACTCTTTTACTCATTTCACTTTACTTATTCTTACTCACACTTACTTACTTACATTCACTTTACTTACTCATTCTTACTTACTTACTTTTACTCATGTTAAGTCGGTATGACCTCCGGGCCGGGGACTACACCGTCCCACCACCGGGATTTACTTGACTCTCCCAATCTGGGATGCTACCCATTTAAGGGGTTTGGGCCGCGGACCAGTTTAAGAGTCAGGAATCGGATCCAACCTCTTGTGTCTCCTCATCCTCACGCATGGCCGAAACTATATCGGACTTCTACTCATTCCAATTTAATTAACAATTTAAGTTAGATTGGTTAGCTTGGTAGGAATCAGTTAGAAGTCCAATCACAAAACATATTCGGTCACAATACAATACATCATACATACACACACTCATATTCATCCATACCTTTCATGAATTATACAAACTATGATTTAAGAGAATATTCACAACATACAACACTACATATTCACAAGTAAGCATAATAACTCCGATTCGTGCATTTATCTTATTTGGTGATCAATTAGCACACAACACACAAATCAGAGTAACCAAGGTAGCATACGGGGCATGAGGAATTCATACCGTTCACCGTTGTACTTGTATCCGACGTTTCTCCGGTGTTCACAAATCAAATTTTATGATATACATACAATCGAGTAATTAATCTAACTATCATTAACCAAACTCGATTACTCTTACGTTTCCTAACTCATACTTACTATACCTTTACAATTCTTATACGTACATATTGTTTACTTACTCTTTATTACTTTAAAACTTTTTTATACTCTTAATGACCTTTAAACATCCTTAATTAAGTCCTAATCATCTTATACCATCATTACCATTCACTTCCTTACCTTAATACCCATCTAATGCACTTATTTTTACAAGTTTTGGTTGGTCCGGGACCTTGTCCAGGTCTTAAGTCCCGGACCAACACATGGTCCAAGTCTCGGTCACTTTTAATGGCATGGTCCGGACCTTATGCTTAAGGTAAGTCCCGGACCAAAGTGGTATGGCAGTCTCGAATAAAATTTGCTACCGGTCCGGGACTTAATGCAAGACTTAAGTCCCGGACCCTGCTACCAGTTTACAGATTTTTACAGTTTTCTTTGTCTGTTACAAACCAAACTTTGCCTAATTAATTCCCCATTGTTCCTACACTTAATCCCACATATTTTAGCACCTAATTAGTCACCTAAACATGTTTAAATCCATTGCTAACCTATTACACCTTTTATACTAATTTACTCACCTATTTCCTTAAGTTCTCATTTCAGCACTTACACTATTTTCCAAATTGCATTTTGCTACAGATTTAAACTCTCACCTTCTTCCTCTTTGGCTCCCTCTTATAATGTCATTTCTAAAGCTTACAATACACTAGTTATCTCTCCAAACCTACCAACTAAACAGCTCAATTAAAATCTGTTACAAGTACATGGTTTCACCTAGTTTCTAGTTTCTTAAGTGTTCTAGTTCTAGGTAAATTTTGCCATAGTCTCCCCTATATTTTTACACTCTCACCACATGTTTTTAGTTCACAATTCAACACTTATTTCACCTGTTTGAAAACAGCATTAATACACCAACTTTCCAACACAATACTACATCTTAAACACTTCTAAAATTCCTGCACATAACACCTCATTCCCAACTATGTTTTGACAGTTTTTACATTCTTTTAAAGCTTCAAACACAACTCAACTCTTCCTCTACACTACACTATTGTTCATTACCATTTTTCAATACAATTTTACTCTTTTAAAAAATGTTACACAAGCACATACAAGACTACACAAAGGTAAGCACAATTTACCTTGTTTCCCTCTAGTTTTCTTTCTCCTTCTTTCTTGCTTCTTCCCTTCCTCTTCCTCTTCTCTTCCCACCGGTTTGTAAATCAAATTCTTACACTACAACCCACATATGTACACACCATTTTAATACACTAAAAACTAACCTTAACCATCCTTCAAGTTTTAATGTAGGTTTTAGGGTTTAGAAATTATATTACCTTCCAAGGGTATGAGTGATGCTTGGAATAGCTCAAGAACAATATTCCTCACCCTCCAAGAGTGCCAAAATCGGCTAGAGTACAAAGGAGCAAGCAAGAGTTTAGCTTCAAATTTGTTTTGCCCATAAGGCTAGAAAAACAAAGAGGTTTCAAGAAATATTTTTTTACCTCAAAACGACAAGGAGAAGAAGGTGGTTCTAGTGGTAGTCTTGAAACTCCAAATGCTCCATACCCATGAAAACAAAAATGCTCCTTTTCGGATTTTGAAAAGAGGGAAATGTTCCTCTTGATGAGAGGAAGACAATGGTGGTATTTTTATAATTTTTGGAGCAAGTTTGGGCACTCAACAAAAGGAGAGAAGAGAGTATTTTTGTGGGTTGTTCAAAACTCCATGGCTGTCGCTGGGAAGAAGGAGAAGAAATTGAGAGAGTGAGGGAGTGAGGCTTGTACGTGAGAGAAGAGAATGTGAGGGTAGGAGAGAGAATGTGAGGTAGTAAAGTAAGATATGTTACTTTTTGCTTTTTAAATGTTTTTGTCTTTTGTACATAGAGGGAGTTAAGAGAGTGTGTGTGAGAGAGGGGTGTAAAAATCGGACACACACACAGCCCATGAGGGTTTTAAAATTCTATTTACAATATTGGACACATAAGTTTTGGTTATTTATGTTTCTACCCCACAACTTCCCGTTTTTGACAGTTTTTACTATTTTCTCGTTTTATTGATTTTATTGGTTCTAAAGCTTCACTAATATTTATTAATGACTATTTAGTTGACCAAATTGTTACGAGTCTATTTGACCCGCTTAAAGTCACGTTTTCCTGGTTACCTCGAAAAACGTGCTTTAATGTTCGTTAGTGTTTTTAATCCATTTTAAGGATCCGTTTTCTTCGGGATTTGTTCCCTAATATTTATTTAGACTTAATTAAGCTTCTAAAATTATTTATTAGCCTAATTAATCACTGTTTCTAATTACGGGGTATTTCAATCTACCCCCTTAAGAAACTTTGCCCTCAAAGTTGCTCAAGCTTAATAGATTAAGTAATTCTACTCATTAGGCAAACCAATTGCCATAATGTGTCTTAATACACCTATGAGGTGTTTACTTCCTTCCACATTGCAAGCATACACACTTCAAGCATCATACACAATTCACATACAATCCACCATTTTCCATTCATACCATTCCACAATACAACATTGCAATTCACAATACACATTACACAAACATCACACATCGTACATACACATCCATACGCAAACATACACATACATACACATACACTCCGCACTACATGTGCTATCAAAACCTACTACAATACCTACACACTAAGCAATGCTAACCCGAAGCAATGCAAAAGCAAAAAGGCTCTACCCCCCTTAAAAGGGGTACGCCCCGTACCGTATTGCTAAATGCTAGACTATCTAGTCTATGAATAACTGTGGGTACTTAGCCTTCATGGCATCTTCCAACTCCCATGTCGCTTCTTCGACATCATGGTTAGACCATAGGACCTTCACCATTCGTATAGACTTATGGCGAGTGTCTCTGGTCTTCCTATCAAGGATTCTCACTGGGGTCTCAACATATCTCATGGTCGGCTCAATAGATAGTCTCTCGGGCTCGAGGACATGAGAAGGATCAGCAATATACTTCTTGAGTTGTGACACATGAAATACATCATGGACACATCCCAAGTCCTCAAGGTAGTGCTAATCTGTAGGCTACAGCTCCAACTCTCTCGGTGATAGCATACGGCCCTACAAACTTTGGGCTCAACTTGCCCTTCTGACCAAATCGGAAGACACCCTTCATAGGTGAAACGCGCAAGAACACTTGGTCGCCCACGGCGAACTCAAGGTCGCGTCGTCGCACATCCGCATAGGATTTCTGTCTATCTTGGGCTGCCTTCATATTAGCTCGGATCTGCTGAACTTCGGCTTGCACTTGCTCAAGATACTCCGGTCCTATGATGGCCGCTTCACTCGACTCATCCCAACACAAAGGTGTACGGCAAGGTCTACCGTATAGAGCTTGGAAAGGCGACATCTTAATCGAAGCATGATAGCTATTATTGTAAGAAAACTCGATAAGATGAAGCTTATCTAACCAACTCCCTGAAAGTCCAAGGCACATGCCCTAAGCATGTCCTCCAGTGTCTGGATGGTCCTTTCTGTCCCATAGGTGATCCTGTGTTTGGTGTTGTGGTTAACTCCTGTTGAAAGCTCCCTACTTCTGTTTGGTTGTATCGTGACTTTTGGAAAAATCGTTCTAATATTCAATACTCCCTCTCGTCTGATTGACAAATGTTAAAATGGATTTTAAAATGTATTTTACATATTGAGGTAGAGTTTGCTTAGTTTATCTGATTTATGCGATCCCTTATGTTTTGTCTATTGATTTCTGATCGTAGGTATGGATGGCTGAATTGGGGACCGGGAATGCGCAATCACATAGAATAGGAGATTATGAGATGATTGGAGACAAAATCTAAGTTACAGTGTTTGAGATTCATTAAGTTTTTATTTATGTTTACACTACTATGGTTATTTTGGATCTTCCGCATAAATTGAGTTAATGGTTTAACAATTATCTTTCGCTGTTTATTTCTGGTTCATTAGCCTGAGCACCTAGAGGGTTTGGGTGTGGCGGTAATACCCTGGATGTTTTGATTCCGCTGCTGATTTGAAGTTATATCTATTATGGTATTTGCAATAACATTCTTTGACATTTTGTAGATTATATTGAAGTGTTCTTATGAAGTTTGAGTATTGTTTCTGAAGTATCTATTGCTGACTTTATTCACTTTAATGTCTCCCTATACATTGACATTGAAATTGTAGGTTTTTTGGTGATTTTCTAACTCTGAATTCGTTTCGAAATTTGCAACTTAGGACTTGTCCGAACGTCCGTCCGGACGTCAATGTTCGGACAGGCCCCAAGAGATTGCATTGTTTCTGCTGTTTTGGGTGTGTCCGAACATCTGTCAGAAACTTTGAAGTTCGGACATGATGCGAGGATGAATCCAACTTGCAAGTCTCGACTTATGTCCGAACTTGCAAGTTTGGACCAACGTTCAGACCGCGTAAGAAAATTTTGGAACTTTGAAACTCGATTTGTGTCGAACTTCAAAGTCCGGACACAAGTTCGGACACCTTCGTCTTCTGATTTTTCAACTCTCGACTTGTGTCCGAACAACAATGTCCGGACATAGACGTTCGGACACAAGGTAGGACGGGATTCATTTTTCACTTGCAGGACTCGTTTGGGTCCGTTTTCAAATCCGTTTGCCCCGTTAGACTCGTATTTTCATAAACTTTCATTTAAGGCAAAATCCAGGGTGTTACAATAGGTTCCAGTCCCCTCCCAATAGCCGTTGCGGGGGATCGAACCGTGGTTCGCCCTACCAAGTTCAGTCTCAATCACCACTGAACCAACGGGGTATTGGTTATATTCAATTTTTTAGATACGTTTGACATAATCTTTTGTAATAGTCATAAATTTGTTTGTAAATAGAATATAATTTTTAAAACTTAAATTTTCTATAGTTATCTATATTTTTCAAGTATTTAAATTTTTAGTGAATTTTAGGTTTCGTTCCTTCCGTGCATTCAAACGCAGCTAAACCTGCGATTTTATAAATGTATGTGTGGTTAACCTGTAGTAACCAGACAGGTATGCAATGAAACTTTTTAGACTGTACTTTTAACCAATCATAAGATGACATGTGGAACCAAAAAGTGAAAATTTTTAATCACGCATATCGAACGCAACCTTAGTGAAATTTTTAACACTGAAGGACATATTGTGAACTACTATAAAACTACTATGTTAACTAGTAGGGGTATTTTTATCTTTTTTACTTCTGGTCAATGACATAATGGATTTCATGGACTTTGTAAAAGTATAGTGGCATTTTGTGACTTTCTTTTTTTAGGGGCATTTCATGAATTTGCCAAATATAAAGTGGCATCTCATGAAAATTCCTTAAAAAATTAAAAGGATATAAAATTGAAATAAAATTAATAATTCTTATATTAAAGATACACTAAACTTCAAACACATTAATTTTTTTCTTTTCATAGTTTTTTACCTTGCTTGACTATTTTGTCTTCTTCTTCATTAAAAGTGGTTTATAGTGAACTTAAAACATGATTTGCAATGCATGAGTAAAATAGTCATTATTGAATATCGTTTCATGAAGTAGTATATCATGTATTTCAAAACATTTTAGAGGCATATGAAGAACAAGTTTTGAAATTTTAAAATAAAAAACAAAAAACTTCAAAAACACATCATCACTGCCACATAAAATATATTTTACACGTCCATACCGGAAGCCCAGTGTATTGTGTTTCCTGTTGTACAATACAAATTGCCATCAGACTAATAGTTAGACTAGTATAGGGAATAAAAAGATGAGACCGGACTCCAAAGCAGCTGCGAACACTCCGTTCGCTTTTTACAACAAACGCATCCAAAATGAGTTTGATTGATTTGATAAAGTGTTTCTATCTAATAAACATTAATTAATTTCATGTTTTATTTTAACTTAATGTAATAATTGACTTAATATGTTTATAAAATGAAAATAAACTTGTTAACCTATTGCAATGGTAGGTTTGAAATGTTTTGTCAATTAGACAAGTGAATAATTGATTAGAGAGTTTTTTTTAACTAGAACTAACTAAATAAATGATTTATTTCAGAAATTAAGTAACTAACATATGTATTGAGCGAATGTTTTTACACCCACATTATTAAAGTCTTAAACTTGGAATATGCTGCGGGAAATATAAAGAGTTTATAGGGTTACCAGCACATTACTCTCAAGGGAATGTTAAGGCTAAAACATTTCACAAAAAACATCTTTGAACCTTTAATTATTTTTAAACATGACCTGTCTAGAATTGGTCTCTAGATCCATTTACCTTTTATACAAGGAACCATACATACAACATAAAACCACGTGGGCATGACTAGCTTAAGGCTCCTAAAAGCTAAGTACGTGTAATTTACAAGGTAAGGTAGCATATACCACATGTCTTTACACTTGGTCATCAGTTAATGAAATGCACAAGTTTAAGTCAAAGTAGTGACTAGTCAACCATGATTGCCACACATACAAAATTCATTTATAAAAGGGCAAGGGAGTTAAGTACTCGTATAAGATGAATTACACCACAAACAAGAATCTATGTATAAGAACATAGAGAAACTTCCTGGAAACTACAGATAGGACACCTATCAATATATGAATACATAAATTTCACAAATTCTTATACTTTATTGTATCAAACAAGTTACGAGTCACCACGAGACATGTCAACCTCACCTTCTCCTCTCTAGGCACCACAAGTGTGTAAACTTCCTTCTCCACCTTATCCCTTACTCCTTCAACAAACTATACACTATCTGCTACCTCAAACCTTATCAAGCTCGATCAAGACAATTACACACATGAAATTAATGCCAATATATTCCTATTCACAAAGCAAACAATCCCAGGTGATATAATGTTCACCTAGAGTTTGAGAAACGACAATCTAAGGACCAACTCATTATACACATCATCTTCTTTACTAAGAGCGTGTTCACCCAAGTGATACAGTGTTCCACCTTCGCTGATGTGTGGGAAACACTATAGTCCATCTACCATGCACAAGGTTGGACCGAGGTGCTGACCGAGTCAGTCTGATTTGTTAGACACAGACGAGTTCGATTTTGTACTGAAATATGTAATTGTGGAAGCCTGCAATACAAGAATAGAAAACTTGTATTGATAAATCATTGTGAATTACAAACTAGCCTCCGACACTTCGGGTAGACAGAATGACTCTGTCTAACATCTACATTCAAACCTCTAAGTAAAGAATAAGACAGAGTATAAAGTGTTTGCTCGATAAGAAAGATGGAACTATCTAAGCACAAACAGAAATTAAATATCTTCGAAGTAACCTCTCAAAGTGATATTCTCTTTCTAGAATATTGTAAGTGAAAAATTAACTCAAAAAATGATTCTCAATAGTTTAAATACAACTTAGAAATAGAAGCAGTTTCTCCTAGACTGGTGCATGAAGTTTAACTAGATTTCTCCACCTTCTTCCACTGAACAAAAGGTGGAAATCTTTTAACTGCCATGCGCCTGACTCGTTTTGACTTTCTTCAACCTCGATCTCTTTGTTTATCGGTGCTGGTCGAATGTGTTCAGTAGTTATTTCCTTATATTTCTCCATGTTTTGTCATCAGATTCATGCCTCTTAGCTTCTGAAACTTTATGAGAAATTCTCCAATGCCGCATGACTCCTTCATGCAGTAAGACTTCGCATCTGATATGGGCAAACACTGAGAAGCCATTGTCAGCAAAACTTGGGTAATAACATTTTCCCCCTTTTTGCTAATGATGGAAAACTCAGTGTATATCGTGTTACCTGAAACACCAAAGGACAAAACCAAGGAAAACAAAGTAGGGGGGCCGACTCTATCGTGATTCCCGCTTAATTCAAGCATAGTAATATTCCTAGCAAAAATATCCCCCTCAATCTGAGCACATTAATACGATCAACGCAGAGCATAACTTAATAGCAGCCATAAGAAGTTTAAAACAACAGCACAACTTTGAGAGCAATATCCAAGGAAACAAAACAACTACGACCTTCAGAGGCACTCCTACTGCAGAATTATTCAAACCCGCACAAACACCGCGGGATACATCGCTTCCTCCTTTTGCCATCAGGGCAAGAGTTCAAGAGTATGTCAACAAACCAAAGATTTAAAGTTAGTTACACCACAAAAGAGCTAAATCAGTCTAAAACAGCGCAAAATGAAACAAAGCTAGAGAAACTGTTGGCTGGGCTTGGCTAAGGTATGGGTAGCTCCATCACCACCACCAGTCTGCACCCCTGTGACCTTCGCTTTTGGACCCCTCTGAATCATGTCAAGAGTAACACGAATTCCTTCGGTGTGAAGAGATCATGTGCATTACCCTGGTTTCCTTGATAACATCGATGAGCAAGTCAATCTTGTTATTCTGGAGTCTCACTGACTCGTCTAGTTCAAGAAACCCTTTCTTCAGCCAGACAGTATTTTCTCAAAAGATCAGCGGAACCTCGGGCAAAAAGAAGGTGCAAATGGGGCAGACTTCTTCTGAAAGGATGGAGTTTGTTGTATAGAGTTTGTCCAAGGATGTTAGTATCAAGAATAACATTGGATGTGGAATTTTGTAGTGGAACAATGCCTTGGAAAAATTCAGGGCAACCAAAAAGATAGCCAAGCCAAGTGAGTGCCTGCAGTTGGAAATGGAATGGGCCATATTGTTTAAAAATAAGTCACGGGAGATTGATTTTTCATTTGTGAATGAGATAATAACATGACAACCAAATCCATGGGCACACCATAAGATTACCCTCTTTTTTAGGTGTAAGAATTTTGATAATGAGGTTTGATGTGTGTTTTTGGAAAGAGGTGCATTCAGTGGAATGGCCCATTAGACTATTTGGTAGGAAAAAAATTGTAAACATCCTTTTGGGTCACAAAATCAAGCGTGGAAAAGCAACATGGTCACAGAATATGAAACTAGAATCAGGACACTAGTACAAAAGTGGCCTATTACTGCGGGCTCCTATCTCAATGGTCACAAAACAATCGCTGAGATAGGCTTTTTTTTTTTGAAATTTTGGGAACCTGTTTCAGTGGTTTTTATAAGGAACCACCGAAATAAGTGGTTTCTATTTTTTTTTAAATTAATCAAGTACCTATTTGGTGGTTGATTGAGTGTAAAATGAGCAGGTTTTAGAGGTGTATTTCATATGTTTTATCAACCTTTTAATGCTCATTTCTCCACTCACTCTAGCTAGTTTTCCTTTAGTTTTGTGTTTTATTAGTTTTTACACAACTATTGCTGAAACAAGAAATTACATAACTAGAAATAAAGTAGACGAAGAGAGGAATGTGTGGGCGTAAACGGATTTAAAATCGGAGCTATACAAAGAAGTTAGAGCAGTTATTTCCTCTCTGTCTCGACCTCCCCAGGCCGACCGCCCCTATAGGGGCGGTCGGAAGTTCCGGAGGCCAGAAAGCTCGTTCTAGGGGGGCCAAATTGCTTCTGGTCTGGACCGCCCCAGGCCGACCGCCCCACAGGGGCGGTCGGGTCAAGTTTGTTCGCGTATTTTTGCCTCTGGTCCGAACCGCCCTTGGGGCGGTCGGAACAGAATTTTGCCCAGATCTGGGCTTTTTAAAAGCAGAAAAATAAGAGAGAAGGGAGATATAGAGAGCACGACCCTAAAACGAAGAAAAGAAGGAGAAGAAGAAAGAAGAATAAGAAGAAGAAGAAGAAAACTAATACCTCAGAAGAATCAAATAATAAACTCCCTCATCGAATAAGAAGAAGACTCCATAATACTGCCCCTAAGAATCAATCCTAATCCATAATCCTCCTCACTCCCCGAAGCACTGCCTCCTCCCTCCCTCCTCCTCCTCCTCCTCCTCCTCCTCCTCCTCCTCATCCTCCTCCTCCTCCTTGCCCTCCTCTCCTGACCCCCCCACCATTGAATCTCTTCTTCAACCTCCCATGCTATTTCTTCTCCTTTCTCTCTCATTTATGCTCTAATGGAGGCTTAACCTCCCTGTAGCTAGGGATTGGGATTTTCCCCCCAAATCCCCAAAACTCCATTGTTGTACTTCAAAACTTGTGTTTATGCTTTATTTTAGTCCTTGTGCTTAATCAAAGATGATTATTGAGTGATTATGGCTTTTAGGCTTGTCTACTTTTGATTTGTGACATGCTTAGGGTTTTGCTCGATTTTTCATCCATATGTTAAATTGGTTGGTTTGTTTTACCAATTAGCTTGGCATTAATGTGGAATTGTATCAACATGATGCTTTGAGATAGAAACTTATACCGTGGGAACTAAAACAATGTGTTTATTAGCTGTGATAAATGACATTGCAACTCGGAGGGAGCTTATGCTTAGTGCTATCAATGGAATCTGGTAATTGTGTTGGCCGCCTATTCCCGTGAAGATTGGTTAGATTAATAGACATAGGGTTAGGCTATTAGTTTTTTAGTGTTCCCGTTGTATATAGTTGTAAACTCAAGAGTCGACAATTGGTAGAAAGGGGAGGACGGGAGCAAATACCCATCCCGAGCTACATCTATCCTAGATTAGTTAGTATGGTTTTATTGTTTTCTTCTATTTCTCAATCAAACCAAAAACCCAAACCCCCAATTTAAGTTTATGCACTTTTATTTATCTTCTTGCACATTTACTAAGCTTATAATTGATTAGATGGTTACGAAGTCCCTATGGATACGACCTTGTTGTACTACAATGATTGGGTTCATTGTCCATAGTTAGCAAGATAGTTTAAAACCATATTTGCACAACAGTGGTTTCTAATAAGAACCGTCGAAATAGGTAGTTTCTATCTTTTAAAGGGAAATTTCATCAAGTACTACTGAGTTTTTTCTTAATTCACGATATATCATTACGTTTCTAAAATTACATAGGATAGCACTGAGTGAGTTTTTACTTATTTCACCAGATAACACTCTGTCCCATATTCCATTAACTGCCCTGTTAATATTCCTGGAAAATGACTAAACTACCCCTGTTTAATTAACTACCTGATATAGGAACCATGAAATAGATATTTTAGTATACTGCAGCGTTGACAACACTGGCCATTCCTCCCCCACACAATTCAATTTCCCTAACCCTTTCTTTCCCTTGCGATTGCAAACACTCTGCACCGGCCCTTTGCAAACTTCGACCACCACCGCAGCACCTCGTCGCCCCGTCATCGCACATCCTCTCTCTGTTGCCCATCGTTGCCCACCAACGCTTCTTCACTACACCGCTTAAAGAGGTTAACTCCTGCAAGCAGCAAGAACACATAAGTAAGTGAGTTCGAATTTCACTTTAAAAACTGACAATTTGTTGTGATAAGGATTAGATTTAGGTTTTAATGTAATTGTAGATGTTGAATTTAGTTGTGAGTGCAAAATGTGTATATTGAAATATTATTTTTACTTGTGCACATAAGGTGCTCAAAAAAATGTGTTGAAGTGGAAAATATATGTTTTCGCTCAAATCATTCTCTTCGTATGTTTGAGCCTCTATAGAGATAAGTTAAGGAGTTGTTGCATCACTCGCACGCCAGATTGAAGACGGGGATGAAAAAAAATTCATTTGGAACCGGTAATATACTCTAACTGATCTCTTCATTATCTTCACTCACGGTGATCTTGCTAGCCTTTATGGCGAACAAGGAACATGCATGCTCTACTGCGTCTATCTTTATTCTCTTCTAGTTATTAGGAGGAGAATAATTTTAGCGTAGAAAATGTGATAGAGATAGTATATATCATTAATTGCTGGTGAATTCGCAAGTGGTGATAATGTTTGTTTTGTTGACTGATTGCGATTAAGGTTATGGTGGTGATTGATCTTGACTGATTGCGATTAAGGTTGATTGCTTTGAATTTTTTTTGGCATTGTATGACTTTGGTGAGTGCTTAATACTAAGCATGGATTGAGTGCAATTATGCCAAGGTTATGCCAATTTTTTTTCTTGAAATGTTTTAGTAATACTGTTTGTTATTTGTGTATAGCAATTTTTATTTTTCTTTATCAGGTCTTACTATATATTAGTCTACGAATTCTAGTGAACCACCACTGCTACTGCCCGCCTTCGCCACTCGATGTTGCTGCTCCATCGAACGTGAAGCACAGTTTCACAAGCTACTAGGCGCAATCCAAACAGCCTCATTCTCCCTCTGTAAACCCTAAAATCAAGTAAGTAGTTTAACTTTGGTTTTTGTTTAAAAAATGCAATGACTTGTTGTTGTACGATTTTGTTGCAATGGTTATGTGGATGATCAATTTGAATGTGTCTGGAAAAACAAAACTAGCTTTTTGCTCTTCTTTTGAGTATATAGTTAGGTGGTAAGTGCGAATATATATACATTTGAGGTTTAATCAACTCAATATCTGCAATAGATTGGGCTATATTTCTCACTTATCTTATGTTTATCTTTTGGCTAGTGTTTAGAGAAATTATGCACATTTATGTTTCAATTGTAGGTAAAAGCCTGGGAAATCCAAAGTTTATCTTATGAGGATTACAATGTAACAAACGGGGGGCAAATCGAAGCTAGATTGAAGAATCTAGGCCCCGTTGAAGTTGTGTCTGACCCTGTATCCGGACTTGCAAGGCTGAACAGAGGCTGGGGCTTTCCAGAGATGATGTCCAGACACATGCCGAGAGTTGAAAAAGATGAAAATCGCGCACGACATTACAGAGGCATCCGAACATACAAGTCCGGACGCAAGCCTGAACACGACGAAGAGTACGATAGTGGACGCTGCGTTTTGAGGATTTAAAAGATAATTTTTTCCTAAATCAATAGATTGAGACTACAACTATATTAAGAGAGAATGGGGTTCCAATCCGATGATGTCTTCATGCCTATAGGAGGCTTACGCCTCTCTTCACTCACGTTTTACACACCATAACCATTCACGTTGACCAATCATCATCATCCATCACCACCATCAGCACACCACATACACCACACATACCACATCTACCATCATTGCACCACACTTATGATAGAGGATTGACACAGAGACACGCGACGACGGACGGAAGGCGAACGGGGATCTTCTAATCGTAGTTTCTTATTTCTTTTGTCTAATTTGTTCAATATGTTCTTCCTTTGTTTTCCCTGCTTTTATTAGTTTCATGTTAGAGTAGTTACATAAGCACCTATTTTGTAGGATTTTATTATGTAATATTTTCACTACTTTTTATTAATGCAATAGTTCATTTCTAGTTTTTTATGTGCTTTAATTCTCAGATCAATTATTAAAGTTATAATTGTAGTTCTCTAATCAAAATGAGGTGTTAAGCTAGAAATCTAGGCGTAGAAAATTCAACCGGATTAACAACTAGAAACATAGTTTTCTTATAAGTTAATCTGTCTCTCATAGGAATTATTTATAATGCAGTTGACTTGAATCAACATGGTTTACAACTTACTGTTTCAGTTAGGGTTTGTTGTACCGGGGCCGGTCAACAAACTAATTAGAATTTCTGAGTTTAATACATAGTTAGTGGAAGGTGGACATCTACAAGTTGCAACTTGATCGCCTGGAGTCAAAAGAAGCTGTACCATGGAAGACATTTCTGATTCAACTACTATTATTACTCAACCAAACGGAAAGCTTTCATTGTGTTGCGACCAATTTGGACAATCTTCAACCAGAATTTGCAACATCTGGTTTATACAAAGAATTTCCCAATAAATGATTACAACATCGGAATAAAAGTCCAAAAATTTCATGTCCGAGCCCTTGGCAATTGCTTCCCCCATTACAGGCGTGGTGGCTACCAAGGATAATAGTACCATCTACCCATTCTGGCGGAAGACGGGTAGATTTTGATAGTTATTAACTTCACAGGTTTCCCAATTTATTTGCTCAGCAGCTGCATAAATATCAAAACTTTGACAACACCAATTGATAGAAAGAGAAGAAACACTTTATCCAGCCCATCAGTCCTATTTTGATTGGAACTTGCTGCTCACTTGCTCGTAGCTGGGAACATAGAGCACTGCACAAGGGGAAAGAACATAAAAGCTAAGAGAAAAAAACAAGCAATTCAGAAAAAATCCCAGCATGGTGGTACGTTAATCTAAAAAAATACCATCGCCATGAGAAGCCATGGTGAGAGGTGTAGACAAGAGCTTTTCAGCCAATGATGCAATATCCTTTCCTGTCACTTCATCAAACAATTTTGAGAAAGTGTCCCACGGGTTTCCTATACAAAATAAGTTATAAGCATATCAGATCAGAATAGGCAGGAAGAGTGAGGTACTAGAGCTTTGTTCAATTATTTCTGAAAAGCTTATCAATGGGGTTAAACATAACAGTCACATATTCCAGATTAACAGTTATTTGGCAACACTTACCTCTCTCCGTATGTCAATACTTGTCTACCAATATCCTCAGATGCTACCATCTGCAGTAAAAAAAAAGGGGTGTACAAGACTATCAGGAAACGTGAAAAGGAATTGTAGGTTAAATGTACTCCAGCAAGTGATAGAAAGGTACCCTTGATTCCAAGTTCATCAGGATAGCAGACTTCGTGGATGATTTGGCCCGCTGAAGCTGTACCTGATCAACTGTCAAGGGAAGAAGAAAAGAGGCAGGAATGAATAGAATGAGAGGCTAGAAGAAAGTTAGCAGCAATAGCCGAGTATAAACATAGTCAAATAATAACACAAGTGAAATACTCATAGCACCACACCTTGTCCAGGGGTTGCAACATCAATCAGCTCCTTCACGGCAATATCAATAGCTTTTGATACAAAATCTGGGGTCTGGACAGATATCGGTCAATTATAATCAGATTGAAGCCATAAAAGAACAATGTCATGTCTGACTAATAAGATTGAAAGTGTTTCTCGTGAAATAGCTTACAGTTGTAGCTTGAATTCCAAAAATGCCAGTGTTGTTATAAAGGCTATTAAATGCAGAAAAAGCCTGAATTTGCGGGTATTCGTTCAGCACCCGAAGATCTGAACAGGAACACAAACAACCAATGTTGAGCCCGGCAAATAAAGAAGAGATAATACTGTTTTCACAATGATACCCAACCATAGCTAAAAACTTCCAATCTAGAATCTCATTTTGTTTCAGACATACTCAACGTAAATGTCGGATATATTTAAAATGGGCTTAATCTCTAGAATATACTTCTTGTACAAACATGATTAAGGCAACTTTCAGAGGAAGAAAGCAACTTTGAATCTCATAGTATATTCAGACGTACAAGGAATACAAGAATTAAATAACAAACTTTACAATGAAGCTTACATAATCGCGAGTACATTCCTTTGCCGGGACCACCAGCTGAGAAGGACCCACCCCCTCCCATAAGCATCTACAGTGATTAATACACAGCACCAACAAAGTAAGAATCCAGGAAGAGGATATTCTTAATAAACATCAACTAAGAAATACCTGAAGAACAGTCAAAACTATAGCCTCTTTTTCCTTCAACCATCCACCGGGTGCTTCAAAAGCAAGAGCAAAATGTGTTGTCTGGAAGTAGGAAAAAAGAAAATGTACTGAGTTGAAAATTTTGACCGCCACTTAAGAATGAAATGTAATACAAAGTTTCATGCACAGATGACAGCACCTACCCCTGAGCCCGCTTGGCAACGGTAATCACCTCCAGTGTATACAGATTTAGGCTCTTCTGGACGAGCTACATTGTTCAGGTCAGACAAAAGTGGCTCTGCTATGGAAACAAGTTCTTCATGATCCACACCATAAGCAGCAAGCACCATCCTCGGAGCAGTATAATTTTGCTGCAGTTCTCGATTGTGTAATCCAGTTCAATACTATGTATAAGATAAGGTGTGCAAAAGTCCAGATGATGGATAGATTTCAACTTAAGTAAAAACAAGGCACTATCGACTCCCCTTCTGGCATAAAAAAGATATCAAGAGTACACATTGCGGAGAAAGCACATCAGTATCAGGGACTCACATTGACAAATTCCTCCAAGATTTCACTATTCAGTCCATGGACAGCTGATTCTGGAGCCAATAGAGGATTTGACAAGGCCCCAGAGTAGCCAGCAGAATGGAGTGCCTCCATAAGCAGACCTTGTGGATTGTTGGAAGCCTCAGTAATCTCAGATTTCAACTTGAGAAGCTGTTACGTGAAAAAATAGCAGTTACACAACATGAAAAACGAAAATGGAGAATAAAAACAATGAGACAATTAATTACCCGCTCATTGACTTCCCAATCCAAAAAAGCAGGGTTTCTCACAGCATCTACAAGCAGCTCCGCCATTTGTGGAAGATAGCTTTTAAGGGCATCAAACGTATAACTCATTTGCTCCCTAGAAGCCGTAGCAGATATATTGCCACCAATGGCCTCCACCTCTCGCACCAAACGCAAGTGGCTCCTATTTGTGGTTGTTGTGAAAGCCATGCGCTCTAGCAGGTGAGTTGCACCAAATGAGACTGGCATCTCATAGATTGAACCACAGTCAACATATAGGCCAATGGAAGCAGTGGGATGCTGAACCAAACAATTAAAACCCGTTATCCTGAGTTTACAGATGAACTGAAATAACTAAGAGGTTATGGAAAGAGAATGAAGAAAGAAGAAGATGAAACTTACAGGTGATGTCTCTGACGCAATCTTGACACCATTAGAGAGTTTGGTTATCAGGGTCTTGGCAGGTTCGACATGGTCTGGAAGTGTAGGGGGACCAGACACACCTTCAAGTGGAAAATCTAGTGGAGGGAGAGAACTAGACTGCCCTCCAGTTAGCCACTCAAACAATCCTCCTGATGATGTTTTGGATGCTACTGCACTAGACGTAGCAAACCTGGCAAGAGATTTGCTACCTGTACGATCCTGGATTGACAAATCAAGGTCAAGATGTGAGGTTTTCCCACTATATCAACATATTGACTGGCAAGAGCTGTAAAGTAACATAGATATTTGTTCATAAATGCAGATATTAAAAATAGAAGAAAAGGATGGCTGACTGACTGAGAAGTAACATTCTTCTCACACGTGAACGGGAAGCATTTGAATAGATGTTCTACTACACAGATATTACGAGAGCAGAGGTTAAGACCAATATACAGCATAATTGCCTCATTCTTTCAACTTTCAAGAGGGCGAGGACAAAATCAATTTTGCTCCGCGATACAAATGTAAATACAAAGGGATATGTCCCAGTAACACCAGAAAATTTATCTAGGAATCATAACGTCAATAATGTCTGATCTTTCAGTGGAGAGCGCATACTTTCAGAGGACCTTAAATTTGCACATCGCATTCACAGGATCATGCTAGAAAGAAAAAGGGGAACAGTACCACCAAGTTTTCTCGAAGGTGGAGATTCTAACTCGCAAATTCCCTAAGAGATTCCTACAGGATAGATTCTTTGTTTTCCTCATCATCCTTTTACATTAAACAGCACCATAGACGGCAAGAAAATCTGAATATCTTACCAATCGTGAACATTAATCGCACAGAGACTTTACCCACATGAATAGAAATAGTACCGATCGCAATGGCATCCGATCTAACAGATAATATGGGCAAAATAAGAAAACCGCCTAACCAAATTGATATATCAACTTAAGGAAAAACAGGACTTTGATACATTTATGAAGCTGACAGTCACACATTTCAGAGCTCAAAACTCAAAAGTTCACGAGGATCTTAGGTTTTCTTGTAAATTATTGGAGAAATATAAGAAAAGAGGAATACTGACCCTGATAGCTCGAAGGCGAGCACCTGTGATTCTATACATGATCAAACGAACAGTATTCCTCAAGAAATTACTAAAGGCAATCAGTGCTTCTCGCTCCCGGCACTGGCACTCAGGTTTCCTCACGGGTGAGAGAGATGGTTGTGGAACTGGTAAAGGCGAGACGAGAGATGGAGTATTGAGGAAAGAACGCAAGCTGTTGATTGTGGAAGAGTTGCAGGCCTGTCATCGGAGGGGAGACTTTTGTTAGGAAGATGCGAAGAAGAATTGGTTCGTTTTGGCCTGACAGACTTGAGCCCAAACCGAGTTCAGGCTTTCTTGTAAATATCAGTAATGGGCTAGACCCGATACGGCTTCCTATATACACTTTCTAAAAATAATACCGTTGTTTTGCAGTATTAATTTTAAGGAAAATATATTTCTAAAAGTTTTTTTTTTTTTGAAAACCATGATTTCCATTAATCACAAAGAGCTGCAATATCCAAAGACACATTACATGTCCAAACCTGCTATGCAAGACTACTTATGTCTAATTTAGCTAATATATGTTCTAAAACACTCTCTTCCCTTTTAACATACATACGCTTAGCATAATAAAAACATGTTACATCATCACAAAAACCTTGTCCAAAACACCTCCCCCCTACAACATCAACAACTTGGTCATTACCATTAATATAATCTATCTTAAACTTGTAATCTGAATATACACATAAACGTGTTACCCCGGTCTGGCGAGCATAATTAAGGTCAAACGCAATGGCTTGGGCCTCAACGCAAGCTGGAGTAAAAGTATCCTTACCACCATCAAAACCTACTGACTTCAACCGACCACGTTGGTCTTTACAAATTGCACATGCACCATATGCGAATGCTGAGTAGCTTCTAACAACCCAGACGCTGCACACATCGGCTACTTGAGGACCACCTTGATCCCGATTATCAGCCTTGTGCGTGACTACCTGCAAAAAAGCATCCGCCTGACACCAGTCCCATGGAAGGCCGCACACCTTGCCAAGCATCACCTAACAATGGCCAAACCATTTTCCAGAACAATATCAATAAGTTTAACAATCCAGTAAGAGGCAGCAACATACATTATTCCCATAAACCAATGACATAAAGCCTCATCTATTTGCAAATGAAGAGGCATTGAAAAGCATGCCACATCTCATAGATTAGCAACACCAGGATAGTGCATAAACACATGTATAAGCGATTCAAAACTTCCACAAAAGCAAGCATTATCTACTAATCTTGGACATCGTGTCTCAAGGACCGCCCTAATTGGAACAATTCTGTGGATAAGGTTCCACCCAAAACCCTTAATCCTCAACGGTTTTTACACTTCCTTATCCGCTTAACTGCCCTGCCAATGGCATAAGTACTAGACCCATGTTTCATAGATTCCCGCATGTTCATGGACAAATGATAAACTGACTTGATTGTAATTTCTTGGACCTAGTATACAACCAACCCCATTCATCCTTAGGTTGTAGGTCTCCATCTTGGTGTAATTTGATGCTAAAACGATGGTCTGCATCCTGAGGATAAAACCATTGGTAATTAATTCAATCCCCCAAGTTTTAGCCAAAGGATCAATTAGCCAAATAACTGGGCCTTCCTTTTTGCCAACTCAGGCAAGGTACATACATAAGGCTTACCGCCATTCTTCCCTACAATCGACCAATCAAGCAATCGTGTAGTACTCCTATCCCTAATTATCCTATAAGGCCCATGCTCAACAAGGTTGGAAACGCTACACAAAGCATGCCAAACTGGGCTAGGATTATTCCCTAAACCTGCATCTAACAACCCACCCATAGGGAAATATCTAGCTTGCAAGAGCGTGGAAACAAGAAAAATCAGGTAATCTGATAATCCTCCAACACTGTTTCGCTAACAAGGCTTGATTTAAGCTAAACAAGTCTCGGAAACCCCAACTCTCCTTCATCTAGCCTTTGACACAGTACTTGTCATTTTCTCCATTAGATGAGCCTACCACTAACTCCTCCTCCCCACCAGAAACGCACTACAAGTTGTTGTATACGTTTTAGAACTATATTAAGGAGATGAAAAACACTCATAACATATGATGGAACGACCTGCAACACAGATTTAATCAGGCTGCCCCACCCAGCTTGTGATACCAACTGACATCATCCTTGAATTTTACGTGCAACCTTATCTTTAACATATTCCATACATGCACTCTAATTCCCCCCTCCCCCACTTTACTTGGAAAGCCAAGATACAAGCCAAAATATTCTACTTTTGAAGCGTCTAATCCAGTCAACTCTTGAGTTCGCACCCCAGTAGGAACCCCGCTCGAAAACATAACCCCTGATATGTACAAATTAACTCATTGCCTAGAAGCCTCAGAGGCATATAAAATGGTAGAGAGTGCATTAACATTATCCACATACCTCACCAAATAAAAACAATTGTTTATGAAAAAAAGTGACATGGTCGTTAAGGCCATGCAAATGAAAACCCTTATACAACCCTCATCATTTGCAAGTTTTAGACTAGCATTAAGACTTCCATATATCAATAAAAAATGTGGAGACAGAGGATCTCCCTGTCTCAATCCTCTTTGAGGAGCAAATTTCTGCCCTGGATACCCATTAATCAGCACATGCATCGTGGTAATGGTGAGACATTTCCTTATACCAATGCAACACTCATGTGGATGGAACCCCACATTCTACAATACACTAAATAAAAACTTCACTCATTACAATCAAAAGCCTTCGTATATATACACCTTGTATGCAAAAGAACCCCAATTGGTCCCTCGATACTCCATTACACGTCCCCGAATAGTCCTGGACGTGTCACACAGGTGTTGGGAGCTAAATAACGATATGTACCTTAAGAAGTAGAAGACTAAAGTAAACTTTAAACTGGAAACCTCTTCGATTGAGAATTTACACTACAGTAATTCACTCAATTCTCCCTCTCGCCCCACACATGGACTCATGACAGTTTAGGACTTCCTCAAACCCTTTACCTAGATCGGACCATTCCGATCTACACCCCTCAGTAGTTTCACCGACTACTCTCTGACTGTCCTAGTTGATCTCCCAGCTAGTCCCCCGACTGCTCCTAGACCCTAACTAGTTCCACTCGTTACAAACTTAACACTATGAGTTACAGTACACCGCATGCTTACACAATCACTTAATTGAAAGACTTCACTAGGTTCTATAAAAGTGAAACACTTAGAATAATGAGCTCAATTAATTATGCTCTATATTACAGTTTTCGCCCGTTGCAACACCTCTTCAATTTGAAGCCGGTTTCCATCTTATAGGAGGTGTTGATCTCTTCTCATTTGTGGACTCCAAAATTGATACATAAGTTTTATGAAGTCCAAGATTCTATGTGGTTTAGCCACTGCTTGCGCTAAGAATGGGACCATATACAAGGAAGCTTCAACTAACGACAAACTTTGAAAGCATAAAATGGCAGCTGCTTTCACTGCCACAGATTTATCTTCTTCCTTCCTTGTCTCCCATTGCTTCTGAGTTTTTGATCTCCAAGGATCAAATCTTCAGGTCGACGTTGTGAAGCTCGACTGGCAAGTCTTGATGATTTCCTACATTGGTTCCATCATTGTTACAGTGAGTCGTCTTTAAAGTATCATCCTAGCGATCGTGGACAAGTGCCCAACTGTTTAGTCACTGGTCATAATGGTAGGACCTGCTTGCTTGTAACCTTGCATACAAGTGATCTAATAATCCTTATTTGCCTAAAACACTTGACAACCATTAACACAAGAATTTTGCTATCATCAAAACTATAAGGAACTGAATTATATTTCCCCTTTTTTGATGATGGCAACAAATCCGATAACAACATAAGTGTATGTTTAAAGCTAAATTCCTAAGTGGATAAATTCAAACTTCATAAAGAGTTCCCCCTAAGAAGTTCCCCTGAGTTAGTAAGTGGTTTTGCAAGCATAAACACTTAGGCCAGTTGTTGTGCAAAAACTATATAACAAAGTATATAAATAAATGCAAGGAAAAGGCAAGTGCACCTAATCGGTGTAGTACAACAAGTGTCGTATCCACAAGGAAATTGGTCCTAACTTCCTAGTCTCGGTACTAGTAATTGCAAAGAAAACAGTAAATTGGGGTTTAGCCAGAGGCAAGCTTGATTGTGTTGGTTGAGTAATTGCAAGAACAACAAATAAACTAAAATGAAAGTTTAATGGATTGGATGGAAAAGTACTTTGGGAATTTGGCAATCCCCCAAACTACCTAGATATGCTAGCAACTCTTCTTATGCCATAGTTGTCTTTTAGAACAAAATAATAACTCTCTAAACCAAAGATGAGTTAATTCTTACTTAGTTAATTTTAGCCTTCAAAATCAATTAGGACTAAACTCACTAAGTAGCAGTAAGCAAGTTCTAGAACAAAGCTCCAAATTATACTCACTAATCCTAGGAGCATAAATCAAGAGTTCTCTCTCAATTTGGTCACAAACCCTAACTCAAAACCAAATTGTAGATGGGGTTCACCACAAATGCACTCAAGAGATCAATTTGAGAACATTGAAAGATAATTGAGAGAGAAACAACTATATTAAGGCATAATAAGATTCACAAGCAAAATCTAGGGTTTGGGTTCAAAGACCCATCCCAAAGCACAATGGAGTACTACTCAAGCATAGAGGAAAGAAAAACTAGAAAAGAGTAAGAAGAAGCCATTGTTGAAGCTTGGAAGCTTTGGAGAAGGTGAGTTCTTCCTTCTTCTCTTCTTCCTCTTCTTTCTCCTCTCTTTCTCCTTCTTCACGTTCTTTCTCTTCTCTTGTGGTGGAAGTGTAAAAAATGCAAAGAATCACTCAAACCCCTCTTTTTCCCCTTTTTAAAACGATCGTTCTGGGCAAATTTCCGTCGGGACCGCCCCACAGGGGCGGTCCACACCAGAGGCGTTTCCCGTGTTACGAAATCGACTGGACCGCCCCCAGGGGCGGTCCACAGGGGCGGTCCACACCAGAATGGCTTTTTCTGCACCGAAATTGACTCGTTTGACCCTCGTCTTTGACACACTCCTCCTCGGGCATTAAAGCTCAGCTACAAAGTCTTGAGAGTCTCCTAAAAACCATTGCTCAAGTGAGCTTTTACCTAAATTTAAATTAAAACTGCATGAGTTCAACTATATTAACGAAATGCTCTATCAAGTGGTGAAATAAGTCAATAGTTGCACGAAATAAAGGTAAATAAAGACCTTATAAATACATAATTTCACCACTTATCAACTCCCCCACACTTATCTATTTGCTTGTCCTCAAGCAAAATTTGCTAGGAACCCATAGCAAGAAGGAACATTTATAGCAAGCAAGTATTTAGATGAATTCTTGAACTTTGGTGAGCAAAATTGTGAAAAATCTCAAGAGGAGTGCAACCAACCTTCTCATGGTGACATGGGTGTGCTTAGGGTAAATAAAAAATATAGAGCTTCGGGGTATGATCTAGAGTGTTTCCAAGTGCTTAAAGATCTTTGGACTTGGAGAACTTTTACCATGGCCAACTTCTCTCAAGAATGGGCATTGAGGAAAAACAAAAGGAAAAATAGAGATTTGCATTTGATTTTCTTTTGCACAAGAGATGAGAAGACATAATTTGGAATTGTGCCTTTGGCACTTTGCCTTGCTTTACAGAACACTCAACTCTCATTTGTTGGTTACCGATGGTGCCTCTCAAGTCCTTTTAATAATTTCCACGAGGAAACACCCCTTAGCAATCCCTAGATGAGAAGATTAGAAAGGACCCCTAAGCAATAAAAATTCACCAAGAAGGGATTTATGGAAACACCGCAATTAATTGCTCCTCAAGAGAGAAAATTTGAAAAATTTGGTGGAAAGTTCTAAGCATTCATGGAAAGACTTGCTTAATACAAATGGAACTTTTTCATGGTAGCAATGGACAAGTATAGGGAGATAAAGAAGTGCATCAAAAAGAAAAGGTCGTTTCCCCCACACTTGAGTAGGACAATGTCCTCATTTGTCAAAGCAAAACCCAAAGGGAAATAAACAGAAGACCTTTTCGATGCCCGAACATAAAGTGCATAAAGTTGTAAAGCATTTGGTAAGTATAAAGCGAACTAGTACTCCCCTGATTAGACGTGAATGTGGGCAGAGTGTTCCCCCACACTGCAGAGTGTCCGGGGTCATTGAAGCGCGTGTCCTAGGAAATTTTTGCAAGAGTTCCTCTTGCACGTGTCGCATTCTGCTTTGAATGGGGCTTGCATGCAGTGTGTAAGAAGCTACAAAGCAGAGACAAAAATAAACTAGGCGCCACATAATTCCGAGGAATACGCTGAAAGCCCATCGTTAGAAAGCCAAAAGGGGACTCATAAGTGAGTCCTACAATAAACTGGTTCACAAAGTTATACTGAAGCGGAAAGTATAGACAGAGTACGGAAAGCATAGTGTAAAAACAGATAAAAGACAATAACATCCACAATCTCCAAAAATACATAACAAGTTTCAAATCAGGAGCCCCCAGTCAGCCAAATCCCTGAACAAACTACTGGGCCGGTGGTCCACCTCGCTCGATCATGCGGCGCAGCGCCTCATACTGGGCTGCCAGCTCCTCCACGCGCGCTGGTGGGCCTCGAACTCCTCCCGGGAAACGGTGGGAGGTGGTGGGGGAGGTAGAGCTAGGAGCGGGCGGCGGCAGTAGATGGAGCAGATGAGCTGGAGGAGAGGAGAGACTCTGCGCTACCAGCGGGCCGTATCTTCTCCCAACCTCCTGGACCACGGCGAAACCCCATCCGGCGAAGGGCAGCGTGGTCGATGGGAGCCATGGGAGGCTCAAGTCGCCGCTCGACGTCGACTCCGCACTCAAGGAACTGAGTGTGGAGGAAGTGAGGGTAGCCGAGATGCTGGGTATCCCGCCTCTCGACCATGTGGCAGAGGTGGTAGAACATCTGCGCGGAGATAGAGAACGGCTGGTCCGGAGTCGGGGAGGTGAGGCTGTTCAGAAGGAAGCAGTCCATGGCGTTCATATCCTTACTGTCCCTTGGTAGAATGTTATACCTGATGAGAGCGAGGATGACGCGCTGAGCGGCATCCTGGACCATGTTCGGGGTCATAGTGACCCGGAGACAGTGCCTGACTGGTTCTTCTTCGGCGCGTGGTCGGGAGGGTGTCTAGGAACTGGCGGCGGTGGCGCTGGAGGTAGCTGTCTGGGAGGTAGCTCTCGTGCTCGTAGTCCTCCTCAGGGATGTCCAAGGCCTCGATGAAGAGCGCCTGTGTGATCTCTATCATGCGACCTCCGACATAGGAGACAATCTTCCTCGTGCCCTCCCTTGCCGCATTGGCATAAAACTGGCGGACGAGGTCAGGGCAAAACCCCCCACCCATAGTCAAGAACCGACCCCATCCGTAGAAATCGAACAGCGACCGGAGGTCAAGGTCCTCGACTATGGACGGGGCCACGTCCCGCTCCTGGATGAACTCCCGTCGTGGCCCATGATGGTACCAAGTCTTGGCCTCTTCGGTGATGAAGAGCCGTCGATCAGTCGGGTGCCAAAAGGAAGGTGGGCGGCCATATTGCGGCGGAAGGTGGCTCTGTCGACGGGCTGCATTGTCTGAAACCAAAAACAAGAAAAGGAAAGAAGGAAAGAAACAAATACAAAACACAAAGGAGAGTTAAAGAGTGATAAGGAAAAGAGAATTGCAAAGGTTGTGTGTTAGCATATTCATGAAGTGCATGTGAAAAAGAACGAATCAAAAACAACACAACAATTCACAAAAATTTCGGCATGATCTCCCCCGTTTTTCTATGATTTCCCGGTTCTAAGAACCTCCACAAATCAACCAAAAGGTTGTCATTCAAGTATGGAAACACACTAATAACCCAATGCATCCAATATGGTCCAAAAGTACGAACCAAATCCACACTGGACCCATTTTCACATATATGCCCACTCCAATTCGCAACATTAGTGCAATACCCTTGGCATGGAATTTTAATTGCTCACGCATTAGCCCAATATGCCAACAAAGTCATAACATGTACTTTATTTTACAAATAATGCTAAACAAAGCATGATTAAATTTAAAGCATTAATACCAAAACCATGCTAAACCACCACATTGCAACTTTTTTAACTCCAAACCCACACAAATTCCATAAATAATCATTCAACACAATCCAAATCCACAAATTTGCAAAAATCACAATTTACGACCTAAGGCCCCGTTTGGTTCGCACTAATGGAACCCTAAATGCAACTTCCACTAAAATTCCTCAAATTGACAAATGAGAGTTAGAAACACATACCCTAATGTTGTGTAGAAGTTAATTGAGCAAAATAGGAAAGATTTAGGGGGTAAAATCGAATTGGAATTCGATATGGGGGTTAGGTTTGCAGATTTGAGAGAGGGGCTGGATCGGTGGGCTGGGCGAGCCGAGCAAGGCGGCGCAGGCGGGTAGCAGGGCGGAGCGGCGCAGGCGAGTGGGGCGGCGCCGGCGTCAGGAGGTGGTGGTGGCGTGGTGGTGTGCTGTGCTGGTGAGGGGTAGTGCGACAGAGGGAGGAAGAAGAAGAGGGAGTCGGGCGCGAGGGAAAGAAAGGAAGGAGGAAAGAAAGGAAGGAAAGAAGGAGAGGAAGAAAGCACTACGTTTTCGAAATTTTTTTTTTTTCAATTTTTCGATGGGACCGCCCCACGGGGGCGGTCAGCAGGGCGGTCCTAGTCAGAGTCCGAAATTTTTTCAAAAATTGAGCATGGACCGCCCCTTATGGGCGGTCCCTATGGGCGGTCGACGACAGAGACCAAATTGGCGGTGAAAATGAAGGGACCGCCCCTAAAGGGCGGTCCTAAGGGCGGTCTACGACAAACGGTTTTTTTCGGTGAAAAATTGATGGGACCGCCCCTCAGGGCGGTCCGTATGGGCGGTCCGCACCAGAGACGAAATTTTTTTTTCAAATTAGCAAAGGGACCGCCCCTAAGGGGCGGTCCATGGGGCGGTCCGCAACAGAAACCCAATTTTCATTTTTCTTGCACCCCAATTCATCAACTTTCACACTCCAAGTCCAAAATCACAAAACAGCAGTAAAAACCAAACATAAGCACCAAAAACACAACAAAAGCAATAATAAGACTAACAAGTAAAAACACTTAAACGGGTAAAGAAAGAAATCCGGGTTGCCTCCCGAAAAGCCGCCTTCTTTTTAAGGTCTTTGGCTAGACCATAGTAAGGTTTAGATGAAACCTGGTCCCGAAGGAAGATAGGACGAGCTTCCACCCGTTTAATGTCACCTCCCACGTAATGCTTGAGCCTCGAACCATTAACCATGAAGGTCCACCTTTTGTGTTGCTTAACTCCACAGCACCATACGGAGTCACCTTAGTGATAGAGAAAGGCCCGGCCCAATGAGATTTGAGCTTACCTGGGAATAGCTTTAACCGAGAGTTGTAGAGTAAGACTCGATCTCCCTCATGGAATTCTCTCTTTAGGATCATTTTATCGTGCCATCGCTTTGTCTTCTCCTTGTAGATCCGGTTGTTCTCATAGGCTTCTTCCCGGATCTCTTCTAACTCTGTCAGCTGAAACTTTCTCTTTTCTCCAGCACTCTTGAGGTCGTAATTGAGCGCTTTGACAGCCCAATACGATTTATGTGCAAGTTCAACCGGTAGGTGACAAGCTTTCCCGTAGACAAGACGGTAAGGGGACATACCAATGGGAGTCTTGTAAGCTGTTCGGTACGCCCATAGTGCATCATCAAGCTTTAAAGACCAATCCTTTCTTGAAGAATTTACCGTTTTCTGCAAGATCCATTTCAGCTCTCTATTAGTGACCTCGGCTTGTCCATTAGTTTGGGGGTGGTAAGGTAGAGCGACCTTATGTCTCACTCCATACTTCTCCATCAAAGCTTCGAATTGCTTGTTGCAGAAGTGAGAACCCCCATCACTAAGGATTGCTCTTGGCACTCCAAACCTTGTAAAGATATTCTTCCTTAGGAACTTGGTCACCACCTTAGCATCATTTGTGGGAGAGGCAACGGCCTCCACCCACTTGGTCACATAATCCACAGCTACAAGGATAAAGAGATTTGAGCAGGAGGAAGGGAAAGGTCCCATGAAGTCTATTCCCCACAAGTCAAATGGTTCAACCTCTAGCATCACATTAAGAGGCATTTCATGTTTTCGGGAGATGTTGCCCATCATTTGACAGCGGTCACAGGAGGCAACAAAGTCATGGCAATCTTTGTGTAAGGATTTCAAAGAAAACCGGCTTGTAAAACTTTTGTGCGGTCCTTGCCGGCCCATGATGCCCTCCCACTTCAAGAGAGTGGCAGTGGGTGAGAATGTCTTTCACTTCATGCAGGGGCACACATCTCCTTATCACCCCATCAGCACAGGTTTTGAAGAGGTGAGGATCATCCCAGAAGTAGTACTTCGAGTCAGCGAAGAATTTCCTCCTCTGCTGGTAGGTCAAGTTATGGGGCACCACTCCCCTTGCTAAATAATTTGCAAGATCAGCATACCAAGGATCATCAGCTTCCTTGATCACAAAAACAGTCTCATCTGGGAAGAACTCGTTTATAGGCACACCTTCATCGGGCACTTCCATGCGAGAGAGGTGGTCGGCCACCACATTCTGCACACCCGGTTTATCTCGGATTTCAATCTCAAACTCTTGCAGCAACAAAATCCATCTCAACAACCTTGGCTTGGCGTCCTCCTTAGCAAACAAATATTTTAAGGCGGAGTGGTCCGTATGCACAATCACCTTACTGCCCAAAAGGTAAGAGCGGAACTTATCCAATGCAAAGACAACCGCTAGGAGCTCCTTCTCGGTTGTGGCATAGTTTTTCTGAGCATCATTTAGTGTCTTGCTCGCATAGTAGATAGTTCTTAGAATCTTCTCCCTTTTTTGACATAGGGCTGCCCCCACTGCATAGTCGCTTGCATCACACATTATTTCGAATGGAAGGCTCCAATCTGGTGACACAACTATAGGGGGTGAGATGAGGCACTCCTTGAGAGTGTTGAAAGATTTCATACAGTCTTCATTGAAATCAAATTTCGCCTCTTTGGCTAAAGGGCACACAGAGGTTTTGATATTTTTGAAAAATCCTTGATGAACCTTCTGTAGAACCCGGCATGGCCAAGAAAGCTTCTAATGTCTCTAACTGAGGTGGGTGGTGGTAACTTCTCGATGACTTCGACCTTGGCCCGGTCAACTTCAATTCCATTGGAGGAGATTTGGTGCCCGAGGACGATCCCTTCTCTCACCATGAAATGGCATTTCTCCCAATTGAGTACTAGATTGGTTTCCTCACATCGGGAGAGAATGGCGTCTAAATTCTCTAGGCAAGAGTCGAAGTTGAGCCCAAAGACTGAGAAATCGTCCATGAAAACTTCCATGCTTTTTTCGATAAAGTTGGAGAAGATGGCCATCATACACCTTTGGAACGTTGCTGGAGCATTGCATAACCCGAAGGGCATTCTTCTATATGCAAACGTTCCATAAGGGCATGTGAAGGTGGTCTTCTCTTGATCTTCAGGGGCTATGGGGATTTGGAAGTACCCCGAGTAGCCATCAAGAAAGCAATAAAAGTCTTGCCCGGCTAACCTCTCTAGCATTTGGTCGATGAAGGGCAAGGGGAAGTGATCTTTTCTTGTAGCCGTGTTCAACTTCCGGTAGTCGATGCACACTCTCCAACCGGTTGTTGTTCTTTGGGGAATCAGCTCCCCCTTTTCATTCGACACCACCGTGATTCCTCCTTTCTTTGGTACCACCTGGGTCGGGCTCACCCATGGACTATCGGATATGGGGTAGATGATCCCGAGTCAAGTAGCTTTAGGACCTCTTTTTTAACCACTTCCTTCATAATCGGGTTGAGCCGCCTTTGAGGTTGAACAAGGCCTGTAGTTATCCTCCATGAAGATTCGATGAGTGCAGAAATGGGGATTGATACCCTTTATATCGGAGATTGACCAACCAATTGCCCCCTTGTGGTTTCGAAGCACCTTCAACAAACTGTCCTCTTGTTCACCTGTGAGGGAGGAGGAGATAATGACAGGTAGATCACAAGGTTCAGTCAGATAAACATATTTTAAATGAGAAGGTAGAAGTTTCATCTCCACGGTGGGAGGCTTCTCTACTGAAGGAGGTATTCTTTGCTCGCTTCTCTCCAGTGGTTCCGGTGGTGGGTAATGCGTTCTGAAGTATCTTGGAGCTCTATCCAAAGCAGCTACCATTTCATTCACCTCCGGATCCATCTCCTGTTCATCATCAGACTCAAACAAAGCAAAACTCAGAGCATCATAATTAGAATGAGGGGGTGGATTATTTTGCAAAATGGAGTCAACAATGTCTAATGCAAAAATAGCTTCCGCATGCGCGGGTCTTTTCACTATCTTAGACATGTCAAACTCAAGCTTTTCATCATGAAGACGCAAAATAATCTTCCCTTTTTCCACATCTATCAAGGTCCTGGCAGTTCTTAAAAAGGGACGGCCCAAAATCAAAGGGACCTTGACATCTTCTTCCATGTCAATCACTATGAAATCAGCGGGGAAAACAAAGGTTCCCACAGTCACTACCAAATCCTCAATTTTTCCTTTCGGAAACACTAGAGACCTGTCAGCAAGTTGCAATTGCACAGTAGTAGGTGTGCACTCACCAATCCCAAGTTTATTAAAAATTGAAAGTGGCATGAGATTTATACTAGCTCCTAAATCACATAGACCACTACCGCAATTAAAATCACCAATAGAACAAGGGATGATAGGCAAACCAGGGTCTCCCAGCTTTGGAGGAGGGTGCCTTAGTAGGACCGCTGAAATTTCTTCAGTGAGATGCACCGTTTCAGATTCTAGCAAAGATCTCTTGTTTGTGAGAATGTCTTTCATGAACTTTGCATAGATGGGCATCTGTTTCAAAGCATCAGCAAAAGAAATGTTAATTGTCAATTTCTTAAAAATACTTAAAAACTCCCAAATTGCCATCAAATCTCTACCTATTCAAATTCTTTTATAATCCTTGTCTTTCGAATAAGTGGAGGAGAGTTTATATAGTAGTAGAGAGATAATGTTTCAGGAGACTTCTTCTCCTTGGAAATATTTTTCTGTGGAGTTTGAACTTCCTCAGGTATCTCTCGGTCTTCCTCTTGATTTTCTTGATTTTGCTTCTCTGGTCATCAACTTCATTTGGGGGAGAGGGATCTTCTAGGGGCCTACCGCTTCTCAAAGTAACCGCCTTAGCTTGTTCTCTTGGATTGGGATTCGGTTGACTTGGGAGAGCGCCAGCTGTCTCTGAGCAAGTTG
Source organism: Limonium bicolor (assembly GCA_023374045.1). Taxonomy (NCBI): domain Eukaryota; kingdom Viridiplantae; phylum Streptophyta; class Magnoliopsida; order Caryophyllales; family Plumbaginaceae; genus Limonium; species Limonium bicolor. The sequence continues at coordinate 122,317,651 of CM041782.1, read as the reverse complement.
TTCTGAGATTTGATCAATTTGAGTTTTAAGGCCCTGATTAAATGTCATCTGGTTGGCATTGAAGGCCTCCTGCTCGGTGAACTTAGTTTGGGCGGTAGTCATGAAGTTCATCGTCATATTTTGCATGTTTTGCATCATGGCTTCCATTCTAGCCAAGTTACCATCAGAAGAGGAGGAGGATGGTTGTTGTTGTGGTGGTTGTTGTTGTTGTTGTTGTTGTTGTTGTTGTTGTTGTGGTCTAATCCGGCGGGCCACCTTGAGGTCTATACCCCATTTGAGAATTGTTCGCTTGGTGTGGCCCTTGAGGTTTATAACCCATCGAGTTGTTGGAAATATTACTCGGTCCTCCTTGGGTGGAATCGTTGTTCCTCCATGAGAAATTAGGATGATTTCTCCATGGGGCATTGTTGTTGTTATAGTTGTAGTTGGGGCGGTTGCTAACAAAGTTTACATCTTCTTGTCCCTCGATGTAACTTCTTCCTTCACAAAAATGGGTCTCATGGGGACCCGCACATATAGCACACCCCTCTGTGGCTGAAGTAGAAGATGATGAAGCTACAGATTTTGCATTCTCTTTTTGGGATGTAGCAAGCTTCTCCACCATCTTTGTGAGTGAGGATATTTGGGCGGAAAGATGATCGGCTGGTTCGACATGAAGTAGACCGGCCGCTCTTGGAGTTCTTCCCTTATTTCTAGCCCATTGCCTCGTGTTGCTAGTCATTGTCTCAAGAAGTGCCATTCCTTCTTCAGGGGACTTGGTCATGAAGCTACCTCCCGAGGATGAATTCACAAGCAAATGTTCGCATCGTCAAGCCCATTAAAGAAAGATAGGCATAACGATTGATCATCCAACCCATGGTGGGAGCAATTCATTAACATATCCTTGAACCGGTCCCATGCATCGTACAAGGTTTCTCCGGGCTCTTGGTAGAATGTATTAATTTCTCCAATCAGTTGCCTCGTCCTACTAGTCGGGTAGTATTTGGCAAGGAACTTTTGAGCCATTTGTGCCCATGTTTGGATTGATTGGGACGGTAAGCTTCTAAACCATCTTGATGCGGCGTCGGATAAGGAATGGGGGAAAAGCTGCAACCGGATTCTCTCTTTTACCTTACCGTCTTTCCCGAAGGAATTGCAAAAATCAAGGAAGAGACTTAGGTGGTTCGGAGCGTCATCTGGATTTGCTCCACTGAACTTTCCTAAGTCCCGGACTGCGGTAATGAAATGAGTCTTGAAACCCATTGTCTCGCTTCCTCTGGTGTCAATACGGGAGGACTATAGCCGAAGGCCTCCCTTCGGTATCCGGCTGGTGTAATCAGAGAGGGCTCGGTGTTGCTGCCCATTATTCTCATTTCTGCGTTCTCTCCATCCGCCATGTTTAAATTCCTTATGCGTCTTCTAAGAGTGCGCTCAAGTTCAGATCTCGGACTAGCAAGCGGGGAGCTACAGACCGAGTGTTTGGCATACACAGAAGAGACACAAGGTACCTAATCAATCACAAGAAAAACCAGCACTACAACTTAGTAATAGAAATATAAACAAGGATAGGATATAACAACAAAAACGAAAACACAATCAAAGAAAACAGAACACTAAACTTCAAACAAAAACTAAAAATACCGGAACTAGGGAAATTGATGGAATCAATCTCCCGGCAACGGCGCCAAAAACTTGTTGTGCAAAAACTATATAACAAAGTATATAAATAAATGCAAGGAAAAGGCAAGTGCACCTAATCGGTGTAGTACAACAAGTGTCGTATCCACAAGGAAATTGGTCCTAACTTCCTAGTCTCGGTACTTAGTAATTGCAAAGAAAACAGTAAATTGGGGTTTAGCCAGAGGCAAGCTTGATTGTGTTGTTGAGTAATTGCAAGAACAACAAATAAACTAAAAATGAAAGTTTAATGGATTGGATGGAAAGTACTTTGGGAATTTGGCAATCCCCCAAACTACCTAGATATGCTAGCAACTCTTCTTATGCCATAGTTGTCTTTTAGAACAAAAATAATAACTCTCTAAACCAAAGATGAGTTAATTCTTACTTAGTTAATTTTAGCCTTCAAAATCAATTAGGACTAAACTCACTAAGTAGCAGTAAGCAAGTTCTAGAACAAAGCTCCAAATTATACTCACTAATCCTAGGAGCATAAATCAAGAGTTCTCTCTCAATTTGGTCACAAACCCTAACTCAAAACCAAATTGTAGATGGGGTTCACCACAAATGCACTCAAAGATCAATTTGAGAACATTGAAAGATAATTGAGAGAGAAACAACTATATTAAGGCATAATCAAGATTCACAAGCAAATCTAGGGTTTGGGTTCAAAGACCCATCCCAAAGCACAATGGAGTACTACTCAAGCATAGAGGAAAGAAAAACTAGAAAAGAGTAAGAAGAAGCCATTGTTGAAGCTTGGAAGCTTTGGAGAAGGTGAGTTCTTCCTTCTTCTCTTCTTCCTCTTCTTTCTCCTTCTTCACGTTCTTTCTCTTCTCTTGTGTGTGTGGAAGTGTAAAATGCCAAAGAATCACTCAAACCCCTCTTTTTTCCCGTTTTAAAACTTCGTTCTGGGCAAATTTCCGTCGGGACCGCCCCACAGGGGCGGTCCACACCAGAGGCGTTTCCCGTGTTACGAAATCGACTGGACCGCCCACCAGGGGCGGTCCACAGGGGCGGTCCACACCAGAAAGGCTTTTTCTGCACCGAAATTGACTCGTTTGACCCCTCGTCTTTGACACACTCCTCGGGGCATTGAAGCTCAGCTACAAAGTCTTGAGAGTCTCCTAAAAACCATTGCTCAAGTGAGCTTTTACCTAAATTTAAATTAAAACTGCATGAGTTCAACTATATTAACGAAATGCTCTATCAAGTGGTGAAATAAGTCAATAGTTGCATGAAATAAAGGTAAATAAAGACCTTATAAATAACATAATTTCACCACTTATCCACTTATCAGGGCAGTATTCGTAAGGATTAGCAATGCTAAGACAAGTATTCGAAAATGAATAAGGATTCTTCTTTTTCCCCCCCTTTGCCATCCTCCAACAAACAGTGAAGTGAGCTAATTAGAACATACACATCCACAAACATTTGAAAATTAATACTATTAGATGATGACCAAATATAGTACAAAGAGAGAATCAAAGAAGATCTAACCTATCGCTATGGCTCTTTTAGTGGTGGATCAGGCCTATAAAGGTGTATAACACTCATGACAGAAGTAGGGGTTAGCTTTTCGTTATAGTTTAAAGAACCACACATGGAATATTCATGAGTGTTTTGGCATGATAATTTGCTTGTTGTGTGTTCTTATTATTATAAATGATTTCTAAAAGAAAATATTTTTACAGAGTGAAGTGGTAACTTTCTCAGTTTCCCTGACTTTATTGTGGCTTTATGTGTGCTTGTTTGGATTTCTGTCACATGTACTTGTGAGAACTATGGGGTGGGACGACGACTTCACTAGATTAAGTATTTGTAACCAGCTTTATTTTGGACTTTGAGACTCGCTTGTTATTCAAAAGACTATTAATATCGTTGTTGGATTTCCTTTTATCATTAATAATATATTTTGGAAATAATAAAATAAAAGTTTGAACTTAGCACTCGTTTAGTTGCGAGTGTGGCGGTAATGCTCCGATTTTGGATTTAATTCCACTGCCTAATATTAAACTGGTTAAATAATTGACTAAAGAAAATGCTAGAAATTCGGGTGTTACGCAAACCCGACAAATGGCATCTTGTACATGTTTGTCTTATAAGTGTCGACATAAGGAAACATCTGGAACATTGTAAGAGCGAACAACTATGCAAAGAAATGTGACCTAACTCAGAGTTGACCTCTACAAAACAACATCCTAACACAAATTTCTTATACATTGCAACACTATACAAAATTATTATGAAGAAGTTGGGACACTTACTGGATCTTTCTTCGACCACCAATTGTAGTTACGAGTGTTCTATCAAATGCATAAGACATGCAACATCAGTATGCCCATCCTGTCCTCCCTTCTGAATTTAGCGACCAAATTATGTACTAATGTTTTTTTTCGCCGTGTTGTTCGGGTTCATTTCGTGTAAATGAGCCCACATTTACATGCAACAATCCACGTTTGTGCAAGCTCTTTTGATCATGGCACAACTCCACTGTTGTGCAAGCTCTTTAGGGTTGATCTCTCATCCACACTAAAGTGAGGGCGCACAAAATGAGACAGAAGATTACGAGCCAGATTAGGGTTGTGGGTCGGCTTCATAGTAATAAATGACCACCAAGAAATTGGCCTACCACGAATGTTGGGACGGAATGAGCAATTGCATTTCTTCGAGACACAGCGCCTTTGGCTAGAAGAGGATGATTGTCCTTGGCTATTTCGTGACCTAGTCTTTCCATACCTTTCGCATGTCAGCACAAGTTCACCATTATCCTTAACAATGTGTCTAAGCAAACATATACTGTTGTAATGAGGAATGTGGATCATCAAATCAGCTGCCTCTTCTCTGTCATAAAATATTTTACTCGTGTTGAATAGATGACCCGTGTCTATATTCACTTCTTTGTGGTCATATCCAACATCGTTCTCACCCTTAATAACACAAAATAACGTGTGGTCAACTAAGGCTAAGAGCGTGGTCAACGTAAACTATAGAAGTGCATAATTAAGCAAAAAATGGATACATAGGGCACAGACTGGTCAATAACAGTCATCTTAGGTAAAACTCGGTCAAATTAATTCAAAACCGCTTCAAAATATGATTAAACTGGTCAAAAATGGTCAAAATAAGAAAATGACTAAACTGGTCAAAACCAGCTGAACCACCCGTTTCAGCCGGCGTCGACGCCCGTAGCAAAAGGTGAGCGCCACTGTCATCCCTCTTAAGTGGCCGTCGATGCCCATCTAATATTAAAGACATAGACACCCGTATAACCACGCCGCCTTCGACAGTTGCTCCTCTCCATGGGCATCTTTGGCCGCATGTTGACGCTGGCCCACCTAAGTGGTCATCAACGCCTGCTACCCCGGGCAAATTATGTCCCGTTTTCACTTTTTTGACTATTTTTTCTATTTTTGGTCCTATTTTTTACCTTAAAAAGTACTGCAAATATATTAAAAAGCCCTCTAATGAGCCCCTTGTATATCCCTGCCTCGCCCTCTTCATTGTTTTCTTTTCTTTTATACTGACATCCGAAAAATTCTTGAATCTCTTGAACGCTATGTCCTATCTTCTCTCTCTTCCTCTCTCGACTATATGATTGAATATGATTTCACAACATATATATCCTCCTTATATAATGAAATTTGGGCACTGTTAGTAATATGTCAAAAGTTGGAGGTGGATATTATAGTTTTAAAACATTTTGAATTAAGTTCAAAAATCATTTTATGACTGCGTATTGGAAATCTAACTACACATATTGACAAAAAAAAATATAATAATAATACTTAAAGTTATTCTTATTTCAAAAATATTAATCTAGAAAAAATATTTTTTTTGAAAAATAGGGTTTCCTGAAGTTTTGCTTTTTTTTTTCCTAAAAATCTTTATATATGACTTATCAAGCTTACAGGGTGATGCACTTTGAATGGAAAATAACAGATCCCTTTAATTTTAATTATTTTATGAGATTTTAATTTACGGAGTGTAGATTTTAGTGTCTATAGATAGTAAGCACTAAACATGGATAACATTGTCGACAGCTGTCAAAACAAATCCTTCCAAACAACGGTCTGAAATACCCCAAACACTAATTATCTTAATTAATAAAGAGGTAATTTACATAAAAGGAAATAATCATTCATTAGCCATCTAATAGTCAATATTCATTATGGAATATTATTATAAAAATGTATAGTCCAAGATGAACACTAAACTATACATAAACTCTCTAAACATGGAGAGAACATTAATAAGGAGGAAACTACTCCTAAGATTAATGAGGAATATTAATAAGGAGGAAACTACTCCTAAAATTAATGAGGAATATTAATGAGGAGAAAACTACTCCTAAAAGTAATATAACATGTAACACATCATTACATTAAATAAACACCAACTTAAAGAGTTAGTCAAAGGATGTATTTTACTAGTCACGAGGACTAGTAAGTATACCAAATAATCTCAAAATAAATTATAAATTAACACACTTTAGGACAAGAAATCATATTGGACACAAACTAATACATGATATAAGTCCTAGTGTACAAACTATAAGTCTAGAACGTATTAATACACAACATAACACTATAACATAAAAAGAAAAATAAATACACCCTTAAAGAAGGGCAAGGAGACGGTAAAGCCAAAGAGAAATCAGACCACCCATTCAACTTACATGCAAAATATCTTAAAAGCAAAACTAGTCATTAAATACTAGTAACCACCCACACCTTTCTCTTTAAGACAAGTAAGTCAACTTTCCTTCCCTCTCTCATCCTCTCACTGCCGTACTGCTTCCTTCCCACTCCCTATCTGATTTCTTCATCTTCTTCCTTGAGAGCATGAAGAACCCTAGAGCTCTCAAATGATGAATTAAACCCATCTTCATTTTTCTCTTCAAATCACTCATTTTCTTTCACAAACACAAAAGAGCTCAAAGAGATATTCTTCAGCACTTTTCAAGGCAGTCTTCAAGACATTTTGAAGCCACAAATTCGGCCATCAACAGCCATGGAGCCAATGGAAGCTTAAAAATCATCTTAAGGTATAAAAACAAGCTTTAAAGTCCATTTTTCCTCTCTATCACTTATGGCCGAAATTTCCCAGTATATTTACACAATTTTCTCCATCTTTTCATGTGTAAAATAAAGCTACACTATCTCCTCTTGTTGGCTGAAAATCAAGGCAAGAACCAACTCCAAAAGTGACTTCAAGGGTAAGTCATAACTAGCTCTTTTGAACTCATTACCTACCTTTTTAGTCCTGGATCTTTTCTGGACGAAATACTCACCTAAATTCCATATTGTAGCCGAATTTTGGTGGAGAAACTCATCCTAGAACCTCAAAGGTAAAATCATCTTCTTAAAACACATTTTTGTACTCTAAATCTTTCCTTATGTTATGGAGTCTCAAAGACCCTAACATGATCTCTTCTGCATGTATTCAAACCTGTCTAAATTTTAATTTAATCCACTATTTGGTTTCCGAAGGTTCAAGGAACACACTTGTCAACAAACATCATTTTGTGAAGGTAAACCATGATTTAAGCTACTAAACTCTTGGACCAGCTTATAACTATTGTTTGGTGAATTAAACTGTTAGAGATATTATTCCTTCCTTTATTAAGTTGCTCTTATTCTTATTTCCTTCTTCATTTATTCTTATTTCCTTCTTCATTTATTCTTATTTCCTTCTTCATTTATTCTTATTTCCTTCTTCTTCTAGTTACCCTTATTCTTTATTCTTTGTAATCTCCTTTAGTCTATTCCCTATCCCTTTCTAGCCTATATAATGTACAGTTTCTCCTCCCTATAAAGCATTGAACTACTGAATAAGAAATATGAATAACAAAAGCTTTACAAACCTTCGCTTCTTTCTCTCCCCTTTCTGTTCTCTTCTTGACGCTGCTGTTCGATCCCCATTTCTAAGCAAATTTACATGGTATCAGAGCAAATGATTCTGCTCTATCCCTATCTTCTTCCGCAAACTCAATCTCGAAACACTATTTTACTCTGCTCTATTCCTATCTTCTTCCACAAATTCCATCGCTATGGGTAACGAAGTCGGGGAGAGCGAACTCGCTCGCCTTCTCACCCAAATCCTGACCAACGTTGCTACTTCAAGTGCTAGCACGACAAAGGTCGACACCACAGATCCTTATTACATCCACCCGAGCGACTACCCCGGTATGGTCATCGCTGGAAAATTCACCGGCAAGAACTACTTCCCCAGATGGAAGAAAGCTGTCGTTCTCTCTCACTTACTGCCAAGAATAAACTTGGATTTATCAACGGTAAGATCCCTAGACCTGATTCTACATCCAGTAATTACGATCAGTGGGTGCGATGCAACAGTTTAGTTCAATCCTGGCTCGAACACGCCATGGATGAATCGATAGCTCAAAGCTTCCTTACCGCTACTTCTGCCTACGATCTATGGAATGAACTGGTGGATAAATATGAAACCAGTAATGGTGTCCACTTATATCAGATCAGGCAAGTGATTAGTTCCTTGAAGCAGGAGAACAGCATCACCCCGAATATCACACCAAAATCAAGAAACTATGGGATGAAATGGATATGATGTATCCGACCCCGGCCTGTGCTTGTGATCTGTCGAAAGAAAATCTGAAGTATCACTATGATCAGAGACTGGTGGAGTTTCTTATGGGACTTCACCCTTCATACAAGACAATTCGTGGCAACATCTTAATGATGAAGAGCCTGCCTCCTATCGAACAGGTGTACTCCCTCCTTTTGCAAGAAGAGAATCAAAATGAATTTACTACTGAAACTAAGAAAAGAGGTGACTCGATGAGCTTTGCCAACCAGACCTTCAAATCCACTTCTGGTAACAAGTGGCAGATTGAGAAAAAGAAACACATTAATTGCAATTACTGTAACAAGAGGGGGCACCTTGAAGAATATTGTTTTGTAAAATCTGGAAAGATAATTCAATGCAATCACTGTGGTAAGAAAGGACATTTAGAAGACAAATGTTTCTTCAAAAACGGTTTTCCAAGAGTAAACAAGGGAGGCAAGTTCAACAGAGGAATGGCTGCTAATGCTAATGTGGAAGAAGAGGATGGAAAGAATAATCGGCCAAGAGAGACCGACCAGTTGACTACAGGCTTCACATCACAACAACTGGCACAACTCTCCGAGTTATTCAACAGCAAAGGAAAATCTGCTATGTGCAGTTTTTCAGGTAACCCCTTTTGTCTTAGTGCTACTGTGCGCAATGATAAATCAAGCAATTTTTGGATTCTTGATTCAGGCGCATCTGATCATATTTGCTGTGACAAGTCCCTCATGAATTCCATCAGGAAAATGAAAAACTAAAACGTATAAGAATGCCTGATAATCATGTTAAGACGTTGATTATGTTGGACAGATTCAGATATGCCGTGATTACAACTTATGTGAGGTTCTTTGCGTAGAAGGTTTCAGTTTTAATCTTCTTTCTGTCCACAAACTGGTTGTCCAATTAAACAGTCTAATTTGCTTTGGAAATGAGGGTTGCTTTGTGCAGGACCCTTTGAAGACTGACCTCGTTCAAATAGGAGCTGTAACGGAGGGGCTGTACATCCTGGACAAGCACCTGTTTGAGAACTACTAGCAGCAAAAAGAGAAGCATGATGTGTAATTCTGTTTCTGTTATCAATAAATGGCATAGCAGGCTAGGTCATGTACCGATTGAGAAGTTAAAAAGTCTAGATGTATTACCCAACATCAAACAGAAAGACAGATGATTTCTTTTGTGAAGCGTGTAATAAATCGAAGGCTCATAGACTTCCTTTTGCAGATAGCAATATTAAACCACATGTATTTTTAGATGGTCCACATAGATACTTGGGGCCCCTTTCATATGGAAACCCACAACAGTTTCACACATTTTGTTACTATTGTAGAAGATTTTAGCCGTGCTACATGGGTCAACATGATAAGATATAAAAGTGATGCTTTTAAAGTAATAAAGTAGTTTGTCCAGTATGTAGAAACTCAGTTTTCTAAGAAAATTAAAGTGATCAGGTCTGATAATGCTAGAGAACTCGGTACCAACTCAGAGGGAAAAGATTTCTTTGAAAAACGTGGAATTAAACATGAAACTACATGTCCTAACATGCCCCAACAGAGCGGAATAGCCGAGAGGAAACATCGATACCTCCTCGAAACAGCTAGAGCCCTTTATTTCAAATCAAATGTTCCTCTTGAATTCTGGGGGCAGTGTATACTCCACGCCACTTTCTTGATCAATAGACTTCCTAGCAAACCCATTAACATGAAGATCCCTTATGAGGTTTTATTCAACAAGAAACCTGAATATAGACACCTTAAGATATTTGGCTGTTTGTGCTTTGCCACCATCTCGGCTAGGATTGGAAACAAGTTCAATCCTAGATCGACAACGTGTAGGATATGTCACACTATGCCCTCAAAGCAGCTTACCATGCCCTCAAATATGTCAAAGGGACCTCTGGTTTTGGACTTTTACTGAATAACAGTTGTCTCAATGATTTGATTGCTTATTGCGATGCTGACTGGGCAGCTTGTCCTTCCACCAGGAAATCCGTCAGTGGATATTTCATTACCTTAGAAGCTTCTCCAATCTCTTGGAAATCAAAGAAACAAAACACAGTTGCTTTATCTACTGCTGAAGCCGAATATAGATCCATGAGGAGACTCACGACGGAGCTGGCATGGCTAACCAGATTGCTGTCTGAATTGGAAGTTACAAGTATTGAACCTATTCCCATCAAATGCGACAATCAGGCAGCTGTTTACATCGCCAAAAACCCCGTCTTTCACGAAAGGACTAAGCACATTGACCTAGATTGTCACTACATGCGTGAGAAACTGAAGCAAGGGCTTATCTCTATTGAATGCATACCTGGTCGTCTCCAGTTAGCAGATCCTTTAACCAAGGTCATCACAGGAAAATAATATACTACAGTTCTTCCTCAACTGGGCCTCCAAGATTATACGGACATTCGATGACATTTCTTTTCAATCCAATCTCCATGGTCTTGACCCTAGAGCTTGAGAGGGGGTGTTAGAGATATTATTCCTTCCTTTATTAAGTTGCTCTTATTCTTATTTCCTTCTTCATTTATTCTTATTTCCTTCTTCATTTATTCTTATTTCCTTCTTCGTTTATTCTTATTTCCTTCTTCTTCTAGTTAGCCTTATTCTTTATTCTTTGTAATCTCCTTTAGTCTATTTCCTATCCCTTTCTAGCCTATATAATGTACAGTTTCTCCTCCCTGTAAAGCATTGAACTACTGAATAAGAAATATGAATAACAAAAGCTTTACAAACCTTCGCCTCTTTCTCTTCCCTTTCTGTTCTCTTCTCGACGCTGCTGTTCGATCCCCATTTCTAAGAAAATTTACATAAACTGGCTCATCCCTACATAATAAATAGGTCCGCGAGTAAAAAGTTGAGAAAAACAAGCTTGGAGCTACAAGGGTAAGATTCTAGCCTTAAAACACATTTTCAACACTTTTAAGTGTTCTTGTTGTGGGAGATTAATTAAGGCCGAAATGAATCTGTTAAAATGGTCTATTAAGACTAGGAATGAACCTAATATGTTGTAAACTCGTTTGGAAAAGTTGGTGAATGAAATAATGACTTAAAGGTCATTTTTACAAAGAAAATGGGGTAAAAATGTAATATTTTGTGAACTATAGGTTGAAATTAATTATGGCCGAGATACCTATGTATAAAGGGGCTTGTAATGGCCTGATTATGTTCATAAAACTATTGTATGAGTTTTGGGTAAGTTGGAACAAGGTTTAAACACTTAAATAGCAAGTTTGTTAAGTTATGTGGCTAAAATGCAATTTTTGTAAAATCTGGGGTATAAACATGTTACCGCCGAGAATAACCTGTAACTAGGGGTCAATAATGACCTAAATATCTATAGGAACTTATGTCTAAAGTTTTGGAATGATTGGTTAAGTTTTAAGGCATTTAAGTGACAAGATATAAAGTTTTAAAGGTGTTAAAATAAATTATGCAAAAATCTGGGTATAAACCATAAATATGGTAGAAATAAGTACCCAGGAACATAAATATAAATATAGGTGCTAAGTAATATTTTATAAAGTTGGAAATATGATTTTTAAGGAATTATAAGCCTTATAAGTATTTAACATGAATTAATGATTAAAAATGGGGTAAATTCGTAATTTATGGGAATTATGGTCAAGGGAGTAATCTAGTGGTCAACCTTGACCAATATTGAGGTTTGACCAAAATAAAATAAAAGGAGGAATTAATTTGGTGATTTAGTAAAGTATTAAGTTTAAAATGAGATTATAAAACTATTTGGGGTGTTTTGTGTAATTTCTGAAAAGTAAGGGCTGGAATGTAGTATAAATGACCAATAGGGGCCTGTTCGGAATTTGTATGAATTTTGGGATGATTTTGGTGATGTAATAAATTAAAGGATATAATATATAGTTTTAAGGTTAAATTGTAACAATTATAAAACTTATGGGATTAATATGTAATTAACCAAACTATGGGGTCAAAACCGAGAGTAAAAGGACCTTGGGGTCTGTTATGAATTTAGAAAATTATGGGTTTGATTTTGGAATTAAATAAATCAATATGTATAATATAAAGTTTTATGAATCAAATTATAAGTTATAAAATAAAAGTGGGCTACAATGTAATTAATAAAAATTGTGGGTTTAGGTAGTGAAAACCTAACAGTAGGGGGGCTGTTTGGAAATGAATAAAAGTTGGTTGAAACTTTGGGTTATAAAATAAATAAGGTTAAAAATGTAACAAGTATAACATTTAAGGGTGATTTTGTAATTAATGAAAAGTTAATGGGTAAGAAATGTTATTACTGGAAATAAGAGTGGCTGGTGCAAGTTAGTAAATTATATTATAGATTTATAATATAAGGTTGGAAATGGAATAGTATGACATTGTATTAAGGTAAGAGAACATGTTGTAAGAGGGTTAAATAATATTAACTATACCTTATAAACAATCACATAAATGATGAGATTAAATTAAAGATTTGGGAAGTATAATGTATGTTTAGAACCTTATGATCTAAGAAACACTATAATGTAAATACATTGCATAACATTAAGGTAAATCTTTAGTAAAAGATTTATGAATAAAATAACATAAATAGAATTATAAGTCCTACACATGAAATAACAAAGAGGAGTTATTATATAAATGACTTTTATAAGTCAAGTAGGATGTTATGGAGACAAGAATTATAATATAAGGTTGGGAACCTTACAAAGTTAAAAGGAATAACATGATGTATTTATGACATTACATGTAACAACTTATTCAACTAAGACTGTAATCTTAGTAAGTATACGTGATATTAAAACGTTACAAATTAATACATCTCACATAAGATGATCATATGTCATTATTATAAGTTGGAATTATGATTCACTTCGAATTATATGGAATGAGTGGAAACGATCATTAAACTACAATCAAGGAGTTAAGGATATATTATGAAGTAGGAATTCATTATCACATGTGCTTACTACATAAAACAACAAACTGTTAAACGACCTCGAATAACCGTTTAATAATAGGGAGAAGTTAATGAAAATACGGGGTTAAGATACCGGGGGTATTAGTTCTGTATTAGTATACCGTAGCAGTTAGTGTTAGTAGTACTAACGCTATTCGGTATATGCATGTGTGTATAACAGTACTTCGAGGACTAGCTGGAGAGCGTGAAACGTCACGCTAGTGTTATTTCGGTGAACGGTATGTTAATTGTGTGGTCTGAACATCCTGAGGGTTTCCTTGGGTCCAGACGTTGTGTGTTTAATTGTTTAAGAGTGATATCTATGATTTATGCATGTGAATTATATTACTCGACACCATTGCGTTTTATTGTACGCGAACGTCTTTTAGACTGGAAGTTTACACATTTAAACTTGAACGTGACTTAGATGACCTTTAGGTATCATGAGAACCTAATTGGCAGTCAAGTATTGTTGACTTAAACCTAAGGATTTGATCTTAGGTAAATGGTTCAAAGAACTTAGTTATATGATGGTTTGGAAGAGGAACCCAGTTAGTCTCGACTAACTGGTTGCGCAGCGTGATCACTACGAGGGACTACTATCAAGAGTCACTCAAGGAAATCCATGCATCCACACTCGATGATGGCAGAGGGCACTACTGTTGGTGCAGGCTTCGGCCGAATTGGACACTGTCAAAAGCAAATGAGATAAGTCCAGGACCAAAGGGTCCGTTGGCGAATGGTTCCATTATTTGGGACCCAGGGACTACTGTCCAGTGTTATCAAACATTATCAAGTTATTAAGGGTTGTCCTAACATGACACCCGAGGTGGGAACTAATTAAGAGGATTAAGTGGCTGGTTAAAAGAACAACGGGGCCTTAAGGCCAAGTAACGAGAACGGTTAACTAAAACGCGTATCTCGTTTGGTTTTGCTTTACTGTTTATGTGATGATATTGTTGGATGAACTGTTTTGTGTTTACTTGAGCATTTACAGTTGTTTACTATTATTGTAAATTGGAAAAGCATGAAATGAACCGCATGTCAAGATGGCTAAAATGACCTAAGGGATCCGAATGATTCAAAGACTATATTTAGCATACCAACATATAGTTTGCTGAACCCCGTTTTGGGGCCAACACATTTCAGGTTGTTGATCGGATCGTGAAGCTGGAGTGCGGGATGCTGGGTAGTTAGCATCGTTTGAGAATCAAACCTTTAAGACTTATTATGTATTTCGTTATGGAGATTTGAATGTAATTTGACTTAGTGCTCACTTGTTCGGTTTGGATTGGGTTGTATTTGTGATGGATCGGTATCTAGCCATCACAGCGGTTAGGTATACGCAGTTTAGTTGATGGTATGAGGTTGCCTAGTTACTCACAAGGGTGAGTGACGGCGTGTAACACCAATGCGTTAGTTTAGTTTTTTTCCGCTGCGAATTACGTCTTTAATTATGCTACGACTTGCGATTATAGGAGATTAGGATTAGGGGTGTTACACGGTCACTGTAACACCCCGGATCTCGGACTAACTAAACTCTTTACGATCACAGTGGAAGACTTACTAAACTACACTGGGGTGCTACCGCCACAACCACCGAATGATGATTGCTAAGGCTGAATTTCTTAAAACATACCAAACCAAGTTAAGCTAAAGCATAAACTTTATATTACACATAAAGGACCGACTACATTCTTCCATACAACCCCAACTAGTGTTTGCTAGGGACTTAGTCTAACCATGACTAACTTACGTACATACCAAGCTGGCCCATAACTAAACAAAAGCCAACAGACAACATGTCCATGCCCAAAATACGCTAGCTTACTACAACCTTCTTAGTTAGGAAACTGTCCGAAACAACTTACTTACACAACATCGTCCTTTAGTTAGCTTACATCAAAAGAGACTAAGAGACTACAACAACTACATCCCGGAAGTCCTACTAAAACACCTAAACCTCTTCATTACTTCATCCACAGGCAGGACTTGCATCCTAGCCTGAGTACGCAGCCTATAGTAGGTCAAAGAACGGTAAGTAGCCCCCCTAATCACCACAACTTGAACACCATCCCTCAGTATGGTGTCATTGACCAGCTAGACACTAAGAAAGTGGTTGCGGATAACTTATTCCTCATAGAACAAAGCCATCCACATGTAGTTAGAAGCCTGCAACCACAAATCCATATATAAACAAAAAGGGGTTGCATTGCAAATCAACAAATTGAGTAACTTCCACCATAACCAGTAAAATACATTTTCTCATTGCAAACTTCAAGCATAACATAAGCAGAATTAACACATCCATGACATGGTTAGTTCATAGGATCATAGAATTGCATTAACAGTAACTCACCTTAGCATAAAGCATAATAAAACATCCCAGGACATTACCAAATAACACTCACCAAGATAACCAATAATAAACAGTAGGCAATGCAGCCCTCGGATAACTCATTCACCTCACCCAATGTCCTTAAGTGTGCACAACCCCTATGAATCATCAGTCCATAGAGTATATCATGATGGATTAACTCCAATACATTGGTGAGAGCAATAATAAAAGACCCCAATACATTGGTAGGGGCAATCTCAGTAAACTCCAATACATTGTTAGGAGTAAATAATACTTAAATCTTAACACAATAAACTCAACAATACACACTTTACCAATTGGTAGGAACTTCCTTCTCATCTCTTACTTCCATGCAATAATATTCAAGTTATAACTATACAATATCACTACACCATCCATAACAACTCTGAACAAAACACAATTGACATTTCAATTTACCTTGCAACAATTTGTACCACTTATGTACATAAGCAACTTCACTAGTTTTACTTGATCCAAGTTGTCAACACTTCATATATCAGTATAAACCTCAAGATCTCTAAACACAAGAATCAACTCATACAAATACTTCCACACTCGGCAGTACACAAACAACAACACAATGACAATAACAATTTTACAACCGATTTCTTAGTGACTTACCTAGAGTTTTATCCATCCTTTCTACTTTCATAATCACAAAATACATGATAAAACTCTACAATTAATCAAACAAACCAGCAACCAAGTTTTTGGACAAACCGACACCTACATAAACAACAAGACAAGCATGTTCTTTCTTACCTTCCATTTGTACAATTTATATGCCTAAGTTATTCTACTACCCAATTTAACTAACTAAGTGGTCGTCCAAACTATTTAGACTATATGAACCTCATTGTTCCAATAAACTCAGAAGAACAGCCTATACATCCACCTCCCCAAATCGGCTGAAACAAGACATAACAATTATATTTTCAATTGTATACCTTTGTACACTAGTATATATCTTGGTTATTAATTAATTCTACTCAATCTAAATGCTCAACCAGCTTAATAAGTCACACCAACCTGGTTGATCTACAAAACACCAGAAAAACAACCTGTACAGCTTCCTCCCCCAATCGGTTTCACCTAGAACAACAACAATAACATTTTGTGCACATCTAAGTTATCTTGCTATTTTAGTCTAAGAAACTCATCAAACCTGCTACCCACTTTGACGTGGATGTTCATACATCTACGTAGCATATCTTTCCTAGAAAATCAATCCAAAATACAGAGAAACAATCAAAACTCAGCCACATACATAATCGGTTTCAGCAAGTATCTTTAAAGCACATTTTTGTCACTTTTAACTTGTTCTAGCTTAACTAACTTACCTCTTGTGCATAGCCACAAATTTCACCAGTTATATAGAAGAGTTAAAACCTCCAAGAATCATCTAGATACAGACTTAACAACCAAGGAAAATCAACAAAGGAAATAAGTTCCTTAAAACTGAAAATCAGCACCAAGGAAATCAGATTTTGCAAGCTTGTTACATGGAAGTTACCTGGTTTCTCCTTGACATTTTCTGCTATTTTCTCTAGGATTTCCACAGGTAAATGTTCTTTCTTCCTTCTCCTAACTTCTCCTATCACTTGGACTGGTTTTTCCTCCCATTATGCTGGCGTAAACAACACCCAAAACAGCACACAACACTCACGGTTTTTTGCTTCCTTCTTTAGTGTTTGTTTCTTCTTCCTAACTCAATTCCTTTCTTAGTGTTTGGTATTAACTGAGAGAAGAGGTAGAAGAGAGGCTTTGAGGTGTGTAAAAAATCTGGAGTGATAGCTTGATACGCCTCAGACTTATCATATTTTAGTAGATATAATTATAATAGATTATTAGCCAAATTAGGGTTCACTAAGTACGTCACCTCCAAAGAGACGGTTCAAACTGTCTAAAACGACGTTTTCGACCGTCTCTTATCCGGCGTAGTTATTCAATAGTATTATCTTAAACGACGGTTTTGAACCGTCGTTTAATAACGTTAACAGACGCGCGAAATAGGAGCTTAAACAACCGTCGTTTATAGTCACCTTCCCGCGCGCATTACCAGACGCGCGAAATTGATTATAAGAGACGGTTTACTGACAACCGTCTTTTATAGTATCAGTATAAACGACGGTTCTGCGATAGAACCGTCTTTTATAGACGTAAACTGGTCGCGCCATTTTCTTTTAAAAGACGGTTTCTGTTGAACCGTCTTTTATAGTATATTTTTTTTTCAATTTTTTTATTGTTTTTCATTCCCTCTGTAATCTCAAATGATTACATCCACAAAACCTGCATAATAGCAGCATTGTACAACAATCATATTTCACCCAAATATGTAATGTGGCATTCATTCCCTCTGTACTCACAAATGATTACATCTACCAAACCTGCATAATAGCAGCACTGTACAACAATCATATTTCACCAAAATATGTAATGTGTGACATGCTTCACACACAGATTGCCATTGCAATTTAAAAAGCTACAACACAATCATGACAGCAGCTAGTCCAACAGTGTAATCGATATATACTTTTTTCACAAATTAACCAAAAAAGTGTGAAGTTAAACACACAATGACAACAGCTTGACAGTCTTGTAAGTCACCATCTTTTTTGACCTCCCAGTCCTATCCATGAAATCATTTTCCTCCTTTGAGCTTCCTCTGTCATTGCTGCCACCGTTGACGTGGATCTACAAAGATGCAGAAGAAAATACATGAAGACTTAGAGAGTCAATTATCTCATGATCCCAACTGTTTCATCAACATCAAATACTTACACAAAATTATAAGAACTCATAGATACGTACTCTATTTCTTGAAACACTTGATGATGAACAAACACATCTGCTCTCTTACTAATTGCAGATCTTTGACCGAGTAAGTTTTGCCCGAGTTCCTGAAATGATCTCGAACCTGT
Organism: Limonium bicolor; assembly: GCA_023374045.1. Lineage (NCBI taxonomy): Eukaryota > Viridiplantae > Streptophyta > Magnoliopsida > Caryophyllales > Plumbaginaceae > Limonium > Limonium bicolor. Next base: position 122,299,171 of record CM041782.1, on the reverse strand, counting down.
AGAGAACAAGATAAACAAATATGTATGTAAAGACACATATTTATTTGTTTTAAACAAAAATTATAGACAGATTTATAAAATGTATATGTAATGGAATGTATAATATACCTCATCATCTTTTGTGAGCTTCTCTATGTTTAAGACAATTCCAACATGTATCGCATTACATAGTAACCACAACTCTTAGAGTCCATTTGCCTTGGACACTGACAAGTATATAGAAAACAAAACAAACAGTCAAAAATAGCAAATTACGACTAACACAATACTGATAAATAACTGTACCTCAAGATGAACAATTGAAAGGTTGTCAAACTGTTGAAAAACCGTCTTCATATAAGCACTGTTAAGTTCAAAAATTAAATCATTAATTCCGGTTCATCATATTATATAGACAAACAATAAGTTGCATTCATTAACTAACACTTACGCTTTGAACAAGTCGTCGATTTGCAACTCACGATACATTCGTAATGGGTCAAGCACAAGTAATTGTGATGTTGCCGTGGAGAACAGAAGGAGTACCCAATGGTTGCTACGATTGTAATTTTGAAAGAGTTATCATATAATAATACAATAAGTCACAAACTTAACAAAACGAATTAAATGCAAGAGGGAGAGTATTACGCACGTCTGATGGAAAGGGATCATCACGTATCTACTACTGTTTTGAACAGCCTTCGTTAATCCATGCGACACATAGTTCCTGTATCCGGCCGGGTCTCTGTTTGCAGAATCTAGTGATGTTGTTTTAGGGCATAAGAATGTCACCAAATCTCCAATTTTTTTATGACACAATCTAGCTTTCAGATACCTTCAACAAAAAATAATAATAATTAAAGGTGGAATAGCAAAACAAAAACATAACAGGTAGTCCTTAAATTACAAGTTTTTTATTTAAATTTATTTTCGAATGTAAGAAACTAAAAGTAACACTTACAGGGAATATGCTTGGATGATAGATATATTCAACAAATCTCTGCACAGCATCTCTTTGATGTCCTCAAAATTTATTAATGTTCTTTGATCCGCTTCGTAATGGAAAAGCCACTCAGGTAACAACAATGACATGCTAGTCATATGCAGACTCTTTTGCAATATCAGTTCATACAGCATCTTCTCATACTTCGCGAAATGGTTGATCACAAAGGGGGGACACACAAACTTCTTTCGCTGAGCTTCAGTAGTTACCTCTGTCTTCATATGTTCTTTCCCCTTGGATTTCTGGTTGCCCTCAGCCAACTGTGTGTTATCTCGATCAACATCCATTGATTGGTTGATCTCTTCATCACGGTTTCCCAGTCTTCTCGTTTGATCAGGGATCTACCAATCATATATAATACAAAGACAAAGAAGTTAAAACAATGTATACATTAAAGGGAAAACAATTCATAAAAGATTTAGACATACCTCATCAGTGATGACAATAAAACCGACTGGCCATGGTACAATAGCACCTTCCCATCAAATAGTGTCACTTTGCCATCAATATCCATGGGAAGAAAAGCATTCTCAAATCCATCAATGATGGTCTGCAGGATTACTCTAGCATAGAATGGGGGAAGACGCTTGAGATTAATCAATGTAGTTGATGCTGATTGTAGCACAGTACCGTATGCAGCATCAAAGGATAACCATCAAGCGTGATTTGCAGACGACATGTTTTTGTTCCTAAATAAGTAAATTACAATTAAATGTGAATAAGGCTAGTATTTTTTACAGTCATTCATTTACCATGACGAACAAGATTAATAGAGACATACTAACCTTCAGATTAGCAAACGGATACGGATCAGAAGGGGCGGTACAACTAGATGAAGAAGTCGGTCGGGTTAGATCAGTTTGTTGGTTTCGTCCTCCCAAAGCCTTTGAAACAACCTCATTCACCCTCCGATCTACAAGTGCAGACACCTCATGCTCGGTCAGACTTTGGAGGTGGACTTTTCAAAAACAAATTTCTGACGCACTTGTCCCCGAAACCCCTAACCCTTCCAGGATGATCCTTTAATCCAAGAAGTTGATTCAGCGGATCATTTTGACTTGGTGGAGCAAATATCTCTATCTCCCCTCGCTGGGAGGCTTCAGCCTAGTAAGATGATCCAAAAAATAAGCAATAAGTTATAACATGTAAAAAATAAACTTTTAAACACAAATGTTATTATTGAACAAGTTAAACACTTACAATCTGAGCAGCCAACTCTGTTGTCTCTGGTCGCGGGTGTACTATCTTCCATCCTTATCTACTTTTGAGTGACCCAAAACGTAGAGCTGAACTCGGTTGGCTTCATACACAGTGTTGATGGAAACTTCAACGCCATCGTCATTCTTTTTGTGAGCAAACCGGCATCTTTCCACTTGGAATGCTACCAGTGTATCCCTTCCGGCCCATATACTGTTGAAATCTATTTTTGATCGGTTTTCAGCCTGTGTGGTGTACAAGATGTATTAGCCCACCAGTGATTCACAAGAAGAGAATGAACAGATCACAGAGAGCATGTACGTCCTAGGGCGAAAAAAATAAACACTAAGCTCAGTATTAGGTGGAATCGTAGTATATTCGATCGATAGATATTAGGTGCAACAAAGACTGAGAAGATGGGGAGTTATATATTTTATATAATGTATCTAATAGTAAAGAAATAGTCAAGTGCAGGTAAAAATCAAAAGATAGAAAATTTCACAAGAAAATTTCGGCATGGTCTCCCCTGTTTTTCTTTGTTTTCCCGGTTCTAGAACCTCCACAACTTCTATCAATAGGATACCATTCAACTCATCAAGCGCATCACTAGCAATTGCAACCAAATAATCTAGTAGCTTAGGCAATTAAGGATCAAAATTGGGCGCACGAGCTTCCGGTATCTTCCATAATGCAACATTAAATGTACCTTATTCAGCAGCCCGGTGAGAATATATGCAGAGAGAAGATGCAGCAGCCTGGTGATTATTATCACTGTAGAGGAGCGGTCAAAATAAGAGAATGAGATTGCAGAGCTTGTGTGTATTCTTAACTGAAGCTGAAAAGGTCTGAAAAAATACCAATGGTTGCTACGAACACATATCCGATCGCTCACGTACTTGACTGGTTAATCTACCTGAATGCTGCATTACCGTATACAAAACAAGTCATAAGCCCTATTACTATTTAGTCCATTATGTATCATCAACTTGTAGATTAATAAGCACCAATCAAGATGAGTAGGAGGTATGTTCTGTATGTACTTTCTTGATGTTTGATAGTGAGATTGAATGTAAAGTTTATCTTTCATAATAAAATAGGATACTTACATCCACTTGATGGATTCGGTTGAGTAAGTGTAATTAGTGAAGGACATATTTTATAAAAACGTGGATTAATACTCTTCAACTATTCATAAAACCATAAACTACAATAACATGATCACCGACAACCCATTTATTGTTCCCCTAAACATCACTATATTAACCCATTAACAACTCGGGTTAATAAGCTGTTGAACTATACCTCCTATCTCCGTGTAAACATTTTAACAAACACCTAATCTGCACTCAATAGACAATTAAACCCGTAGATTCTAACCAACCATCATTAACAACAATAATAATAATAATCAATCGCAAACCTTATTGCTTAACCACTTACATAGAAGTGAGAAGAAAACTCTTCCCAACATAATATGTATTGTTGCAGTCCCATTTATTTATCGCTACAGAGGCGCACCAACATGAAGATAATTCATTAACAGCAACTACAATCTGCTCGATTAAAACCACATCAGCTGCTCTTGAAGTCAATCTCAACTCAGCCTATTTTTCTTTTCTTTCAATTATGAAACAGCAAGATATAATGCTGATGTTTTTTTTTTTTTCTTGAAACAGCAAGACTTCTACTGCACATATACTTATTCAATTAGCTTCTAACGTTGACAGTAGCTCAAGGGAAGGGGAATTCTTCACTGTAGATAAATTACATTCCAGCCTGAATTTTGACGTTGGTGACAACCATGTCAATATGATCATTTAGATTCTGTTTACATTAATACTAAAGCAAAATTACCTAGAATGTCCACATGTACCATAAACTTTCTTTAATTACTTAAATGTTCTTAATTGCTGAATATAAACGCTAAGCACTTAATTCACTACACTAAAACTTTCGGTGAACTAAAACCAAGACTAAATTAATCACCTTGTTTTCTGTTTTGTCAGAAGTTAGTCTCCCACCATCATACAACTTCAAAACAGAAGGAACAATGACAGTTAGAATTGGCTAACAAATGCAGGGACTTTGCCACTGCTATAGTGCTTATCGATTGTTTTCAGGTGCTTATCGATTGTTTCGATTGTTTCAGATGCATTATAATCAAATTTATAATAAAATTATGCAGAAATTTTTTGAAGACAGACGCATCAACAAGGGGCAATTTTAGCCCAGATCGGTTGATGAAGAGAGGGCGCAGCAACAAGGCTAGCAGAGAAAGAGAAGGGGCGACGAGTATATACCGGTTCAGTGAGCAAGTGTTAGGGTATGGTGGAGGACATGGAGAGCAGAGAAAGAGAGGGGGCCGGCGACGCGCGGTGGTGTTAGGCGCAGCGGCTTAGGGTTGAGACGAAGCAGGGCAGCGACTGGATGAGGAGTAGGCAGCGACGGTGGTGGAGTTGAAGCTGATGGGCACCAGCAACAATGGCGGAAGACGAGCACAGAGAGGAGGTGAAGGTTCGACTGAGAGAGGCACAGAGAGGGAGGTGAAGGTTCGACTGAGAGAGAGCTACGGTGCGGGGGAATTGGCTGAGGAAATTAATTATGGCGGGCGAAATAAAAGGGGTTATAAGAGACGGTTCCTTAAAACCGTCGTTTATTAAGCGTTTTAAAAGACGTTTTCTTCAAAACGTCATTTATTATGCGTTTTAAAAGACGGTTTATAAAACACCGTCGTTTAAGATCTATTACCGCCGAAAACTTCACGCTTTTAACGACGCTTGACCCCAAACCGTCTTTTATTAGTCGTTTAAAACAACGGTTTAAAGAGCCGTCTTTAAAACTTAAACCGGCGCGCACAAAATTAAAATTTAAGACGGTTTGTGTAGAACCGTCTCTTATAAGCCGTTATTTTTGTTATTTTTTCTACTAGTGGTTAGAATAATTAATATTTGTGTTATATTATGTATAAAGTTTATTATATATGTTCAGGCTCATGTTTCTATGTTTTTATACAAGGATAGCTTCTGACAAGCAATGCCGGACATAATGCCAGATGGTTGATGCAGCCCGCACAAGTATGGAGCAGAAAGGAATTACTGTCGGGCATAGTGCCGGGTACTACTTATCCGGCACAAGTGAAAAGTCGTCACCATTCGCCAAAAGATAACAGTTATTGACCGCTGATGACTCAACCGATGCCGGGTGTGGTGCTGAACAATCCCTGTCCGGCACACATGCATCGTTTCGCTCCAAATTTGGCGGTTTCGACCGTTAGCGGTTGGCACGTGTTTTATTATGTGCCGGGTACTACTTACCCGGCATTACATCCGACACAAAGAAATTGAAGTCTATAAATAGTCTGTGAGCCTATTCATTTCTCTACATTTCAACACCCTATACACTCTATTCACATCTCAATTTCCGTACTCATCCAGGTGTTGGTGTCCAAGAAAGTTCTATGCAACTTTCCACGCGAAGAGAAGGAAATCCATGGCGGGTTAAGGCTACGACCAATTTTTTTATCTCCTGTGTATTCTTTCTCTGAATCTATGTGGATGGTGGAGTAGAATTCTTTATCATCTTTGTTATGGATGATTTTCCTTGTAATTACTCTTATGATCATTAATGGAATTTACAAGTTCCTTAACCGGAATTCTAATCTTCATACAAGTAGAATGAGGATCTTTTCTTATTCTCTTATTTCTAAGTCCTATTTAAGGTTTGCAACAAGAGTAGGATAAAATTAGAGTTTCGGTAATCTTAATTTTGTTGTTCTGAAAAGTGGCAACAAAGACTAAGGTTTAGGATTAATCTCTTATTTCTCCATTGTTCTGTTTGTATTCACGACATTTACTATTTTAGTAGATATAATTATAAGATTATTAGCCAAATTAGGGTAGAATATATTAATATTTGTGTTATATTATGTATAAAGTTTATTATATACGTTCAGGCTTATGTTTCTATGTTTTTATACAAGGAATAGCTTCTGACCAAGCAATGCCGGACATAATGCCGGATGGTTGATGCACGGCACAAGTATGGAGCAGAAAGGAATTACACCGGACATAGTGCCGGGTACTACTTATCCGACACAAGTGAAAGTCGTCACCATTCGCCAAAGATAGCAGTTATTGACCGTTGATGACTCAACCGATGCCGGTGTGGTGCCGGACAATCCCTGTCCGGCACATGCATCGTTTCGCTCTCAAATTTGGCGGTTTCGACCGTGTAACACCCCAACTAACAACATCATACTTAACAACAAACTGCAGCGGAAAACATACCTCATCACATTACTTAACTCATTGGTGTTACACACCGTTAACCACCCACGTGGCTAACAAGGCTAACATTTACACACTGTATCGGTCTGATGGACTAGATCCCCGAGAAACTACACATTACTGTCTCCTTTATCACCACCAACATTCATTATACAGAAAACCTTCCAACTGTACCGAGTATTTATAACTAATGCCGAGAACAATTTCGGTCTTACTACACCTACTGTTTACAAGTATATACATCACTACCCGTACACAACAGCTACCCCTTCCTACTCTCGAACGGCTCAGCTCCTTGTACCTGAAATAGAAAAGGAAAGAAAGGGTGGCCCCCACAGGGGGCTCAGCACCTTTGCTGGTATGGTACCCGCATGCGCCAACATACATCTACCGGGGCCACACAAAACTATTTGTTGTCTTATTACATGTCGTTGATTTACATTTAAATCAAGCCTTTAAACCATAAACTTACAAATACACAATACATTTCACCCTAATGGGCTTAACAAAATAACTCATTTATACTTAACCAATCACTCTTTGAGTTCTTCAACCCTATATAGTATTTCTCCTCTAACGGAGCTATTACCTCAATAGACGACACTTACCCACTAACGGGTCTCCACAAACGTCTCTTTTACATACTAGGAATCATATCATGATCCTCATATTTCACTTCCAGGCAACATATAACATCACATCGCAACAACTTTGCAACATATCAATACACATACATAACGGGTACGGGTCTCTTAGGAACCGCCCAAACATAGTTAATACACTGGTGAGCCTAGGGAATGATGTCACCCCCATGTTAAGCTCGTTATAACAACACTCATTACCGCCCTAATAGTTGGACGAGTAACTTACCTAAAGGTGGATCGGATTTAGTGACCCGAACACACCACACAAACACATGTTCCCCCTAGACCGATCATAAGTCAGAATAGCCAAGCTTTGGGATAAGCTAATGGGAGATCATAACCCGTGAGGGAAACAACCATAACAGAGAGAAGGGTAAAGCTAAGAAGGATACCCACTCCCAAACAACACGCGACCGGCCAAACGGATTCCTCACTACGGTTAGTACATACTTACTTTTAATTTTCGTTAGAACTCCACTACGGAGTCTATCGTACCTACACACCATACAGTATTACCTTTGGGTTAGACATACAAGGGAGATCCCTACATTCACATACACATACCACACATTTAACTCACGCATAGCCGTGGTTAGAACACCCCATGGTTTGGGTCGTTTAATCCGAATACCAAACTCTCATGTGATCCTAGACTCAGTTAGCTAAGGTTTAACACTTTCGAGGTTAAATGGTATTGGAACTAGTGCGCCACATATATGAATTACTATAACTCATTACATGTTTTATCTTACAAGGTGGCAAACACACAGAAAAACACATTGGCATACAAGCCGGTGTAATCCGGTAGGACACAGGTTGCAAGAAAACCATACCTTACACCATGGGTTACTCTACCGCGCTCCCGAGGATTCACTCTAATGCGTCATCTCACGCTCCCCGGATAATTTTCGAACAACTGGTAGTACATCAATTGTTTTTATTAACATCATGATCATACGGTATGTAAGATAATATTACTCCCGTACTCACCCCGTGTGTCCCGTTATCTTTAACTTACTTATGTGACCTAAAGTTCACAACTTACACATTCACTCTCACTCTTGTTTATACCTCTTAGGACCTTTAAAGGTTACCAAACAACTCCTAAACATCACCTAAAACCAATACCATTCAATCCCCCATGTTTAGAAGGCTTTAAAACACATTCTGCCAAATTTTTATGATGGTCCGGGTTTGTGTCCGGGGTTACAAACCCGGACCAACTCGGAAATCACATTCTGGTGCATTTTTCATGTGGTCCGGGTTTGTGTCCGGGTTTACAAACCCGGACCACCCCCTGGGATAGTCTTCTGTCATGTTTTTGCTATCGTCCGGGTTTGCGAACTGGTTTGCAACCCGGACCACCTCTGGAACTGTCAAAATTTACCGTTTTGATCAGTTTTCAACCCCTAATTCACCTCTAATCATTTCCTAAACTTTCCACATGTTTCCTACATGTTTAAACATCTTAAAACATGCTCTAAACCTCTTCAAAACATAGGTTTAATCCCTACTCAAATTCTTGCCCAAATCCATGAATTTCCCTTTCTCTGGTACACTTATGCACACTGGTGCTACAGATTTTCACCTTATTACAACCCAAGAACTTAATCACTCAATACACATCCTTGTACACAACACATGGTTTTTCACCCATTAATCTCCAAAGACATACACCTTCACCAAAGACACCTTCATTACACACAACTAAACCTCAAGCTACACTACATCACAATATAGTGCATAAACTTAAATTGCTTGGCACTTAGGCCCTTAAATAACATAAACCTTAAACACTGAATTTCCACATAATAATTGCCTTTGACCTGCAAATACACCCAACATCACATATGCCTTTAATAAACTCTTTGAGAGCATTTTACTAAGTCATTTCCCATTGGCTCTTTAGGTATTTTATTTAGCAATCTCAAGCTCAATTTTCCTAAGGCATTTAAACCACATTAGGTTAACACATTTACCTCTTTTCTTTCAAGATTTTTACTTGAACACTCTTGTTCTTCCTTGGTTGTAAATCGGCCAGAGGACTTGGCTACTTGTCAATGTTCTAGCCAACACACAAATAAACCAATGAGCATTCAAGCTTCATGCTTAAACTCATTTACAAACCCTAGGTTAACATAAGTGTTTTAATACACTAGAACTTGGTGATTACCTTTGGGATCTGAAAGAGAACTTGAACAAGTGGCAAGATAGGAATCCTCCTAGCCCTTTGAAGATTGGAATTGAGCTATGGAAGAACAAGAGAAGACACCAACACTTGGTGAATTTTCGGACAGCACATAAACGAGGAGGAAATGGAGTTTTTCTTTGACTTTCCTTACCTTGAAGCAAAGGAGTATAACAAGGCATGAAAATATGAGCTCAAGCTCCTTCAATGGAGAATCTCCATGGCACCAAATGAGGCTTTTGAAGATTTGAAAAGATAGAAGTGTAGATCTTGCTCCAACTAGAAGAATGGTGGTCTTGAAATTGAATTTGGATCATGGAGCTAGAAGTTACAAGCATTCAAGATGGAGAATGACATTGTTGCTGTAGCAAAACCGATGGAGCTTGGGAGAAGATGGAGAAATCGGTGGGAATGAGAAGGAAAGAAAGAATGATTGATTGTCATTGCTTTTGGTGGGTATTAGTGCTTAATAAAGTAGCATATTATTTATTTTATGTCTTCCTTCACTTATTTGATTGCAGGTGGTGGTGACTCACCTTACAAAAACCGGCCCCCATCATGTTATAAGGGGTATTTTGGTCTTTGTTAACTCATTTAATTACTTAATATGACATATGTTACAAACTAGCTTATAAAAGTCACTATTCATAAAAACACAGGCACATAACTGTGAAATTTTTGGTTTCCCATTGATATAGACTTCCAAATGTGATATTATATAGCACACATATTTATTTAAGAGTAATGATGGACATTTAGCCATTCAAAACCCATTTACAAGATAATTCTTTCAAAAATGTGCTTTAAGGCTCCTTAAAGCACATTTTGTGTTTAAACTTGTTTTCAAGCTTGGTTTTCTTTGGTAATTGGTTTAACATGTCTATTAACATATAAATAAGGTCTCGGTAAGCTCATTAGGTCTTAACCAAGGTTATCCCAAGCTTAGAGCACATTTTTGCCCTTATCGACTTTAAGGTAATTTATTGTGTTTTATATGGTTAAAATTGTTCACTGATATTCTAAGGCACTTTTTAGCCTTATTATACCATAATTATACCATATCTTAACATTTAAACAACATATCAAGGTTTGGGGTATTTCAATCTACCCCCCTTAAAAGAACTTCGTCCCCGAAGTTCACACTTCCCACATATCATTGGATTAGATTACGGGAATTACTTGTATAATAAAACACTTCCATAACCAAACATACTTTACATCACAGTCCCGGACTTGACGGTCCGAGTAACATATCCACATCCATACATCACATAACATACTTACATAGTAACCTCGGACTTGATGGTCCGGGTACCTTAACAACGTTCGCACATACATAACAACCCTTAGACTCTCTCGTCTGGGCAACATAACAATATTTAGACCCATAGGTCTCGATAACATAACATCCTTTAGACACATAGGTCCAGGTAGCACAACAACATTTAGACTCATAGGTCTTGATAACATAACACTTCGGACTTAACCATGTTAGGACTCAAGGTCCAAATAACATTTTTCTTACACGTTTCACACAACATGTCTTAGCATGTATAGCAACTAAAAATTTCTTTTACATACACTGTGCTCCCGCAGAACTCGGTCGCGATGGACACATATTGTCCCCGTTCCTTTGGGAGGTCAAAACAATCACTTAAATTTAAAAATTCCCTTTGTGAGGTCAAGTAAGAGAACTTATTTATGTAAGGTATCTATCGACATTTTATAAATACCGGTTCAAAACTCTTTTGAAAACACATACAACTCCAAGTCCAACTTATGTTCTTTATTCCCTTTTTCCAGCGTGGTTGTTTGTGACCACTTGTAGGGAGCTTCAAGAATCATCCAACCCTGATGTGATCAGCATCAATGTTGAACTATCCTTCCACCCCAATTTGTGTTCGGCTTCCCTTGATCGCATGCAAATCAAGTTCCACCTCCCACTTCATTTTCAAACATCAACTAATAACTCATTTCCAATTTTCTATCTTTTAGTTTTTTAGCCATAGTCATTACATCTCCAAAGGATAGAACTCCGTCTATCAGTTATCTCCATTCATTTTAATCTGGTTACCTAGGAATCTTATTCTCACTAGGTTCTATGTCGGTTTCATACCCTTTCATAGATCACTATATCGTATATATACACATATTTATCAAAATACACACACACGGTTTAACATTTAGTATCATATGAACATATACTGTCGGGTTTTAGTTCCCCAGGAGTTTCTTTACTCCCACACTTGTACTCTCACACACAACTGTTGCCAAAATGAACACATTCATCACAATGGTATTCGCACATTCATCACAATGGTATTCGCATCTTCTGTGCGTAATTACCACAATTAAACCATGAATGAATGTGTATGTTTATGTAACACACACACCACTCATCAAAACAAATTATTTTGTGCTATGCACACCATAGTTCACGTTCACTTGTACGGTAATAAACACTAAGTGGTTTTGCGCTCTACCCCCCTTAAAAGGGATTACGCCCACGTAATCAATCACTTACTCACTGTGCTATAACATTCTACCGTCGTGAAGTGTTTAATCCCCACGCGGTTTATTATACAATGTGTGCTGGTTTGAGGATCTTAGCCATATTGGCGGTTTAGTCCCTAACCAAGAGTTCTCTTTAGAGTTTGTTTAATTCATAACCAGTTTCGATTCTGGCCTGTGAAACTTCTAGGCGTTACTAACTAGCCATTCACTCATATTCACAACGTACATCCAACACTTGAATCGCTGGCTCACTAGTTTCTGCTATGCGATTCCTGATAATCTAGAACTTAGTTGTTCATACATTATTCCTACTGTATTGTACATTCCCGATTATCACCCTTATCAAGGTGATAACGGTTTCTCATCCGACACGTGGTATTTCTTACCATGAGTGAACTCGGTGAGTTTCAACTTTCTGCGCATTTCCATGATAACTTACTGTATTCCACAATGATTTACTTGATTTCTTCCGACTTACTATCGGTTGATTTTGAGCTACTACCTAATATGTAGTATTCTCTCAGTCATTTTCAACAACTGTGGTATATTCCATACCAATATTTAACATACTGTGTAACTATAGTCACTTATTGTGAATCAAGTATCCTTCCATTGATACGACCTTGCATTTCCTATGCCTCGGTCCTTATCGCGTTATAATACTCTTTATACTTCTACCACAATTGGCATCTCCCGAATTTCTAGCTATCCCACTCGATCATTACTGCACAAAAGCAATACCAAAACGCTCAGTCATACAGAGTGCAGAGGTGTAAACTCTTGGCAGTAAATCTCTTATGCGATTGCAAGGGATTCACACTGTATTCCTTATCACATAGTATCAAGTACTGGCTTACTGCCCAGTCTGTATGTCATCACTTATCTTACACGTTCATTGTGTCTAACTCATAGCTGTGCTTGTTGGCCATTTTATTATTTTAACAATACCCATGCAACGGTCGCTTACTGCGTACCGTGCGGTTACTCATTGTAGAACATTAAGTCACACTGCATCTGCTATTATATAGCTTCCGCCATTACACTGTGCTTCGCCATTTATTTGGCTGATTACTGGATACCCTATTCTTCGAGTCTTTATGCTCCTTGAGCGTCGTTCATTACACATTTAGCATCACACCCCTCTGGTGGTTGCTATTCAACTTTTTATTCTTCGGTCTCTACAACTGGTACGAACACTTCATTTGTGATACGACTACTCAAATCACTCTTGGGTAGTAACAACATGGTCAACCCTTAACATATTCCCTGAACATAATCCATGCTACTACCGCTCCGGCGGTTTCACAATACTAGGAGGTGTCCCCACTCTTAAGCAGTGGTTCGTTATCCGCTTTATCACTTATATAACATATAACTTTCGTAGTCAACAAAATTCACTTATGACATTTTACTTGTGGCTTATAAGCCCTATTGCCTCGAGCTCCGCTCATTATAGGCTGTTCACATTCATTTACTTCTCCGTACCATATTACACGGTTTACAAGTTGTATTGGGCTCCATGAGAAGGTCGGTATTCCTTTCATGGAATGTCCCTTCCAGGATGTCAGACTTCCTCCTGACGCCTTATGATTAAACTGGGTGTTAGTTTCAACCCCCGCATTTCTGTCACGCTATTCCGTTCAACCACTGTTGATCCAAACGTTCTTTTTAAGGACAGCTCCTGGGTGTTACTAGGTTATGCCATTACATCTGGCTTTCACTTATGAGTACATTTAATTAACTGCATTTTCTTGCATTCTTGACTGGGTTAAATATTCTCTTTAGTGAGGTTGATATCTCTAGTGATCCTCTCGGGAGTCTCATCCCGATCCTTGCACATTAACATATCCATAGTAGGCATCTGCCTCACCGTATTTAGGCCGGGTACTCTCCAGCTATTACATTTATCCCTCAGGATTCTTAAGACATGTGCGATGTCTTTACTTATTAGACGGTGCACTTCGCACTCGTTCACCTTCAAACGTTTCCTTAAAATGAATTCACTGATTCTTGTAGTCTTATTGACCTTACTGATTCCTTTACTTCAACCATTCTCGGTAATTTCTTACTTTGTCTGACTTTTACTTCGGTCCGTAGTATGGAGTCGACTACTTCCCGTGTTCCAGACTCCACTTGTATACATATGTGGGGTATCCTGTTGATACATTGCTACTTACCCGGTTAACCTATAAGAAGGTCTGTCAGGCCCACAAGCTCCTATCGGAGTGCGGTCGTCCCACAATTCAGTTGGTACACTCGTAGTGTCCGTCACGCGCCTAGGTGAAGTATTCTGTTGTCAACTCCCTTATATTATCCCGTGATAATATGCATTCCGTCACTCGGGTTATTACCCTTGGGTTTACCGGTTTCCATCCGGTTATTTAAAAGTCACTGGGTATAACTTACCTACCATGTGGTACTGAGGCCGGTGTAGGACTCCTGGTCTGGTTTCAAAGAAAGTTGGAAATTAAGTGGGTTTGAAAGAAAATTTGGTTTGAAAAAGGTTTTGAAAATGAATTTAAGTCTAAAAGAAAAATTCTCGTGGTTTCACAACATTTCCTTGCTTTAACCAAGTCTAGCTTCTTGCTGATTGGTGTACTTCCAATTGTAGAGGTCGGGCTGCTAAGCCCTTCTACAACTATGCTGATCTCACTTAACTTCACGGTACTTTACTAAGTACCTGTAGTTGTAAAAAAAAATTTCCCGTACAGCCTTGTTATAGCAGCACTTGCCATGGCAAGTGCGCCATACTGACTGGCTGTCAGTTCGACACACATCGATTGGGTATTGCTTTCACCCGCACTGATATCAGTGGCCTTGTTGGCCCTTACTTAATCTCACAGTCTTAACAATAAATCCTCTAGGTACTTCTCGCTGTCTTCACATGATGACCATTAACTAGGGTGTTTCCCATTCTGGGAGACCCCTTTTACTTAGTATTACATCCTCCTTATTCTACGTTGTAGTTCCTTAACCGGTTGGTATACCGTTGGTGTATTAGTTATCATTGTAGTCCCGTAGACACTTGTCTCGGGTTTCATTACCTCACTTCTTGCCTGTTGCACGCTTGCTGCCTTGCAAGCTGGTTGTTCTCGACTGCTCGGCATGTCGATCCAGGTTGCTGGAAATTCTATTCTCTTATACACAAGATTCTTCACTTTTCGCTACCTCAAGCGGTAGTCATTGTTAAAATGGGAACCGTCTTCGGGATTCACACCTCTCGGGTTCAACCGTATGACAGGTACTCCATACTTATAAGGACATTTAAATACAGCCAGATCGGGTGTTCCCGAGTACGAGAGGACTTCCATCTCTCTGGCGTTCTTCCCCAAGTTATAACCAGGGATTGTGGAGGGTGGGATGTATATGGTAGGTTTCCAATATTCACTGGTCCTCCTAACTAGCGTATCTCTCACGCTATTACTCATCCCTTAACCCACAAGTACTGAAATCCTAACTCGGTACCTCCTAAGCTCGGTAATTCAGTCATCAGAGTGACACTTCGCTCTGATACCACTTTTTGTAACACCCCAACTAACAACATCATACTTAACAACAAACTGCAGCGGAAAACATACCTCATCACATTACTTAACTCATTGGTGTTACACGCCGTTAACCCACGTGGCTAACAAGGCTAACATTTACACAACTGTATCGGTCTGATGGACTAGATCCCCGAGCAACTACACATTAATGTCTCCTTTATCACCACCAACATTCATTATACAGAAACCTTCCAACTGTACCGAGTATTTATAACTAATGCCGAGAACAATTTCGGTCTTACTACACCTACTGTTTACAAGTAATTACATCAACTACCCGTACACAACAGCTACCCCGTCCTACTCTCGAACGGCTCCAGCTCCTTGTACCTGAAATAGAAAAGGAAAGAAAGGGTGGCCCCCCAGGGGGCTCAGCACCTTTGCTGGTATGGTAATCCCGCAGCCCACATGCTACCGGGCCACGCACAACTATTTGTCGTCTTAGCATGCGGTTGATTACATTTAAATCAAGCATGTAAACCATAAACTTACAACACAATACATTTCACCCTAATGGGCTTAACAAAATAACTCATTTATACTTAACCAATCACTCTTTGAGTTCTTCAACCCTATAGTATTTCTCCTCTAACGGAGCTATTACCTCAATAGACGACACTTACCCACTAACGGGTCTCCACAAACGTCTCTTTTACATACTAGGAATCATATCCATGATCCTCATATTTCACTTCCAGGCAACATATAACATCACATCGCAACAACTTTGCAACATATCAATAACACATACATAACGGGTACGGGTCTCTTAGGAACCGGCCCAAACATAGTTAATACACTGGTGAGCCTAGGGAATGATGTCACCCCCATGTTAAGCTCGTTATAACAACACTCATTACCGCCCTAATAGTTGGACGAGTAACTTACCTAAAGGTGGATCGGATTTAGTGACCCGAACACACCACACAAACACATGTTCCCCCTAGACCGATCATAAGTCAGAATAGCCAAGCTTTGGGATAAGCTAATGGGAGATCATAACCCGTGAGGGAAACAACCATAACAGAGAGAAGGGTAAAGCTAAGAAGGATACCCACTCCCAAACAACGCGCGACCGGCCAAACCGGATTCCTCACTACGGTTAGTACATACTTACTTTTAATTTTTCGTTAGAACTCCACTACGGAGTCTATCGTACCTACACACCATACAGTATTACCTTTGGGTTAGACATACAAGGGAGATCCCTACATTCACATACACATACCACACATTTAACTCACGCATAGCCGTGGTTAGAACGCCCCATGGTTCGGGTCGTTTAATCCGAATACCAAACTCTCATGTGATCCTAGACTCAGTTAGCTAAGGTTTAACACTTTCGAGGTTAAATGGTATCGGAACTAGGTGCGCCACATATATGAATTACTATAAACTCATTACATGTTTTATCTTACAAGGTGGCAAACACATAGAAAAACACATTGGCATACAAGCCGGTGTAATCCGGTAGGACACAGGTTGCAAGAAAACCATACCTTACACCATGGGTTACTCTACCGCGCTCCCGAGGATTCACTCTAATGCGTCATCTCACGCTCCCCGGATAATTTTCGAACAACTGGTAGTACATCAATTGTTTTTATTAACATCATGATCATACGGTATGTAAGATAATATTACTCCCGTACTCACCCCGTTGTCCCGTTATCTTTAACTTACTTATGTGACCTAAAGTTCACAACTTACACATTCACTCTCACTCTTGTTTATACTTCTTAGGACCTTTAAAGGTTACCAAACAACTCCTAAACATCACCTAAAACCAATACCATTCAATCCCCCATGTTTAGAAGGCTTTAAAACACATTCTGCCAAATTTTTATGATGGTCCGGGTTTGTGTCCGGGGTTACAAACCCGGACCAAACTCGGAAATCACATTCTGGTGCATTTTTCATGTGGTCCGGGTTTGTGTCCGGGTTTATAAACCCGGACCACCCCCTGGGATAGTCTTCTGTCATGTTTTTGCTATCGTCCGGGTTTGCGAACTGGTTTGCAACCCGGACCACCTCTGGAACTGTCAAAATTTACCGTTTTTGATCAGTTTTCAACCCCTAATTCACCTCTAATCATTTCCTAAACTTTCCACATGTTTCCTACATGTTTAAACATCTTAAAACATGCTCTAAACCTCTTCAAAACATAGGTTTAATCCCTACTCAAATTCTTGCCCAAATCCATGAATTTCCCTTTCTCTGGTACACTTATGCACACTGGTGCTACAGATTTTCACCTTATTACAACCCAAGAACTCTTAATCACTCAATACACATCCTTGTACACAAACACATGGTTTTTCACCCATTAATCTCCAAAGACATACACCTTCACCAAAGACACCTTCATTACACACAACTAAACCTCAAGCTACACTACATCACAATATAGTGCATAAACTTAAATTGCTTGGCACTTAGGCCCTTAAATAACATAAACCTTAAACACTGAATTTCCACATAATAATTGCCTTTGACCTGCAAATACACCCAACATCACATATGCCTTTAATAAACTCTTTGAGAGCATTTTACTAAGTCATTTCCCATTGGCTCTTTAGGTATTTTATTTAGCAATCTCAAGCTCAATTTTCCTAAGGCATTTAAACCACATTAGGTTAACACATTTACCTCTTTTCTTTCAAGATTTTTACTTGAACACTCTTGTTCTTCCTTGGTTGTAAATCGGCCAGAGGACTTGGCTACTTGTCAATGTTCTAGCCAACACACAAATAAACCAATGAGCATTCAAGCTTCATGCTTAAACTCATTTACAAACCCTAGGTTAACATAAGTGTTTTAATACACTAGAACTTGGTGATTACCTTTGGGATCTGAAAGAGAACTTGAACAAGTGGCAAGATAGGAATCCTCCTAGCCCTTTGAAGATTGGAATTGAGCTATGGAAGAACAAGAGAAGACACCAACACTTGGTGAATTTTCGGACAGCACATAAACAGGAGGAAATGGAGTTTTTCTTTGACTTTCCTTACCTTGAAGCAAAGGAGTATAACAAGGCATGAAAATATGAGCTCAAGCTCCTTCAATGGAGAATCTCCATGGCACCAAAATGAGGCTTTTGAAGATTTGAAAAGATAGAAGTGTAGATCTTGCTCCAACTAGAAGAATGGTGGTCTTGAAATTGAATTTGGATCATGGAGCTAGAAGTTACAAGCATTCAAAGATGGAGAATGACATTGTTGCTGTAGCAAAACCGATGGAGGCTTGGGAGAAGATGGAGAAATCGGTGGGAATGAGAAGGAAAGAAAGAATGATTGATTGTCATTGCTTTTGGTGGGTATTAGTGCTTAATAAAGTAGCATATTATTTATTTTATGTCTTCCTTCACTTATTTGATTGCAGGTGGTGGTGACTCACCTTACAAAAACCGGCCCCCATCATGTTATAAGGGGTATTTTGGTCTTTGTTAACTCATTTAATTACTTAATATGACATATGTTACAAACTAGCTTATAAAAGTCACTATTCATAAAAACAAGGCACATAACTGTGAAATTTTTGGTTTCCCATTGATATAGACTTCCAAATGTGATATTATATAGCACACATATTTATTTAAGAGTAATGATGGACATTTAGCCATTCAAAACCCATTTACAAGATAATTCTTTCAAAAATGTGCTTTAAGGCTCCTTAAAGCACATTTTGTGTTTAAACTTGTTTTCAAGCTTGGTTTTCTTTGGTAATTGGTTTAACATGTCTATTAACATATAAATAAGGTCTTGGTAAGCTCATTAGGTCTTAACCAAGGTTATCCCAAGCTTAGAGCACATTTTTGCCCTTATCGACTTTAAGGTAATTTATTGTGTTTTATATGGTTAAAATTGTTCACTGATATTTCTAAGGCACTTTTTAGCCTTATTATACCATATATTATACCATATCTTAACATTTAAACAACATATCAAGGTTTGGGGTATTTCAGACCGTTAGCGGTTGGCACGTGTTTTATTATGTGTCGGGTACTACTTAACCGGCATTACATCCGGCACAAAGAGAAATTGAAGTCTATAAATAGGCCGTGAGCCTATTCATTTCTCTACACTTCAACACCCCTATACACTCCATTCACATCTCAATTTCCACACTCATCCAAGGTGTTGGTGTCCAAGGAAGTTCTATGCAACTTTCCACGTGAAGAGAAGGAAATTCATGGCGGGTTAAGGCTACGACCAATTTTCTTATCTCCTGTGTATTCTTTCTCTGAATCTATGTTGATGGTGGAGTAGAATTTCTTGTCTTCTTTGGTTAGGGAAGATTTTCCTTGTAATTACTCTTAATTAATGGAATTTACAAGTTCCTTAACCGGAATTCTAATCTTCATACAAGTAGAATGAGGATCTTTTATTATTCACTTATTTCTAAGTCCTATTTAAGGTTTGCAAAACAAGAGTAGGATAGATTAGAGTTTCGGTAATCTAAAATTTTGTTGTTCTGAAAAGTGGGCAACAAAGACTAAGGTTTATGATTAATCTCTTATTTCTTCATTGTTCTGTTTGTATTCGCGGCATTGATTATGCATGATGCGAATAAGAATGTTGAGTTCTTGTTGTCATAATTGAAACTGGAAATGGTATTTACGAAATGAACGATGTCGGACGTAGTGCCGGATGGAAGATGTCCGGCACATTCAAAGTCATTGAATGTGCCGGGAATCTGAGGTCCGGCATGACACCCGGCATATTCATTTTGTGAGAAAAAAAATCCTTTTTGAGACTTGCCACTTTTGATCCTTGATCATATGAGTTCGTGCGCTGATAATTGATCCTAATCAAGGTGGGTACGTAGAAAATAATTAGTTTAATTAGTTTAGTAAGGATTAGATATACTTTCCCACTTTTCCCCCTTGTTTTAGAATAGGCTATTACTAGGATTAGGACTGATTTTTTATTAAGTCCCTTGGGTTCGGTACTCTCGGTCATAATCTACTCACACTGTACTTCGACCGGGATTTTTGCTACCCGTATAGAGTTGTAGGTTTATTTTATATTTTCTTCTATTTTTCCACTCTTTTTGTACATCCTTTATCCCTACAAGTATTCGTTTAGCAAAATGGCGCCGTTGCCGGGGACTTAGAATTAGTCCAAGTCCTAAATTCGGTAAAACGCCCTATTCTTTATTCTTTGATTTTAATTGTCTATTTGTTATTCTTTGATTCTTTCATTTTTTATTCTTTATTCTTTAAATTAATACGTTCATTTTTTTATCTAGTTGAATATGCCGGATATTACGCCGGGCATCAGAAGTCCGGCATACGCAGAGGATGTTCCATGCCGGACACATGTTAGCCGGCACTATACCCGGCATGTTTGAATTCACTTCCTTTCTTTTTATTTATTTATTTATTTATTTATGTAAAATGCTAGATTTTCATTCAATGCATTTTTTATTCATTTATTCTTTATTCTTCTAATTGTTTTGTACATAATTGATTCATTGATCTATTTACTCATTTGATTAACTCATTCCTTCGTTTATTTGAACGTGCCGTGCACTACGCCGGTAACGGTAACCCGGCACATAAGGAGTAAGTATAATGCCGGATTAAATACAGCCGGCGTTAGACTCGGCATGTTCGCAATTTTGATTTTATTTTCAGTTGAATTCCAAATTTATTTACATAATTTGTTATTTTACTTATGTACCATTGTTTTTGACTCAATCTTTTAACTTAAAATGCCTATTCTTTTTATTGTATATGTATAGTTAAACTGCTGCAGGGTGAGACACTGCCGTTCACGAAGCCAGATGGAGAACTCCCGGCCTACCCAAAAAAAATGCATGTACCGGATCAAACGTACCCGGCACTCAACCCGGCACTCAGCGAATTCAAAAAGAAGCCCCCAGGGAGACATGCCGTGCGGATAGCCGGGTAACTTATACCCGGCATTATAAAAATCCTTGTGCCGGACACAATATAGCCGGCACGTAACCCGGCACATCAAGAATTCTGAAAAATAACCTGTACGTTTTTACGGTCTCTCCCTTCTTCATTCTACCCTACCACTTACCGCGCCGCACAACACCCTAAAGCCAGTCGCCAGTTGCCGCCCTGAAGCTCCAAGCTGCACTCCACCGAACCAAGAACAGATTTGCACCACCATAACCAAACGCCCAGTACATTCTGCTCTACGATTCTAGTTCTGCATTTACGCACCACCAAACCAGGTTCCCTAATCGTCTCTATTAAATCGAATTCGATTTTTTATTTTTTTTAGTTCAATATGTCGTTTTTTGTTAGATTCGTGGCTTATTATAGTGATTTAGGGACTTTGGAACATTCTGTAGTTGATTTAGGAGCTCTGGTGTGATTCTGTGCGTTTCTGCAAAATTCTGGGTTCGCTGTTTGAATGTGTCGGATGGGTTCTGTCCGGCATCCCGTCCGGCATTATGTTGTTTGAATGTGCCGGGTGGATCTTGTCCGGCATCCTTCCCGGCACCCCTGTCTGAGTAATTCTTCTTTGCTTATTATAACTCTGACTTCTGAATCGATACCTAGGATAGTGTGGTGTGATAATTTCTTCAATTGTACATCTGATTTACAGGAATATGGCACCTCTTTAGCTCCAGTTTTTTCAGGATTTAAAATTCTTGTGAACTAATGAGCTAACATTCCCGGGTTGTCTGTGGTATCTTCCTCTGTTCTTTTCTTATAGATGCCTCGCAGAAGAGCCACCACTCCTCCACGCGCTTCATGTTTTGACTCCGAGGAGGATGAACTCTTTGAGCAGGAGGATGCAGCCCTCACTGACGCCACTATAGAGGAGGAGGAGGCTCCTCCTGCGCCTGCGCCACCTCGTCGATCTACCAGACGGGCAGACAAGGAGCCAACCTCCACCAGTGCCGCACCGCCTCCAGCCAAGAAGACAAGGGATGGCAAGAGGAGGAAGAGGACTTCTCCAGAGACTCGGAGTGGCCCTGGATCCACTTCTTCAGCTCCAGAGCACGATAACTTTGGTACGCCTCTTCCTCTCCCCCCACACATTCCTGATGTGCCTGACTTTGATGAGGAAGGATTCGTTAATCCTTCCGCTGCTCAGTACTTTCATCAGTCCAAGATGAAAGGTAAGTGGGTGCGGGAGAGGCGAGTTCATTCCGAGGTCTGCCTACTCTCTGCGATTTCTGAGCTCTTCTCACGACATGGCTGGCTGGGGATTTTAGACATTGGCCATGGGCACTTTTACCCCGGGTTGGTGCGTGAGTTTTACGCCAACTCCGAGTACCGTGGGCCCCCCAGACTTCTGGAGTTCAGATCCATTCTTTTGTATCTACACGCTGCATCATCATTACTCCAGAGAGCATCGCACAGATCTTGGGTATCGACACTGATCCTCGACAGCGATCCTTCAGCCGACAGACCCTGACAGATGCTCATAGCGCTATCCGCTCTCGGTTTGGATCACACCCGCTATATGGATAGAGCTCACACACGAGAGCGAGACGTGATCCCCCTTACCTACACCACCAATCTCCAGCTGTGTGTGGCCATGGAGATTATCCGCCACAACATTCGGCAGTGCAAGCATGACGAGCTGAATGATATGGATTGCGCATTGCTACAGTACCTTCTCGGGCCAGCTCAGGGAGCAGTTGACTCACGGTTCCCAGACCAGAGATTGACGTTCGCGCAGTTGGTCCGCGCCATCATGCACCGAGAGGGACAACGCCCCGTCTTCCCCATGCTCATCCACCAGCACATTATGCAGACGCTAGGGGAGACTCAGATTCCTGGAGGCCTACACTTTCATCCTGAGTCTGCCCCTATTGATCGTGCTCTCTTGCGACGCTGGTGGTTCAGAGAGTCACCCTCAGGGGAGTTCCTCTATGTTCCCCAGATCAGAGGTCCAGGACCCCTACTGCACAGGACTACCCCAGCTATCAGGGGGAGGGTACTCAGCTATTACTGCCTCCTCCACCTCCGATTTCCACCGCACCACCTCCTACCTCTACTTCGGATGCAGACCCTAGAGTGGATGCAGAGCTCGATCACTTTCGTCAGGAGCTCCAGAAGCAGCGCCACTTTATGGAGGCCTTCCAGGCCGCTCAGCAGGCCGCATGGGGTGATTTTGATTCCTTCCGGCAGAGTTATGAGGGTATGCGCACAGAGTTGACTACCAGAGTTGACTCTGTTGTGCAGCAGCAGTTCGAGGTTGAACAGAGACAGGAGGCGTTTGAGGAGCGTATATCTCAATGCCAGGATGAGCAGGATATGCGGGTTGATGATCGTCTCTTGCTGGCTGTGGATCAGATGAACAAGACATTGGCGGCCGACAGTAAGAAGGCCAGAAAGGAGATGAAGCAGAGGGTATCATGTTCCATAGCTGCTTTGATCAAGAATCTTCTACGTCGGGACAAGGAGAAGAGGAAGGCGCGCCGAGAGGCGAAGAAGAAGGGGCTCCCTACCCTTAGCTCTTCTAGCCTATCTGATGTTCCAGACGCTTCCCCTGACTCTTCTTCAGATACTCCACCACCATCCTCCTCCACGTAGGCAGCAGTTCATTAGTTCTTTCTCTCTCTTGTTTATTTTATTTTCCTTCCATTTCATTTTATTTTCCTTTCACTTTTCTTTTATTTTTATTTTTATTTTCTTTTATTATTGATGTATGACTAATGGATTATCATTTAACTCTCTCTTATATATTATGGAAGCTGTGTACTTTTGTGAGTTTTTTTTGTTACAGTTGCCTTTATTTTAGTTGGCTAATGCTGTGACAATTCTGATTCCTTGGCTCACCACAAGTGTAGGGCATTTGTGCCCTCATTCTTCCAAAGAGGGAGTATTTTTCTTTTTAATTCTTTTTATCATTCTTTTATTTTATTTTATTTTATTTTTACAACATTCTTTAATTCTTTTAATTTTTTTTATTCTTTTGAACACTGGGGACAGTGTTCCTGCCAAGTGTAGGGCAGGGGTCCCCCTCAATTTTTTTTTTGTTAAAACTACATGTATATAAGAAAAAGAAGAGTTAGTATCTAAATAATATGTTATAAGCTGAGATCTTATCAATGTTCTACTAAGCTTTTGCATGTCGTTGGCAAAGTAAGAGTAGAAAAGGATGAAAGCTTGTTCTCTCAAGAGGTAACCTTTCTAATGACTTGTAGAGTCCATTTTTAACTTCTTGATTCTCTTTATTAACATGAGTATATGACCTTACTCCTATTTCTATCTCTGATTTACTTATGGGTAATATTTTCTTTTCTTTTTCGAAATGGTGAGAATTCTTTTGGGTGAATATCTCAAACAGGGATTGTGTAGAAAAAAAGGAAAAAAAGAAAGAGGAAAAAAGCTTCAAAAAGAGGAAAAAAAAGAAGAAGATTCTTCTTTGAAAAAAAGAAAAAAATGAAGCATTATAAGGTTGCAAAAATTGCCTCAAAATAAAAGAAACAAACGAGAGTTTTTCCTTTGTTTTTCTTCAAAATTCCCTGTTCTTCAATGCAAAAAAAAATCATGTTGTTCAGAAACTCTTGAAAAATGGGGCTGAAACATAAAAACCATTGATGAGGGTCTAGGCCACATTCAGAAAACTCTTGAAAAATAGAGCTGAATGGTGGAAACGGAAAAAGGAGAGATTACAAAATCCCTTATGCAAAATAGCCCAAACGTTTTTGATCGGTTTGAAATTCTTTATGCTTATACCCATTAGTATGTTTTTGATAGATAAGGCAGATTAAGTGATGCTTATGAAATAGAGTCAGACAGTTGAAAATGTTTATCTAATTGTCATTCTAGAGATTATCTGTTTTGTGCATAAGCAATTACTCTTTTCTAATCTAGTTTTGCTCGAGGACTAGCAAAAGGTAAGTGTAGGGCCTTGATAAGCCTCAGACTTATCATGTTTTAGTAGATATAATTATAAGATTATTAGCCAAATTCGGATTAGAATAATTAATATTTGTGTTATATTATGTATAAAGTTTATATATATGTTCAGGCTTATGTTTTATACAAGGAATAGCTTCTGACCAAGCAATGCCAGACATAATTCCGGATGGTTGATGCACGACACAAGTATGGAGCAGAAAGGAATTACTGTCGGGCATAATGTCGGGTACTACTTATCCGACACAAGTGCAAAGTTGTCACCATTCGCCAAAAGATAGCAGTTATTGACCGTTGATGACTCAACCGATGCCGGGTGTGGTGCCGGACAATCCCTGTCCGACACATGCATCGTTTCGCTCCAAATTGGCGGTTTCGACCGTTAATTAACGGTTGGCACATGTTTTATTATGTGTCGGGTACTACTTACCCGGCATTACATCCGGCACAAAGAGAAATTGAAGTCTATAAATAGGATGTGAGCCTATTCATTTCTCTACACTTCAACACCCCTATACACTCCATTCACATCTTAATTTTCGCACTCATCCAAGGTGTTGGTGTCCAAGGAAGTTCTATGCAACTTTCCACGCAAAGAGAAGAAAATCCATGGCGGGTTAAGGCTACCACCAATTTCTTATCTCCTGTGTATTCTTTCTCTGAATCTATGTGGATGGTGGAGTAGAATTCTTGTCTTCTTTGGTTAGGGATGATTTTCCTTGTAATTACTCTTATGATCATTAATGGAATTACAAGTTCCTTAACCGGAATTCTAATCTTCATACAAGTAGAATGAGGATCTTTTCTTATTCTCTTATTTCTAAGTCCTATTCAAGGTTTGCAAAACAAGAGTAGGATAGATTAGAGTTTCGGTAATCTTAAATTTTGTTGTTCTGAAAAGTGGGCAACAAAGACAAAGGTTTAGGATTAATCTCTTATTTCTCCATTGTTCTGTTTGTATTCGTGGCATTGAGTATGCACGATGCGGATAAGAATGTTGAGTTCTTGTTGTCATAATTGAAACTGGAAATGGTATTTACGAAATGAACGATGCCGGACGTAGTGCCGGATGAAGATGTTCGGCACATTCAAAGTCCTTGAATGTGCCGGGAATCTGAGGTCCGGCATGACACCCGGCATATTCATTTTGCGAGAAAAAAATCCTTTTTGAGACTTGCCACTTTTGATCCTTGATCATATGAGTTTGTGCGCTAATAATTGATCCTAATCAAGGTGGGTACGTAGTAAATAATTAGTTTAATTAGTTTAGTTAGGATTAGATATACTTTCCAACTTTTCCCCCTTGTTTTAGAATAGGATATTACTAGAATTAGGACTGATTTTCTATTAAGTCCCTTGGGTTCGATACTCTCGGTCGTAATCTACTTACACTATACTCCGACCGGGATTTTTGCTACTCGTATAGAGTTGTAGGTTATTTTATATTTTCTTCTATTTTTCCATTCTTTTTGTTTTTGTACATCCTTTATCCCTACAAGTATTCGTTTAGCATAGCTCCTTATGTAGGCAAAGAGAATGACTTACTAACTAAGGCAACAAGTAAGGTAATGACACCTATCTTAGCATAGTTCTCCATTCCCATTTGTTTATCCTTGCTGATTATGTTAGATGAAGACACCTAGTCGTCTTATTAATCCAGTGGAACCGATGGACAAGGCTGGAGATAAGCTTAGAAGAAATCATCATTGCTAGATGACATAAGCAATTAAGAGTAAATAGTGCCAAATAGTAAAACTTGTACTTGCTAGCATTTACTTAATTCCTATGTAATTCCACCTAGGAAAATCGGCTAGCTTGACCATTTTCATGAGAATAATGAATTTAATACTCACACAATACAAGATAGCTAATTAATCCCCTCACTTTTGCAAGTACAAAAGCAAAAATACATGCTAGAACATGTACTAACTCACGAAAATGTAAGGGTTTGTTTGGCCTCATTTTGCTGTCCATTTTTAAAGCCTTGTTTGGTACACTAATAACATGTTACATTGGATAATATCTAGCTAAATACCTTAAGTTATAATAGGAATAAAGAAAGGATAAAACTAACTAGTCATTACATGCACAATCTAGCACCTATTGTACATTGTACATGTTAGGAATTTCTATTTGTACAAGTTGGAATCTAATGACTCGTATGAAAGGTAACATGGTTAATACAATGTCTATGCTCCTGGCACTCAAGACTACAACCAAATCCTAATGGACAATAAATTCCCATTGGATAACAAGCATACCGATTCACAGTAAATTCATGTTAATTCATAGTGAATGATAACTTGTACATGTTATGCACAGTAAATGACAATAAAAGGTGTACCTTTGGAGCTATGGTTTTCTAGGGTGTTTCAGTCATGAAGGTGATCCAAGAAGATGTTAGGAGTACAGGAATTTCATGATGCAACAAACGTGAGGGTAATGAATATAAATGATCCAACGTTCCATGATCACCATAAGAATAACATCCCCAATCTTATCCATATTCAGCATGATCTAGAGAGGACCCTTTTCAACAAGTTAATAGATTAATCAAACAGCTATAAACAAGTTATCAAATTGTTTTCGAAAGAATACATATCCTTTACGTCCAACTAATTATGGAAAATTCCTGAAATTCCAAAGTGTCACAATCTACTTCTTGTTTTGAAAGTTCATTTCTTTTTCACCACCTAAACCACTAAACCGTGAATTCTAAAGTTTTTTTCGTAAGATTGTTTTAAAACTATTAATATAGAACCCATGAAAACCTTGAACAGTTCAAGGGGATTAACGCAATGTAAGCACCCAATCCCGATGTATTGTACATTCTAAGACGTACTAAAAACTGCTCAACCAAACTCGGCCCTCTCCAACTCACCAACCAAACGACCCAAAGGTCAAGAATGAAACGAACAACATTAGGTCCAAACAGAAAGGGGCCCGAGAACATGAAATGAGAGTTCGATAAGAACATAAAAGAGAGAGAATCGAGCCAACCTAGAACAACAAAAGCAGAAAGAACACAACCAATGGCTGTCAAAGGGTGTTGCTCCCTTTTATAGCCATACCTCCATTGCCTAATTTATCTTGGCAACTCCCAACTGACCTAGGACTATCCTGACCCGAAGAACCATTGTCATTTATCTTTGGGCTAAGATTGATGACCAGAGCATCCGGTGACAAATGAAAGTCGTGCTGAGACTTCGTAGTCTTACCCTTCTTGACATGAGGAATCACATTGTTATGCATCCAAACCTTCTTCAAAGAACTACCGTCCAAGACCTTATCAAGATTCTTTTTTCCCCAAATGTCTTCATGAACTCACCAGCATACAACAAAATGGAACAATCCACCAGTTGCTACTCTTGCTTAACATCATCATTCGCCCGCTTGGAAGATTGATAGGTGGATGATGATGGTTTAGGGTAAGCTCCAAGCCTCATCTTGCCAAAATTCCTTCGAATAATGCGCGACTGATGAGTGCCCAAATGAGCATGTTTTAGAGGTGTATTTCATATGTTTTATCAACACTTTTCATGCTCGTTTCTCCACTCTAGCTATTTTTCCTCTACTTTTGTGTTTTATTGGTGTTTTAAATAATTTTGCTGAAACAAGAGGAATACCATATCTAGGAATAAAGTAGACTAAAAGATAAACGTGTGGCCGCAAACGAATCCAAAATCGGAGCTAAAACGAAGAAGATACAACATTTTGAAGATTAGCCTGCCCATAGGACCGACCCTAGGTGGGTCGATCGGTAGTTCCAGAGGCCGGAAATGCTCGTTTCGGGGGCCGAAATGGCTTCTGGTCCCGACCGACCCTAGGACCGACCCAGTCAGACTTAAAAACACGCCCGAAATTGCTACTGACTTCGATTGACCCTAGGTGGGTCGGTCGGGTTAAAATTTTGCCATATCTGCGTTTTTAAAAGCAGAAAAGAAGGAGAGAGGGGGGGCATTCGACACAGACCAAAATCAACGGGAAAGAAGAGAAAAAGAGGGAAGAAAAAGAAGAAGAAAGGAAAGGAAGAAGAAGAAGAAAAGAGGAGAAGGCTCACCTCCATTGAAGCTTTCCTTCAACCTCCCATGGTTATGTCTTCTCCCTTCTCTCATTTTTGTTCCTTAATGATTGTGTAGTCTCCTTGTAGCCTGGGATGGGGATTTTGCCCCAAAATCCCTAAAACCTCCATTGTTGAACCTTGAACTTATTTTCATGCTTTATTTTAGTCCTTGTGCTTAATGAAGATAATTACTGAGTGTTTATTGCTTCTAAACTTATTGCTCATGATTTGGGGATTTGTTTAGGGTTTTCTTAACTAATTATCAATTTGCTAAAATTGGTTGGATTAATGTTGCCGATTAGTTTAGCATTATTGTGGGATTCTATCAAAATGATATTCTGAGTTAGAAACCTAAAGCGTAGGGGACTAGAACAGTGCACTCTAATTGAAGATTTTGAGATTAGACTACATTGCAACTTAGGGGGAACTTGAGCTTATTGCTGTCGATTGACCCCTGGTTTAACTAATTGAGAAGTCCCGGTTAAATTGGTTAGGATTAGTAGACCAAGATTGAGTTATTAATTAATTAAGTATTCCGTTGCTTAGCTATAAGTTCAAGGGTCAACAATTGGTACTAAGAGGAGGACGGGTGCAACACATCCCGGGCTACACCTATCCTAGTTTAGTCAGATTAATTTATTACTTTCCTTTTATTTCTCCAATTACAACCAAAAACCCAAAACCCCTAAATTAAGTTTATGCACTTTTGTATACATCTTTTGCACATTTACTAAGCTTATAATTAACTAGATAGTTACGAAGTCCCTGTGGATACGACCTTGTTGTACTACAATGATTGGGTACACTGCCCATAGTTAGCAAGATAGTTTCACCACTATTTTGCACAACAAGTTTTTGGCGCCGTTGCTGGGGACTTCGGTCCAACTACCTGGTTATTATCTGTTTAGTTTTTGCGCATATTTTTCATTTCTTTTATTTGCCCCTTTGTGTATAATTTTTTTTCTTTTCTTTGTAGGAACTTAACTCTGATGGATGGTTATTGTAATCAAGTGTCAAGTTTGTATGGTTACTCCTATGGGACTACACCGAACAAAACACAAATCAATGGAGTGTAGGCCAAAGGTGCGGAGAGTACCATGAGAGCCCCAATGTCCAACAACAATGTCAGAATTGAGAGCTCTCATGGAGGACCTTAACTCATATGTCTACCGGAGGCTTGTGTGCCAAGAGTGTGGAGGAGACCATGAGAGCGCTCACTGTCCTGTGATCACAGTAAAGGTTGATTCACCTAGTCCGGAGGAGCTCATGTCAAACCTTATCTCTTCTTGCAAGCCTAACCGAACTATGCAAGATACTTTTATCATGAAGCAAGATACCTTCAACATGAATGTTCAAGCTCGGATTGATCAGATTATGCAACAACTTGAGAGCGAAATAGTTCATGAGGTGGAGAAACCTGTTGAGGACTTTAGCTACTCCCCTACTCCTCCCCTGTTTGAATTAGAGACTCCAACGCCATTCAACCACCAACTCGATCTTGAAGATAACCCATCAGAAGAGTCTCCACTTTGACTTCATGGAGTCCTTTGCTCCCTCTGAAGTTGATTATTCCAGAGGCTGCCCCGTGTGCTTTACCAAGACACTGAGGATGCTTACATCCCCAACTTTGAGAAGGAAGAGCCATCGCCTCTCTCCGAGTCATTAGAGGAGAGTGCCATCATCGACTTCATGGAGCCATCTCTCTCTAAAGTTGATGTCCATCAAGGCTTTTCCTATAAGCCTCACCCCAAAGACGAGGATTACTACATCCTCGAAACTGAGGAGGAGGATTCATCCAACTTTGATCTTCATCTGAAGGATCAAGGCCTTCCCCACCTGTGCAACAACGATGTAAGGTGGAAGCATAAAGTCCACCCGCTAAGTGTGGAGGCCATATTCCCATTTGATCCGGGACCAGAGTTTGAAGACAAAGTCCGCCTTGGAGTTCTCCCTGCACCGCTAAATGAAGATAAGGATGTCTTCATCCTTAAATTTGAAGAGGAGTCTCCACCACAAGATGATTCTCGCACCAAGGATCATCAACCGAAAAATGTGGGTCGTTCTTCAAAGAAAAATGATGCCCGCCCAACACACCCGTTGAAGACCACTTCAACATTCATTTTCGATCCTGGAGGTCTTCAATGTGGTATGGTCTATCCAAAGACCTTAAATATGGGCGGCTTCCTGGGAGGCAACCTGGATGAGTTTCTTTCATTTTCATTTATTTTAATTTTTCAAGTTCTCCTTTGATTTTGTTTTCGCTAAGTCTTCACCCCAGTTGTAGTTAGGTTGCTTCTAGTGTTTTATGCAGGTGCACTTAAAGTCCACACCGCAACCAAGCTACACTAATTGAGACTAAAGCTCAAGTGTGGGGGAGTTCCTTCAATGAAAGCAAGAAAAATCTCAGGGGGGGTACTAATTTCTTTTATTTTGCTAATCTCACTTCTATTCTTTCATTTTTGACCCTGCTTGTTTTTGTCAATGGGAATATTATGTGCTATAATGTTGTTTGTGTCCCTTGCATTTTCTCTCTGTTTGCTTTCCAAAAAGGTTTACTAGAACCTTCCCCGGTTTGTTTGGTGAACAATAGCGACATTGTTCAAATTTAGTGTGGGGGAGTGAGCTTTTCGGTGAATTTTGTGCTTAAATGTTTAATCCCTTTTTATCTGCATTTGTCCAAAATCAAAAAAACTTGGACCCTTGCGTTGTGAGTTGTTCTCATTAAGAACAAATAATGTTATGAGTTGTGGGATAAATGCTCAAATTTTTCTTTTTGATTGCTTTTGAGGAGCACTTTACATGCGGTGTGGCCAAGTGATCTTATATGGTTGGATTTTTATTGCTTTGGGGTTCCTTCTGTCTTCTTTCTTAGGGATTGCTAAGGGGTGCTTCTAGGTGAAAACCCTTTAAGGGACTTGAGAGACGCCATTGGTAACCAACAATGAGAGCTGAGTGTTCTTAATTACAAAGGCTTGATGCCAAAATTTTACCTTCTCATCTCTTATGCAAAAGTGAAATAAATGCATAAATCTTTTTACTTTTGTTTTCTTCTCAATGCCCATTCTTGAGAGAAGTTGGCCATGGTAAAAGTTCTTCAAGTCACCTAATCTTTAGAACTTTGAAGCACTCCGGATCATACCCCGAAACTCTAAATTTTTTATTTTGCCCTGTGCACACCCATGCCATCACTAAGAGATGGTTCACACTCCTCAAAAGTTTTAATCACTTTTTGCTTCTTCTCTTATCCTACAATTCATGTTAGTATTTGTTAGTCTTGAGCATTCCTTACTTGCATGGGTTTTTGGTTTTGTTTGAGGACAAGCAAAAAGGTAAGTGTGGGGGTCTGATGAGTGTCCAAATGAGCATATTTTAGAGGTGTATTTCATATGTTTATCAACACTTTTCATGCTCATTTCTCCACTCTAGCTAGTTTTCTTTTACTTTTGTGTTTTATTGGGTTTTACATAATTTTTGCTGAAAAAGGAGGAATACCATAGCTAGGAATAAAGTAGACGAAAATACAAACGTGTGGGCGCAAACGGATCCAAAATCGGAGCTAAAACGAAGAAGATACATCGTTTTGAAGATTAGCCTGCCCATAGGACCGACCCTAGGTGGGTCGTTCGGTAGTTCCGGAGGCCAGAAACGCTCGTTCCGGGGGCCGAAATGGCTTCTGGTTCCGACCGACCCAAGTGGGTCAGTTGGATTTAAAAAACGCGCCCAAAATTGCTACTGACTTCGACCGACCCTAGGTGGGTCGGTTAAGGTCGAAATTTTGCCCAGATCTGCGTTTTAAAAGCAGAAAAGAAGGAGAGAGGGGGGGCATTCGACACAGACCAAAAGTGACAGAAAAAGAAGAGAAAAAGGGAAGAAGAAGAAGAAAAGGAGGAGAAGGCTCACCTCCATTGAAGCTCTTCTTCAACCTTCCATGGCTATTTCTTATCCCTTCTCTCATTTTGTTCCTTAATGGTTGTGTAGTCTCCTTGTAGCTTGGGATGGGGATTTTGCCCCAAAATCCCTAAAATCTCCATTGTTGAACCTTGAACTTGTTTTCATGCTTTATTTTAGTCCTTGTGCTTAATGAAGATAATTATTGAGTGTTTATTGCTTCTAAACTTGTTGCTCATGATTTAGGGATTTGTTTAGGGTTTGCTCAACTAATTGTCAATTCGCTAAAATTGGTTGGATTAACGTTGCCGATTAGTTTAGCATTATTGTGGGATTCTATCAAAATGATATTCTGAGATAGAAACCTAAACCGTTGGGGACTAGAACAATGTACACTAATTTGATGATTTTGAGATTAGACTACATTGCAACTTAGGGGGAACTTGAGCTTAGTGCTTTCGATTGACCCGAGGTTTAGCTAATTGAGAAGTCCTGGTTAAATTGGTTAGGATTAGTATACCAAGATTGGGTTATTAATTAATTAAGTGTTTCGTTGTTTAGCTATAAGTTCAAGGGTCGACAATTGGTAGTAAGGGGAGGACGGGTGCAAATATCCATCTCGGGCTACACCTATCCTAGTTTAGTTAGATTTATTTTATTGCTTTCCTTTTATTTCTCCAATTACAACCGAAAACCCAAAACCCCTAAATTACATTTATGCATTTTTGTATACATCTTCTTGCACATTTACTAAGCTTATAATTAACTAGATAGTTACGAAGTCCCTGTGGATACGACCTTGTTATACTACAATGATTGGGTTCACTGCCCGTAGTTAGCAAGATAGTTTCACCACTATTTTGCACAACAGCGACCCACCGCTGAGAACAACATCCTCATCCAAGTCCTCAAGATCCTACCCCTACGAACTTTTGGACCATCCTTATTCGACACAGATGGATTAAGTGCATCACGATTCCTATTAGCCTCCTCAAGGATCCTCAAAAATCACAATCCTCATCAACAACCCGACACCCAAAAATCCGCACCCCTGAAGCTCTGAGCAAAGGTCCGTAAGGCAGGGTGCCTTCTCTTGAATCCTTGAAACTTGGCACTCTTTGGTAGGGTGAAGAAATAACCCACACTAGAAATAGATAAGAGGCATTTTTTTCGTAGGATAGTCGAAGGATTGATGACGAGCCTTCAATATTGATTGAGATACAGCACAATCACGGCTTGTGGATACCATGGCTGATCTTTGTCCTCATGAACTCTCCACCAAAACGGTTATCCTCCTCATCATAGTCCAGGAAAACACCATGTTTAGAGCCAAGCCTTTGAGCGAAGATTTGTGACGAAAAATGGGGGAACATCCTGAACTCGTACCCAAATCGGAATGAAACTAAAATCATGGTCTTTAGGTGGTTTCCGTGCCTCCTTCGATTGCAAGACCAAAAGTGAACCATCAAAGGTCCAAGGACCCCGATTGAGGTTACCGGCATCCACTTCCTTTGCTAACTCAAACATGAAAAGGTTCATACCGATGCTCTTGACTTTGCATTGTCCACGCAGCTGTCAAACCTTATCCATTGTTCCTTCTAGAACACAAGCATTAGAAAAACAAGAGAACAGTTTACAAAGGATGCAGTAATCATATCGTTGCCCGCCTGGATGCATGATAAGCCTCAGACTTATCATATATTATAGCCTAGAGTTATAAGAATGATAGTTGAAATAAGGTGAAAATAGCTAGCATTTATGCTATATTATACATAAAGTCTATTATTTATGTTCAGACTTATGTTTGGTGTATTTCTTACGTTAGGAATAAAACTGCTAACCAAAGGACGAGTGTTGCCGAATATGATGCTGAATAAACAACTCACGACATCAACGTAGAGCAGAGCAGAGGGATTGCCGGATGTAGTGTCGGGTAAACCCTATCCGGCACAAGTGAAGAGTCGCCACGGTTTACCAAGAGTTAGCGGTTAATGATCGTTAACAAAATGACTGTTGCTGGGTATGATGCTGGACATCTCCTGTCCGGCACAAGCAACTTTTCGCTTAGATTTGGCGGTTTCGACCGTTACAGTTGAGCACGTGTTTTATAAGGTGCCGGAACATTGACCGGCATGACTCCCGACACACATGGATCTTGAAGTCTATAAATAGGGCGACATTCTCCACATTTTGACTACACTTCAACGCATCCCTACACTCCACTCATTTCTCTAATTCCGCATTCATCCAAGTGTTGGTGCCAAGGAAGTTCTGCGCAACTTTCCACGTGAAGAGAAGGAAATCTATGTCGGGCTAAGGCTTGAACAATTCCCTTATCTCCTTTGCATTCTTTCTTTTTATATGTGTGGATGGTGGAATAGAATTCCTTGTCATCTTTGGTTAGGAATGATTCTCCTTGTAATACACACTGGTGGAACGGAAGCCTTTAATGACGGTGGTTTAATCACGGCTTTAACAGAAACCGTAATTAATATGAAGGCCGGAGTTAATTAATGACGTTTATTAAATAACCGTAAGCAATAATCGATCGGAGGTAGGCGCGCCTTTTTTAGGACGGACTTTAGATGACGGTTATTGTGAAACCGTAATCTAAAGTCCCGTGTTGACGCGCGCTTTACGGTCAACGGACTTTAGATTACGGTTTACTAATAACCGTCATCTAAAGTCCCCGCCCACTGATGGTCAACGACGTCGTCTTGACCTGACGCCAAATATTTCCCGCATTATTTGATTTTTTCGACGCCGCGCGTAATCTAAATTACAGTGAACGACGTCGTCTTACCAGCTTATTTTAGATTAAAAATAACTTTATATTAATGTGTTACATTGTTTGATCGAATAAGACTCATGGCTCAATGGCCGTGGGTACATGAGTCAACACCATCGATCTTGAGTTCGAAACCCAGCATAGGCCAAATAATTTTCGCGCTATTTTATTAATTTCGTTACACTTTAGATTACGGTTCTTTAGGAACCGTCATGTAAAGTGTGACTTTACATTACGGTTTTCATGTAAACCGTAATCTAAAGTCCTTTTAACTACAACATTTGCCGTTTACTCTGCACACTGTACTTACAGTAACTCTTCTTCTCTTTCGCGCTATCTTCCTCACTGAAATCGCCTCCTCTCTCCCGTCACCTTGCTAACGGCCATCGCCACCATCGCTCCCACCACCTTTGTCACTCCCATCGCCGCCGGTCACCACCCATCTACCACTGGTCTCACCGTCGACCTCTCTATCGCGTATTGGGTATGCGATCGATTGATTGTCGTTTTTTTCTAACTTTGTTCATATACATGCATTTCGATTGCAAGTTCTAACTTGTTCATATATTTGTGCCCAGATTCACAGTTAATTGCAACCTAGTTCGTGGGCTGATTTCTACACTACTTGCCCACTTCGGTGCTTAGTAACGGTAATTTGCAAAGCAAACTGTAAACTGCTGTATTTATTTATTCTTAGCATTTAGTATTACAATTAATAAATAATAGTGTAGTTTTAAAATGCTACTACTTAAAACTGCCACAGGAAAGAAAGTAAGTTCAAGTATATTACCGATTCCTGAAAATAGCTCATTTTCAACTGCTCAATCTGCTATGCCAGATGCTCTCTGTTTGATTCACAATCTGTGACAGGAATCAACAATGCTATTGTTATAACCACCAGAAAGAATAAGATGAGTTTCGGTATTTTAATGGTTCTAGAATGACTAGTTTCAGTCCTTCAATCTGAAGTACTGCAGAGAAGGTCATAAATAAACTTCATTTATAGTAGAAGAAGATAAGTTTATGTATGTTACTAGTTCTAGATGGTGCGTGCAAATTTGACTTTGATAAAACTGATTTGGAGACGTTAGAAATATAGGGGAGATGCTGTCGATTTTTTCCGCGGTTTAGCTAGCATTTAACCTTGATTTTTTGATGAATTCTAATGTTGTCGTTTTTCATTTATGCATCAGGACTACGACTTTATTTTGGCTTCCGACCTCAACCGTCTTAGCATCGGCTAATCGTCTACCAGAGGTAAGATTTACATATATACATATAATATTTGACAAACTACCAAACATAGTTATCCGCCCAAGATATACCTAATAGAGGTATATCTTCGGCAGTCCCTGTCGGGACTGTCCATGATTGTTAAATCTCACACCTAGGGTGTGAATGTGTTTTAATTGTACTTTATTGATTATTTCAGCAGTATCTCTTTATTGTTCTTCGAATGCATATATTATTGATTAATATCATAATATCGTGCATTTGAAGAACTGTAGGGAGATGCTGCCGAAATTTTCAATAAATTACATATTAAAAACACGTTC
This sequence comes from Limonium bicolor, assembly GCA_023374045.1. Lineage (NCBI taxonomy): Eukaryota > Viridiplantae > Streptophyta > Magnoliopsida > Caryophyllales > Plumbaginaceae > Limonium > Limonium bicolor. Next base: position 122,261,658 of record CM041782.1, on the reverse strand, counting down.
ACCGGTGGGATTTAATACTCATGGATGGATTTAGGTTGATAAGATACAAAAGTGTAAAGACTCTGCCACGGGTGACGGTATGAAATGGCTGCCTTCATATAAATAGCTAGAAGGAGATGGAACGTTCGTGGATTTACAGCGGAAATTTGGACGACAAGTTTTTAGAAGGAGTTGATAAGTTATGCACGGTGTTGGCGAACAATCTGAAACCTACAGACAAGGGATACATATTTTGTCCGTGTATCGACTGCCAAAACAATGAGATATCGCGGCGTTGAAACAATTAAGGAACATCTGATCCGCCGCGGTTTTACAAAAGATTTCCAAGACATAATCCGATGGCATGGTCAGAGTGCGTTCGATGTTATTAAGCCTGACGAAGGGGATAATGGTCAGGCAAACACAGAAACAGAACTTGGAGATGATACAGTTGCTGGTGACCCAGAAGACGTTACAGGGAACGTTGAGCCAGATTTTGGGATGATGACATTGAGACTATGCTCGAAGATGTGGAACGACATTACTCTAACACGCCAGACAAGCATGAAAATTTGTTGGATTCATCCAAAACACCGTTGTACCCCGGGTGTGACCCTACAAAGTTAAGCAAGTTGAGTGTCGTCCTCAAGCTATTCAACTTGAAAGCGAAACATGGCTGGAGCGACGTAAGTTTCACTGACCTCCTGGAACTATTGAAATACGTTCTTCCGGTGGACAACGTTTTACCAACGACTACGTACTCAGCCAAAAAAATGATGTGCCCAATGGGTATGGGGTACCAGAAAATTCATGCTTGTCCAAATGGTTGCATGCTGTTTTGGAAATCGGATGAATTTGCTGAAAGCTGTTCAGCATGTGGAGCGTCACGGTATAAGAAACAACAAACTCACATCAGCGGTAGTAAGAAAGGTTCACCAGCTAAGGTACTGTGGTACCTGCCCATCATTCCAAGGTTCAGACGTTTGTTCTCCATTGAGAAAGACGCAGAGAATCTTCGGTGGCATTCAGTTCACAGGAAAAAGGATGGCAGATTAAGACATCCCGCTGATGCACCACAGTGGAGAAACATAGACGTAAAATTTCCTGAGTTTGGTAACGAACCGAGAAACCTAAGGCTAGGCTTGTGCACGGATGGGATGAACCCTTACGGTACTTTGAGTAGCATACACAGTACCTGGCCTGTGCTTTTGGTTATTTACAATCTACCGCCGTGGTTATGCATGAAACCAAGACACATCTTGTTGTCTTTGTTAATATCTGGTCCAAAGCAACCGGGCAACAAAATTGACGTATTCCTACAACCTTTGATAGAGGATCTACAACTCTTGTGGAATGAAGGGGCTACGGTTTACGACTCATTCAGTAAAGAGGACTTCAATTTGCGTGCCATGTTGTACTGCACAATCAATGATTTCCCCGCCTATGGTAATCTTTCAGGCTATTCAATCAAGGGGGCGTTGGCGTGTCCGATTTGTGGTGAAAACACTTGTAGCATTCGCTTGAAACATAGTGGGAAAACCGTGTATATGGGCCACCGAAAAATGCTTCCAAAAGGACATAAGTATCGAAAGATGGCGAAAGAGTTCGATGGGAAAACTGATCACAGCATGGCGCGCCAGCCTTTGACAGGTACAGAGATTTACAAAAAGTTGGATAATATTGTGAACAACTTCGGGCCGCCAACCAAAAGTGGTGAAAAAAGTGTCTGGAAAAAGAAATCAATATTTTGGGAACTAGAGTACTGGCAGCATCTGGAGGTTAGACATTGTATCGATGGGATGCATGTCGAGAAGAACGTGGGTGAAAGTGTCACTAGCACTCTTTTGAACATAAAAGGAAAGACAAAGGATCATTTGAAAGGAAGAAAAGATTTAATTGAGTTGGGCATACGCACAGAGCTTGGCCCGCAAGAACGTGGAAAACGCACATTCTTGCCTCCTGCCTGTCACACTCTGTCTAAAGAAGAGAAACATAGTCTATGCAGTACCCTTTACAACATCAAGGTGCCATCAGGTTACTCCTCAAACATAAGAAACCTAGTGTCCATGACAGATTTCAAATTAGTAGGAATGAAATCTCAATTATCATGTCCTACTTCAAGAATTTTTGCCAATTGCACTACGTGGGATCTTGCCGGATGCTGTCAGACACACAATCACAAACGTCAGTGTCTTCCTCAAATCCATTTCGTCTAAGGTTCTTGATGTGGACACTCTGTCTAAATTACAAAAGGATCTTATTGTGACAATGTGCCAGCTGGAGATGTATTTTCCTCCATCGTTCTTCGACATAATGATACATCTCCTCGTGCATCTTGTAAGAGAGATTCTGATGTGTGGTCCTTTGTACCTTCGCTACATGTATCCGTTCGAAAGGTACATGGGTGTCCTGAAGAAGAAAATGAAGAACCGTCGTCACCCAGAGGGTAGTATTATAGAGGGCACTATCACAGAGGAAGTTGTAGACTTCTGCACCAATTACCTAGAAGGTGTCGATACCATTGGACTTCCACGTTCTAGACACGAGGGCAGATTGAAGGGTGTTGGCACGGTTGGAAGGAAACTGAAAAGAATTGACATAGACACTCTTAACAAAGCTCATTTAGTTGTGCTAAGTCATCTTGAAGATGTTGAACCATACTTTGATGAACACTTGTGTGTTTTAAGAGCACAATATCCAAACATGAGTGACGTTAGACTACAAAATGAGCAGAATAGGACATTTGTCCGATGGTTCAAAGAGAGAGTGTTGTCCGATCAGTCCACGAATGTGCCTGAACTGATTAAAGTAGTTGCATTTGGACCAAATCTGGATGTAATTTCTTATGAGGGGTACGATGTCAACGGATTCACCTTTTTCACAGAACGTCAGGATCAGAAGTCAACGAATCAAAACAGTGGTGTAGAGCTTGAAGCTTATCAAAACTTATATGACATCGGTGTCGTGGGTCATAGTCCTGTCTCGGTACAACAATCATATTTCGGTGTTATACAAGACATCTGGGTATTGGACTACAACAGCTACGAAATGTGTGTTTTCCGCTGTAACTGGGTTAACAACAATCATGGCTACCGTGAGGAGGAGCATGGTATGAAACTGGTTGATCTGTCTAGAGCTACTCCCACGGTTGAGCCATTCGTTGTTGGGACGAAGGTTAAGCAGATATTTTATGTAACTGATCCCTGTAATCCTAGATGGTCTGTTGTGCTTAAAGGGAGAAGAGGAATAGTTGGTGTGGATGGTGTGGTTGATGAGGATGAGTATGATGCAGAAGATGAACCTCCAACTGTTCCTATTTCATTGGAAGAGGCTGAGGTCACAGGTCATCGTGAGTATATACGATCAGACCATAACGAGGGAATGTGGGTTGAGAGATAATGGTGTATGTAAGTTATTACTATAAAAATTTATATGAAATTAACACTCTTTTATTTATTGCTTGTTTATGACCATTATGAAATGCTTAATTTAATTCAAATTGTATTTCAATCCTTGCAGGCATGGCTGATCAGGACATGGCTGATGAAGAGTTCGATTTATTTTGTCGTGAGGAGGAGGAAAATGAGCAGCAAATGGTACCGGTCCCATCTACATCTGCCGCTGCTGCTGTTGGCCCTTCCATGAGTGCACCTTCTACGAGTGCTACTCAGAGACCCAGAGGTAGAGGTCCGACCCGTGGGTTGAAACTGCAGAAACCGGATCAGATTAGTCTTCTGTGGGACCAGTATGGGAGGTATGGTGGGGGCAGCAGGTCAGAGTTCGCTAGTATGCTAGGGACTCTGGCCAGATCACATTTGCATCAACCACACATGGAAACAAGTCCCGGAAAAAGTAAAGGAGACCATCTGGAAGAAGGTGCAAGAACGGTACAAGATCCCAGAAGAAGTGAAGAAGACCGTTCTTTCTTTGGTGGCCGGCAAAGCTAAATCATTCCGCCACTACTTGGTTGAGCATTGGATCAACAGGGTGCCCCCACGTGAGCCTCCGCCGTATGTTGTATACAATGGCATGATAACTGAAGAGGAGTGGAAGGAGTTCGTTGAGCGGCACGCCACCCCCGAGTTCAGGGTATGTTTGTGTGTACTCTTTTCTTAATTAATGCTCATAATGCTTTATCCCTGATTTTCTAATTAATTTCCTGTTGTACTTTCTTAACAGCAAGTACAAGAACAAGCACGACAAAACCGTGAAGCTAATCTCTACCCCCACACCATGGGACGAAGGGGATATGTGGGCAGCCTCGAGGGATGGAAAGAAGCTGGTTTGCTGACACGGAGGAACGAGGATGGAAGTGAATGCCCGATCGAGGATGTCTCTGAGGCGAGGAGGGTGCAGATGTACATACTGGGACGCCAGAAAACGACCAGCGAAGGTCAGAGGATATTTCCTAATGCTGCGATGGAACAACTGGCAAACCAAATTGTAAGTATTTGAAAGTAGCTGTTGAATAATTTACTTATATACTCAAGTGTTTGTTGATCTTAAATCTCGTCATTAACTTCTTTGAAAATTGGACAGTACGATGCGGCACAGAGAGGAGAAGTGGACTTACACGCTCCTCCTTCTCAAGACGCGCTGAATCAAATGCTTGGGAAGAAGGATCACCCGGGGCGTGTTAGAGGATTTGGGGGAGAAGTACGTCAGAAGAACGTATTCCCGCCATCTGCTAGGAAGGGTCAGATGAGTGCTGCTGAAGTCGAGGCGATGGTAGAGCGTAAGTTCGCTGCTGAGCGCCAAGCTAATGACGAGAAACATGCTGCTGAGCGCCGGGCTATCGAGGAGAGGCTGCAGGAAGCGTTGAATGCGATTGCACATGCGACTACTCAGCAGCAGCAGCTAGATCCTCCTCGAATGTCTTCCTCGTCTAGTTGTGCTCCGGCCGCTGACCCGTACCCGTTTGCCAACATCCAGGTTAACTTTGTTTAACTATTTTCTTCTAAAATAAAGTTATTTAAATAGTATTAGATTGGACTCACTTATTTATTTCACGTATTATCTCTGTTTATTAAAGGAGCAAAAAAAATGTCGTCTCCAAATACCATTAGACGGGCACCCTGTAGATGCGGCCTACGGGACGGTGTTGCCATCAGGTCCACTCACGCTCATCAGTTTCGTACGTCTACCCCCATTCTACGCGCGTGTGACCTTGGACCTGATAGTTGATGGATTTGAGCATGCATACCTTCCGATGGCGATTGACAACAAATGCACGCTGATCGAAGCGAAGGGAGACATATTGCCCTGGCCAGCATGTTATATTGTTGTCACCGATGAGGTAAGACTGTTTGACAACCATTTAGTATCTAATAAAATGCATTATTTAGCATTAAGTGTCTAATCTAATCTATTATAGATCCCTGAGCTTCCTCGCCGCGTAACCCGGCCCAGACTAGAAGAGACCAGCGCGCCGGCGAATCCTGAGATCCCTGAGGTCCTCGCCGCGTATCCCGGCCCAGAGAAGAAGAGATCAGCGCGCCGACGAATCCTGCCAGAAGGGTATGTTCTAGATAAATGTTTAATGTTACTATAATAATCAATTAGTAATTATCTTTACATTATGCTTTACTGTTTGTGTGTGAAGGGTAAGAATCCAGTGAGTCGGGGTGCGAAAGGTAAGAATCCAGCGCCCGTCCGGGGTCGCACCAGGACTTCTGAGGCGCCTAAAAATAAGCTCGCACTGCCACAAAAACTTGTTAATGTTTTGGGGGCCAAGCAGATGAATCTCTACGACAAGATCATGGTGAAGTCATCTCAAACTAACAACTTCATGATGACGCTTCCAAAGTCGATGTTTCACTACGAAGAAGATATGATGACGGCAATCAACTTTGAGGACATCAGAGAGATGATGTGTGGAGATTATCTGAACATTAACATTATTCAAGCTTATCTAAAGTAAGTGTTCTTTCCTCATACTGTAAAAACATATAGAATAAGTATCTATGAAGTTGCATTGGCTAACTTTTTATAGTACATGTGATATAATAGATGTCTGCTTGAGAGATGTGCTGAGAAGGACATGACCTCGTTACTGCGGTGTGCCCGGAGCGTTTATCGTACGACTCAGTCACTAGGGACCCGGGGAGGTTTTGTGAATACATGATTCATGCTTCAATGTTGTTGATCAACAGAATAAATTATTCATTCTAATGCCGTATCACCAAACGTGAGTTCTAATATAAAATTACATACTAATTAGCTAACTTTTTTACCTTCATTTCTCATTTCATTTTGTATTTGACATTGTAGCCACCACTGGGCTTTGTTTATATTCTGCGCTGCCACCGCTACTCTGCTCGTTCTAGATCCACTAGGGCAGTGGACAGAATTCAACACTGAAGACTTAATCAAAGAGTAAGTTTTTATTACTATTTAATTGTTTGTAAGTTTTTTGAACCAAAATTAATGTACTTGTTCATTTTGCTAAACGCTTTTAATATATGTAACAGTTGTTACAAAAAAAACCCTCAGGGAGAGTTTGGTGATTTGACCGTCGATTACATCAAGGTTTGGTAATTCATGTATTTCATTCGTGCTGCTATTATCTTTGTACAATTGTTTTACATTTTGTGAATTTTGGTGATTTAGTGCCCTACCCAAAAGGATTCTAAGAGTTGCGGGTACTACGTGATGCGGTATATGTACGAGTTCTGCGGGTACTTCCCAAGTTTTAAGAATGATATTGACAAGGTAATACGAACGCTGTCTTGTATTTAATTCTTTCGGCAGATTTTTTGTGTCTTTATCTTAATCTCATTATGTGTTCCATTCCTTTTCTTGTTGCAGATTAAAGAGCATTATGCCAGATTCAAGACTTATGCTCCTGCCGACTTGTTGCATGTCAGAGAGAGCATGGCAGCCATGTTTATGAGAATGGAGTGGTAGACTAGCTAGCTGCTGCTGTAACATATATTTTTTTTTAGTTGCTGCTCTGATTCTGTTAGTTGCTGCTGCAACAGATTATATTGTGTAACAGATTATATTTTTGTTAGTTGCTCTGATTCTGTTTGTAATGAATTATGCTAGCTGCTGCTGTAACAGATTCTAGCTGTTGTATTGAATATTTCTGTTGCAATTGTGCGCAGAAATGAATTTGCAATTGTTATCTCTGTTGCAATTGTGTAACAGATTGAATATGTTACAGATTTTCGATCTGGTGCTTTATTAGATGTTATCTCTGTTGCAATTGTGTAACAGATTGAATATGTTACAGATTTTCGATCTGGTGCTTTATTAGAATGAATTTGTGTTGTTGGTATTTGATTCAGGTGGTTCAATTGTGCAGTTTCTGCCCTCTGTTGCTTATCTGTTACAATTCTGTCTCTGTTGCAATTGTGTAGATTTGTAAAAAAAATAAAATAAAAAAAAAAATTACACTTTAGATTACGGTTCTAACAATAACCGTAATCTAAAGTCCTTGGGGGCGCGCGCCAAAAGACTTTAGATGACGGTTATTGCCAAAACCGTCATCTAAAGTGTCGACTTTACATTACGGTTATTGTAAAACCGTGATCTAAAGTCCTTTGGTTCGCGCGCGCCAAAGGACTTTAGATCACGGTTTTACAAATAACCGTAATGTAAAGTCAATGACACGCGGGCCGGAAAAGGGCCATTAATTACGGTTTAAAACCGTAATTAAAGACGTCGCCATCTTTATTGACGCCCGCGTAGATTACGGTCCAGAACCGTAATGTAACACGGTTTTGGACCGTAATTAAAAGCTCGCGTTCCACCAGTGACAATTATGATCAGTTATAAAGTTATAAGTCCAACTTAGATTTCGAATTTTGCAAAAAGTAGAATGAGGTCAATACTTGTTCTTCTTTACTTCAAAATTCTAACAGAATAGGTGAAGGAATCTAAGCGATCTTGCCTTTGTCTTCATAAAATTAGGAGATGGAATTAAGATTTGGAGTTAACCCTTTTATTATCCTATTTCTGTTCGTTTATTGGCAATGATTTTGGGATTCGAGAATGGATTAAATTGTTTGTTTCGACAGAAACATGGAAAGCAATGTGACATTTTGGCACTATCGGATGCAATGCCGGGTGCTAGTGTCCGGCACATTCAAAGTTCTGAATATGCCATGCATCTTATGTTCGGCATCACATCCGGCGTGTTCAAGAGTTGGTTAATTCGAAACTTGTCAATTTGACTTAGTGATCATACTTGTTATTAGATTGATTATTATCCCGAATCAAGGATAATCCATTGTAAATATCATTTAGTTAGATCATAAGATAGTTTATTAATTTAAATTATTATTTATCTTTTGCCCCCTTTTATTAGAATAGGTAATTACTGAGGATTAGGACTAATTTTCTACTAAGTCCCTTGGTTTCGATACTCTTGATCGTAATTTACTTACACTATATTCCGACCGGATTTTTGCTACCCGTAGTAGAGTTGTAGGATTCTTTTATTCATTTTTTGTATATAGTTTTTCCCTACAAAAATCTCGTTAGCAATGCACCAGAAGATCATCCAAATTCATGAAGAAGCCTTCGTCCTCGGTGAGATTAAACCTGGCCCCTTGACCGCAGGGTCACCATACGCAGAAAGGAGAACAAATCAAGACGGTAATCAAGGAAAAAGACAAAGAGATGGAAGTGGAGTAAGAGAGTATAAGTGACTTTGGAGACAGGGGAACTACGAATACCCACATGCAAACCGCACTGATAGATTTGTTTACCCAAGGGGGACATTGGAAACACCGTTGGTTTGAGACCCAAGGCAAAGGACCTAACCATAAGTTCTAAAGTTAAAATCTTAAACCTAACCCAATTTAAAACAAGCAAATAATTTATGAGACTGATATCTTGTCCGATATATAGGAAACATAGGATATATGATGAATTCTCCAAAAACTAAGAATACACTAACTTTTCCTTATAGATCCAGCTGGGGCCTCGTTTCAAATGTCCTTTCAAGTTGCTTTTAAAGATTGCATAATTGATTAACCAAGCCATCACCGGCCAACTTCACATCAATAGCATAAATGAATCATTAATAAACAATGCGCTGCATCCGTCCAATTACAATATTCTTTTCATTGGATGCACTTAATGCAAAGACTTTACATGGACGCTGTTGATGTGAAAAATTCCCCACATAAGAACAAAAATTTAGAAGAAAAACCCAAATGGTCCAGTAATTTTGGTTTGATCCCGTTCAATAAATTACTCACCACCGCTGACCATAAGAGATTGAACTGGTACCCTCCTTATCTCCACAAAAGTTGAAACACAATCATCTAACGGTTGTTTCCATGGTTCTCCGTCTATTTGCATGAATGACTGATCCCAGTCCCCACCTCGAAATTCCAGTCTAATTGCAGCAGCCTGCATATTATTTGACAACACAACTCAGCAAAACAGATAATTCCAGAATCATCATTTTTCTAAGGTGAAATCTCACTTTGGCAGACAACTACCATGCAGGCAATATTGTTCATTATATTAAGTAATGACTTGTATTTATTTCATATATTCGAATGAGTCACTTTATTACAATCGTACTACTAGAGTATTTATAGAAAGACTCATGTAATGTAACTGGACTATAGAAGATACTTCACTGGACCAAATACAAACATTGGGCCACTTAACCAACTAACATGGGTCGATACTAACTCTCGGTTAATCCTCCTCAGTCCAAATGAAAGCGCAACGGTAATTTGGACCGAAAACACAGAAAGGGAGAAGGCGAGAGAGACTTGGTGAAGCCATCGGTGATTTGCTCTGCCGTCGGGACATGAACCACCGTGACACGCTCCCTAACAAAGAAGTAATCCACAACAACATGTTTCATCCGATTATGGAAGACTGGATTTTTACTAAGGTAAGTAGCCCCAATATTGTCACAATACAAGATAGGTTCTTTGCACATAAAAAACCCCAACTCTTGTAAAGATGAAGAACCCAGATTCCTTCAGCCATAGCAGTGGCTACTGCTTTAGACTCTACTTTTGTGGACGATTTCGCCACTGAATTTTGTTTCTTCACACTCCATGAAATCAGGTGATCTCCGAGATACAAGCAGTACCCAGTGGTGGAGCGACGGTCGTAGAGGGAACCTGCCCAGTCGGCGTCCGAGTAAATCTCAAGAGACCCTGGAGGCGTAGCTGCGAAGAAGATCCCCAAGTGTCGTGTATGATTAAGGCAACACAATAATCTCTTCACCGCCTGCCAGTGATTTTCTTTCGGTGCATGCATACTGGCATATGCGATTGACTGTGTAGTGAATATCTGGCCGGGTAATAGCTAGGTACTGTAGAGATCCAACCACTCTTCAATAAAGAGTAGGATATGAAAATGGTGGTGAGTTAGTATCATCCAGGGGAACAGTAGAGTTCATTGGTGTAGAAACTGCTTTAGATTTAGCCAGACCAGTACGTTCCAAAACCTCTGAGATATACTTGTCTTGCTTCAGTAAAAGACTAGTAGAATTGCGAATAGCAGTAATACCCAGAAAATATGACAGATTGCCCAGATCTTTAACTGGAAACACAGTCCCCAGTTTAGTAATCAAACGTTGCAACAAAGTAGTGGTATTCCCTACCAAGAGTATATCATCTACATAAACCAAAGCAAACACCATATCTGACCGTTCTCTGAAAATAAACAGAGAAGAATCTTTTTCTTGACATCACAAACCCAAGTTCCAATATAGTAGAACTTAGGGTTGAATACTACGCCCTAGGTGATTGCCTTAGACCATACAAAGCCTTTTGTAATTTACAAACATGTGTTGGTATGTCCTTGTCAACAAAACCAGGAGGTTGTCTAACATAGACTTCCTCCTCAATATCCATTTAAGAACGCATTTTGTACATCCAATTGTCTGATAGGCCAGTTAAGAGAAACAACCACATACAAAACAATTCTGATAGTATTAACCTTAACCACCGGGTTGTACGTTTCAGTAAAGTCAACCCCAACAGTCTGATTAAACCATTGAGCGACTAATCGTGCTTTCCTTTGCTCAATCTGACCATCAGCAGTCTTTTTAGTCTTAAGGATCCACTTCACCCCTAACACATTAGTTCCAGGAACGTGAGGAACTAAATCCCAGGTTTTGGTAGCCAGTAGAGCATTGTATTCTCGCACATAGCCTCCCTTAAAAAAGGAAACTTTTTAGCATGAGTGAAACTTGGTTCCTCAGGAATATCCTCATCAGGAGAAACTGTAGTGATGTTTAAGACAGAATTAGATGGCCAAGGAATTGTTCCATCTGTCCTAACAAGAGGCTTTAGAGAATGTGTTTTTGCACGAGTCACCATGGGGTTAACATTCTGTGGAGAACAATCAGTGTCAATAAGTAAAGGGGAAGTAGATGAGATAGGCTGGGTAGATGGTGTATTTTGTGATGTGGAGATATTTGGGGAACTAGGTGAGATAGGCTAGGGAGATGGTGTATTTTGTGATGTGGAGATATTTGGGGAAGGAGGGATATTTTGAGGAGGCAAAATTTAAGGAGAGGGTACACTGGAAGAGGTAGGAGAAGTAGACAGAGAGGTAGATGGTAAAAGAATAGGCATAATCTGAGCAACAGAGGGTTCAATTTTGCCAGAATAGAGAGACATAGGAAAATGACTTTCATTGAACAATCTCAGTTTATGTAATTCTTCCCAGAAATAGGACAATAGCAAATATACCCTTTGTCGTGAGGAGAGTATCCCAAAAACACACACTCAATTGTCCTGAAACTCAGCTTGTGTGGGTTTTGAGGCCTAAGATTAGGCCAACATGAGCAACCAAACACTCTTAATATAGTATAATCAGGAAGACCGCCAAACAACATCTCATAGGGGGTTTTATAGTGTAAAACCTTAGTAGGAGTCCCTTATAGAGAAAACAAGCAGCTCTAATGCATAAGACCAAAACCTCATAGGTAAGGAAGAGTGAGCCAACAATGTAAGGCCCTTATCCACTAGGAATCTGTTTTTGATCTCAACACTCCCATTCCGAGGATGAGAATAGGGACAAGTCAACCGATGAGAAATCCCCTGCTTAGTCATTAGGGGTTTTAAAGCCTAAAACTCTCCCCCTCCATCTGTCTGGATAGCTTTGATTGTAGTGGAAAACTGGTTATGAATCAATCTTATGAAAGCATCAACAATAAGAACAACATCTGATTTTCAGGCCATAGGAAATAAATATACAAACTTTGAGTAATCATCAACAACTAAGAAATACTTGTATCCATCAATAGACTCAGTATATGAAGGTCCCCAAACATCCATGAATAGAAGTTCAAAACTGGAATTGGAAACAGATGAACTAGAATAATGTGGAAAGGCATGATGTTTGCCAAGCAACAAGCATTACACAAATCCAATTTCTGAGAACGATGAACTGGCAAATTATTACAACTTAGTATCTTCTTAGGAATCTCTGTAGAAGGATGGCTAAGACGTTGATGCCACAACTCAGCAGTAGGTGTAGATCCTCCTTTAGAAGTAGCATTCACCATAGGTTGTGTGGTAGGAAAAACATGCATCCCATCCTTAATCGAACCTTGGAGAAGAGCCTTCTTTGTTTTGAGATCCTTTAAAACAAAGGAATCAGAGAAGAATTCAAAATAAACACATTATCTTGACAGAACTGTCTAACAGATAATAAATGTCTATTTAGATTAGGAGCATGATAAATCTGTGGTAACTGAAACACAGTAGAATCATAAAAAATGGAACCTGAACCATGCTGAGTTGTGATTCCCAACTGAGATCCATCACCTAAAACCAAAGATTCAGGTCCAGTGTAGTTAGTTGCCCCCAGGTTTAAACGATTAAAATCTCCAGTAAAGTGATGAGTGGCTGCAGCGTCAGGCAACCACTCTTAACCACCAAACCTTCCCGTAGAATTTGCAGCAAAGCTCTGAGGAGGGGACTATTGATAGGTCTGATTAAAACGGTGATAACAGACTGCAGCAACATGCCCCTTTTTCTGGCAGATCAGATAGGTTGGCCTATTATCAGGCTGTCCATTAAAATACTGACTTCCTCTTCCCGAGTTCTTGCCATGACCTCTGGAAGAACTAGATCTATAACTAGCTCTTGAATTCTCAGATTGCTGATAAGATTTTCCTTTTCTGTTTAGACTTGTAGTTTCCTCCAGAATTATGCATCTCAGTGGCATTTAAGCACAAAATCAGTGACACTCTTATGCTTTTGATTCAGCATGTCATCATAGGTGAGAAAATAATTATAGATCTGCCGAGGAGTGTAAAAATCTATTCTAGCAATAATGTTAGTGATAATAGCATCATAGCCTCTAGGAAGCCCTGGCAGAATGAAAGACTGAAACTCCCTATCACTAACATTGTGTCTAGTAATAGCCAAGGATGTTGCTAGAGCACGAGCTCTATTGAAATAATCAGTAATAGACTCCTCTGTAGATTTAGACAAACTTGCCAGCTGCAAATGTAACTGACCAAGGTGAGCAGCTGTTTTGGCAGCAAAGGAATTATGCAATTCCTCCCAAACAGCACCTGAACTATCTAGATCTACAACTTGCCTAACGATATCAGGAGATAGAGACATCAACAAGATCGATAGAATCAGTTGATCCTGTTGGAAACATTTCTAAAAGAGTGGATTGAGCTTATTCTCGACAAGAATAAAAGGACAAGGATAGGATCCATCCAAAAACTTAAACAGGTCATTACCCGCAAGAAAGGAGTGATCATCCCCTTCTAAACACGGAAGTTTTTCTCAGTTAACTTCACAATATTAGCCGCCGCAGATAAGATTGATTGTGTAAATTGGGTAGGTATCGTGCTTGAGCTAACTGGAGCATTGTTTTGTGTTTCAGGTATCTCCATACGCTGGGAGGACACAGTAGAGGCCATGACGAATCAAAGATAAGGCTAGATCGAGAATTTTTTGTGAAGGATCGCGAAAAGCTTCTTAGATCTAAGAAGAAATCGCCCAGATCGGTGATGTAATATGCTCTGATACCATATTAAGCAATGACTTGTATGTATTTCATATATTCTAACGAGTCATTTATTACAATCGTGCTACTAGAGTATTTATAGAAAGACTCATGTAATGTAACTGGACTCTAGAAGATACTTCACTGGACCAAATACAAACATTGGGCCACTTAACCAACTAACATGGGCCGATACTAACTCTCGGTTAATACATTATCCCACCTACCAGAGATATTCTCAATGTACCAAAAATAAGTGATAAGCACGCATTAGAATCTATTGTATCCTGATGAGCATACAAAATAATGTAATATATACAGGAATTATTATGACCAAACCTGAGCAATGTGCTTTGCTGAGATGAGCTCAACCATCACAAAAGAAGCGTGCCATCCATGCTTTAGGCCAAAAATTCTAGGAGACCATCATCTGCATGGGCCTCCACAAAGCCTCTCTGAAGGTAAACCAATGACAGGTCAAATCAGTAAGCGTTCAATAATACAAGTACTAGATTACCAACACTCTCAAGGAAAAGACAATCTGTGCTCCTTCCTATGCGCATGGAGAGGAAGAGAGAATCATCACCCTTTCCAAGTATTCTGGACTGAGGTTTCCCCATGGATGCCTGCCGCAAGCATAATTATCAAGATTCAAAGCAACTATTGACCTCACGCTGTCAAAGGAAAATGAAATATTAGAACAACGTATAAGGCCTAACATGATTGGAAGGTCAAGATCCGAGATTAACAACTCGACAAACCATAAAATAACAGGATATCAACAAGTTTTGGCATGCAAGGTCAACTCATCAAGATCTGAATATTATAAGATGTTTTGAGTTAGCTAAGTCGTGGCTTTACTCTTTTATCGACTTGAACTTTTTCTCATGTTCCAGTCAGGAGCGTTTAATCATGCGCTATTGTTTTTTCTTGATGAAAAATCACGATGTACTAGTGAATTAATACAAAAGAGGTCCATTGTGGTCAAGTTGACCTCTTCAGTGATTGAGTCATGTCCAATCCAAACCATAGCCAATTTCACCTCTTTTAAAGTTGTATGTGTTGCACGTAGGACTACAGAGATGATGAAAACAGTTGAAACCAGTGGTAGAAGAGTACTTCGATGGCACACGAATTTGCTCCCACTCTGAACCATTGACCTTTTTAATATGAATTCTCAGGACGTTTCTTAGTCCCCTGCAATGCACAAGAATAATTTCAGTAATTTACAGCTCTCAAATATGATTAGAAAATAGGATTATAAACATCGCAGGTAGAATTTCATCCACCATTTCTTCTTTATTAACATTTCTGAGTTCCTGCTAACCTCAATCTAGTTTTATATTTTCTCGGTAATAAAACAGGAATGAGCTTCTGTTTACATGTAAAAAAAACTCTCATGAACGTCTGCATTCTAAACCATCCCTCACCTTTTAACCTCCAAACAGATCAAGATTAGGAGAAAGAGAGCTCACTCATAGTGATCCGAATACTAACAAACTACAACCTAGATATAATTGTCTTATCTTATGATTAAGCCAACACCTGCCAATACCTGACAAACCACAATTTCAAGACGACATATTCCTTACAGATCACACATGTGCTCGAGGCACTTCTGAAACAATGATTGTCCCACAGAAAGAACATAATTCAGTTATTCATGACGTCATAAGAAGACTAACCTCAGACTGGGATCACCTACACAAGGTGTAAAGAACACCCTTGTGATAATGGCTAGTAAGATGGTTCAAATGAGAAGTAGGTTCGACACTTGGAAACAAGGAGAAGAGGAAGAGCTTGATTTTTTAAACCACCCCATCGAACCTCCAATATTTGACGAGAAGATCCGCAAGTTTGCTACTAAAGGCTGATCCGTATTTCTCATCGTGCTAATTGATGAACAAGATAGATTTCAAGCGCCCACTGAGTATATGGAGGATGAGGCTTTCCGATAGCTTGAATGGTTATGGACACCTACGGGAAGATCCCGTGGCCAAATATCCAAAGCTTGTGGGTCGAAGATTTAGAGATTGTCGATACGGGAAGTGGATTTGGATCATTTAGCCATGGATATGTTCATTTTTGAGCCAACAAGAAACCAGAATCACGGAAGAGAGGAGTCGATGGTTCAAATTTCCAAGGAAATAACGAAGATGATACATAAGGAGAAGTTGGAGGGGAAAATTGGTCGAATAAGCAGGACAACGCAGGGAAGCGAATTCAGAGGGGATGAGAATGGAAGTCTGAGAGGAATAATAAACCATGGGGATTTCGAGATGGGGAAGTCTCTCATCGACGATGTAATATACTCATTGGGTTTGGTGAGTCCATAGAGAGAAGAAGGCAAGGAAGTTCATTCGGCTGAAAAAGGAAAAAGAAAGGTTGAAACGAAAGAAAAAAGGGAGAGGAGGAAAGATGTATCTGGTATCAATTGTGGAAGAAATAGGGAAAATCCTTCCCTTAGTTCAAGTTCTGCATCTACAAGACTACCATTATATATAGTCACCGATTCGCACCCACCATGGGCAGTTGTTGCCATCCCATCGTGCACTCACCGTCGAATTCAAAGACATGGTCATTCATCAGCGGCAAAAGGAAACTTTGAAGACACACGGTCATTCACTTTTTCATCAGCAAGCGGCAAAAAGGAACGCAAAGAATTTCGTAGTATGAACAGCCAGAGGCAATGTCTCTCCAACAATTTTGAGATGTTTTGATCAGCTGACTATCACCTTGTTCAGTAAAACACCCCATCCTAGTCGCATTGTCAATCACGATCAAGCTGGTAGTGGTGGTGGTTCTGGCGTTTAAGTGTGGCCAAGTCGACCTTCATACACTCGTCAACTTCCTTTAGTCGCCCGATTCTAGCAAGGAGAAAGGCAGCCCTCTACTAAAAGAAGTGGTTCCCACGTAAGTTTGGCTACCGTAAGAAGATCAACTTCTCTTATGAGAGGAATATTGCTGTCTTGCTCGACATCTATTCTGATGAGAATTGACATGATGTTGACCCAGCTGATTCAAGATGTTCATCGTGTGTGGGCATATTTTGATGCAAAGCTGAGCAGTCCGTGACTCATTTGAGGGTGTTTTGCTGCTCTTATGCATCGTCTCATTGGTGATGGGTTTGCTCCAGGAAATATGGACGATTGTGATTTAAAAGTTACCGTTGATTTGGTTATCAAGACTGTTGGAATATGCAAACATTGTGTACTTATACGCTGCTGCTTGGATCTGGAGGCTTTTGTTCAACTGATTGGAGCTGCTATTGCTACTTTGAAGCTGTCACTTGGACTTTTCTTAGGCTATTTTTATTCTTTTTTTCCAACCTCGGGGACAAGGTTGTTAGTGGAGGGAAGGAGGTAATGATAAGTCATAGTAGCTGGGGTAGTTTAGTAAATAACTATCATCTAGCCTTTTTTATAAAAGGAGAAAGAATGTTGGGTAGTAGGCATTGAATAGTTTAAGGAAGTGTTCTTTGCCTCTCTTCAAGAGGATTAGGCCTCTTGAGGATCTTTGGCCACTTTAAGGGATTAATATAGTCTGGACAGGGCTTGATCTTGTAAGATTATGTGTGGTGCTTTTCATTCTTCAAACCCAGAGGTTGGTTAAGGCTTTGCCTTGGGCTGAGTACTAGTATATACCTAGTTTTCACAGCAACACTGGTATCACCCCTTTCAGGCACTGTATGGCAGAGACCCATCTGCCTTAATGCATTATAGTCCCCTTGGTTCACTTACTCAGGATGTCAATTGTCAATTAACAAAGAGAGAGAGAGATCGGCTCCTGGATGAATTAAAGGCCAGTTACTCACAAGCTCAGCAGAGAATGAAGCAGACTGCTGACAAACATCGGAGGGATGTGCAGTTTTGCTGTCGATGATATGGTGTTTCTTTGTATCCATCCTTAAAGTTTTTTTTCTCTAGCTCTTAAGAGGAATGCCAATTAGTCATGTTATTTTGGGTCGTTTGCTATCGAGGAGTGCATTAGGGTTGTAGCTAATAGGCTTGATCTTCCTTCCATAGCAAGGATACATCATACTTTCCCTGTGTCATTGCTGCGTAAGACACTACCTGGGGTTGATACTCCTATTTATGCCTCATCTGATCTCACTGAAGATTGGAGCTCATTATGAAACTAGCTGCTATATTGGTCTTTTGCCACATCGCTGGGCAGGAACAGGAGGTGCTTATTCGTTAGGAGGTTTTCCAGACCATGAAGCGTCTTGGGATCTGGTCTTCTTAATCAAAGAGCACCTTCTTGTTTTCGCTTCTCACCTTTAGGACAAGGTGGAAGTTCAGGGGGAATAATGTTAGACGATTTGGTATTGTTTATATCAAGCGTTAGTTTTATGCTGAGCAATAATAAGATGAATTAGTGTTTTGCGGTTGTTTGGGTTTAGTATTATGTTTCGTATTCCAGTTATAGTTTGTTAGTAGTCAGAAGTTGGTTATTTCAGCTGTACGAGGAGAGTACTTAAGGTTATCAGTTTATCGGAGTAGTTATGAAAAGTAAAAGTGGGTTACTCTTGTTGTTATGAATAGTCCGGCGCCCTCTTTGTTCTAAGAGTGGATAGGTGTTGACCGTTGTTTCTATCAAGATTAATTTTTTCTATAAACTATCTGGCCTTTCCCCTATATTTAAATACCTTTTTTGCTTCGATGTCCCTTGTAAGCTGATTAATGATTTTTGGTTCTTTTTTAGGATTTGGAAGCCGAGGGTCCAATGCCGGAGATAGTTACTTGCTATGAAGGAGTCTTTTATAATTATTTTAGTATCGGTATAGTTTATTCTAAGCTCTTAATGCTGTGTTTTTTGGATATATATTAGCCAATGATTTGAGCATGATAACATTTTGCTCTATCAATTTGCTAGCTTGATTCCTAATGATATAGATAAGAACCAGCAGTAGCCGAACTGGCAAGATAATCAGCCACAACATTGCTCTCTCTATGCATATGTGCTATCTGAACATCCCATTATAGTGCAGCCAACAGAGCATACATTGATGAGCGATAGAAAAGGTTCCTTGTCAGTTTGTGGTCATGTATCACTTAACTACCATCTTAGAATCAGTCTCTATAAGACCGTTCAATGTCCACATTTCCATGTCAATACCTGATACTGTAGAAACCACATAAGGGACATCACCAATGTACTAGCATAATCCAGATAACCTGTTTCCCTTATGATTTCTAATCACCCTTTAGCTGCCACATTCAAATCCGTTTTAAGAACCCTCGCCGGTGTTTGCTTTGATAAAGGGACATATCCATTTGAGATCCCTCAACTCTTTCACTGGTCCTGTACAAAAATTCATATGATAATTGTTGTTTGGTCTATCCGAATAGGCACTGGTGTTGTAATTATTAAGTGACTAGTAGCAATTCGGCTGTAATTAATTATTAATGATTGTCCAAGTGTAATTAATTGTAACTGTTCAGCTTATTATAGTTCCTAGCCAGACTCTTTAGAAGTCTCCTCTTTTTTAAGCAGTTCTAAAACACTATCCTCTCTTAGAGATTCTCTCTATAAATATAGGGTTATATCACTTCTAAAAAATCATCACATCAATGAATATGTTGTAAACGTCGTGGTATCAGAGGAGGTTTCAACCTTAGCCACCACTTTCTTAAAACACTAAACATAGATAAGGGTATCTTCTTCTAATCTCTATTCTTAAGGGTTTCCCCGCCTTAAACTCTATTCCTAGAAGTGTCTCTGCCCTAAATCTTATGCCTAAAAAGGTGTCTCTACCCTCTTCATCCTCCCTTTTTTTTTCCTCTGTCACTGTGACTCAGGTGAGCAAATCTGATTCAAATGTTGTTGCATCTGCTGCTACGGCTGCTATCACAACAACTTTGAAACCAAAAAAGACAGATCTTGCTCATATTGATTCAGCCTATAAATGAATGGCAATAACTATTTGCTTTGTTTTCAGCTTGTCCTTACTTGCCTGGATGGGAAGGAACTAGATAATCATCTCACTCAATCAAAACCGGCCAACACTAAAGCTGAATGGAAACAAGTGATTTCCAACTTACGACCATGGTTATGGGTTCAGTGGATCCAAGCATCAAACACATGTATGTTTCTCCAAACAGCAAAGAAATCTAGGAATATATCCAGAGATCCTTCTTAATGCCAAGGATGTTGCCTTCAACTATGACCTCGGGCTTAGGTCCATGACCACCAAGCAAGAAGGATTATCAGTCTCATATATGCTACCAATCTTCTACGGTGGTGTTTTGAATTAGATTAGTACCAAAACATCAAGTGGGAGACCACATGAGATGCACTTCTACATCATAAGGCAACAACCAGCAGCGTGTGTATTGTTTTTTGGCTGGTCTAAACCCTGAATATGACCATGTTTGGGTACAAATTCTTGGAAAAAAAGATCTACCTAATATGGAAGAGGTTATTGCTACTGTCCAATTCGGGGAAAGTCACACTCAGCGATGTTGGAAAACAAAACAATGACAGCACCTTTACTGTAAAAGGGGAACATAATGAAGGTAAAAGTGGAAGGTGGTGCAGTCATTGTAAAAAGTCAAATCACAACAATGATCAGTGCTGGAAACTTCATCCCCATCTGCAAAAAGAACGCAAGAAACGGGGACAAGGGACTAGAAAAGCCTACACAACCACATTTACAACTGTAGCTACTAGTCCTTCAGATTCTCACTTCTCTCAATCTCCTTTCGACACTTGATTTACATGGTTGTTCCCACTAAAAAGTAAGAGTGAAGTAAGTTCTATCATACCCATTTTCTGTAACATGATTCAAACTCAATTCTCCCTCTTAATTCAAATATTTTGCACTGATAATGCTACCGATTATTTCAACAACCAAAGTCACAAGATTTTTTCAGTCCAGAGGAATTTATTCATGAGTCTTCTTGTGTCTATACTCCACAATAGAATGTAATTGTTGAAAGCAAGAACTGGCACCTTGAAATAGTCCACACACTTCTTTTTCAATCAAACACACCTCAGTGCTATTGGAGAGAAGCCACTTTAAAATCCTATTATATAATCATTAAAATTCCCTCTTGTGTCCTTTAATACAAATATCCTCTTGAATTCTTAAGCCATTCCTTCTCTACTCACAAATTTCCATAAACCTGGACCTACGTGTCTTTAGATGTACCTTTTTGTCTATATTCACACACCCCATAGAGGAAGCTTGATCCGTGGGCTGTTAAAAATGCATCTTTCTTGGATACTCTTCTACACCAAAAGGGTACATTTTCTAAACCCTAACAAGAAAAAACCTATGTCACTGTAGTTGCCACATTTCATGAGGAAACACCCTACTATCCCTCTACTGAAACTAATAACGTTACTCTCCTCCCACTCCACATTCTAACCATGATAACCCTCATAAGTCTTTCCTTGACATCTCCTTTACTATGCAAACCAATTTGAATCACCCCTCACCCCCTTCCCAACATGAATCATCATCTTCTGCTTCAACAAATTCACAAGTTACACCACCAGCGCCCTCCTCACCATCTATCCAATCTCTCCTCCTTCATTGACACATGTTTACTCCAGGTAACACAAGTTTATACAGTGGCTGATTGAGGACCAAGTTTGAACCAAGTATTGATCCAGCACCAACACCCGATTTAGATTTCCCATTACTCTTCAGAAAGGAGTTCGTTCCTCCCCTTTTTATAATCCCTTGGCTAATTTTGTATCCTTTGCTAACTTATCTTCATAACATACATTGTTTGTTTAAAGACTTAATCATAGTCATATCCCTAAGATTGTTTCTGATGCATTAACAAAAAGAGAGTGGAGAGAAACCATGCAAGAAGAAGTTTGAGCATTAGAAAAAAACAGAACTAAGGATAATGTTAATAAACCTCGTGGGAGGCATGTAGTGATTGCAAGTGGACTTTTACTCTCAAATACAATGCATTGGAGAAATATAAGTCACGGCTGGTTGCAAAGGGATAATATGTATACCTATGGATTGATTATTAGGACACCTTCGCTCCATTTTCCAATCTTAATACAGTTCACATACTGTTATCTCTTGCAGCTCGCTCGTTTGATTGGATACTATTGCAGTTTGATGTGAAGAATGTCTTTCTTCATGGTGACTTGCACGGAGAGATATATATGCGAATGCCTTCTTGCCATGATGTTGCAGATGATTCATCCAATTCTGCACCTTAAAAGTCCTAATATGGTCTCAAGCAATCTCCCCGTGCATGGTATGAGCGATTTACGTCTGTTGTATGTGCGGCTGGTTACAAGCAAAGTCAGGGGGATCATACTTTGTTTATCAAGCATTCTCACTAAGGGAGATCACCATCCAATGGGTTTATGTGGATGATATTATTTTTACTGCAATGATCCCCAAAGAACAACAAGGATTAGAGAACAACTTAATTCCAAATTTGAAATCAAATCTCTTGGGTTGTTGAAATATGTCTTGGAAATTGAGGTTGCTCGTTCTTCTCATGGATTTTTAATTAATGAGCAAAAATACATCACTGACCTCTTAATTGAAACAAGGAAGAGTACTTGTCGACCTGCACCTCACCTATGGATCCTAATCGTAATGCTTGATTTGGCACAGGATGCGCCAAAGGTTGAAATATTTTGGTATCAGTGAATATGTGGAAACTGATCTACTAGTCTAACACTCGACCTGATATTGCTTATGCAGTAAGTGTTCCAAGTTAGTTTATGCACGATCGTATAAATCCAGATATGGAAGCAGCACACCAAGTCTTGACTACCTGAAGGGGCACTTAGAAAAAGGGGAGTGTTTTGGTCTATCCGAACGGGCACTTTTGTTGTAATTATTAAGTGACTAGTTATTGTTCAGAAGTAATTAATTATTAGTGTCTGTCCAGCTGTAATGAATTGTAACTATTCAGCTGATTATAGTTCCTAGGCAGACTCTCTTGAAGTCTCCTCTCTGAAACAGTTCTAGAACACTATTCTCTCTTAGACATTCTCTTTATAAATAAGGGTTGTATCACTTCTCCAAAAATCATCACATCAAACGATTACTACTGTTAAACTTCATAAATTGGCATAGATGTTGGGGGATATGACCGGGGTGATTATATTCATGTATCTTTTTGCTCTTCCATAGCTAGATCGTTAAGCAAGTGTTCCTTCAAAGTGAATTCCAACTGAAGTTTGTATTCGTGTCTCTGCACTTTAGATCATCCTTCAACTAATCTTGCAGATTGAGAGAGAGTAAACTGTACTTTTCCTTGTGTTGGCAAGTTCCCAAACAGACTTTGAAAAGTTACAATCTCTAAGTGCATGGAGCTTGGAATCAATCTCCCCATTTAGAGGACAACCGTACTAGATTTCTATATGAAAGATGAGTCCTAGTAAGAAGTTTGCTTTTTTTTGCTGCGAAACTTAAGAGTAACTTGGTGTTTTTAGGGTAGTAGGTAGACCAAATGATCTTGTACAAACACAGTTGATGAGTTGAAGAAAATTAAATTGAGCATTGCCTGATTCCACAGATAATACAGCTTTTCCCTGCGTCTGCTAGAGTTGCTTAAGCTTTAATTGTACTCTCAAGACATAGGTTGATGTTAGAGGTAAGAGCACGCAGAGAGATCAAGGGGTAATAGGCCAGGACAACTCCCAAGTTCTACTGTTAATATATATATATATTGCTCTTCTTCTTACTACGGTCTTCAGTGTATCATTCCCCAAAACATACCCCTAATAGCACAGTACTTATTCTATTTATAGTAACCCCCATACATGAATCCCTAAAAGGATTCTAGGAGGCACGTGATGTGCACAAAAAGAAACCTTTCTTACTACTTACTCTACCCATACTGCCCTCACTAGTTTATATCCACCTTCTAGCCATGTGGGCCCTTCTTGTGTTTATACACCCTCTACTCAGCATGGCCAGATATAGGCATTCTAACACCCCCACCCCTTTAGTGGCATGGTTCCTCTGCTCTAACACGGAGCCCACAACGAGTCTATTTTTAGGCTAAACTCAGGCTCCTTACTAGACAGTTCCTGAGAGAGATCCGCAACAGTTTCATGTTCTTCTATGGCTTGCTTGAGCTGAGAGACATGAAACACTGGGTAAATGCGTGAGGACTTCGGAAGGGCAAGGTGGTATGCCACTGCCCCAATTCGCTCTAGAACTTCGAAAGGCCCATAGAACTTAGTTGCTAGCTTCTATGAAATCCTCTTAGCCACGGAATGTTGCCTATGTGGTATGAGCTTAAGGAGAACACGGTCCCCTGGTTCGAATTCCATATCCCGATGGTGAGCATTGGCAGCCTTAATCATCTGCTGCTGAGCACCCTCCAAGTGGAACTTGATCCGGCAAAGTGCTTTTAGGTGATCCGCAAACACTTCTGCTACCGCTGCGATTAAACTCGTCGGGAAGGTGTTATACCAGGGTTGGGGATGGGCAGCCATAGACTGTCTCGAATGGGGTGCGCCCAGTAGACACCTGAAATGTGGTTTTATACCAAAAAGGGCCCAGTGGAGCCTTTGCACGAGAACTTGGGCTAGTTAGAGGCAAAACAGCTCAGATAAGTCTTAAGACACCTATTGATAGTAGCAGATCCGGGGGGGGGGGGGGGGGGGCCCCCCTGAAACTTTTGAAAATTTGTAAAATGCTCTTATAAATTTCTAAAAAAGTACAAAATGACATAATGCTTTAAAGAATGATAGTGTCAAAAAAAATTTGCCCCCTCAAACAAAACTTCTGGGTCCGCCACTGCCTGTTGACCACTTCGGTTTGCCCATCGGTCTATGGGTGATACACGCTACTCACTCATTCTTAAGGTTGACCCTTGCACCTGAAAAAATTCTATCCAAAATAGCTTAAACATACTAGGTCTTTGTCATTGATGATGGAGCATGGAACCCCATGTAGGCGTGCCACCTCATGAGCGAAAATATCAGCCACTGTGCGCGCTGTGTAAGGGTGCTTTAGGGCCATGAAATGCCCACACTTGCTTAGTCTGTCTACCACGACAAAGTACAATCGAACCACCCAGAAAGCGGCTGGCCTGTCATAAAGTCCATAGATATGTCTGTTCATACCTCCTCCGGCACTGGCAATGGTTGTAACAGCCTTGTTGGTGACAGAGTTTCTTATTTCTGCCTCTGTCAAGTGAGACAACAGGCTACAAAATGCATCACATCCTTCATCATACGTTGCCAATTGAAAGCATGAGCCAGATGGAGAAGTTGTGGAATCTAGGCACAACAGTAGGTAGGTGCACTTGATTTTTTTTCAAATCAATCGTCCATGAATAACCTGATAAGAGGTGGGAGTTAGGGTCTTGTTGTAGATCCTCAATCAGCTTCCGACACTCAGGGTCCCATAGCACTTCATTTATGATTTTCTCAGCACACACGCCAAACAGGAAGAGGTATGGAAGTCAGCTCCCCATCAAGGTCTTTGAGTGATAGTGATCAGCCACACGGTTGGTAATTCCTGGTTTGTATTCGATCACGAAACTGTATCCCATGATTTTTGCCAGCCAATGCTGCTAGGCAGGAGTGGTCACCGGCTGTTGCAACATGTGGTAAAGGCTACTATGATTCGTTCGTACCCGGAACTGCCATCCAAGCAGGTAGGGTCGTCAATGTAGGATGGCGAAAAGTACAGCCATCAATTCTTTCTCATAAGTTGACTTAGCATCATTTCTTGGAGCCAGCACTTTGCTGAAATAGGCCCCCGGGCAGCCTTCCTGCATCAAGACAACCCCAATCCCTTCTTTAGAGGCATCACACTTGATTACGAATTCTTTGGTGAAGTCTGGTAACTTCATAACAGGAGCGCTGGTTACTGCCTTTATTAACTCCTCAAGTGCTTATTGAGCCTCAGGATTCCAAATGAACTTATGCCCCAAGGCCTTTTTCAATAGATTGGTCAAACAACGGGCTATAATGCCATAGTTTTTTTACGAACCGTTGGTAGCAACCCCTGAGCCCCAAGAACGTCTGACTACTTTTAAAGAATTTGGCATTGGCCAATTCAAAATCGTAAAAACTTTATATGGGTCCATGGCCACCCCTGCACAGAAACAATATGGCCCAAGTACTCCCCCTGCTGAGCAAAACAACATTTCTTCTTTGCAAAAAATTGGTGCGCCTGCAGAATGTCAAAAACAACAGATAGATGCTCCAAGTGAAGCCGCCAATCGAACTATAGGCCAGAATGTCATAAAAAACACAGACAAACCGTCGCAGGAACGTCTGAGGATATCATTCATGGTGGACTGAAATGTGGCCGGCACATTGGTTTGACCAAACGGCATTTCTCGGAACTCTTAGTGCCCATCATGAGTTCTGAAAGCGGTCTTGTGGATGTCTTCTGGGCTACATGGATCTGATGACAACCAGACCGTAAGTCGATCTTAGAAAAGTAGCACGCTCCCCGCAACTCATCCAGCAGCTTCTAGATTATAGGGATGGGATACTTGTACGGTATGGTCACCTTGTTCAGCGCCCTGTAGTCCATGTAGAACGTTCAGCTACCATCCTTCTTTTTGACCAAGAGTACATGACTGGAAAAAGTGTTGCTGCTGGGTTGTATCACTCCTGCCGCTAGCTTTTCACCAACCAACTTCTCTTTCTCATCTTTCTGATGGTGATTGTAGCGGTATGGGCGCATATTCACACCTAGGGCGCCCGATTGGAGCGGAATGTGGTGGTCAATGTTCTACGGAGGTAACCCCGTTACTTCGTGGAAGATTTTATCATGCTGGAGAAGCACATCTCTCAATTCCGCTGTTTCTCATCCTCCAACTGAAACATTTTGTACTCTCGTGGATTATCCATCTGCCCTCCCTCCCGAATGATTGCCCTGAATTCAATCTCTTGCATCTTTCGGATAGCCCGTGGCCCCACGACCCCTTTAGTTAGCGAAGGATCACCTACCAACAGGAATTCTCTACCATCCTTCTTATACCGAAGGAACGTCTTTCCCCAAGTGGTAACCACATCACCCAATGTCCATAGCCTAGCAACACCAGTATTATATCACCCCTTCAAGAGCAAACATGTAACAGTCCAGCTCAAGGTCCACTTCTACAATCGACACTGTTAGGCCACGACAAATGCCGTTGGCAGTGGTTCGGTGTCCATCACCCAAGCGGACTCCAAATGGTTTGGTGTGGCTCCACTGTAGGTTCATCTTATCTACCACACGGCCTGTGATGAAATTATGGATTGCGCCACTATCCACTATGAGAATCACGTCATTGCCATTTAAACTTTCCCCAAAGTTTGTAAGTTTGGGGACGGTCAAACCCTTCTGCTGCACATAATGGGTAAGTCAAATACCAGCAGGTGCGGCTCCTTCGTTGGAATTTCGGGGATATCGGTGTCGCCCTCAATCACCACTGGGCACAAATCTCGGTTGGGATCTTCATCTTCTCCCAGGATTAAGGCTCGTAGCCCTTTGTTTGCGCATTGAAGATTTGGTGAGTATGGCTGCTTGCATCTGAAACACATGCCCTAGGCTTTGAGATTGGCGTAGGATTGTGGTGTGAAGGGGTGTGCAGTTCTGAATTTTGGTTGGAGTTGGGTTGAGTTGATACAGATCCTTATGATGTGGGAGTCGATGGGTTTTGGCGGGAGGAATTTAGGGCCGGGTTGATTTGGGGGCGTGGATAGGGTTAGATGAGCTGGCTAGGGATGAGTGGGTCAGGTGGGCTGATTTGTGTTAGGAGTACGAAGGTGAGATGTTTCTGTGTGGGGGTGTCTTGTGTAGTGGATGGACTGGTATTTAGGTATAATCTTGGGCCTAAGTTCCAGGTTGGCCTGCAATTCCAGCTGAATCGAGGCATGTTGGACCCTCTACCTCCTCCTGGGTCCGGCCTTATTTTTGAGGAACCCTGCCCAGTATCCTGTTGCACGTTGATCCAGTAATTGTCCCCCATTTTGGGCCCTAACCCAAATCGAGGGTTCTTCTCGAACGGAAACAACTGAAAGTTGAATCCTGCGCTCGCTGGAAATCCTCCTTTATCTTCATTTCTCTTTCAATCTCCACCATCACTCTGTATAAGTCCGTCACATCGTGTGACTGGATCTGAGCCCTAATCTCCTCATGCAGCCCTCCCAATAAGTTCCCCAATTTGTGATCCGATGTAATTCCAGGCACAAAAGAGGACCTGGCGATCTCATCGATGTAGTCACTCACCCTTCCCCACTGCTTAATGGTGATCAGAGCTTCACAAGGATTCACCGCAATCCTTCCCCATAGCGCTGAATCAGTTCTTTTTTACTCCTTCAACGTCAACCTCGGACTCTCCGATCTTATTCAATTGCTCCAATGAAGTGCCGCTCCATTCATACACAAGTTCTCACTGGACTCGCATCGCATCCAATATTTTTTTTATTGAAAAATATTGCCCCTCTCTCAATCCAGGAGTATGGGTCAAACCCGTCAAAACTAGGTAGCTTTCTTCGCCGTTATACGTGGGTCGTCCACCTCCGGAACTATACTAGTCCTCGGTGTCCGCAACAAAATCAAGATGTTTCCACCACTGGAATGGTCTCTCCTTCCGATTGTCCGCGACGCTGCTGGAATAGCGTGGCCATCATCCGTTTGAGTCTTTCAATTTGGCTCTCCATGGGTTCCCTGTGAATCCACTTCCTCTCGAACTTCCTTATCCACCCTGCATTGCGTAACTTGGACTTCGGCGATTTGTTCGTCTATCCTCTCCAGGCCCTTCTTTAACGTCTCGATCCTTCCATCCAATGTGGTGGTCATTCAAGTCCACGCTCACCGCACCAATTGTTAGAGGTAAGAGCACACAGATAGATTAAGGGGTAACAAGCTGGGACAACTCCCCACTCCTGCCGTCAATATGTATACATGTATATTTCTTTTCTTCCTATCATTCCCCAAAACATACCCCTAATAGTTTAGTGCTTATTTTATTTTAGTAGTACCCCCTTACGTCAATCCCTAAAAGGATTCTAGGAGGCACGTGTTGTGCAAAAAAAAAACCCGTCTTACTACTTACTCTACCCATACTGCCCCTACTACTTGTTTATATCCACTGTCTGGCTATGCGGGCCCTTCTTGGTGTTCATACACCCTCCACTCACGTTGGTCGGATATAGGCATTATAACAATTGATGTCTCTAGACTCTACTATATTTCTCCAATATCTAGCTTTTTCCCCTTTCCCAATAATCTTGTACAATGTTGTTGAGGTTGTTATCTTACTTGAGAATCTGATATCTTTTGATGCAGGGATGGATGCGCAGGTGGCCTATGGATTTCATCATCTACGTAACGATAGACCTTATCTTGCCCAGGGTCCAATTTCGAACAAGGTCAAAGTTTTGTAGTTTTGTTTTCTCTAGCTAGCTCCATTCCGTGCTACAACCCTGCATGATTGACGTCTCTAGTTTAGGTTGAAATGTCACATACCTTCCCCATGGAATACTAATAAGCATTCTCTTCTGGAAAGGTTTCTTTTCTCTGGAATTAGGTGAGATGAAGTAATATAAAACAGTATATCTTTGGGAAAATAGCTCGTACTTTGCTGGTTTTATTTTTTTAGTTGGGTGTTCATCTTCACATGATTTCTTTAGGAACAAACTTCATGTTTGAGTTATAAAATGAGAGGACCCATATTTGTTATTGGAATGCTCATTATGACGTGCAGATCAATTCTCAGGAGTACTAACTCCTTTTTTGCTATGAATATGAATAGCTATGATCTGAAAAACAATACTTTTTACTCTGGGTTGTTATTACAGCTGATTTATTCTGGATATAGCTGTACACAAGGGTGGTTCTTTACACCTTGTGTAGGTGATCCCAGTCTGAGGTTAGTATTCTTATGACGTCATGAATAACTGAATTATGTTCTTTCTGTGGGACAATCATTGTTTCAGAAGTGCCTCGAGCACATGTGTGATCTGTAAGGATATGTCGTCTTGAAATTGTGGTTTGTCAGGTATTGGCAGGTGTTGGCTTAATCATAAGATAGACAATTATATCTAGGTTGTAGTTTGTTAGTATTCGGATCACTATGAGTGAGCTCTCTTTCTCCTAATCTTGATCTGTTTGAGGTTAAAAGGTGAGGGATGGTTTAGAATGCAGACGTTCATGAGAGGATTTTTTTTACATGTAAACAGAAGCTCATTCCTGTTTTATTACCGAATAATATAAAACTAGATTGAGGTTAGCAGGAACTCAGAAATGTTAATAAAGAAAGAAATGGTGGATGAAATTCTACCTGCGATGTTTATAATCCTATTTTCTAATCATATTTTGAGAGCTGTAAATTACTGAAATTATTCTTGTGCATTGCAGGGGACTAAGAAACGTCCTGAGAATTCATATTAAAAAGGTCAATGGTTCAGAGTGGGAGCAAATTCGTGTGCCATCGAAGTACTCTTCTACCACTGGTTTCAACTGTTTTCATCATCTCTGTAGTCCTACGTGCAACACATACAACTTTAAAAGAGGTGAAATTGGCTATGGTTTGGATTGGACATGACTCAATCACTGAAGAGGTCAACTTGACCACAATGGACCTCTTTTGTATTAATTCACTAGTACATCGTGATTTTTCATCAAGAAAAAAACAATAGCGCATGATTAAACGCTCCTGACTGGAACATGAGAAAATTCAAGTCGATAAAAGAGTAAAGCCACGACTTAGCTAACTCAAAACATCTTATAATATTCAGATCTTGATGAGTTGACCTTGCATGCCAAACTTGTTGATATCCTGTTAATTTTATGGTTTGTCGAGTTGTTAATCTCGGATCTTGACCTTCCAATCATGTTAGGCCTTATACGTTTCTAATATTTCATTTTCCTTTGACAGCGTGAGGTCAATAGTTGCTTTGAATCTTGATAATTATGCTTGCGGCAGGCATCCATGGGGAAACCTCAGTCCAGAATACTTGGAAAGGTGATGATTCTCTCTTTCCTCTCCATGCGCATAGGAAGGAGCACAGATTGTCTTTTCCTTGAGAGTGTTGGTAATCTACTTGTATTATTGAACGCTTACTGATTTGACCTGTCATTGGTTTACCTTCAGAGAGGCTTTGTGGAGGCCCATGCAGATGATGGTCTCCTAGAAATTTTTGCCTAAAGCATGGATGGCACGCTTCTTTTGTGATGGTTGAGCTCATCTCAGCAAAGCACATTGCTCAGGTTTGGTCATAATAATTCCTGTATATATTACATTATTTTGTATGCTCATCAGGATACAATAGATTCTTAATGCGTGCTTATCACTTATTTTTGGTACATTGAGAATTATCTCTGGTAGGTGGGATAATGTATTAACCGAGAGTTAGTATCGGCCCATGTTAGTTGGTTAAGTGGCCCAATGTTTGTATTTGGTCCAGTGAAGTATCTTCTAGAGTCCAGTTACATTACATGAGTCTTTCTATAAATACTCTAGTAGCACGATTGTAATAAATGACTCGTTAGAATATATGAAATACATACAAGTCATTGCTTAATATGGTATCAGAGCATATTACATCACCGATCGATCGGGCGATTTCTTCTTAGATCTAAGAAGCTTTTCGCGATCCTTCACAAAAAAATTCTCGATCTAGCCTTATCTTTGATTCGTCATGGCCTCTACTACTGTGTCTCCCAGCGTATGGAGATACCTGAAACACAAAACAATGCTCCAGTTAGCTCAAGCACGATACCTACACAATCAATTTACACAATCTTATCTGCGGCGGCTAATATTGTGAAGTTAACTGAGAAAAACTTCCGTGTTTAGAAGGGGATGATCACTCCTTTCTTGCGGGTAATGACCTGTTTAAGTTTTTGGATGGATCCTATCCTTGTCCTTTTATTCTTGTCGAGAATAAGCTCAATCCACTCTTTTAGAAATGTTTCCAACAGGATCAACTGATTCTATCGATCTTGTTGATGTCTCTATCTCTCCTGATATCGTTAGGCAAGTTGTAGATCTAGATAGTTCAGGTGCTGTTTGGGAGGAATTGCATAATTCCTTTGCTGCCAAAACAGCTGCTCACCTTGGTCAGTTACATTTGCAGCTGGCAAGTTTTCTAAATCTACAGAGGAGTCTATTACTGATTATTTCAATAGAGCTCGTGCTCTAGCAACATCCTTGGCTATTACTAGACACAATGTTAGTGATAGGGAGTTTCAGTCTTTCATTCTGCCAGGGCTTCCTAGAGGCTATGATGCTATTATCACTAACATTATTGCTAGAATAGATTTTTACACTCCTCGGCAGATCTATAATTATTTTCTCACCTATGATGACATGCTGAATCAAAAGCATAAGAGTGTCACTGATTTTGTTTGCTTAAATGCCACTGAGATGCATAATTCTGGAGGAAACTACAAGTCTAAACAGAAAAGGAAAATCTTATCAGCAATCTGAGAATTCAAGAGCTAGTTATAGATCTAGTTCTTCCAGAGGTCATGGCAAGAACTCGGGAAGAGGAAGTCAGTATTTTAATGGACAGCCTGATAATAGGCCAACCTATCTGATCTGCCAGAAAAAGGGGCATGTTGCTGCAGTCTGTTATCACACCTTTTAATCAGACCTATCAATAGTCCCCTCCTCAGAGCTTTGCTGCAAATTCTACGGGAAGGTTTGGTGGTTAAGAGTGGTTGCCTGACGCTGCAGCCACTCATCACTTTACTGGAGATTTTAATCGTTTAAACCTGGGGGCAACTAACTACACTGGACCTGAATCTTTGGTTTTAGGTGATGGATCTCAGTTGGGAATCACAACTCAGCATGGTTCAGGTTCCATTTTTTATGATTCTACTGTGTTTCAGTTACCACAGATTTATCATGCTCCTAATCTAAATAGACATTTATTATCTGTTAGACAGTTCTGTCAAGATAATGGTGTTTTTTTGAATTCTTCTCTGATTCCTTTGTTTTAAAGATCTCAAAACAAAGAAGGCTCTTCTCCAAGGTTCGATTAAGGATGGGATGCATGTTTTTCCTACCACACAACCTATGGTGAATGCTACTTCTAAAGGAGGATCTACACCTACTGCTGAGTTGTGGCATCAACGTCTTAGCCATCCTTCTACAGAGATTCCTAAGAAGATACTAAGTTGTAATAATTTGCCAGTTCATCGTTCTCAGAAATTGGATTTGTGTAATGCTTGTTGCTTGGCAAACATCATGCCTTTCCACATTATTCTAGTTCATCTGTTTCCAATTCCAGTTTTGAACTTCTATTCATGGATGTTTGGGGACCTTCATATACTGAGTCTATTGATGGATACAAGTATTTCTTAGTTGTTGATGATTACTCAAAGTTTGTATATTTATTTCCTATGGCCCGAAAATCAGATGTTGTTCTTATTGTTGATGCTTTCATAAGATTGATTCATAACCAGTTTTCCACTACAATCAAAGCTATCCAGACAGATGGAGGGGGAGAGTTTTAGGCTTTAAAACCCCTAATGACTAAGCAGGGGATTTCTCATCGGTTGACTTGTCCCTATTCTCATCCTCGGAATGGGAGTGTTGAGATCAAAAACAGATTCCTAGTGGATAAGGGCCTTACATTGTTGGCTCACTCTTCCTTACCTATGAGGTTTTGGTCTTATGCATTAGAGCTGCTTGTTTTCTCTATAAGGGACTCCTACTAAGGTTTTACACTATAAAACCCCCTATGAGATGTTGTTTGGCGGTCTTCCTGATTATACTATATTAAGAGTGTTTGGTTGCTCATGTTGGCCTAATCTTAGGCCTCAAAACCCACACAAGCTGAGTTTCAGGACAATTGAGTGTGTGTTTTTGGGATACTCTCCTCACGACAAAGGGTATATTTGCTATTGTCCTATTTCTGGGAAGAATTACATAAACTGAGATTGTTCAATGAAAGTCATTTTCCTATACAGTCTCTCTATTCTGGCAAAATTGAACCCTCTGTTGCTCAGATTATGCCTATTCTTTTACCATCTACCTCTCTGTCTACTTCTCCTACCTCTTCCAGTGTACCCTCTCCTTAAATTTTGCCTCCTCAAATATCCCTCCTTCCCCAAATATCTCCACATCACAAAATACACCATCTCCCTAGCCTATCTCACCTAGTTCCCCAAATATCTCCACATCACAAATACACCATCTACCACCATCTACCAGCCTATCTCATCTACTTCCCCTTTACTTATTGACACTGATTGTTCTCCACAGAATGTTAACCCCATGGTGACTCGTGCAAAAACACATTCTCTAAAGCCTCTTGTTAGGACAGATGGAACAATTCCTTGGCCATCTAATTCTGTCTTAAACATCACTACAGTTTCTCCTGATGAGGATATTCCTGAGGAACCAAGTTTCACTCATGCTAAAAAGTTTCCTTTTTTAAGGGAGGCTATGTTGCGAGAATACAATGCTCTACTGGCTACCAAAACCTGGGATTTAGTTCCTCACGTTCCTGGAACTAATGTGTTAGGGGTGAAGTGGATCCTTAAGACTAAAAAGACTGCTGATGGTCAGATTGAGCAAAGGAAAGCACGATTAGTCGCTCAATGGTTTAATCAGACTGTTGGGGTTGACTTTACTGAAACGTACAACCCGGTGGTTAAGGTTAATACTATCTATCAGAATTGTTTTGTATGTGGTTGTTTCTCTTAACTGGCCTATCAGACAATTGGATGTACAAAATGCGTTCTTAAATGGTGATATTGAGGAGGAAGTCTATGTTAGACAACCTCCTGGTTTTGTTGACAAGGACATACCAACACATGTTTGTAATTACAAAAGGCTTTGTATGGTCTAAGGCAATCACCTAGGGCGTAGTATTCAACCCTAAGTTCTACTATATTGGAACTTGGGTTTGTGATGTCAAGAAAAGATTCTTCTCTGTTTATTTTCAGAGAACGGTCAGATATGGTGTTTGCTTTGGTTTATGTATGATATTCTCTTGTAGGGAATACCACTACTTTGTTGCAACGTTTGATTACTAAACTGGGACTGTGTTTCCAGTTAAAGATCTGGGCAATCTGTCATATTTTCTGGGTATTACTGCTATTCGCAATTCTACTAGTCTTTTACTGAAGCAAGACAAGTATATCTCAGAGGTTTTGGAACGTACTGGTCTGGCTAAATCTAAAGCAGTTTCTACACCATGAACTCTACTGTTCCCCTGGATGATACTAACTCACCACCATTTTCATATCCTACTCTTTATTGAAGAGTGGTTGGATCTCTACAGTACCTAGCTATTACCCGGCCAGATATTCACTACACAGTCAATCGCATATGCCAGTACATGCATGCACCGAAAGAAAATCACTGGCAGGCGGTGAAGAGATTATTGTGTTGCCTTAATCATACACGACACTTGGGGATCTTCTTCGCAGCTACGCCTCCAGGGTCTCTTGAGATTTACTCGGACGCCGACTGGGCAGGTTCCCTCTACGACCGTCGCTCCACCACTGGGTACTGTGCTGTATCTCGGAGATCACCTGATTTCATGGAGTGTGAAGAAACAAAATTCAGTGGCGAAATCGTCCACAAAAGTAGAGTCTAAAGCAGTAGCCACTGCTATGGCTGAAGGAATCTGGGTTCTTCATCTTTTACAAGAGTTGGGGTTTTTTATGTGCAAAGAACCTATCTTGTATTGTGACAATATTGGGGCTACTTACCTTAGTAAAAATCCAGTCTTCCATAATCGGATGAACATGTTGTTGTGGATTACTTCTTTGTTAGGGAGCGTGTCCCACGGTGGTTCATGTCCCGACGGCAGAGCAAATCACCGATGGCTTCACCAAGTCTCTCTCGCCTTCTCCCTTTCTGTGTTTTCGGTCCAAATTACCGTTGCGCTTTCATTTGGACTGCGGGAGGATATTAACCGAGAGTTAGTATCGACCCATGTTAGTTGGTTAAGTGGCCCAATGTTTGTATTTGGTCCAGTGAAGTATCTTCTATAGTCCAGTTACATTACATGAGTCTTTTATAAATACTCTAGTAGTACGATTGTAATAAAGTGACTCATTCGAATATATGAAATAAATACAAGTCATTACTTAATATAATGAACAATATTGCCTGCATGGTAGTTGTCTGCCAAAGTGAGATTTCACCTTAGAAAAATGATGATTCTGGAATTATCTGTTTTGCTGAGTTGTGTTGTCAAATAATATGCAGGCTGCTGCAATTAGACTGGAATTTCGAGGTGGGGACTGGGATCAGTCATTCATGCAAATAGACGGAGAACCATGGAAACAACCGTTAGATGATTGTGTTTCAACTTTTGTGGAGATAAGAGGGTAGGGTTACCCATTTTCAAATTTCTTATGGTCAGCGGTGGTGAGTAATTTTATTGAACGGATCAAACCAAAATTACTGGACCATTTGGGTTTTTTCTTCTAAAAGTGACTTTGTCTTGCTTCTACAAGGGATACTTGTCTTGCTTCAGTAAAAGACTAGTAGAATTGCGAATAGCAGTAATACCCAGAAAATATGACAGATTGCCCAGATCTTTAACTGGAAACACAGTCCCCAGTTTAGTAATCAAACGTTGCAACAAAGTAGTGGTATTCCCTACCAAGAGAATATCATCTACATAAACCAAAGCAAACACCATATCTGACCGTTCTCTGAAAATAAACAGAGAAGAATCTTTTTCTTGACATCACAAACCCAAGTTCCAATATAGTAGAACTTAGGGTTGAATACTACGCCCTAGGTGATTGCCTTAGACCATACAAAGCCTTTTGTAATTACAAACATGTGTTGGTATGTCCTTGTCAACAAAACCAGGAGGTTGTCTAACATAGACTTCCTCCTCAATATCACCATTTAAGAACGCATTTTGTACATCCAATTGTCTGATAGGCCAGTTAAGAGAAACAACCACATACAAAACAATTCTGATAGTATAAACCTTAACCACCGGGTTGTACGTTTCAGTAAAGTCAACCCCAACAGTCTAATTAAACCATTGAGCGACTAATCGTGCTTTCCTTTGCTCAATCTGACCATCAGCAGTCTTTTTAGTCTTAAGGATCCACTTCACCCCTAACACATTAGTTCCAGGAACGTGAGGAACTAAATCCCAGGTTTTGGTAGCCAGTAGAGCATTGTATTCTCGCAACATAGCCTCCCTAAAAAAGGAAACTTTTTAGCATGAGTGAAACTTGGTTCCTCAGGAATATCCTCATCAGGAGAAACTGTAGTGATGTTTAAGACAGAATTAGATGGCCAAGGAATTGTTCCATCTGTCCTAACAAGAGGCTTTAGAGAATGTGTTTTTGCACGAGTCACCATGGGGTTAACATTCTGTGGAGAACAATCAGTGTCAATAAGTAAAGGGGAAGTAGATGAGATAGGCTGGGTAGATGGTGTATTTTGTGATGTGGAGATATTTGGGGAACTAGGTGAGATAGGCTAGGGAGATGGTGTATTTTGTGATGTGGAGATATTTGGGGAAGGAGGGATATTTTGAGGAGGCAAAATTTAAGGAGAGGGTACACTGGAAGAGGTAGGAGAAGTAGATAGAGAGGTAGATGGTAAAAGAATAGGCATAATCTGAGCAACAGAGGGTTCAATTTTGCCAGAATAGAGAGACTGCATAGGAAAATGACTTTCATTGAACAATCTCTGTTTATGTAATTCTTCCCAGAAATAGGACAATAGTAAATATACCCTTTGTGGTGAGGAGAGTATCCCAAAAACACACACTCAATTGTCCTGAAACTCAGCTTGTGTGGGTTTTGAGGCCTAAGATTAGGCCAACATGAGCAACCAAACACTCTTAATATAGTATAATCAGGAAGACCGCCAAACAACATCTCATAGGGGGTTTTATAGTGTAAAACCTTAGTAGGAGTCCCTTATAGAGAAAACAAGCAGCTCTAATGCATAAGACCAAAACCTCATAGGTTAGGAAGAGTGAGCCAACAATGTAAGGCCCTTATCCACTAGGAATCTGTTTTTGATCTCAACACTCCCATTCCGAGGATGAGAATAGGGACAAGTCAACCGATGAGAAATCCCCTGCTTAGTCATTAGCGGTTTTAAAGCCTAAAACTCTCCCCCTCCATCTGTCTGGATAGCTTTGATTGTAGTGGAAAACTGGTTATGAATCAATCTTATGAAAGCATCAACAATAAGAACAACATCTGATTTTCGGGCCATAGGAAATAAATATACAAACTTTGAGTAATCATCAACAACTAAGAAATACTTGTATCCATCAATAGACTCAGTATATGAAGGTCCCCAAACACATGAATAGAAGTTCAAAACTGGAATTGGAAACAGATGAACTAGAATAATGTGGAAAGGCATGATGTTTGCCAAGCAACAAGCATTACACAAATCCAATTTCTGAGAACGATGAACTGGCAAATTATTACAACTTAGTATCTTCTTAGGAATCTCTGTAGAAGGATGGCTAAGACGTTGATGCCACAACTCAGCAGTAGGTGTAGATCCTCCTTTAGAAGTAGCATTCACCATAGGTTGTGTGGTAGGAAAAACATGCATCCCATCCTTAATCGAACCTTGGAGAAGAGCCTTCTTTGTTTTGAGATCCTTTAAAACAAAGGAATCAGAGAAGAATTCAAAATAAACACCATTATCTTGACAGAACTGTCTAACAGATAATAAATGTCTATTTAGATTAGGAGCATGATAAATCTGTGGTAACTGAACACAGTAGAATCATAAAAAATGGAACCTGAACCATGCTGAGTGATTCCCAACTGAGATCCATCACCTAAAACCAAAGATTCAGGTCCAGTGTAGTTAGTTGCCCCCAGGTTTAAACGATTAAAATCTCCAGTAAAGTGATGAGTGGCTGCAGCGTCAGGCAACCACTCTTAACCACCAAACCTTCCCGTAGAATTTGCAGCAAAGCTCTGAGGAGGGGACTATTGATAGGTCTGATTAAAACGGTGATAACAGACTGCAGCAACATGCCCCTTTTTCTGGCAGATCAGATAGGTGGCCTATTATCAGGCTGTCATTAAAATACTGACTTCCTCTTCCCGAGTTCTTGCCATGACCTCTGGAAGAACTAGATCTATAACTAGCTCTTGAATTCTCAGATTGCTGATAAGATTTTCCTTTTCTGTTTAGACTTGTAGTTTCCTCCAGAATTATGCATCTCAGTGGCATTTAAGCAAACAAAATCAGTGACACTCTTATGCTTTTGATTCAGCATGTCATCATAGGTGAGAAAATAATTATAGATCTGCCGAGGAGTGTAAAAATCTATTCTAGCAATAATGTTAGTGATAATAGCATCATAGTCTCTAGGAAGCCCTGGCAGAATGAAAGACTGAAACTCCCTATCACTAACATTGTGTCTAGTAATAGCCAAGGATGTTGCTAGAGCACGAGCTCTATTGAAATAATCAGTAATAGACTCCTCTGTAGATTTAGACAAACTTGCCAGCTGCAAATGTAACTGACCAAGGTGAGCAGCTGTTTTGGCAGCAAAGGAATTATGCAATTCCTCCCAAACAGCACCTGAACTATCTAGATCTACAACTTGCCTAACGATATCAGGAGATAGAGACATCAACAAGATCGATAGAATCAGTTGATCCTGTTGGAAACATTTCTAAAAGAGTGGATTGAGCTTATTCTCGACAAGAATAAAAGGACAAGGATAGGATCCATCCAAAAACTTAAACAGGTCATTACCCGCAAGAAAGGAGTGATCATCCCCTTCTAAACACGGAAGTTTTTCTCAGTTAACTTCACAATATTAGCCGCCGCAGATAAGATTGATTGTGTAAATTGGGTAGGTATCGTGCTTGAGCTAACTGGAGTATTGTTTTGTGTTTCAAGTATCTCCATACGCTGGGAGATATCTTCTTCAGGAGATGATCCAGTAGAGGCCATGACGAATCAAAGATAAGGCTAGATCGAGAATTTTTTTGTGAAGGATCCGAAAAGCTTCTTAGATCTAAGAAGAAATCGCCCAGATCGGTGTGATGTAATATTCTCTAATCCATTTAAGCAATGACTTTATTTGATACCATCTATTTAGCAATACGAGTCATTTCATTCGTTACTACTGTCTTTTATAGATAGAAGGTCATGTAATGGACTGATGATGAACTGGACAACTTCAACTGTTCACAAATACCAACATTGGGCCACTTACCAACTAACATGGGGATACTAACTCTCGGTTAATACATTATCCCACCTACCAGAGATAATTCTCAATGTACCAAAAATAAGTGAGCACGCATTAAGAATCTATTGTATCCTGATGAGCATACAAAATAATGTAATATATACAGGAATTATTATGACCAAACCTGAGCAATGTGCTTTGCTGAGATGAGCTCAACCATCACAAAAGAAGCGTGCCATCCATGCTTTAGGCCAAAAATTTCTAGGAGACCATCATCTGCATGGGCCTCCACAAAGCCTCTCTGAAGGTAAACCAATGACAGGTCAAATCAGTAAGCGTTCAATAATACAAGTACTAGATTACCAACACTCTCAAGGAAAAGACAATCTGTGCTCCTTCCTATGCGCATGGAGAGGAAAGAGAGAATCATCACCCTTTCCAAGTATTCTGGACTGAGGTTTCCCCATGGATGCCTGCCGCAAGCATAATTATCAAGATTCAAAGCAACTATTGACCTCACGCTGTCAAAGGAAAATGAAATATTAGAACAACGTATAAGGCCTAACATGATTGGAAGGTCAAGATCCGAGATTATCAACTCGACAAACCATAAAATTAACAGGATATCAACAAGTTTTGGCATGCAAGGTCAACTCATCAAGATCTGAATATATAAGATGTTTTGAGTTAGCTAAGTCGTGGCTTTACTCTTTTATCGACTTGAACTTTTCTCATGTTCCAGTCAGGAGCGTTTAATCATGCGCTATTGTTTTTTTCTTGATGAAAAATCACGATGTACTAGTGAATTAATACAAAAGAGGTCCATTGTGGTCAAGTTGACCTCTTCAGTGATTGAGTCATGTCCAATCCAAACCATAGCCAATTTCACCTCTTTTAAAGTTGTATGTGTTGCACGTAGGACTACAGAGATGATGAAAACAGTTGAAACCAGTGGTAGAAGAGTACTTCGATGGCACACGAATTTGCTCCCACTCTGAACCATTGACCTTTTTAATATGAATTCTCAGGACGTTTCTTAGTCCCCTGCAATGCACAAGAATAATTTCAGTAATTTACAGCTCTCAAAATATGATTAGAAAATAGGATTATAAACATCGCAGGTAGAATTTCATCCACCATTTCTTTCTTTATTAACATTTCTGAGTTCCTGCTAACCTCAATCTAGTTTTATATTATTCTCGGTAATAAAACAGGAATGAGCTTCTGTTTACATGTAAAAAAAACCTCTCATGAACGTCTGCATTCTAAACCATCCCTCACCTTTTAACCTCCAAACAGATCAAGATTAGGAGAAAGAGAGCTCACTCATAGTGATCCGAATACTAACAAACTACAACCTAGATATAATTGTCTTATCTTATGATTAAGCCAACACCTGCCAATACCTGACAAACCACAATTTCAAGACGACATATTCCTTACAGATCACACATGTGCTCGAGGCACTTCTGAAACAATGATTGTCCCACAGAAAGAACATAATTCAGTTATTCATGACGTCATAAGAATACTAACCTCAGACTGGGATCACCTACACAAGGTGTAAAGAACCACCCTTGTGTACAGCTATATCCAGAATAAATCAGCTGTAATAACAACCCAGAGTAAAAAGTATTGTTTTTCAGATCATAAGCTATTCATATTCATAGCAAAAAAGGAGTTAGTACTCCTGAGAATTGATCTGCACGTCATAATGAGCATTCCAATAACAAATTATGGGTCCTCTCATTTTATAACTCAAACATGAAGTTTGTTCCTAAAGAAATCATGTGAAGATGACTAAAAACAATAAAACCAGTAAAGTACGAGCTATTTTCCCAAAGATATACTGTTTTATATTACTTCATCTCACCTAATTCCAGAGAGAAGAAACCTTTCCAGAAGAGAATGCTTATTTAGTATTCCATGGGGAAGGTATGTGACATTTCAACCTAAACTAGAGACGTCAATCATGCAGGGTTGTAGCACGGAATGGAGCTAGCTAGAGAAAAAAAACTACAAAACTTTGACCTTGTTCGAAATTGGACCCTGGGCAAGATAAGGTCTATCGTTACGTAGATGATGAAATCCATAGGCCACCTGCGCATCCATCCCTGCATCAAAAGATATCAGATTCTCAAGTAAGATAACAACCTCAACAACATTGTACAAGATTATTGGGAAAGGGGAAAAAGCTAGATATTGGAGAAATATAGTAGAGTCTAGAGACATCAATTGTTATAATGCCTATATCCGACCAACGTGAGTGGAGGGTGTATGAACACAAGAAGGGCCCGCATAGCCAGACAGTGGATATAAACAAGTAGTAGGGGCAGTATGGGTAGAGTAAGTAGTAAGACGGGTTTCTTTTTTTGCACAACACGTGCCTCCTAGAATCCTTTTAGGGATTGACGTAAGGGGGTACTATAAATAAAATAAGCACTGAACTATTAGGGGTATGTTTGGGGAATGATAGGAAGAAAAGAAATATACATGTATACATATTGACGGCAGGAGTGGGGAGTTGTCCCAGCTTGTTACCCCTTAATCTATCTGTGTGCTCTTACCTCTAACAATTGGTGCGGTGAGCGTGGACTTGAATGACCACCACATTGGATGGAAGGATCGAGACGTTAAAGAAGGGCCTGGAGAGGATAGACGAACAAATCGCCGAAGTCCAAGTTACGCAATGCAGGGTGGATAAGGAAGTTCGAGAGGAAGTGGATTCACAGGGAACCCACTTGGAGAGCCAAATTGAAAGACTCAAACGGATGATGGCCACGCTATTCCAGCAGCGTCGCGGACAATCGGAAGGAGAGACCATTCCAGTGGTGGAAACATCTTGATTTTGTTGCGGACACCGAGGACTAGTATAGTTCCGGAGGTGGACGACCCACGTATAACGGCGAAGAAAGCTACCTAGTTTTAACGGGTTTGACCCATACTCCTGGATTGAGAGAGGGGCAATATTTTTCAATAAAAAAAATATTGGATGCGATGCGAGTCCAGTGAGAACTTGTGTATGAATGGAGCGGCACTTCATTGGAGCAATTGAATAAGATCGGAGAGTCCGAGGTTGACGTTGAAGGAGTTAAAAAAGAACTGATTCAGCGCTATGGGGAAGGAATTGCGGTGAATCCTTGTGAAGCTCTGATCACCATTAAGCAGTGGGGAAGGGTGAGTGACTACATCGATGAGATCGCCAGGTCCTCTTTTGTGCCTGGAATTACATCGGATCACAAATTGGGGAACTTATTGGGAGGGCTGCATGAGGAGATTAGGGCTCAGATCCAGTCACACGATGTGACGGACTTATACAGAGTGATGGTGGAGATTGAAAGAGAAATGAAGATAAAGGAGGATTTCCAGCGAGCGCAGGATTCAACTTTCAGTTGTTTCCGTTCGAGAAGAACCCTCGATTTGGGTTAGGGC
This sequence comes from Limonium bicolor, assembly GCA_023374045.1. Taxonomy (NCBI): domain Eukaryota; kingdom Viridiplantae; phylum Streptophyta; class Magnoliopsida; order Caryophyllales; family Plumbaginaceae; genus Limonium; species Limonium bicolor. Next base: position 122,218,215 of record CM041782.1, on the reverse strand, counting down.
CCAAAATGGGGGACAATTACTGGATCAACGTGCAACAGGATACTGGGCAGGGTTCCTCAAAAAATAAGGCCGGACCCAGGAGGAGGTAGAGGGTCCAACATGCCTCGATTCAGCTGGAATTGCAGGCCAACCTGGAACTTAGGCCCAAGATTATACCTAAATACCAGTCCATCCACACACAAGACACCCCCACACAGAACATCTCACCTTCGTACTCCTAACACAAATCAGCCCACCCTGACCCACTCATCCCTAGCCAGCTCATCTAACTCTATCCACGCCCCCAAATCAACCCGGCCCTAAATTCCTCCCACCAAAACCCATTCGACTCCCACATCATAAGGATCTGTATCAACTCAACCCAACTCCAACCAAAATTCAGAACTGCACACCCCTTCACACCACAATCCTACGCCAATCTCAAAGCCTAGGGCATGTGTTTCAGATGCAAGCAGCCATACTCACCAAATCTTCAATGCGCAAACAAAGGGCTACGAGCCTTAATCCTGGGAGAAGATGAAGATCCCAACCGAGATTTGTGCCCAGTGGTGATTGAGGGCGACACCGATATCCCCGAAATTTCAACGAAGGAGCCGCACCTGCTGGTATTTGACTTACCATTATGTGCAGCAGAAGGGTTTGACCGTCCCCAAACTTATAAACTTTGAGGAAAGTTAAATGGCAATGACGTGATTCTCATAGTGGATAGTGGCGCAATCCATAATTCATCACAGGCCGTGTGGTAGATAAGATGAACCTACAGTGGATCCACACCAAACCATTTGGAGTCCGCTTGGGTGATGGACACCGAACCACTGCCAACGGCATTTGTCGTGGCCTAACAGTGTCGATTGTAGAAGTGGACCTTGAGCTGGACTGTTACATGTTTGCTCTTGAAGGGGTGATATAATACTGGTGTTGCTAGGCTATGGACATTGGGTGATGTGGTTACCACTGGGGAAAGACGTTCCTTCGGTATAAGAAGGATGGTAGAGAATTCCTGTTGGTAGGTGATCCTTCGCTAACTAAAGGGGCCGTGGGGCCACGGGCTATCAGAAAGATGCAAGAGATTGAATTCAGGGCAATCATTCGGGAGGTGCAGATGGATAATCCACGAGAGTACAAAATGTTTCAGTTGGAGGATGAAAAACAGCGGAATTGAGAGATGTGCTTCTCCAGCATGATAAAATCTTCCAAAAATCTTCCACGAAGAACGGGTTACCTCCGTAGAACATTGACCACCACATTCCGCTCCAATCGGGCGCCCTAGGTGTGAATATGCGCCATACCGCTACAATCACCATCAGAAAGATGAGAAAGAGAAGTTGGTTGGTGAAAAGCTAGCGGCAGGAGTGATACAACCCAGCAGCAACACTTTTTCCAGTCATGTACTCTTGGTCAAAAAGAAGGATGGTAGCTGAAGGTTCTACATGGACTACAGGGCGCTGAACAAGGTGACCATACCGTACAAGTATCCCATCCCTATAATCTAGAAGCTGCTGGATGAGTTGCGGGGAGCGTGCTACTTTTCTAAGATCGACTTACGGTCTGGTGTCATCAGATCCATGTAGCCCAGAAGACATCCACAAGACCGCTTTCAGAACTCATGATGGGCACTAAGAGTTCCGAGAAATGCCGTTTGGTCAAACCAATGTGCCGGCCACATTTCAGTCCACCATGAATGATATCCTCAGACCGTTCCTGCGACGGTTTGTCTTGTTTTTTATGACATTCTGGCCTATAGTTCGATTGGCGGCTTCACTTGGAGCATCTATCTGTTGTTTTGACATTCTGCAGGCGCACCAATTTTTTGCAAAGAAGAAATGTTGTTTTGCTCAGCAGGGGGTGGAGTACTTGGGCCATATTGTTTCTGTGCAGGGGGTGGCCATGGACCCATATAAATTTTTTACGATTTTGAATTGGCCAATGCCAAATTCTTTAAAAGTAGTCAGACGTTCTTGGGGCTCAGGGGTTGCTACCAACGGTTCGTAAAAAAACTATGACATTATAGCCCGTTGTTTGACCAATCTATTGAAAAAGGCCTGGGGCATAAGTTCATTTGCAATCCTGAGGCTCAATAAGCACTTGAGGAGTTAATAAAGGCAGTAACCAGCGCTCCTGTTATGAAGTTACCAGACTTCACCAAAGAATTCGTAATCAAGTGTGATGCCTCTAAAGAAGGGATTGGGGTTGTCTTGATGCAGGAAGGCTGCCCGGTGGCCTATTTCAGCAAAGTGCTGGCTCCAAGAAATGATGCTAAGTCAACTTATGAGAAAGAATTGATGGCTGTACTTTTCGTCATCCTACATTGACGACCCTACCTGCTTGGATGGCAGTTCCGGGTACGAACGAATCATAGTAGCCTTTACCACATGTTGCAACAGCAGGTGACCACTCCTGCCAGCAGCATTGGCTGGCAAAATCATGGGATACAGTTTCGTGATCGAATACAAACCAGGAATTACCAACCGTGTGGCTGATCATATCACTCAAAGACCTTGATGGGGAGCTGACTTCCATACCTCTTCCTGTTTGGCGTGATGCTGAGAAAATCATAAATGAAGTGCTATGGGACCCTGAGTGTCGGAAGCTGATTGAGGATCTACAACAAGACCCCCTAACTCACCCTCTTTATCAGGTTATTCATGGACGATTGATTTGAAAAAAATCAAGTGCACCTACCTACTGTTTGTGCCTAGATTCCACAACTTCTCCATCTGGCTCATGCTTTCAATTGGCAAGGTATGATGAAGGATGTGATGCATTTTGTAGCCTGTTGTCTCACTTGACAGAGGCAGAAATAAGAAACTCTGTCACCAACAGGGCTGTTACAACCATTGCCAGTGCCGGAGGAGGTATGAACAGACATATCTATGGACTTTATGACAGGCCAGCCGCTTTCTGGTGGGTTCGATTGTACTTTGTCGTGGTAGACAGACTAAGCAAGTGTGGGCATTTCATGGCCCTAAAGCACCCTTACACAGCGCGCACAGTGGCTGATATTTTCGCTCATGAGGTGGCACGCCTACATGGGGTTCCATGCTCCATCATCAATGACAAAGACCTAGTATGTTTAAGCTATTTTGGATAGAATTTTTTCAGGTGCAAGGGTCAACCTTAAGAATGAGTAGCGTGTATCACCCACAGACCGATGGGCAAACCGAAGTGGTCAACAGGCAGTGGCGGACCCAGAAGTTTTGTTTGAGGGGGCAAATTTTTTTTGACACTATCATTCTTTAAAGCATTATGTCATTTTGTACTTTTTTAGAAATTTATAAGAACATTTTACAAATTTTCAAAAGTTTTCAGGGGGCTGGTGCCCCCCCCCCGACCCCCCCCCCCGGATCTGCTACTATCAATAGGTGTCTTAAGACTTATCTGAGCTGTTTTGCCTCTAACTAGCCCAAGTTCTCGTGCAAATGGCTCCACTGGGCCCATTTTTGGTATAAAACCACATTTCAGGTGTCTACTGGGTGCACCCCATTCGAGACAGTCTATGGCTGCCCATCCCCAACCCTGGTATAACACCTTCCCGACGAGTTTAATCGCAGCGGTAGCAGAAGTGTTTGCGGATCACCTAAAAGCACTTTGCCGGATCAAGTTCCACTTGGAGGGTGCTCAGCAGCAGATGATTAAGGCTGCCAATGCTCACCATCGGGATATGGAATTCGAACCAGGGGACCGTGTTCTCCTTAAGCTCATACCACATAGGCAACATTCCGTGGCTAAGAGGATTTCATAGAAGCTAGCAACTAAGTTCTATGGGCCTTTCGAAGTTCTAGAGCGAATTGGGGCAGTGGCATACCACCTTGCCCTTCCGAAGTCCTCACGCATTTACCCAGTGTTTCATGTCTCTCAGCTCAAGCAAGCCATAGAAGAACATGAAACTGTTGCGGATCTCCCTCAGGAACTGTCTAGTAAGGAGCCTGAGTTTAGCCTAAAAATAGACTCGTTGTGGGCTCCCGTGTTAGAGCAGAGGAACCATGCCACTAAAGGGGTGGGGGTGTTAGAATGCCTATATCTGGCCATGCTGAGTAGAGGGTGTATAAACACAAGAAGGGCCCACATGGCTAGAAGGTGGATATAAACTAGTGAGGGCAGTATGGGTAGAGTAAGTAGTAAGAAAGGTTTCTTTTTGTGCACATCACGTGCCTCCTAGAATCCTTTTAGGGATTCATGTATGGGGGTTACTATAAATAGAATAAGTACTGTGCTATTAGGGGTATGTTTTGGGGAATGATACACTGAAGACTGTAGTAAGAAGAAGAGCAATATATATATATTAACAGTAGAACTTGGGAGTTGTCCTGGCCTATTACCCTTGATCTCTCTGCGTGCTCTTACCTCTAACATCAACCTATGTCTTTGAGTAATTAAAGCTTAAGCAACTCTAGCAGACGCAGGGAAAAGCTGTATTATCTGTGTGAATCAGGCAATGCTCAATTTAATTTTCTTCAACTCATCAACTGTATTTGTACAAGATCATTTGGTCTACCTACTACCCTAAAAACACCAAGTTACTCTTCAGTTTCGCAGCAAAAAAGCAAACTTCTTACTAGGACTCATCTTTCATATAGAAATCTAGTACGGTTGTCCTCTAAATGGGGAGATTGATTCCAAGCTCCATGCACTTAGAGATTGTAACTTTTCAAAGTCTGTTTGGAACTTGCCAACACAAGGAAAAGTACAGTTTACTCTCTCTCAATCTGCAAGATTAGTTGAAGGATGATCTAAAGTGCAGAGACACGAATACAACTTCAGTTGGAATTCACTTTGAAGGAACACTTGCTTAACGATCTAGCTATGGAAGAGCAAAAAGATACATGAATATAATCACCCCGGTCATATCCCCCAACATCTATGCCGATTTATGAAGTTTACAGTAGTAATCGTTGATGTGATGATTTTTTGGAGAAGTGATACAACCCTTATTTATAAAGAGAATGTCTAAGAGAGAATAGTGTTCTAGAACTGTTTCAGAGAGGAGACTTCAAGAGAGTCTGCCTAGGAACTATAATCAGCTGAATAGTTACAATTCATTACAGCTGGACAGACACTAATAATTAATTACTACTGAACAATAACTAGTCACTTAATAATTACAACAAAAGTGCCCGTTCGGATAGACCAAACAACACTCCCCTTTTTCTAAGTGCCCCTTCAGGTAGTCAAGACTTGGTGTGCTGCTTCCATATCTGGATTTATACGATCGTGCATAAACTAACTTGGAACACTTACCGCATAAGCAATATCAGGTCGAGTGTTAGACTAGTAGATCAGTTTCCACATATTCACTGATACCAAAATATTTCAACCTTTGGCGCATCCTGTGCCAAATCAAGCATTACGATTAGGATCCATAGGTGAGGTGCAGGTCGACAAGTACTCTTCCTTGTTTCAATTAAGAGGTCAGTGATGTATTTTTGCTCATTAATTAAAAATCCATGAGAAGAACGAGCAACCTCAATTTCCAAGACATATTTCAACAACCCAAGAGATTTGATTTCAAATTTGGAATTAAGTTGTTTCTCTAATCCTTGTTGTTCTTTGGGGATCATTGCAGTAAAATAATATCATCCACATAAACCCATTGGATGGTGATCTCCCTTAGTGAGAATGCTTGATAAACAAAGTATGATCCCCCTGACTTTGCTTGTAACCAGCCGCACATACAACAGACGTAAATCGCTCATACCATGCACGGGGAGATTGCTTGAGACCATATTAGGACTTTTTAAGGTGCAGAATTTGGATGAATCATCTGCAACATCATGGCAAGAAGGCATTCGCATATATATCTCTCCGTGCAAGTCACCATGAAGAAAGACATTCTTCACATCAAACTGCAATAGTATCCAATCAAAACGAGCTGCAAGAGATAATAGTATGTGAACTGTATTAAGATTGGAAAATGGAGCGAAGGTTTCCTAATAATCAATCCCATAGGTATACATATTATCCCTTTGCAACCAGCCGTGACTTATATTTCTCCAATGCATTGTATTTGAGAGTAAAAGTCCACTTGCAATCACTACATGCCTCCCACGAGGTTTATTAACATTATCCTTAGTTCTGTTTTTTCTAATGCTCAAACTTCTTCTTGCATGGTTTCTCTCCACTCTCTTTTTGTTAATGCATCAGAAACAATCTTAGGGATATGACTATGATTAAGTCTTTAAACAAACAATGTATGTTATGAAGATAAGTTAGCAAAGGATACAAAATTAGCCAAGGGATAAAAAGGGGAGGAACAAACTCCTTTCTGAAGAGTAATGGGAAATCTAAATCGGGTGTTGGTGCTGGATCAATACTTGGTTCAAACTTGGTCCTCAATCAGCCACTGTATAAACTTGTGTTACCTGGAGTAAACATGTGTCAATGAAGGAGGAGATTGGATAGATGGTGAGGAGGGCGCTGGTGGTGTACTTGTGAATTTGTTGAAGCAGAAGATGATGTTCATGTTGGGAAGGGGTGATTCAAATTGGTTTGCATAGTAAAGGAGATGTCAAGGAAAGACTTATGAGGGTTATCATGGTTAGAATGTGGAGTTGGAGGAGTAACGTTATTAGTTTCAGTAGAGGGATAGTAGGGGTGTTTCCTCATGAAATGTGGCAACTACAGTGACATAGGTTTTTTCTTGTTAGGGTTTAGAAAATGTACCCTTTTGGTGTAGAAGAGTATCCAAGAAAGATGCATTTAACAGCCCACGGATCAAGCTTCCCTCTATTGGGTGTGTGAATATAGACAAAAAAGGTACATCTAAAGACACGTAGGTCAGGTTTATGGAAATCTTGTGAGTAGAGAAGGAATGGCTTAAGAATTCAAGAGGATATTTGTATTAAGGACACAAGAGGGAATTTTAATGATTAGATAATAGGATTTTAAAGTGGCTTCTCTCCAATAGCACTGAGGTGTGTTTGATTGAAAAAGAAGCGTCTGGACTATTTCAAGGTGCCAGTTCTTGCTTTCAACAATTACATTCTATTGTGGAGTTAGACACAAGAAGACTCATGAATAATTCCTCTGGACTGAAAAAATCTTGTGACTTTTTGGTTGAAAAATCGGTAGCATTATCAGTGCAAAATATTTGAATTAAGAGGGAGAATTGAGTTCGAATCATGTTACAGAAAATGGGTATGATAGAACTTACTTCACTCTTACTTTTAGTGGGAACAACCATGTAAATCAAGTGTCGAAAGGAGATTGAGAGAAGTGAGAATCTGAAGGACTAGTAGCTCCAGTTGTAAAATGTGGTTGTGTAGGCTTTTCTAGTCCCTTGTCCCCGTTTCTTGCGTTCTTTTTGCAGATGGGGATGAAGTTTCCAGCACTGATCATTGTTGTGATTTGACTTTTTACAATGACTGCACCACCTTCCACTTTTACCTTCATTATGTTCCCCTTTTACAGTAAAGGTGCTGTCACTTGTTTTGTTTTCCAACATAGCTGAGTGTGACTTTCCCGAATTGGACAGTAGCAATACCTCTTCCATATTAGGTAGATCTTTTTTTCCAAGAATTTATACCCAAACATGGTCATATTCAGGGTTTAGACCAGCCAAAAAACAATACACACGCTGCTGGTTTGTTGCCTTATGATGTAGAAGTGCATCTCCTGTGGTCTCCCACTTGATGTTTTGATACTAATCTAATTCAAAACACCACCGTAGAAGATTGGTAGCATATTATGAGACTGATAATCCTTCTTGCTTGTGGTCATGGACCTAAGCCCGAGGTCATAGTTGAAGGCAACATCCTTGGCATTAAGAAGGATCTCTGGATATATTCCTAGATTTCTTTTGCTGTTTGGAGAAACATACATGTGATGTTGATGCTTGGATCCACTGAAACCCATAACCATGGTCGTAAGTTGGAAATCACTTGTTTCCATTCAGCTTTAGTGTTGGCGGTTTGATTGAGTGAGATGATTATCTAGTTCCTTCCCATCCAGGCAAGTAAGGACAAGCTGAAACTAAAGCAAATAGTTATTGCCATTCATTATAGGCTGAATCAATATGAGCAAGATCTGTCTTTTTTGGTTTCAAAGTTGTGTGATAGCAGCCGTAGCAGCAGATGCAACAACATTTGAATCAGATTTGCTCACCTGAGTCACAGTGACAAAGAGGAAAAAAAAGGGAGGATGAAGAGGGTAGAGACACCTTTTTAGGCATAAGATTTAGGGCAGAGACACTTCTAGGAATAGAGTTTAGGGCGGGGAAACCCTTAAGAATAGAGATTAGAAGAAGATACCCTTTATCTATGTTAGTGTTTTAAGAAAGTGGTGGCTAAGGTTGAAACCTCCTCTGATACCACGACGTTTACAACATTATTCATTGATGTGATGATTTTTTTAGAAGTGATATAACCCTATATTTATAGAGAGAATCTCTAAGAGAGGATAGTGTTTTAGAACTGCTTAAGAAAGAGGAGACTTCTAAAGAGTCTGGCTAGGAACTATAATAACTGAACAGTTACAATTAATTACACTTGGACAATCATCAATAATTAATTACAGCCGAATTGCTACTAGTCACTTAATAATTACAACACCAGTGCCTATTCGGATAGACCAAACAAACAATTATCATATGATTTTTGTACAGGACCAGTGAAAGAGTTGAGGGATCTCAAATGGATATGTCCCTTTATCAAAGCAAACACCGGCGAGGGTTCTTAAAACGGATTTGAATGTGGCAGCTAAAGGGGTGATTAGAAATCATAAGAGAAACAGGTTATCTGGATTATGCTAGTACATTGGTGATGTCCCTTATGTGGTTTCTACAGTATCAGGTATTGGCATGGAAATGTGGACATTGAACGGTCTTATAGAGACTGATTCTAAGATGGTAGTTAAGTTGATACATGACCACAAACGACAAGGAACCTTTTCTATCGCTCATCAATGTATGCTCTGTTGGCTGCACTAAATGGGATGTTCAGATAGCACATATGCATAGAGAGAGCAATGTTGTGGCTGATTATCTTGCCAGTTCGGCTACTGCTGGTTCTTATCTATATCATTAGGAATCAAGCTAGCAAATTGATAGAGCAAAATGTTATCATGCTCAAATCATTGGCTAATATATATCCAATAAAACACAGCATTAAGAGCTTAGAATAAAACTATACCGATACTAAAATAATTATAAAAGACTCCTTCATAGCAAGTAACTATCTCCGGCATTGGACCCTCGGCTTCAAATCTAAAAAAAGAATCAAAAATCATTAATCAGCTTACAAGGGACATCGAAGCAAAAAAAGGTATTTAAATATAGGGGAAAGGCCAGATAGTTTATAGAAAAAGATTAATCTTTGATAGAAACAACGGTCAACACCTATCCACTCTTAGAACAAAGAGGACCCGGATATTCTTCATAAACTCCGATAAACCACTTTTCACCCCAGCTACTTAAGTACTCTCCTCATACAGCTGAAATAACCAACTTCTGACTACTAACAAACTATAACTGGAATACGAAACATAATACTAAACCCAAACAACCGCAAAACACTAATTCATCTTATTATTGCTCAGCATAAAACTAACGCTTGATATAAACAATACCAAATCGTCTAACATTATTCCCCCTGAACTTCCACCTTGTCCTAAAGGTGAGAAGCGAAATCAAGAAGGTGCTCTTTGATTAAGAAGACCAGATCCCAAGACGCTTCATGGTCTGGAAAACCTTCCTAACGAATAAGCACCTCCTGTTCCTGCCCAGCGATGTGGCAAAAGACCAATATAGCAGCTAGTTTCATAATGAGCTCCAAATCTTCAGTGAGATCAGATGAGGCATAAATAGGAGTATCAACCCCAGGTAGTGTCTTACGCAGCAATGACACAGGTAAAGTATGATGTATCCTTGCTATGGAAGGAAGATCAAGCCTATTAGCTACAACCCTAATGCACTCCTCGATAGCAAACGACCCAAAATAACATGACTAATCTTGGCATTCCTCTTAAGAGCTAGAGAAAAAAAAACTTTAAGGATGGATACAAAGAAACACCATATCATCGACAGCAAACTGCACATCCCTCCGATGTTTGTCAGCAGTCTGCTTCATTCTCTGCTGAGCTGTGAGTAACTGCGCCTTTAATTCATCCAGGAGCCGATCTCTCTCTCTCTCTTTGTTAATTGACAATTGACATCCTGAGTAAGTGAACCAAGGGGACTATAATGCATTAAGGCAGATGGGTCTCTGCCATACAGTGCCTGAAAGGGGTGATACCAGTGTTGCTGTGAAAACTAGTGTTATACTAGTACTCAGCCCAAGGCAAAGCCTTTAACCAACCTCTGGGTTTGAAGAATGAAAAGCACCACACATAATCTTACAAGATCAAGCCCTGTCCAGACTATATTAATCCCTAAAGTGGCCAAAGATCCTCAAGAGGCCTAATCCTCTTGAGAGAGGCCAAAGAACACTTCCTTAAACTATTCAATGCCTACTACCCAACATTCTTTCTCCTTTTATACAAAAAGGCTAGGATTAGTTATTTACTAAACTACCCCAGCTACTATGACTTATCATTACCTCCTCTCCCTCCACTAACAACCTTGTCCCCGAGGTTGGAAAAAAAGAATAAAAACAGCCTAAGAAAAGTCCAAGTGACAGCTTCAAAGTAGCAATAGCAGCTCCAATCAGTTGAACAAAAGCCTCCAGATCCAAGCAGCGTATAAGTACACAATGTTTGCATATTCCAACAGTCTTGATAACCAAATCAACGGTAACTTTTAAATCACAATCGTCCATATTTCCTGGAGCAAACCCATCACCAATGAGACGATGCATAAGAGCAACAACACCCTCAAATGAGTCACCAGGACTGCTCAGCTTTGCATCAAAATATGCCCACACACGATGAACATCTTGAATCAGCTGGGTCAACATCATGTCAATTCTCATCAGAATAGATGTCGAGCAAGACAGCAATATTCCTCTCATAAGAGAAGTTGATCTTCTTACGGTAGCCAAACTTACGTGGGAACCACTTCTTTTAGTAGAGGGCTGCCTTTTCTCCTTGCTAGAATCGGGCGACTTAAAGGAAGTTGACGAGTGTATGAAGGTCGACTTGGCCACACTTAATACGCCAGAACCACCACCACTACCAGCTTGATCGTGATTGACAATGCGACTAGCATGGGGTGTTTTACTGAACAAGGTGATAGTCCAGCTGAAACATTCTCAAAATTGTTGGAAGAGACATTGCCTCTGGCTGTTCATTACTACGAAATTCTTTGCGTTCCTTTTTGCCGCTTGCTTGATGAAAAAGTGAATGACCGTGTGTCTTCAAAGTTTCCTTTTTGCCGCTTGATGAATGACCATGTGTCTTTGAATTCGACGGTGAGTGCACGATGGATGGCAACAACTGCCCATGGTGGTGCCGAATCGGTGACTATATATAATGGTAGTCTTGTAGATGCAGAACTTGAACTAAGGGAAGGATTTTCCCTATTTCTTCCACAATGATTACCAGATACATCTTTCCTCCTCTCCCCTTTTTTCTTTCGTTTCAACCTTTTCTTTTTTCCTTTCTTCAGCCGAATGAACTTCCTCTGCCTTCTCTCTCTATGGACTCACCAAACCCAATGAGTCTATTACATCGTCGATGAGAGACTTCCCCATCTCGAAATCCCCATGGTTTATTATTCCTCTCAGACTTCCATTCTCATCCCCTCTGAATTCGCTTCCCTGCGTTGTCCTGCTTATTCGACCAATTTTTCCCCTCCAACTTCTCCTTATGTATCCTCTTCGTTATTTCCTTGGAAATTTGAACCATCGACTCCTCTCTCCGTGATTCTGGTTTCTTGTTGGCTCAAAAATGCACCATATCCATGGCTAAATGATCCAAATCCACTTCCCGTATCGACAATCTCTAAATCTTTCGACCCACAAGCTTTGGATATCTGGCCACGGGATCTTCCCGTAGGTGTCCATAACCATTCAAGCTATCGGAAAGCCTCATCCTCCATATACTCAGTGGGCGCTTGAAATCTATCTTGTTCATCAATGTAGCACGATGAGAAATACGGATCAGCCTTTAGTAGCCAACCTTGCGGATCCTTCTCGTCAAATATTGGAGGTTCGATGGCGTGGTTTAAAAAATCAAGCTCCTTCCTCTCCTTTGTTTCCATTGTCGCAACCTACTTCTCTATTTGAACCATCTTACTAGCCATTATTCACCATAGCTGCCCAAGACCTCGTTCCGGTACCAATTGATAAGATCAAGCCCTATCTAGACTACATTAATCCATTAAAGTGGCCAAAGAACCTCAGAGGCCTAATCCTCTCTAAGAGAGGCTAAGAAACACTTTCCAAAACTATCCGATGCCTATTACCGAACATTCCTTCTCTATTAATACAAAATGGCTAGGATTAGTTATTTACTAAACTACCCCAACTACTATGACTTATCATAATCTTCCAACAAATATTTACCACTTCAGTCTTCCCATCAGATTGCAGATGGTATGCAGAGCTCATACACAGAGAAGTACCAGCTAAACAAAAAATTCTCCTTCTAAAAATTGCTTACAAATATCAGATCTCTATCCGACATAATAAATTATGGAATTCCATGTAAACGAACCACCTCCTACACAAACAGTACCGCTATATCCTTGTCATTATACGGGTGTTTAACATATATGAAATGGACATACTTAGTCAATCGATCCAGCACCACCAGCATAGTACAAAACCCTTGAGTTTTAGGTAGACCACTAATGAAGTCCATGGAAATAATCTGCCAAACACGGGCAAGTATAGGCAGTGGTTGTAAAACGCCAGCAGGAGACAATTTACCATACTTAACCCATTGACAGACATTGAAATTAGTAACAAACTGCTTAACAACAGCACAGATGCCCAACCAATAAACTACTGTAGATAACCTCTTATAGGTTCGTACAAAAAAACCCGAATGACCACCTGAGGGAGAAGAATGGAACTCCTTGAGTAGTGCAGGGATAAATGTGGAAGAAGCTGAAAGGACCACTCTACCCTTAAAGAACAAACGGTCATTTTGCAAGGAATAATCAGAATGCGCATCAGCCCCTCACAACCAGGTCTTGAACATTTTTTCTCAACTTAACAGCACCAGCAACTTCATCATCCACCTGTTTCCATCATTCAAATACAATTAGACATTGGAGAAAGTTTTACTGGTTCCCTCATTTTAGATAGAGCATCAGCTGCCACATTCTCTTTTCTAGGCCTATAAATGATCTCGAAACTAAAACCAGGTAACTTTGCCACCCATTTATACTTGTCCTCAATCATCAACTTCTGCTCCCATAAAATGTTTCAGGCTTTTCTGGTCAGTACAAATGACAAAGTGGCATCCATTGGTTCCCTCATTCTAGAAAGAGCATCAGCTGCCACATTATCTTTCCCACGCCTATAAATGATCTTAAATTGAAACCAAGTAACTTTGCCACCCATTTATACTTGTCCTCGGTCAATAGCTTCTGCTCCCACAAATGTTTCAAGCTTTTCTGGTCAGTACGAATGACAAAGTGGTGTTCCAGCAGGCATCATTTTTAGACCGCAAAGACCACTACCATCAATTCCTTCTATACACAGACTTGGACAGAGCTTGAGGTGAAAAGGATTAACTAAGAAGTCCAATGATCTATCATTTTGCACATATACTACCCATATACCCTTTCCCAATGCATCTGTCTCCACTACAAAGGATTGATTGAAATCGGGCATAACTAATATGGGTACGGAAGTAAGAGCTGTCTTGAAGGCCTCAAAAGCAAACTGAGCAGTTTGCTTCCAGTTAAAAGCATTTTTTAACAGATTAATGAAGGGTGCAGCAATGATCTCGTAGTACTTCACAAATTTTCTATAATGCACGGTAAGGCCCAAAAATCCCCACAACTCCTTAACATATTTAGGTACTGGTCAATCAATTACACCTTGGAACGATCTGCCTCCCCCCTCCCCGCTATAGAAATAAAATGCCCCAAGTACTCCAAGCGAAGGAGACAAAAGCTAGATTTCATAAAATTCACCTTAACTAATGCTGCTGTAACAGTTCCAAGGTGATGCGCAGATGTTGCAAGTGTTCTTCCACCCACTGTAAACTAAAATGTCATCAAAGAATACTAAGATAAACCTGCATATAAGGCTTAAAAACATCATTCATTAGGTCCTGGAATATTGCGTTCTTCAACCCAAAGGGCATTATAAAGAATTCGTAATGAACCTCATGTGTCTGGAATGTTGTCTTTTCAACATCTGCGTCAGAGACTCTAGTATGATGATACCCAGACTTCAAGTTAAGCTAAGAGAATACCGATGTCCCATGAAGCTCATCCAATAATTCATCCATAGTAGGCAGTGAGAATCTGTCAGGAATTATGATATTATCATAGCCCTATAGTCCAAACAAAATTCCCCATTCACCATTCTTCTTTTTCACCAGCAAGATAGGGCTAGAACAAGGACTTGTACTGTTCCGGATAAATCCTGTAGAAAACAGCTCCTAAACGATTCTTTCAATCTCATTCTTTTGGTAATAAGGGTACCGATATGGTCTAATATTTGGGGGGAACAAGATCAGGTTGCAGGTTAATAGTATGATCATAGAATCAGGAAGGTGAAAGGGTATCAAGAGGGAAAATACCTCAGGAAACTTCGACATGAGAACGCAATGGTTCCGAAATTTCTCCTCCCAACTCTGAATCCTTACTGACCAATTCACAGGCACATAACTACCACCAATCTCCCTGATTCTTCATCGACTTCAGTGCGGTTTTCAAGCCAACTCCATTAGAGTGGTAACTCGAGTCCCCCACCAAAGGAACTAGTTTACCATGCCAAGCAAATTTAATTGAGAGTTGCCCCCAGTTGGTTTGAGTGTCACCTAAAAAAGACAAACAATCTACCTCCAACATCAAGTCAACACCCGAGATCGGAAAAGACAAACAATTTAATCTAAATTGAGCACCTGTAAACATAACTCAAGAATTCCAGCAAACACCCTGGCCACTAATGACTTCTTCATTTCTGACAGCACCAAAAAAGCAGACTTATCAATCTCCAATAATTAAGTTCTGCGCTAACTCGGACTTAATGAAGTTGCGTGTGGCCCCACTATCAATTATAATAAGAACATACTTACCAAGAAGGTTGTTGACAAGTTTCATTGTTCTCTTAAAGGGAATGCCATATAAAGAGACTTGGGACAACTCAACAACACACCACCCTGGTTTGATCATATCATCTGGTGGACTTGATATAAGCTCAAACGCTTTATCCTATCCATCCCCACCATCCGTAGTAGAACCTATAAACCTGCAGTCTTGCAGTGATGACCTGGGGTCAACTTGTATATGCATCGAAAGCAAAGGCCATGTGCTCACCTCTTCTGAATTTCAACATCTAGAATTTTACAGAAAGAGGTCGCTCATGTGCTAGGGTTAAAGCCCGCAGATGATTAAAGTGAAATATAAGATGCAATTCAATCTATCGAACTAGGGATCTTGCCCTAAACTTTAAGGAATCTCACAAATCTTTTCAATTTGGCTAGAAATTCCAATATCAGGCGACTTGGAGTTGTAAGCAGTGTGCGGACGAATGTTCCAAGAGCTAACACGACGGCTATGCATCTTGCTAGCCCCACCAACACCCACTGGATTTTTCATGATCTTCAATATTATGTGCTAATCTCATTCTCTCACAATGTTTTTAGCTAAAAAAACATTCCTTTTCGAATTGTCTCATTCAGCCCACTAATGAAGATCCCCCTCAGCACCTCATCAGAAGCGTCTGACAGATAAGCTAAGTGGTTCTCAAAATCCCATTAAACTCTTCAACTGAACTCTTCTACTTGAAGGTACTGAGCGTCTATAGTGGATTACTATTGTGCGTTGTCCGAAAAAGTTCAAGTTGAACCTTGAATTATGACCAATCTGGGATACTGAAGTGATTTCCCATCCATTCATACCAATGAAAGGCCCCTCCATCCATGCATACTGCCGCCGCCTCAACTTTATCAGCAGTCACCACTCCACTATAAGCGAAATAGCGCTCCACCTTGTAGATCCACCCTTGTGGATCCTCCCCATCAAAAATTGGGAGCTTCAGTTTGCACACCCATAGCTCCTCATCAGACACGTTAGTATGACGCCTTCAAGGGACTCTTCGCGCCTTCTTACCTTGGTCACTCGATCGAGACATGAATGGCTGAAAGTCTTTTTGCATCTTTGCCACCATCAGCGTGAGATTTCCTATCTGGACAGCAAGATCCGCAAACGATACCCATTGACACCCTAAGAGTTCAATAGACGTTAGTTTGTATAGAGGGTGCAGCCTTGCAATGGAGCATTAGGTTGAGAGTAGAGGTGATCATTCATGGTTTTTCCCGGCTTTACCGATACCTAGCCCACCCGCCCAATTTTTGTTATTTATATATACAAGTAATAAAATTTAGATAAATGGTATCAATATTATTATATATATCATATTATAAATTTATTTAAAAATAATATATTATATGCAATCAGGCCAGGTTTACTCGCGGAGTCACAAATGTGTTGCGGCCCAACCAGGTTATTTTAGCAGGCTTGTCAAGACAGCTAACCGGGCCCAAGCTCGTCGGGCTTGTCCCCGGTTCGGGCCAGACAGCTTTTGATCAACTCTAGATGTGAGACAAAAGCGGCCTCAAATTACTGGGCAGAGTTCAAAGTAGAGCTCATCCAGCGCGATGGGGATGGAATCCTATCGAATTCGTATGGCCTATATCAATAGTGAATCAGTAGGGTACGGTAGCAAAATACACAGATGAGTTTCTGGCTCATGTGGCATTTACACCAAGCTTGTTGTTGGCACAGAGTTTAGGGCAATTTCTAAGTGGACTACAAAAGGAAATTAGGGTATAGATTTCATTTTAGGACACTACAGACTTGTACCGTGTTATCAATTTGGTGGTGGAAGTAGAACGGGAACTAGAGTCGACTGGAATATTGGCACCAAAGGAAATAAGAGGGTCTGGTGCTTCCAACTCATGGTTTGGACTCGGCCTTAGATCTGGGCCAGAGTTCTCTAGCCAAATGTGGGGCTCAGACCCATATGTCCCAAATAATAGCCAAAACTACTCTAACATAATAACCCAACTTAATTTTCGAGATGAACTGAGACGAGGATGACATGGCTTCATAGGTGGGGCATATGGAACGGGGGCCGGTCTACTAAATTTTCCCAATAGTGGGGGGTTGTAGATCACTTTTTCATCGGTGCAGGGTATAAGGTAAAAGATCAACAAAACACAAATGGATATAGACACACTAAAAAAGGGAATTTGTTTCCGGCTCAGGCATCATCACAGTAAAGCTACTCTCGTCCAACTCGGTTCTGTTTTGCCCAAAGTTTTGATGAACTTAGAGCCAAGGGGCTCTGATTTTTAGTGTCTTCAACCATTCACACCATGGCATGTGTGCAAAAACATGGACCTTCGAATACTGATTGTGGGTGACAACGAGGATCCTGAGGGGAGACCGACACAACCTCATCTTCTTGTCATGGATCTCTCTTAAACTCTGCATAAGGATTCAACCAACCATCAACAATGAAGTTTTAGGGAAAGCTGAACTGAAAAAAATCATACTCATGGTACATAGTGGGGCAGCCACAATTTCATCGTCATGAGGGTTCACATCTATGTTTACCATGGATGGACACTCAGTATGGAGTCTACTTAGGCGATGGTTTCCAGGGCAAGAGGGGTCTGCTACAACTTTTGGTAGAGTATTTTGGAAAGGGGGGCTCAATCAATTGGCCATGTCATAGAGGATGTTTCTCTATCAACAATTGTTACAAGAAGATGTTTAGAAAAGATCCATTGGTGGAGTGGGACAAAGTGATTTGAAGCAAAGAGAATTTCTTTCGGAATTCCATTATTACTTGGCTAGCAATCTATGGAAGACTTGCAACTAAGAATAGGCTTAGAAGTTGAGGGATGATAGCTGATGACAAGTGTGTTCTTTATCATGATGGCAGGGAATCAGTAAAGCATTTGTTTTTTGAGTTTGGGTAATAGTCTGGAACCATTTTAGAGGGATTAGATGTTGTGCCCCAGTTTTTTTTGTTTCTAGTTTGCATAGGGTGTTTCATGTCATTCCAATCTTATGTTAGTAAGTTTATGTCATTTTTGGTTGCTTATATTAGCTTAAGAGAAGATGAGGGCTTTAGCGTCATTTGACTTATAAGTATTTTAATTAGGAAGAAGTTTCCTAATTTCATTTTTATTGTCCCTCTCACATTCCTGGCTTCTTACCTCGTCAGTTCATGTTCTCCCTCTCGCTCTGCTCTTCTCTTTCAACTTCCTCCCTTTGCTTCTTTTCTATTCTTCTTCCTTCCCCCCAATGTCTAATTGCTGGGATAATCTGCTCATGGAATTCTGTTCGGTCAGTCGGTTGTCCTTCAGGTTCGTAGATTGTGGAATTTTTGGTATTTGTCCATTGTCTGTTTCCTCATTGTTTCTAATTTTGGTTTTCAAACTCTGTTCAATTCAATCCGTTGTTCATTGAGTTTGAGTAGGGATTCGAGGAGTGTGTTGTGTGGAGTCCATAGAGTTGTGCAATGTTTCAAATGTGAGGTAGAAAGTAGATGGATTTGGTTTGGGTGTGTTCAACCATGGGGGTTCTAAGTTTCGTTTTGTTACTGATTGTGTCTGATTGATCCTTTGATTTTGTTGTGAATCTGTAATGGGTTTGATCTGTGTTTTTCTCTGTTAAAACCACATGGAAAGTTTTAATTTGCTTATTCTGATACGAAGAAATGATGTTATATCAATGGTGATTTCGTGGCTCTGTTTGCGTTCTAGATTTACGGATTTTGTACTGTCCTGACGTCCGGATGGTGCTCCGGACGCTTGTGTTTTAGTGATGGTTTTCTGATGTCCAAACTTTCGTCTAGAAATGTATGTCCGGACAAGGTGTGAGGACGGGTTCTGGATTTACAGTTGAGCTTGTGTCCGAACATGCAAGTCCGGACACAAGTCTGGACACCTTGTATGCTCTCTTTCGAACTGTGTCCGGACATTTAGGTTCGGACAGATGTCCGAACTCCTTTGAATTTTAAAACCCAACATGCATTCGGACTTGTAAGTCTGGACCCATGTCCGGACATGTGTATTATGAAGTTCGGCATGCGTCCAAACATGTATGTTCGGACACATGTCCGGACAAGCTTCTGATTGCGCCTAAAGTGTTTGTTTGAGCTCCTTTTTTACTTCCGTTTGCGGGTTTATGATCCCCTAAGTGTGTATAACCTATTTTGACATATTTTAGTATGTGTTTACATGTAGTTTTGTTCCGTAAGCATTCGTTATGCTTATGATCTCTAATTTGTTCTGAAAGTGTGCTTCGGCTTTTGATTTCTGTTTGGCTCTCCGTGTTGTGCTAGTCTTGGTATAAGACTTTTGTTTCTGCAACGAATTTTTTTCGTTATGTTTAAAGCAATTGTGCTTTGGTATTTGTATTTCACAATACCTTCTGTTCTGAAAGTTTTAGCTTTCTGATTTAGGACCTAGTGAATTAGACTTCTGAGCCGTGGTTGACTGGGTCGAGTTAACCTGTAGCATGCTGTGTAGGACGTACTTCTGTTTTCTGTTCCTCAAGTTTTCCTGGGATGATTAGGCACCGACAGGGCCGACAAGGATCTCTATCCTTTCTATGTGCGATCCTCTGATCCTTGGGTCCATGACCCTTTCTATATGTGTGTGTTGTGAGCTAGTGTCCCGCTTGTATTTGTAAAGTGATCTGTTGTGAACCACTCTGTCTGATCTCTGCTCTATTTTGAGAACGTTTCATTTGTGAACTCTGTGAATCATGGTTTATGAATTTGCTCTATTTCTGCTTCTGATGTTGATCATTTGACTTTTGTTTTCCGAAAGACTTTTGATTTATGCAATGCTTCTGTGTTTAGTCAATTGTTTGACTTCCGCTTAGCTCTGCTCTGTTTTGGACTTCAGTGTGTTTTGAAAGTCTTCTGCTTTGATTTCTGATCTGTTTTGCTAAGCGTATAAGATATCTATATGTATGTTCTGTAACCTGTTTTGGGCATGCTCAGCTGATGGAGTTTATCACCTGTTGAGCTATGATTTGCTCACCCCTATCTCCGTCTGATTTACAAGTTTAGCATTTGGCTAGAGATCTTTGCTTTCGTCTTTAGTCTGAGTTCGATTTTGTATTTGAATTGTTGGCCTTGTGGCCCTTTTATATTTTGCCAAATTTTGTACGTTTTTGTTAGCTTCCGCTTTGTCAGTGAATGATCAAGCTTTGTAGCTCTGATTATGTAATATATGAGTATTTTACTTCAGTTTAGGTTTCATGAGTGTAACCTTGCGTATCTTAAGTAATAAGTGTGCGGCGTGTGACGGTCTCATAACCAGAGTGGTTTTGGGGTCGTTACATTAGAAATCCAAGAGATTGGGATAGGATATTTAGGTGGATTAGTAGAATATGGGAAAAAAACTGTTTAACAGAATTAACTCTTTAGTGTTCACTGCACTCATATATTGTATATGGAAGAAGAGGAACAATAGGATCTTTCGGGATCTCTTTTGTACCGCACAATGTGCTGACCGAGTAATTAGGGCATCAACACTTTGTAACTTATAGGTCGTAAAGCTATATCAGTTCTCTTGTGATGATTAATATACTACTAATTATAAAAAAAAAAGGTCGGCTAGAAGTTGTTCCATGTAGATGGTTTAGAAGTATGTTCGGGATATTATCATTTTCCTTTCTATGTAGGGTTGACATTATTTAGGGTGTTGCACTATTGCTTAACTGATTACCTTGGGATACCATAATTGGTCCAAAATGTATATGAATTTTTGGGTAAGGGATAAAGAGGAGATATGTCTTAAAAGGGGACCCATCATTGTCACACCGATCAGTTGGCCCAAAAGCAATAAGCAAGAAACAAAGGGTTGAATACATTGCAATATTATGGGAGACCCAAGAAGATGAAGGTAGTAGCAGCTTGATGTCGGACTTAGAAGGGGCACAACCGCAGGCAATCTCAACCTTGCTAGAAAAAAAATAAAGAGCTCTTCTAGATTTCGGAAGGGTTCCATCTGAAAGAAGTGTGGAGCACCAGATTCCCTTGCAAGTAGGTTCAAATGCATTTAATGTGCAACAGGGGTAATACAACCTATATCAAGCCCATTTTCTAGCCCAAGGATGTTGGTTAAGAAGGATTGTGACTGACGTTTCTATGTAGACTACTGAGCCATAAACAACATCACCATCCATGACAAATAACCCATTCTGGTGATCCAGGCTTTGTGGACGACCTCCATGGCGCCAAATACTTCTTTAAAATTGATTTGCGGTCCGATTACCATCAAATCAGAGTTGCAAGGGCGGACATACATAAGACAACTTTTCAAACCCACTCGCGTCACTACAAATTCTAGGTGATGTCGTTCGGTTGACAAACACACCCGCTACCATTCAATATGTGATGAAAGATTTGTTTTGGCCTTACTAACGCAAATTCATCCTAGTTTTCTTTGATGATACTCTGATTTACAATGCCACCTGGGAGGACCATATTCAGCACTTAAAGGTAGTGTTTACTTTGCTCCATGACCACAAGTTTTACGCAAATCAGAAGACGTGCTGTTTTAGACAAAAGATGGTAGAGTATTTGGGGCATGTGATTTCAGTGGATAGGAGTACCAATGGACCTCGAGAAAGTATCTGCCATTAGAGTGGTTGGTCCCTCGTACAGCTCGAGGAGTATGAGGTTTCCTTAGATTAACTGACTATTACCGCCATTCCATTCTAGCATACAGAATTATTGCCTGCCCACTAACTGATCTGTTAAAATAAGAGGCATCCGCCAGCTTTGTATGGACAGCAGAGGCATAATTGGCTTTTTGAGTGTTTAATTCAAGTGGTCACGATAGCACCAGTATTGATGCAGGATCACAAGCCACTAGCATTTTTCAGCAAGGCGTTAGCACCCCGGAACTTATCCAAGTCCACATATGAGAAAGAAATGATGGATGTTGTCTTAGCCATTCAGCATTGACGGCCGTATTTATTGGGGCAACGTTTTCGAGTTCGTTCTGACCACAGCAATTTGTGAAACCTTTAATAACCAATCACCACTCCGGCATAACAACATTGGTTAGCAAAGGTGACGAGATACGACTTTAGTGTGGAGTACAAACCGGGGGTAAATTTATGGGGCAGTCGATGCCTTGTCTAGGAGAGGTCTGAAAGGATAGTTACTTGCAATTGTGATCCCTTTCTAGCGAGATGCTCATTAATCAAGGAGGAGGTACACAAAGATCCCCACTGTCAGCAGATCATCCAAGAAATTATGCAAAATCCTCAATCACACCCTCTCTATTAACTGTTGAAGGTACGATTGTTTCGGAAGGGACGAGTAGTTATGCCTCCTAGTTTGTCTTGGGTACGATGGTTAATGGGGGAGTTTCACTCAACACCCACAGGTGGTCACTCAAGAGCATATCAAACCTATTGCCAGCTGGCACTTAGCTTTTACTGGCCCAAAATGATGGAGATGGCACAAATTTTTTTGGCTGATTGCCTCATTTATTAGCAAAGCAAGTATGAGATACTATCATCGGCTAGGCTGCTACAACCTTTAATTTTGGATGTGGTATGGATTGATATTTCCATGCATGGAATTTATCTCTAGACTGTTGTGATCAACAGGGGTGGACTTTATCCAAGTGGTGGTGGACCCCTCAGTAAGCAGTCATTTTTAGGCTTCCACCACCTTCAGGTTTGTTGCATACTTAATTGCCAAGGAAATTGTTCACTTGCACAGAGTACCACACTCAATCATGAGTGATCGGGACCCGTTGTTCTTGAGCCAGTTTTAGCGAGAGTTTTTCGTGGCATTAGGGGACAACACTGCGCATGAGCAGTGACTACCACCCGAAGACAAATGGGCAAACTGAAGTCCTTAACCACTATTTGGAAACAGAACTTCATTGTTTCGTGGTTGTATTGGGCTGAATATTGGCACAATCTAGGTTTTAAACTACGCGATGTGTGGCAAGGAGTTATGGCTCTTGAAGTGATGTGTGATGTGATGCGACGAGAATCTCACCGTCATTACGGTCAATTATATAATATCACCTATAAGTTGTTGTGATACTACACTTTGTATATACAAACAAAATTTAACATATCATATGACATACAAAACTCTCCAAAATATCTTTAATATCTTACTAATTTATCATACTACCTATTCGCATTGAAAAAAAAAATTATGGATAAATTTTTTAAGGTTACGACTATCTTACCATGTACGACTGGTTGTTTGGTGGCTTAACTTGTGCTACTGTCTGGCTGTTGAAAATTGGAAAGGAAAATCGTTGTCCACCACACTTCACACTCCACACCACCTTGACTAGTGGATAGATCACTTGGAGGTGGGAATTTGGACTAAGGAGAGGAAACAGACAAACGCCAAAAAGGGGAATTTTTCAAGGGGAAACGGGAGTGTGGAATGGGAAATGGGAAAGTAACACGAATGAGTAAGTGATTAAAAAATCCACCGCGAGTAATTTGGCTCCTTTTTCCTTTTTCTTTTACTTCCCAAATGTCAATGTTTCAAGAAAATTCAAAAAAAAAAAATGAAAAAGGAGCGCTGCACACCTTGCCTGCACTGTTGTGATTGGCTGATTGTAGCTTCGCATCGCATCTTGCGCGCCTCAGTCGCGCATGATGCGGGATTTTTAAAACCAAGGGCGTACAATACAAACTTACATGCTGCTTTAGGTTGGACCCCTTTCAAGATGGTGTATGGGTGACTTCCACCTACTATACATCAATTCCTGCTGAGAGAATTTAAAGTAGCAGCAGTAGTAGAAGAATTTATCGATTGAGGGGAGATATTTAAGACAACGGCATCACTTTCACTTGCAGCGTGCTCAGCAACGACAACTAATTCAACTAATGCACATAGAGGGAGGTACAGTTTCAGGTGAATGACATGGTTTTCCTCAAGTTACGGCCGTATAACCGGGTCTCAACAGCAAAGCGAATCTGTCAAAAGCTAGCCTTTAATTACTAAGGACCTCGTTTGGTCACAGAGGTGGGTGCTGTAGCCTACCACCTGCACCTCCCATTAGCCTCCATATTCATCCGGTTTTCCATGTGTCTCAATTGAAGAGGGTATCAACTGATCAAGCGGTACAACCGGAGCTTCCCCTTTCCATAGCCCCGGACGAACCACAATACATTCGAAAGATGATTATTGTGGTTCATTCTCGCTTACGAGCAGAACACCCACGTCATAAGCTGTTGGTCCAGTGGCGCCATAAGCCCTTTCATAAGAAGCTATATGGCTGAGCTGTGTTGAATTACAGGCCCAATTCCCTTTTTCTAGCCTTGTGGACAAGGCTTGTTCTAATGGGGAAGGGAATCTTAGAAAATTAATTTCTAAAGGATCAGACTAGAAGGTTTATGTGAGAAAAGGGAAGTTTGACTCGGGGGGAAAGAAGAGGAATAATTAAAGGATAAAGTAGAGAGTTTAGGCAATTATCGTTTACGTTTGAATAATTACCTTTTATTATTTGTAAAATTACCTTTTATGTTTGAATAGTCATAATAAACACGTAGGGAGGAAATTTGGGAAGTAGTGCCTACAAATAAAGTATACGGGAAGGGTAGAGGACTGTGGAATTACTTGAAAGCTAACTAGTGTAAGTGTTTAAAAATTTGGGTGGTTAAAAAAGTAGTTCCTCTGTTCTAGAGAAAATTATTCCTAGCAAAAAAAATATCTAACTCACGCTTACATAGGTTGGAAAGCCCATTTCATTTATGGTGATCTTTGATCCTTAATATATAGCTTACTTATAAAAGCAAACAAGGGTTCCTCCCCTTTTTTCAGTATCCCCTCTTTATGTACAGGCATTTGTATGACATCCAATCAATACCAGCTTCTAATCAAGGAAAGATCAATGTAAATAACAGGATCTTATTTCTACAAAGTTGACATAGACGCTACCTGCCTAGATAATCACAATTTATGGCGATCCATTTCTTGAGATCATAATCAAATCAGATTTCAGCACACCTGGAAGATCGAAGGACATGATATAAAAAATACCAATGTTCATGAAACCATATATCCATCCAAAAGCAGGATCCAATAGATTGATGGAAGCAGAACTGCTCTCTGTTAGGAAAAGACTGATTAATGGGACATAAATGCCGAGTAAAAACCGCTTATATCTCATCGGCAGACATAGAGAGGACATGTTCAAGACCACAAATGCCTTGGTTTCTACTAAGCCTTTATCCAGCTTATTACCAAAAGTAACTCAAAGATGCCAATATAAAACATAACAAGATTTAGAACACGTAATATTTGAGTAGAAAACCTGATCAAGATTGCACTCATTTACACGTCTCAATGAATGGGGTATGTCAACAAGCTCTCCAGCAGGCATTGTGACAGATACTTGCCAGCTATATGGAATGGTTAGAAAGAGGTATATTAATAAGGACAATGAGTATGAAATTAATACAAATATATATACACAACTTGCAACCAAAGCGGGGGACTTTGTTAAGATTCCAAAATTTATTTAGGTTATTTCACACCAATTATAAGAAATAACCTAACGCTCATCTCATGAAAGAACGAGCTACAAACCTAAATAACATTAAACAACATTATCATTCTTAAGTGTGAACAAACAAATACAGGTCGTTTGGTACCAGAGAATAGCATTATAATTCTTGGAATTGCAGCTATTCCCATGTTTGGTACGAAGAAAACTAATTCCAGGAATTTGGCTTATTCCAAATTTCTGGGAACTCACTGGGAATAGTATTCCCTACTCAAACGCTGGGAATTGCTATTCCAAATGAGTGACCAGATTATAAAAATACTCGATAAAGTTAAAATATATGTAGATTTCAATTATAATCTTTATTTGTTATTCATTATTAATATTTTAGGTACAATTATCTTATAATATATATACATACATATTAATTTTTCAAAAATATTTTTATATATTTTAAAAATAAAGAAATAACCCATTTTATTATGAGAAAATATATTAGATGTTATATATATTAAAATATAATATATTACATATTTAATATAAACAATCAAATACTATTAATACTTAAAATAAGGTTATTTTAATTTTAAATGGAATAAATAATACTATTGAAATAAAAAAAAATATTTCTTACTAATACTAAAATAAGTGACTAAACGAATATATATATATGTATAGCTATCACTTCCTGATTTTATATTATATATTGTTCTATTGTTGACAAAATAATTATTTATTTTATTTTAGACATACATTTTTTGTTAAAACAATACATTTAATTTTATCAAATATTACTTAATGAAATTCAAAACTATAAATTCAAATTTAATACAGAATATGTCAAGAAATGAGAAATAAAGTATATTAGCATATAAAATTGTTCTTTTATTATTAAGCATGGTATAAAAGCTACAATTACTTTGATATAGTTAAAACCTAATAGCATGTAGAAATAAATACTGATTACTAATCATTAGGAAAAATACTACAAATATTTTGTACTATAATAATTTTAATATAATTAAAATTTTACTTTATAATTTTATTAGTTTGTTCGTTTCCTTGTAAAATGTTTAATTAATTTTGAATACTTAGTAATAGTTTTAAAAGACTATTTTTCCGCATCTACAAATTATATTAATCACATTCATATTACATGCTAGTATAATGTTTCTTTTATGTTCTATACCTAATAATTATAAGTTTATATTCATAGTATCAATTTAATATTATCTAGAAAATTTAAATAGTATAATTTTTTTAAATAATTTATTGACTTATTTTTTGGGGTTTTTAAAGTATGAAAAGTAAACTTTATTAATTATTCTGTAACAAATATATGTATATATATTTACATATTTTCAAGTTAATATACATAACTAAAATTTATAGTTTATCATACAACAAATACTAATAATGTGTTGCTTTTCAATAATAATTTGTGAGTGTATACTTTATCCAATTCTATTCCTATCATTATTCTGTCAACCAAACAAAGAAAACATCAAATTCCAATTATTCACATCATAACAACCAAATGAGGTCATATTATATTCTAAGAATTCCATTCCAGTAATCTTATTCTAGGAATTAAGATTCTAATAACCAAACGACGGCTACAGTATGTGGCAAGTTCTAGAACTACATGATCATTCTTAAATGTGAACAAACCAAGATTGTTATCAATTATTTCAGCTCAGCTCACTCAAAGCTTGGTAATATCTCAAACTCCATCAGGCTCAAACTGAAACTTCAACAATAAAAAATAGATCATAGATCTGAGCCTTAAATGGGTGTTCATAAGGCTTGTGAGTTATATGGAAGTTTATCAAGCTTTTTCAAGAAGTGAATGACTACCTAAATTAGCATAGTATGCTCAAGTTCTGAAAGCTTTAAATCATAATCTAGTTGAGCTTAGAGCCTATGGATGGTAGGCTAGCTTGATGATGATCAGGGGCGGACCCAAGGGGTTCCGGCGGGGTCCCGGACCCCATAGCTTTTCTGACAATTTTTTAAAGTATAGTTTTAATAACATAAAATTGAGTAAAATACTAAAAGTTGATAATAATTTAGTAATAGAAACATGTTCATATATGTAAGGTTGTAATGCTTAATAAATTTACAATCACACATTTATATTTAATATATGTTACTGTCAAAAAAAATTTGGACCCCATGAAATTTTGCTTCTGGGTCCACCACTGATGATGATAGAGCGCAAAAGAACCAAGGAGGTAGCAACTATAAAGGTAGGGCAAATAAAAATGCTAACTTATTCAACTATTGAGCACTAAATTCATATAGACGGAATAAACATACCTATCCAGACGGCAAATAGGCCCTGAACAAGCTTTTGTAAGAGATCTTTTAACAGCTGATTTCCAGGCAAATGGAAATGATCCACCCTGTAAGTTATCATTCAAGAAGAGTAAGACTACGAAGAAACCGAAAGTTTCGAGATACAGAAAGGAGATAAAAGAAGAAGCCCACCCAACCGAAGCTCCTTGATAAGTCATTGCCAGTACCAAGGGGAATAATGGCTACAGGAGGAACTGGTTCACGAGCTTGTTCTTGGAGTACTCCTAGACTCCCAAGTATCCAACCAACAGTACCATCTCCTCCTGCCACCTGGACATTGTGATTATATTTTGAATTTAATATTAAAAATAGTTTTAAACTTGGTAGTCTTAGACAAAATATTGGTTAAAAGTGACTTTTGAAGCATTTATGGTGAAAGCTCATTTTATGGTAGATAAGATTCTGCCAAAATATTTTAATTAAAAAGGGCATTTTGAGAACGCTGATAGGGTATACATACCACTATTCTCAGCTTTTGTCGAATCTCTTTAGCACAGCTATCACCGTCGATAGCCAACTGCTCTAAGCAACCCAATCCATACTCTACAAATTCGTGAGGCTTGACAGTTGAGAGGTCAAAAACCTGTGTGGCCAAAGAGATACGATATGAAGTTTGAATCCAAGAGATTCTAAGAAATTACACGTTTACGGTAAAAAAGAATATAACTGATGTCACTTCATCTGCCAATGACAATCCACTCCGTTCGACATGGTTGTTTTGTGGTTATTTTGGTCTGGCTGTTTTGTGGTTGTTTTATATGTGGCAGTATATTATTGGAGTAGAGCGTAGGACCCACGTGGGGACCACCACCGAACGATGCCTACCGATCAAAGGAAACCTGACTCTCATGGGATGGAACGAGTTACAACACTAGAAGAAACTATTAATACCATAGATATGATTTACCCGCAACACGTACATTCCAACCAAAATCCATGACTTCAGGTAATTTGAAGCATCGTCAAAAGGCAATCCGAAAAAAAAAAAAGAGTACCATCCAAATTTAAAAAATCAAAATGTTATGCATGAATCAAATCAGAACCATACAGGCTGCGTTCGGTAGGTTATTTTGTGGTTGTTTTGGTCTGGCTGTTTTGTGGTTGTTTTATATGTGGCAGTATATTATTAGAGGAGAACGTAGGACCCACGTGGGACCTACGTGGGGACCACCCCAAAACTACCCAATTTATGCCACAAAACAGCGCCGGTCGAACGAAGCCACACATCATGAGGAGGGAAGAATATAACTTTATTTTGCGTCCACAATCTAAACTATGTGTGCCCCAAAATCAACCAGCCCCATCCACGATCCGACTTGGGAACCACATGATTTATGTTACTAAGTTCCAGTTGAAACTTCAAAACACTAACAAATACCTCTACCATAAACTTTATCAATCTCGGGGAACAACGACAGTAACAAAAGCAATGCGCGCGAATATAGCACACACGAAAGCCCCCTCCGAGTTAAAGTTATCCAAGGTAACTTCCACTTAAGAAAAAATAACAAAGAAAAGTGCAAAGCATGCAGGTGGGGAGGGCAGAGAGGGGACCTGTTCTTCGCCCATCAAATGTTGGAGCCTGTTCTTGAGCTCCGGACCGTGCCGACCCCCACTGCGTGAGTTGATAAACACCACAATGGGATTCTCCGGTGGTTTGGCCCCGGAAACGCCGCTAATCTGGGCGGAGAAAACACCAGTGGAAATTTCCCGGGATAAAATCGCACGACGGAGGGCTTCACGAAGGTATTGAGGCATAGAGATTTTATCCTTCAAATCATCTGTGTCAATTTGCGACCCCGAGAGACCGCATCCCCTGAATGAATCGATCATCGAAGAAGTACGGACAGTAATCAGCGTGGCATCGCTCGGCTCTTGCATGTCCGTCTCCATACTCCCTGTCTCTCTGTTTGTCTCTCCGTCCATACAGTTCGTTCGATTGCTCTCATGGGCGGCGACAGCGACTACTCATATCGATGCGTCGTTTAGAACAATTAGACACAATTAACAAGTGACTGATTGATTGATAGGAATTAAAGATCAGTAATTGATCTTCATTATGGTGATCCCGTAAAGGTAGAGACAATTTCTAAAAAAAAACGGAAAGGTGGGAGACAAAAGAAAATGAAAAGAGACCGGGAAAAAAGGGGTATCACTTACCGCAAATTCGAAGTAACGGGCTGCTTGCACCGATAAATCCTACGGTCTAACCATTTGGCAGTCCGTGACTGAATTATTTTTGCTGACTGAGATGTCTTTTTATTATATTAACTTTAAATGGTTATAACTTTTAATATATAAGTCTAAAATAAAAAAAAATTATATCATTGTTCACCTAAATTCAAGCTCTTCAAAACAAGATCAGTCAAGGATATGTTTTGACAACTTTAAAAAAAATATATTTTTACATGTGTATGATGATACACTAAAATGATAATATGATTCATTAATTTTGATATTATGATTCATTAAAATTAATATTATCATTCATTAATTAATAAGTGGTGAATCAGATTACGAATACCGGAACTGATAAAAATCTTTATCGTTTTGTAGTGTATTATTATTGTTGTATGGTGTATTTTAAACCTTATATGGTGAATCATGTATTTTTCATACATACCAAATATTATTTTATATTATATTTTGTTTGAAATTTTTATTTTTATATGTTTACGATTATACACTAAAATGAAGACATGATTCACTAATTTTGATATTATGATTCATTAAAATTAATATTATGATTCATTAACTAATAAGTGGTGAATTAGATAACAAACTTTTGAACCGATAAAAATCATTATTGTTTTGTAGCGTATTATCATTGTTGTATGGTGTATTTTAAATCTTATATGACGAATCGTATATTTTTCATACATATACCAAATATTATTTTGTGTTGTATTATTGTGTAAATTTTTTTATTCTTATATGTTTGCGATGATACACTAAAATGAAGATATGATTCATTAATTTTGATATTATGATTCATTAAAAGTGATATTATGATACACTAAAATGAAGTTATGAATCATAAGTCTTATTGATATATATAGATATATATATATACATGTAATTAATATAAATTTTTGAAGTTCTCAAAACATATCCATGTCTGGTCTTATTTTAAAGAGCATAAATTTAGATGAATAATGGTATAATTTTTTTACATTTTGGACTTATATTTCTTAAGATACAATAATTTAAAGTTAATATAATAAAAATCAGTCCAGTCAACTCCAGTCAGCAGTTGACTGGACTGCTGATTGGGTGCCAACTCAATTTGCCGCACGATGTTGTACACGGCCGGCGTGCACCGTCTCCAGACTGATCACTTACTCCCTCCGTCCTGAATTGACCGTCCTGTTTGCTTTATGGCACGTTTTTCTACTTCAATATTAAGCATATAAGATAAAATAATTTTATAAAACTAAATTTTGTATTATATAGTTTATCATTTAAGGAATCATATGCAAAACTTAAATTTCCAAAATTAATTTATCTTATATGTTAAAATTGAAGTCAAACGACATGTCCAAATAGTAAACAGGACGGTCAATTCAGGACTGAGGGAGTACTTTTTTTATGGGGTTCACTTTTAAGAATATAGTACTCCCTCCGTCCTGAATTGACCGTCCTGTTTACTATTTGACATGTCGTTTGACTTCAATTTTTAACATATAAGATGAATTAATTTTGAAATTTAAGTTTTGCATATGAATCCTTACATGATAAACTATATGTTACAAATTTTAGTTTTATAAAATTATTTTATCTTATATGCTTAATATTGAAGTGGAAAAACGTGCCATAAAGCAAACAGGACGGTCAATTCAGGACGGAGGGAGTATTCATTTTAGGTAGTTGTAGTAGTTTAATTATGTTGGTTTTCCTAAAAAGAAAAAAAAGGTTATTTATGTTAGTGATTTATGTACAGATATCAGAGAAGTCGAGAGATATATAATTTAAAGTATATCATATGATTATTGTGTATGATTGTATTTAAGGATTATTCTTAGTTACATGATATAAGTTTGATTAAGCTCTTTTCTTAAGTTGGTTGTATGCGTGTATGCTTGTAATAATTAGTTAAGGAATACACAAATCTTAAGTATTAAAATAAAATATGAAATTATAGAAATATATCTTAAATTTTAAAATAATTTGTAAACTTTAAAATAAAAAAAAAATTAAAATAGACACATACTTGTAAAATAATCTTATATTTACAGTTGAACGAAACTCTAAACAATGAACTGTAGAGCTAGCTCTTGAATTATATCCTAAACTTTAAACTATATGATTGTTTTTATAAAATAAATACTAAACTAAAAGAAACCTAGAATAAATCATAAAAATTATAAAAGATAACGTGTAGTGATGTAAACCTCAACAACTCAGTTTATTGTTTCGAAACGTTTATAGTCTTCAGGTTTAACAATCAGTCAAGCAAATGCTAATAAAATATTCGTATACACAATGATTCGATATGAACGGTCAAAGTAAAAGATATATAACAGTTAGTGTCATTTTTTTCTATAATTGTGATGAAAATGATTATAGAATATTGTGTATATATGTTTCTAATCATTAGTGAAACATTTATAAATTACCGCGGATACATAAAAATAAAGGTTAAATGAAAACGTAAAATTGACTTTAACAACTCAGTTTGTCGTTTCCAAACATTTATAGCCTTCAGGTTTATCAACCAGTCAAGCTCTATAAACTGATAAACGCAAAGAAAATATTATTATACACAATGATTCGATGAAATAGCCAATGGAAAAAAATATATAACAATCTTTTCTATGATAGTGATGGAAAAAATTATATTATGTTGTGTAAATGTTTCTAATCATCAGTGGAAATGTTTATAATTATCGTTGATACAAAAATCAATGTTAAATGAATACGTAAAATTGACTGTAACAACTCATATTATCGTATCCAACATTTATAGCATTCACATTTATCAATAAGTCAAGCTCTGTAAATTGATAAATGCTAAGAAAATATTCTGATACACAATTATTCGATGAGAACGGCCAACGGAAAAATATAACAGTTTGTGTCATATTTTTATGATAGTGATGGAAACGATTATAGAAGGTTGTGTAAATGTTTCTAATCATCAGTGGAAAAAATTTCAAATTATTGTGGATACGTATAAATCAAGGTTAAATGAATATAAAATTGTCTTCAACTACTCAGTTTATCGTGTCTTCGGGTTTATCAATTAGTCAAGCTTTGTAAATTGATAAATGCAAAGAAAATATTCTTATACATAATGATTCGATGAACCAGCCAAGGGAAAAATATATAACAATTAGTGTCATCTTTCTACAATAGTGATGGAAAAAATTTTAGATTGTTGTGTAAATGTTTCCAATCATCAGGGAAAAGATAAATGTTAAACCGTAAACCCTAATAGAACGAGCTAAAAAAATTACCTTACACCACACACCCTTAAACCACCATAGGAGAGTTAAAGCGTCAAAGGATTATTTTAGGGTTTAGGGTCTTTAGAGTCGGTGGAGACATTATAAAGTGTAAAAACAACCATTGGAGTGTCAAAACGTTGAAGGTTTATTTAGAACCTAAACCCTAAATTACAAACCTAAAAATTTGCCAACTTAGTGGCAACATTATAAAATATAGAATGATTTAAAAAAAATTACCATACATCAGACACTCTAATAACCACCCTTGAAGAGTTAAAACGTCAAAGGTTTATTTTAGGGCTTGTAGAGAAGCGTTTGTTAACAAACCCTATAAATATACCGGGTCAATAGCGACATTATAAAGTATAGAGCGGGTTAACAAAATACCCTATAACTCCAAACCTCGAACCCTAAAAACCTGCCAAGAAATTAGATAATTATAAGGGTATAAAAATGAATCACAACAAAATAGCCTATAATGTTTTCATACAAACCATAAGGGCATCATAAGCCTTCCACGTTAATAAATCCTATAAATACTATAACCGCTTATGGAATCAAGGGTTTGAGGATTAAGCGCTCAAGTTTATAGATGTCAGGAATACAGTTTTATATAATAATGTAAGTAAATGTATACATTCATGGATACATTTTTAATTGATAAGAATATTAATCAAATCTACCATGTATATTTTAATCATTAATGGAATGGTTATGCACTCATTTTCACGCTTTAAACTAATGATGGATACATAAAGGAATTAAGTTGGATATATTTTGAACTATTGATAAAAAAATTAATATACTATCCTAGGTACAATTATGAAGCAGATGGAAATATTTATCATCTATTGGTATCTTTTAACTTGGTGATAATTGATAGATACAATACATATTGTTCAATTTCATTTCCCTCTTCTTCATAATTATTCAATTTTTGAATTTTATTCTAATAAATTTACAAAAAACAAACAAGAAAATAATTTTAAAGTTGACAAAAAAGTAATAATATATTATAAATATGCTAAACCATTTACTTACAAAAACTAGCTAGGGATGCAAAAAAAGAAAAACATGAATAATATAATTCATCCAAATTCATTGCTACCTCAAAACTATAATAATATATATAGATACACAACTTAATTAACAATATGTAGTAAATAAACTTAATTAGACAATCAGACTTTGAACAATTAAATAAAAAAATAAATCATGAAAAGAATGACTTTAACTACTACATATAAGAAATGAAAATTGAATGGTTCAGATAGAAAATAAAAAAGGAAAGCCAAGATTGTATCCGTCGAGGGACAAAAATTCGTTGTCTGTCACCGACGCCCGGGCTAAAGCGCGTATGATGGGACAATGGGCGCAAGAGACGAAGGTTGCATAATTTCTTTATTTGAAATAAACAATTGAGAGAATTTTGGAACATTATGAGGTAAAGTCGCAATGAGTAAAACTAGGAAAGAAGTAAATGTATATTTATTTTAGGTTTTTGATATGTCAATGTTACCGGACCAAGGCTCGCCAATTTTATCTCAATCAACTTTGTGCTGGCTATGGTAAAAGAATTGTTACAGAAATGTTTACTCAGTGTTAGCGTAATCAAGATCTTATATGGGGGATTGAAGATATTTATCCTAAATAAATAGTATTAACCTAATCGAGATTATAAGAACTTTTGTTTGTAAATAATATCTCATTTTTAGTTGAATTTTTTCTATATAGATTTAAGGAAGTTTGTTACCTTGTCATTAGTATATATGTATTGGAAAAATATCAAAAAAGGTAAGACTTTTTACAGCAAAAATAGAGTCTTTGAAAGAGAAAATAGTTGTTGATTGTGATCAACGTTTTGTCTATAATTAGACTTGAGAGTGATTATTCAAAGTGATTGAACATATCAGGTGAAGAATTTTAAAGTTGTCAATAATAAGATTGGTAGCATAATTTTCTTCTAGACACTTTGTGTCTCGTTATTTTTCTCTCTCTCCCTTCGTGAGTCTAATACTGAGTGTTAGATCCTTCAAATTACGTAGTTTCAAAGAATAAATAGAGGTAATTTCTTTCCTACATGTGCGGGCATCTTCTCTCCATTTAAGAATATTGAGTCTAACTATGGGTCAGTTATTATATCAGCTATCAGACTAGCAATTGAAAATTTTAGTAGAGGAGAAAAAGTGGGTCATGCACCAAGAACTCCATAACACCAATTTACTATTAGGTGTCGTTCACCCTCGCTCATTGTCCTACACTTGGGATAAATCCACATTTAGTTACTCCCCGTTCTAAATTATAAGTCGTTTTAGTATCCAAAGTTTGTTCGAAAATATAAGTCGTTTTAGCTTTTTGATACACTACTTTTCATATACATGCATAGTCTTAAATGCAAAAGTAACCATTAATTAGATAGAAAAGTAATATGGGTACATGTGTCATCTTTTTACTTTCGTTAATAATTGTGCAAAATTCTAAAACGACTTATTAATAAAAACGAATGAAGTACTTTATTATACTCCAGTTAACTAATAAGAAATTACAAAGTGTGTTTTAGGTAACTTTTAGTGGGGCCTACTAATGTATTGGACCAATAATATGCAATAGCTTATTGATAAAGCTAGTACTTTTTTTTTGAAAGTCAATGAACAAACAAGCGCTTAGTCATTTGTTAAACTGCTAGATAGTTACTGTACTCTTGGTCAATGAGTAAAGTATTTTTTATTAATTTTATTGAACTTTTAGATAATGGTTAGTGTACTATTGATCAACTATTAGTGGACATTGTACTCCACTGGAATGAGAAGATGTACTTCATGCAAAATCAGAGGTAAAATCGGTCCTTATTTTTATGTTCTCCTTGTTATCTTCGAAACTGAAACCTAACCCAAACCTTGCTCTTCTTCTTTGTTCAAAATGAGGGCGGATCTGGGATAAACAAGGAGGAATGGGGGAGAGATAACCCTAACTGCAAGGAATCGAGAGATCTGAAGTTAAAAGTCTGAATTCGAGCTTTTATGATTCTGAAATTGGCTTTTGTGTAGATACTGATTTCGGTTTTGTAAATAAACAATGGATTGTATTAGATTGTGGGAAAACTGAAAGATGTCTGTAATCTGGGCATTAGTCAGTAACCCAGGGTTGTAGTGCTAAACTTGAAATCTGGTGTGTTAAAATCTGGATTTTTAGGTGAGGGACTGCTAGGTCAGATAATTTTAGGTTTTGGAAATTATGATTTGAATAGAAAAAAAATCAAAATTAGGGTTTGTGGGTGTAAAACGAGAATCTTGAAAATTTGGGGTTTAATTTGGGGGTTTTTGAAAAATTAGGGTTTGTAACTTTTGGAGTTTTTGAAATTAGGTTTTTGAGAGTGGTAAGATAAAAATTGGGGGTAAAATCTGAACTAAGGGAAAATTTAGGGCTAAAACTGAAAATTAGAGTTTTAGGTCATGTAACACCCCAACTGTAAACTCCTTACTTAATGACTAATTACAGTGGAAAAATACAACATTAGCACTGACTAAAAAGGGGCGGTGTTACACGCCGTTAGCCACCCACGTGGCTAACAAGGCTAATACATATACCATGTACCGGTCTGATGGACAAGATTACCGAGCACTTATACATTACAAATTCCATTGCGTATAACTAAGTCAACACACTTACATTCCAAACTGTACCGAGTCTAATACATTCAATTACCGATATCAAACTTCGGTCTTACCCCACTTACAAATACATAAACAAACTAAATAAACTACCCATGCATAATCAGCCACCCCGTCCTACTCTCGAACGGCTGTCAGCTCCATTGTACCTGAAATGTAATGGGTGGCCCCAAAGGGGCTCAGCATCTTTGCTGGCATGGTAATCGTGCAACCCGCATACTACCGGGCCACGCACAACTAATTGTCGTCTAAGCATGCGGTTGATTATATTTAACTCATGCATGAAAAACTATAAGCACACAATACAATCAACAGGTAATCAACACTGAAATACATTCATCAAGCGTAACACATTAACGTTTATTAAATCACATTACTTGGTCTTTAGATCATGAGGGTTTTTACTTCAAGGGCTCCCTTCTTATTGGTTAACACTTATCCATTTGATTCGGGCTTCAACCTTTTACTTCTCATAATAAACTTGGTATTGTTTTCGATAATCACATACACGTACAACTCAACATTCGTCACACATGATTACATATACAACATACCTCCGGAACGGGTCACGTGAGGAACCATACCGGGGTAAGAGTTTAGTCAACTTTTATAGAGCCTAGAGAATATCTTCGTTCACATGTCGAACTCATTACATAACACATCACCGTTCTTCTTAGAGAACTTATACTTTACTTAAGATGTGTCGGATATAATATAGATCCGAACACATCGTACACAATTACTTTACTTAGATGTGTCGGTCATAATATAGACCCGATCACACTGTACACATACCCCCCTAACCCCGATCATAAGTCAAGGTAGGAGAGCCATTTATGAGGCTCGTGGGAGATTGAATTCCAAGAAGGAAAACAATCGAACAGGGAGAGAGTTGAACCTGCTATAGATATCAACTCCCATACATACACGCGTGACCAGACACTCGGATTCCTCACCCCCGATTATACATCGATTAGAAGCTCCCTTATGGAACTTATTACAACATGACACATCATAGTGTTATATGTCTTTTAGACACACACAGGGGAGGTAACACATTCACACAACACAATCCACAGTTTATACATGAATAGTCATAGTTAGAACATTCCCGTGGTTTGGGACGTTTACAACCGAATACCGTTCTCTTATGTGTTCCTAACTTGGTTAGCTAACGGGGTTAACACTTACTCGAGTTTAGACGGTATCGGTAACAACGCGGTACACAAATTAATTACAGTAAACTCAATACATGCTTAATCTTATAAAGTCGTAAACATCCAGAAAACACATAGGCATACAAGCCGGTGTAACCCGTAGAACACAGGTTGCAAGAAAACCATACCTGTCACCGAGGATTTACTCTAACGTGACACCTCACGCTCCTCAGGCAGTTTTCGAACAACTGGTATTATTTCAAATGTTTCTATTAACATCAAGATCTTACGGTATGTAAACTACTATTACTCCCGTACTTAACCCCGTTGTCCCGTTGTCTTATTTTTACTCATGTGGTTTTAAGTCTCCACTTCCACATTCATTCTAACACTTGTTTATACCCCTAATGACCTTTACATGCCATTAAACAAGTCTTAATTTTCATCTACAACCATCACCAATCAATTCCCCATCATTAGGTTGCTTAAAAACACATTCTGGGGCAATTTTAGACTGGTCCGGGTTTGTGTCCGGGGTTACAAACCCGGACCAATCCCGGAATACACATTCTGACCATTTTTTAGCTAGGTCCGGGTTTGTGTCCGGGGTTACAAACCCGGACCAACCCCTGGGACAGGTTTCTGGCTAATTTTTTAGGTGGTCCGGGTTTGTGTACCTATTTACAAACCCAGACCAAGTCTGGAACTGTAAAATTTGACAGTTTTTGAACTCTAAACTCACCTTAATTCTCACTCAATCTTTTCTAATCATTCCACATGTTTCCAAACATGTTATAACACCTTAAACATGCTCTAAACCTTCTCAAATCATTGCTCAAACTCATTGTTCAATTCTTGCTCAATTCTACAATTTTCCATTCTCATTTTTGCACTTATGCACACTAGTGCATTTCAAACTTCTCTTGATGTTTCACCACCTTCTACAAACCATTACCAACTCCTTTGTTGACCTTAGCCATTCATTCCTATCCATTCTCATCTCTATTACCCAAGTCCAATCTTTACTTTCAAGGTTACACACACTAACTCTTTTCTAGAAATTCCAAGGCACCAAAACATTATTTATGCTACAGATTTTTGCATCCCACTAACCATTCTCCAACTACCAATTTAAGGTGATTAATCAACTCCAATCAACCCTATATACATCTAGGTTCTCCAATTCATAAAGTCACCTAAAACACTCCATTTCTACAGAAATTTCACCATAACTTCGTCACAATTCTATCATGCCCAAATGCTTATACCACTCACCTATTTCCAATTCAAAACTAACCAAACCCTTAATGGGTTCTACCAGCACACAAGGTTCCATCCAAAATCATCAAACATAATATAATGCATAATCTCGAATAGCATGGCACTTAGGCCCTTAAATCAACACAATCCACAAATTCTCTCTTCTAGCTACCAACACACTTTAAACTCAATTTTGGGTTCATTCTTTTAGTTTTCCCATCCCAAATTCTAAAAGCACTTAGATCATACATTAAGGTAGATTATCTTACCTTAAGCTCATAAATTCCTCTTTTCTTTTCCAATCTTATCCACTTCTCTTTCTTGATTGAAATCGGCCAAGTTGGGCAATACACTTGCCAACCTCTAAATCATTACCCAAATGGGGAATTAGGCACTAAACAATAAACCTAGACTTATTAATTAAGCTAGGATACAAGGGAAGGTGCTTAAAGCACATAAATGAGAAATTACCTATGGAGCTCTTGAATTAGGTTTTTGTCTTGAATTAAAGGGAGGCTCTCAATAAGCTTTTGAATCTTGGAACAATGCTCACACAAAACAAGAAACAACCCACCATAAGGAGCCAAAATCGGCTATGACAAGAAATGAGGAAAATGTTGGATTTTTGTGACTTTTCTTACCTTGAATGAAAGAGAAGACTCCCTAGCTCTAGAAAATTCACTTTTCTCTTCAAATGGTGCTCTACCCATGGAGATTAAATTCATCCTTTTGAGATTTTGAAAAGAGGGGAAGATAGCTCTTGGTGAGGGGAGCAAGAATATGTAGTTTATTTTTGTTTTGGAGCTTGTATGTAGCTTGGGCATGAGAAGAAAGGGGGCTACCATGGCAGGCTTGAAAAATCGCCAAAAAATGGAGGAAGAAGGAGGGAGAATACGGTGGGGAAGAAGAGAGGAAGGAGAGAGAGGAGGAAAGTGAGGGGAGAGAGAAGAAAAGTTACTTTTGTACCTTTTTTACTTTTTGTCTTTTTGTCTTTCATTAGTTAATTAGTTAGCTTATTAGTAAAGAAGGGAGAGTGCTGAATACCCATTAAAACCGGCCCCCTTATAGTAATTAAGCTGGGGCGTTTTCGTCTTTTCGCAAGAAACGCTCGTTTAATTCCCGGTTTGGGCACTATTCACTAACCGGGCCCGTTTTTCGGATTTTTCTCATTTCTTTGATTTTAATGGTTATTAAGCTTCCATTAATATTTAATTATAGTTATATAGTCAACTATAATTTTTTTACGGGTCTGTTTGACCACTTAAAGTCACGTTTTCGGGTTTTCTCGAAAAACGTGCTTTAAGGCTCGTTTGCGTTTTTAATCCACTATATGGATCCGTTTCCATTGGTAATTGTTACCACATACTATTTAGGCCTTATTAAGCCCTAGGAATTCCTCTCGGACCCTAGTCGAGGTTATATACCTCCTAAAATAATTAAATACGCGTCATTGCATTTGTGACTTTTACGCGTTTTCCTTTTCCTTTTTTAGTTTCTCTTTCTTCACCAATGTTCTTAAGGACTTAATTAGCCTTATATCATAATTACACAATTCATTAACACATTTAAGTTCGGGGTATTTCAATCTACCCCCCTTAAAAGAACTTTGTCCTTAAAGTTCCACAATTCTCATGCATCATTTAATTAGAATACAGGGATTACTTTTACAACATAAATATCA
Organism: Limonium bicolor; assembly: GCA_023374045.1. Taxonomy (NCBI): domain Eukaryota; kingdom Viridiplantae; phylum Streptophyta; class Magnoliopsida; order Caryophyllales; family Plumbaginaceae; genus Limonium; species Limonium bicolor. The sequence continues at coordinate 122,177,060 of CM041782.1, read as the reverse complement.
CGTATCACAATACACTTGATGTAAACCTTCAAACTCAAGGGTATAGATAATGTACACTTCATCTTTTCTTAACGTGATTATTTGTGACCACTTACAGGGAGCTTCAAGAGTCATCCAACCCTGATGTGATCAGCATCAATGTTGAATTATCCTTCCACCCCAATTTGTGTTCAGTTTCCCTTGATCACATGCAAATCAAGTTCCACCTCCCACTTCAAATCCAAACAAGCAACTAATTCAAACATTTACCATTTTCTATCTTTTTAATCCTTCTAGTTATAATCACACCATCAAATAGTTCAATTATTTCACATTTTCTTATCTTTTGAGCATTCTAGTCATGATCATAGAGCCATACATCTCCAAGGGATGGAACTCTGTCCATAAATTATTTTCAATTCACCTCAAATCAACTTACCTAGGGAATTCAATTCTCACTAGGTATCTCATCGGTTTCATACCGATTCATACATCACAATACTTTTTTTTTTCAAAATCACAATATACAATACCATATTTGGTCTCAAATAAACATATACAATCGGGGTTTTAGTTCCCCGAGAGTTTATTTACTCCCTTACACTTGTACTCTCACACCAATGTTAACAAGGTAGGTACGTTAATAACAATGGTATTCGCATCTTCTGTGTGCAATTACCACAATTAAACCATGAATGAATACATATGTTCATGTAACATATGCACCAATCATCAGAACAAATTATTTTGTGCTATGCACAACATCGTTCACGTACACTTGTACGTAAACATACGCTAAGCGATTTTTTGTGCTCTACCCCCCTTAAAAGGGATTACGCCCACATAATCGACCATATGTTATCACTTAACAATGGTTTAAGACGTTCCGTCATCATGAAGTATTTTAAATTCCACGCGGTTTATTATAAAATGTGTTCTAGTCAGAGGATGTTAACCATAATGACGGTTTAGTCCTTGAACCAAGAATTCTTATTGGAGTTTGTTTAACTCCTAGCCGGTTTCAGTTCTGGCCTGAAGGGCTTCAAGACATTGATAATTAGCCATTTACTCGTATTCACTAGGTATATTCAACTTTTGAATCATGGGCCCACTAGCTTCTGCTGCGCGACCCTGATAACTTTATAGCTTGGTTCGCCCCTTTTCGTTATTCTTAATGTATTTTATATCTCCCATTTATCCCTTCTATCTTGGGAATAACGGTTTCTCCACCGACGCGTGGTATCTCTTACCGTACGCGGATTCTATAAGTTATTGGTTTTCTATCCAATCCTCTGGATATCTATTGTGCATACTGCCGTATATCTCCGTGGTTATTCACTTGGTTTTTCTGACTCACTGTCGGTTGAGGTCGAGCTACTACCTATTGTTTCCAACACTTGAGGTATGTACTATACCTATATTTGGTATTCAGTGCTACTGTAGTCACTTATTCCTAATCATGCCTCCTCATTTGGTTCTGTACAAGTATTCTTTCATTTGTACGACCTTGTATTTCCTATGCATCGGTCCTTATAGCATTTATAAATCTCTTTCCGCCTTTGTTGCGGTGGGGTTCAACTACTGTGACGGTTGGTATTTCCAACAGTTTTGTTTCTAGGTCTACGCTTAACCGACTTGCGTCATATTCATTGGTGTGTTTGCACGACTTCCGTATCCAGTACGGGTTGGTTACTTAGCAATCGGGTATCCTTGTCCCGAGGCTTATTACTTCACTTATCCTGTTAATTTACTAGGAGTACACTTCCATTCTTTATGCAATTGCAATAGGGATAAACAATGTCTTCTTCGTGAGGTATTCCGTCATATGGTATAGATTTCTGGCTTTATTGCCTAATCTGCTTACCATGTTCCTACTCATTATGCAACATCGACTTACATGACATCCACTATTATATTAGTTTTCGCTCATGTATTTCCACCATTACGCTATGTTTCGCCATTTACTTGGCTGATTACTGAACACGCTATTCTTCAAGTCTTTGAGCTCCTTGAGCATTGTTCACTCTATACTTCGCACTATACACATATAGTGGTTGCTACTAAACTGACCACTCTTCCAGTTTTCCACAATTGCTATAAAAGCTTTTTTCCGTACTATTCTTATTCAAATTATTCCTTGGTAGTAACAACATGGTCAAACTTCAACATATTTCGCTCCCGCGGTCTCACAATATCAAGAGGTATCCCCACTCTTAAAGTAGTGGTTCGTTCTCCGCTCTATTCACTTATATAACACAAACTTTTCCCTTACTGGCGCCATTTCCGGCAAAACTCCTTATGATTTTATTTAGGTTTTGTAATCATTTAAATTTACGTAACACATTTGGTTTGTGGCTTATGAGCCTCATTGCCTCGAGCTCTGCTCATTGTAGGCTGTTCACACAAGTTCCTACTTCTCCTTATACCATTTAATGGTTTGGAGGTTGTACTGGGCTCCATGACAAGGTCGTTGCATCACACTTCCTTTCATGGGAGGTCCTTTAGGAACGTCAGGTTGCCTCTTTGGCGACTTAGGGTTCTACTGTTAAGTGGGTTCCCTTCGGTGTTTAAACCGAGTATTTGTTTCAACTCTTGTGTTCTTATCACGATACTTCGTTTAACAATTGTTGACTCAGACACATTTCCAGTGTTATTCCTGGGTGTTGCTTAGTTACGCCTTGCGGTACCGTATTTCAAACTGTCTTGTTTAGAATTATAGTATCTCCCGCTTTGGGTAGACTATTAACGCTTCCTTACTTACGTTTCTTGAGACATGTCAATTGTCTGTACTTATTAGTTAGTGCACTTCGCACTTCCTGACTCTTAATCATTTTCCTGAAATGAATTCACTAATTCCTTTAGTCTCGTTAACTTAACTGAGTCCGTTCACTTCAATCATTCACAGTAATCAGTTGCTCTAGTCTGGATTTTACTACTGACCATAGTACGGAGTCGACTACTTCCTGTGTTCCTGACTCTACTCGTATACATATGTGAGGCACCCTACTGATACATTACTACTTACCTGACTAACTCATGAATGAGTCTGTCAGGCCCACAAGCTCCTCTAAAGTGCGGTCGTCCCACATTTCGTTTTCGTACACTCGTAGAGTCTGTCACACGCCTATGTGAAGTATTCTGTTGTCAACTCCTCTTATATCGTCCTATGATAACGCACATTTGGTGCTTTCTGAACTTAATCAAGGGAAATTTATCCATTGTCTGAACTCAGTACGGACTCGATCCCTTCCCTCGGGTTGATACCCCCGGGTGGTAGGATTGTTCTAAGGTTGTTCGAAGTGAACTAGGTATAACCTATCTACTGTGTGGCGCTGAGGCCGGTGTTGGTCTTCTGGTTTTAAAGAAAATCTGAAGTTTGAGAGAAATTGAGCTTAAAAGAAGATTTGAAATGAATATGAGTTTGGAAGAAAATTTGGGTGCAAAAACGGTTTGAAATAAATCTGAGTTTAGAAGAAAAGTTAGATTTAAAAGCAATTCTTCATGGTATTTAGAATGTCTTCTCGCCTTGACCGAGTCTAGCTTCTCGCTGACTAGTATATCCTTACATACCGGGGTTAGGCTGTTAAGCCCTTCCAAGGTTTTCACTCTTCAATTTCTTGGATTCGTGATCCCATAATTACTTGATTCGTTGTCATGGTACTCTACTAAGTACTTCGTAGTCGTTAAAGTCCTCCCAAATAGTCTCATTTTAGAAGCACTTGCCATGGCAAGTGCGCCATGCTGGCTGGTTATCGGTTCAATACATACAGTTTGCGGTATTGTTTTTACCCGTACCGTACTCGGTAGCCTTATTGGCTCTTACTTTAATCTTATAGTCTTGATAATAAATCCTTTAAGCGACTTCTCGTTTGTCTTGACATGATAATCATTAATCAGGGCGATTCCCCACCCTCGGAGGCCCCTACACATTTAGTTCTGTGTCGTTCCTTGTTGCTCGTCTCCCACGCATTTGCCGTGGTTACCGAGACTTGACTCTTGTTTAGGCACTACATAGTAGTCCTATTGGAGTATATTTCGTAGATATTCTCACATTTGTCCTAGCAAAGTTGATCAGGTATTGTAACATTTTGGGTTTGTAGGTTCAGAGTTATCCACTTCTAACTAGTTCTTTAGTCAGTTAGTATACCGTTGGTGGTATTATCTAATAACTGCGGTCCCGTAGACATGTGTCTCGGGTTTTGTACTTCTTCATTTTCCGCTTCTTTACACAGTTAGTGCTTTCCTTCTTGCTGGCCGGGCCGGGCTCCCTTGACTGCTAGGCATGTCGACCAAGGCTGCCGGAAATTTTGTTCTCCTATGGGTAGGATTTACAATCTTCCGCTATTAAGTGCGGGTAATGTTATTTAAACGAGAACCGTCTCCGGGATTTCCAGTTCTTGGAATCTACTGTATGACAGGTTTTGGTTCTTACAGAAATGATTCATAACAGCCAGATCGGGTATTTCCCGAGTATGAGAGGACTTTCCATCTCTCTGGCCTTCTTTTCCAAGTTATAAAACGGGGGATGTGGAGGACAAGAAGGATATTATAGGTATCCAGTACACACTGGTAATTCCTAGCTAGTGTATCTCTCACGCTATCACTCAACCCTTAAACCCAAGTCTCTAATCCTAACTCGGTACTTCTTAAGCTCAGTAATCCCAGTCATCAGAGTGATACTTCGCTCTAATACCACTTTTTGTAACACCCCAACTGTAAACTCCTTACTTAACGACTAATTACAGCGGAAAAATACAACATTAACACTGACTAAAAAGGGGCGGTGTTACACACCGTTAGCCACCCACGTGGCTAACAAGGCTAATACATATACCATGTACCAGTTTGATGGACAAGATTACCGAGCACTTATACATTTCAAATTCCATTGCGTATAACTAAGTCAACACACTTACATTTCAAACTGTACCGAGTCTAATACAATCAATTACCAATATCAAACTTCGGTCTTACCCCACTTACAAATACATAAACAAACTAAATAAACTACTCATGCATAATCAGTCACCCCGTCCTACTCTCGAACGGCTGCCAGCTCCATTGTACTTGAAATGTAATGGGTGGCCCCAAAGGGGCTCAGCATCTTTGCTGGCATGGTAATCGTGCAGCCCGCATACTACCAGGCCACACACAACTAATTGTCGTCTGAGCATGCGGTTGATTATATTTAACTCATGCATGAAAAACTATAAGCACACAATACAATCAACAGGTAATCAACACTGAAATACATTCATCAAGCGTAACACATTAACGTTTATTAAATCACAACACTTGGTCTTTAGATCATGAGGGTTTTTACTTCAAGGGCTCCCTTCTTATTGGTTAACACTTATCCATTTGATTCGGGCTTCAACCATTTACTTCTCATAATAAACTTGGTATTGTTTCGATAATCACATACACGTACAACTCAACATTCGTCACACAACAGCACACATACAACATACCTCTGGAACGGGTCACGTGAGGAACCGTACCAGGGAAAGAGTTTAGTCAACTTTTATACAGCCTAGAGAATATCTTCATTCACATGTCGAACTCATTACATAACACATCACCGTTCTTCTTAGAGAACTTATACTTTACTTAAGATGTGTCAGATATAATATAGATCCGAACACATCGTACACAATTACTTTACTTAGATGCATCGGTCATAATATAGACCCGATCACAACATACACATATCCCCCTAACCCCGATCATAAATCAAGGTAGGAGAGCCATTTATGAAGCTCGTGGGAGATTGAATTCCAAGAAGGAAAACAATCGAACAGGGAGAGAGTTGAACATGCTATAGATATCAACTCCCATACATACACACGCGACCGGACACCCGGATTCCTCACCCCCGATTATACATCGATTAGAAGATCCCTTATGGAACTTATTACAACATGACACGTCATAGTACTATAAGTCTAGTTAGACACACACAGGGGAGGTAACACATTCACAAAACACAATCCACAGTTTATACATGAATAGCCATAATTAGAACGTTCCTGGGGTTTGGGACGTTTACAACCGAATACCGTTCTCTTATGTGTTCCTAACTTGGTTAGCTAACGAGGTTAACACTTACTCGAGTTTAGACGGTATCGGGAACAACACGGTACACAAATGAATTACAGTAAACTCATTACATGCTTAATCTTATAAAGTCGTAAACATCCAGAAAACACAGGCATACAAGTCGGTGTAACCCGGTAGAACACAAGTTGCAAGAAAACCATACCTGTCACCGAGGATTTACTCTAATGCGACACCTCACGCTCCCCAGGCAGTTTCCGAACAACTGGTATTATTTCAAATGTTTCTATTAACATCAAGATCGTTACGGTATGTAAACTACTATTACTCCCGTACTTAACCCCGTTGTCCGTTGTCTTATTTTTACTCATGTGGTTTTAAGTCTCCACTTCCACATTCATTCTAACACTTGTTTATACCCCTAATGACCTTTACATGTCATTAAACAAGTCTTAATTATCATCTAAAACCATCACCAATCAATTCCCATCATTAGGTTGCTTAAAAACACATTCTGGGGCCATCTTAGACTGGTCCGGGTTTGTGTCCGGGGTTACAAACCCGGACCAACCCCTGGGATAGGTTTCTGGCTAATTTTTGAGGTGGTTCGGGTTTGTGTACCTATTTACAAACTCGGGCCAAGTCTGGAACTGTAAAATTTGACAGTTTTTGAACTCTAACTCACCTTAATTCTCACCCAATCTTTTCCTAATCATTCCACGTGTTTCCAAACATGTTATTACACCTTAAACATGCTCTAAACCTTCTCAAATCAGCTCAAACTCATTGTTCAATTCTTGCTCAATTCTACAATTTTCCATTCTCATTTTTGCACTTATGCACACTAGTGCATTTCAAATTTCTCTTGATGTTTCACCACCTTCTACAATTTATTTCCAACTCCTTTGTTGACCTTAGCCATTCATTCCTAGCCATTCTCATCTCTATTACCCAAGTCCAATCTTTAGTTTCAAGGTTACACACACTAACTCTTTTCTAGAAATTCCAAGGCACCAAAACATTATTTATGCTACAGATTTTTGCATCCCACTAACCATTCTCCAACTACCATTTTAAGGTGATTCATCAACTCCAATCAACCCTATAAACATCTAGGTTCTCCAATTCATAAAGTCACCTAAAACACTCTATTTATACATAAATTTCACCATAACTTCGTCACAATTCTATCATGCCCAAATGCTTATACCACTCACCTATTTCCAATTCAAAACTAACCAAACCCTTAATAGGTTCTACCAGCACACAAGGTTCCATCCAAAATCATTAAACATAATATAATGCACACTCTCAAATTGCATGGCACTTAGGCCCTTAAATCAACACAATTCACAAATTCTCTCTTCTAGCAACCAACACACTTTAAACTCAATTTTGGGTTCATTCTTTTATTTTTCCCATCCCAAATTCTAAAAGCACTTAGATCATACATTAAGGTAGATTATCTTACCTTAAGCTCATAAATTCCTCTTTTCTTTTCCAATCTTCTCATGTTCTCTTTCTTGATTGAAATCGGCCAAGTTGGGCAATACACTTGCCAACCTCTAAATCATTACCCAAATGGGGAACTAGGCACTAAACAATACACCTAGACTTATTAATTAAGCTAGGATACCAGGGAAGGTGCTTAAAGCACAAAAATGGGAAATTACCTTTGGAGCTCTTGAATTAGGTTTTTGTCTTGAATCAAAGGGAGACTCCCAATAAGCTTTTGAAGCTTGGAACAATGCTCACACAAAACAAGAAACAACCCACCATAAGAAGCCAAAATCGGCTATGACAAGAAATGGGCAAAATGTTGGATTTTTGTGACTTTTCCTACCTTGAATGAAAGAGGAGACTCCCTAGCTCTAGAAAATCCACTTTTCTCTTCAAATGGTGCTCTACCCATGGAGATGAACTTAATCCTTTTGATATTTTGAAAAGAGAGGAATATAGCTCTTGATGAGGGGAGCAAGAATATGTAATTTATTTTCAATTTGGAGCTTGTATGTAGCTTGGGCATGAGGAGAAAGGGGGGCTGCCATGGGAGGCTTGCAAAATCACCAGAAAATGGAGGAAGAAGGAGGGAGAATACGGTGGGGAAGAAGAGAGGAAGGAGAGAGAGAAGGAAAGTGAGGGGAGAGAGAAGAAAAGTTACTTTTGTACCTTTTTTACTTTTTGTCTTTTTGTCTTTCATTAGTTAATTTGTTAGCTTATTAGTAAAGAAGGGAGATTGCTGAATACCCATTAAAACCGGCCCCCTTATAGTAATTAAGCTGGGGCGTTTTCGTCTTTTCGCAAGAAACACTCGTTTAATTCCCGGTTTGGGTACTATTCACTAACCGGGCCTGTTTTCCGGATTTTTCTCGTTTCTTTGATTTAATGGTTATTAAGCTTCCATTAATATTTAATTATAGTTATACAGTCAACTATAATTTTTTTACGGGTCTGTTTGACCACTTAAAGTCACGTTTTCGGGTTTTCTCGAAAAACGTGCTTTAAGGCTCGTTTGCGTTTTTAATCCACTATATGGATATGGATCTGTTTCCTTCAAGAATTGTTCCCACATACTATTTAGGCCTAATTAAGCCCTAGGAATCCCTCTCGGACCCTAGTCGAGGTTATATACCTCCTAAAATAATTAAATACACGTTCTTGCATATTTGACTTTTACACGTTTTCCTTTTCCTTTTTTTTGATTTCTCTTTCTTCACCAATGTTCTTAAGGACTTAATTAGCATTAGAATATCATAATTACACAATTTATTAACACATTTAAGTTCAGGGTATTTCAGGTCAAAATTGAAATTAGGGTTTTGATTTACTATAAACCTGAAATTAGGGATTCTGAAATTGGCTAGTTAAAAATTTCAGCGTAAAATTGTAATTAAAGAAAAATTTAGGGCTAAAGCTAAAATTAGGATTTTGATTCAAAATCAAATTAGGGCTTAGGATTGGGAATTTCATTCTTGTCGAAATTCAAATCTGGTCAAAATTAGAAATTTGGTCAAAATTGGAATTTGGTCCAAAATGGAATTAGGTCAAAATTAGGATATGGTATTAAATTTGAACTAGGGATTTTGACTGAGTCGAAATTAGGGTTTCAAATTGGAATTGATTTGGGGGTTTAGACTAAGTCAAAAATTAGAGTTTTGGTTAAATTTAGAGTTTTAGTAAATTAATAGGTAGATTGAGAAATTTAAAGAAGTTTGGGGTAGAAACTGGAATAATCATTTGAGATCTTAAATTAAAAAGTTGTCATAATTTATGAATGGAATTAGGGTTGTGAGGTAATTGAATAAAAGTTAGAAACTTAAGATTTAAAAAATTTAGGGGGAAAATTGAAATAATCAAAATTTGAAAATGATTGAAAAATTCACAATGATATTACTTAGGGTTGATTAGGAAGTTGTATGATGGAGGAAAAGATAATAAAGGTAAGTTAGAGTAAGTGATTATAGTTAGATGAGTTTGGGTTAGTAAGAGTGGTGAGGAAACCTGAAATACCCGTAAAATGTAAGACATATATATATACTATTTGTATCCGTTGTAAATCATTAAGTACTTTTCTCTTTAGTTGTTAATTTAGTATTTATAGCAAGGTCTTGCAGTTATTGATTATAATTAGTGTTTTATTTGTTGTGGTTTGACAATTTTAATATGGTGTTAATCAAACATACTTTGTCATAGTAGCTATTTTATCACTATACAGACTTTCGAAAGATTTATATATATATATTTGATACAACAGGAATGTGTATATTTATGTTTTCAGAAAAATAAAATGTCTAATTAAAAATATTGATTCGTGGTCCATTACCTTGTTTTAATACTACAATCTTGGTTTTATTATTCCGCTGTAATCATATGAAAAATTGATTCAATTGTTTGACATTTTCTATAAGGCTTTCGTTCTTCTCTCCGTTTGAGGCATTACTTTCTTAAACCTTTGTATTATATATTTTGGTATTTCTCTAGACCTTTTTATGTTATATTTTGGTAGAATCTTTGGTGTTACAAAATAAACACCCTTATAATTTAATATACCATTATTTGGCATTATATGATTATTTAATTACTACTTAAATTGGTATAGTAATATTATTATCGTGGACTCTCATTGTTTAACAAAATACATTGTTAATACTCTATTATGGTTTCGTTTTTGTTTTGTATATAAATTTTTTAAGGATATATATATATATATATATTAAGGATATATATATATATGTATGTATATTTATCTTATTCTTAATTTAATGATCATTAGTTTTATGAATGTATCATATATACTTTCAAATATTTATCCTCTGTAATTTTATAAACAAAAAAAAACTCTTATAATTTAGTATACTATTATTTTTCAATGTATGATTATTTAATTACTACTTAAATCGGTATTAGTATTATTGTGATGGGCTCAAATTGTTAAACTAAATACATTGTTAATACTATTCTAGTTTTATGTTTTATTAGTAAATAATGAGAATAATGATAAATACAGATTTTTTTTTTATCAGAAAGAGGACATCTTATTTATAAACTAGGATTGTTCAAACAATCCTGGCGAAGCAAAGAAATACAACTCGCTGGGGGGTTAATCACCTCAACACACCCCCGATTACAAGAAAGGGCCATTTTGGCCATAGCATCAGCCACTAGATTGGCTTCTCTCCTAACAACTAGAAACTTACAAGACCGAAACCAACCAGCAAGCATTCTGCAAGCATTTACAAGACTCTCCAAAGGATGAGACGCTGAAGAACCATTCATAATTAAAGAAATAGCCTCCACAGAATCGGACTCAACAATTGAAGATTCTTGTCCTTGGCCAGACTTAAGCCATCATAAATACCCCAAATTTCAGATTCTAAGACCTATGATTCTCCCAATAAATGATTAAAGCCAAAAAGCCATGTACCTTCATGATTCCGTCCAACTCCACCAGCCGCAGCAAGCCCATTACTGGATACCGCAACATCGGTATTGATCTTGGTAATATTATAGGCAGGAGGTTCCCAACTCCTCACTGTACCCGAATGAGAGCTGAATATATTTAGACAGTCGGTTAATTTAGGCAAACTGATATAATCCTGGATCTTACTCTCCAACAACTGAAGAGGGAGCTCGTTAGCAGCTGGAATACCCTCATGGAATTTTCTGTTCCTCCAGAACCAAATGGTATGACAGGTTAACGCGAATACCTGCATCCACAAAACCTCCCCAAACATTGGACTCTGCTTTTTACACTGCAGATTAGCAGCAAGCCAATCCCGGAGAGAGTGATGGGTATTCATACCCTGAAGCTGAAAATTTCTTTGCAAGGAATCCCAGACTGCCCTACTAATCTTGCATGATCTGAGTACATGGATTGTGTCTTCAACCTCTCCGCAAGCATCACATTTATCATTTCTTGTAAGGCCTCTAGAGTAAAGCAGATGTTTAGTCTTCAGGCCATCCATAACTGCAAAGCAGAGAAATGTTTCGACTCTCTCTGGGATTTTCAAACTCCAAATAAGCTTCCAGAATCTATCCTTCCGACCAGATTGGGTACACAGATTGTAAGCAGAGGCCACAGTCAGAGAACCTGACTTATCCTCGGACCAGGAAATAGAATCACCCGAATTCTCATCAAATATGGCCTTAGATGATAATGTATTCAGAAATCTCGGGGGCAAGATGTTCTCCAGAAGAGGAGAATCAGTTAGCCATTTATCCTTCCAAAACAGAATATCTTTCTGTAACGCTCCTACTTATCATAAATGCAGCGGAAATAAAATACTAAGGCGATTACAGATCATCGGGTTCCAAACACCCGGCACCAAACCTCACCAATTACAACTTATGATATTACAAATGCTACGGTCTGAACTCGAGAAAACATAACATAAAAGAATAATAACAAAATACAATAGCTCTCCAAAGTTCCTAATTCCCATCCCATACACTCATACTCTTCGTGGCTACCTGTATAGCAATTCGTACCTGCAAGATGAAACCAAGCAGCCCACCCCAGGAGGGGTGAGTCAGTTCCCTGGAATGGAACTGGTACAACTCTCCAAAACAACAGTTTAAAAGCATAACTCTTAAAATAAACAATAAGATGAAGCCAAACACTTAGAACAAAAGCAGAAGAACAAGGCACACCAAAACACCAAGTCAAAGATAACAAGTCAAGGATAGAGATAAATAAAGAAGTAAAGTGAGTCAACTTAAAAGAAACCACGCCAGAAGTTAGTGAACATCCATTGCTTAAGTTAGATTCAGTTCCAATTAGGATTAGAAAGACCAAGTAGTCACAAGGACTAGGAATGAAAGAAGATATCCAAACCCATAACTCAAGAGTGGAATAAAACCAATTGGGAGAGATGGCCCCCACCGCCAGTCAGTTGTCACAAGGACGAGGTAAACAGACCTCCGCTGTCAGTTGTCCAAATGGACGAGGTATAGCAGACCTCCGCTGCCACCGACCCGTTCTCGGTCATCGGTGAAAAGTGAGTGCACCACTTATTAGAAATAATCCATACCCAATACCAAGTTTGACATTTCCTATATTCCCACTAGACTATTAACTGTACAAGTGCAATACCAAAACACTCAGTCCTACAGAGTGCAGAGGCGTAAACCCTCAACAGTCAATATCTAATGAGATAACCAGATAAAAGGAACCAATGATCATGTGAGTTGTACATCCAAGGCTCAGTTAGTCACAACAGGCTGAGTGAGTCACACAAACAATTTCCTTTCAAGATACATTCATACTCATTTAGCGTTTCTCAAAACGTTCCATAAAATTCGTCACCAAAAGCATCTGAGTACGAGAAATCGTACCTGGTATATGTAGTAGCAGTAACCAAACTTGAAAATGCGAACTACTTCCACTAATCACCTATAATTAAAGTATTCCAACATTGATTAGTTAAGGTACTATAACGCTACACATCCTCCATTCTTATTAGTCTATAGTTTTGTTTACAGTTACACCCTCCTAGGATCTGGCTAGATCTCGTAATTAAATCTTTAATGCATACTTAACTTATTCCATTTACCCACTCCTGATTATAGGTTTAGTTTAATTAAACCCTTTGGTTACGCTTGGCTAATCTTACTTTATCACCTATTAAGGTTTAAGATATGTACTTCCCCCTAATAGTCCACCTAGATGTCACATTAACATTTGATATTTTTAAGCGCCACGTATGAATAAGGTTTATCCCAATCTTTCCCTCTTAATACGTTTCCCATAAGGTATGTTACTACTTTTATTTACTTCTAATGTATTTATATACACTTATATTTTCCTTAGAATTTATCCAAAACATTCTTTAAGAAATTCTTATTGTATTTAATTATATTTAATACCTTTTAGACATATCCACAACTGATATATGGTTTATAAAATAAAGTGTTTGCCCTAGTTTAATTCAGCATATTAACCTCCATAATAATAATATGTAGTTTAGTTTAATACCTCGATTTAATATAAGTTCCCATTTTATTTTCTCATATAAGTATATTTATGTGTAAACAACTTTTACTTCACCTAAAAGATAATACCCAAAATATTTATAAACATACTGTTATAAAATGTTAATTTAGTTTCCTTTATTTTCCCCAGCTAAAAGTTAATTACCTAGCCATACTTTAATTTTTGTTACATTTAAAACCTTATATTATAGGTTATTCTTATGAAAATTCCATAAACATAATTTTTAAACCTATTTACCCTTGTCCAAAAATTCCCAAATTTAATAATAATAACTATAACATTTTAGACATATTATAAAATTTTTATTTCATAAAAATATCTTTTAAATCACCCAAATAATTCCATAATACCCGTAACTTGCAAAAATCATAACTTATGTTTAAAAACTCAAAACCCATATTAATTTACATCAAAATAAACTAGATTAAATAAGGAATCTATGGTTAAAATTTCAAGTCAAAATACATTCGGGAAGATATTTAAATTAACCCAACAAGTTAGACTATTTACTGAATTTATAAAACTTAATATACTCTTATATTCCCACGATCTAATCTGGGCCGTCCGTTCCTTTAAACTATCGGACGGTCCCTGTCTCTAGTTCATCATCGAACTCAATAACCCATTCGAGTACTAAATCCCGATTTTCTCTAATCTACAGAACGAAATCGAGTGATTCTTGTTCCTATCGATTCGTAATCAAATCCGGTTCTAATGGTACCATTTCCCCAATTTCATGCGAATGAGTAGTTTCGAATCTGGGTTCGAAGTTAGGGTTCACAGTTCAATTCGAATTCAATTTGCACAAATTCTCCCATTGTAATGCATAATAGACTAAATTGGCATGTGGGTTTGATCGGAAAATGACTCGAACATCAACATCGGAGCAATTTGATCGGAGACTCACCGGAATTGCATTAACGGGGGAAATCCAAATGGAAATCTGGAAATCGTTATTTATGTGCGGTTCAGGTATGCACTTCTCGAATCAACTCGCACCAACTGAGAGAGATTTGATTCATGGAACCTATCACAATCCAAACTAGACATGTAACTCTAGATGTTAGTGGAAGAATCATTGAATTTGATGAACTAGGGAGAAAGTTACAGATCTCACAAGATTCGTGTTTACCCAGTTGGTTTCGGGATGAACTGGCCAGAATTACCACCGTGATCGAGTAGGCAACTTTAGACAGATTTATCTCCCAAACCAGTGCGAATCAGCCTTGGCCATCAACATGAAAGTTATAGAGGGATTAGATCTTCAAAACAAACTAAAGAACACGAAATTTGGATGAGAAATGAAGAAGTTATGGCGTGACGAAGTTTACCCGATTTCAGGAAAAACTGCAGTTCTGGGTTACGAACTCGCGAGGAGGTAACTTTGGATCAACTTTCCGATCATTGTAGAAGGAGTTAGATGGTGTGTGAGTAATGGTTGGAAAGAGAAAAGATAGGAGAATCGAATGAAACAAACGGCATACCAAATGGTGGAGTAGGGAAAAAGATATAGGTGTCTAAAGATCGACCCCGACATGCCAAAACTGAAGGAAATCAACGATTGAGTAACCTGGGTGCTGACTGGGCGGACACGTGTCCTAGCTGGACACGTCAGCATCCTTCAAAATTTTGGCTCTAAACTTCAATTATCATAACTTTGGCTAGGATGATCCGTTTTTAACGTTCTTTTTATCGATCTTCATGGTTTTTCATAACCTATTTATTGGTATAGGTTTCATGGCCTGGTTTGACCATTCTCAAAAAGTCAACTCTAGCAAGGCTTAATAAGCTTTAAGGTTTCTAGAATTTTATATTGACTTTTATGTTTCAAAACAATGTTCCAACACTTCCTAAAATCTTTATAATATATTTGGAGTGTTTAGAAATTTTCCCAAGATTTATTGACTTATAAATCTTATTATTAAATTCATAATACTATATAATAATGTATAATAATTAGGGTTAAATAGGAGAAAACCCCTAAATAAATTTCACAATTCCATATAATAATTTAATATTCATAATTCCATATAATAATTTAATATTTTAATAAAAGAAATCCCCTAAATTAATTTAAATTAATTTAGGGGTATTTCAGTATATCCCCCTTAAAAGAAACTTCGCCTCGAAGTTTAATACCAACTAATAGCTACTCACACCACATCAGGTGTGCTGTCAAGAATTACCAGAATGTTCATCCAATAACAATCCCAACCAAAATTCCATACCAATCCATACCAATTGTAACTTCTCCCACGATCTATTTCCACTCATTTCCATTTCCAAATTCCACGCAAGATTATTCATCGTCAGACCAAAACCAAGATTTTCATAAATAGAAATCAAGATTCACACAATGTATAAATCAAGTACATGCATACACCTCTCCATCATTCTACTAACAAAACAAACAGGGCATAATCTGGATGAGGTGACGAAGGAAGAGTATGCACTACCCCCCCCCGAAAAGAGCCAAGGTACGCCCTCGTACCGCTATGAACAAGAACCCAGTAAAGGCAAGAATACAAGGAAATATCATGGAAATAGGTGTGGGTACTTCACTCTCATAGAGTCCTCAGTCTCCCAAGTAGCTTCTTCAACCCCATGATGCTCCCAAAGAACCTTCACTAGCTTGACTGATCTGCCTCTCGTTTCCCGGACCTTCGTGTCCAGGATCTGAATGGGAGTCTCCTCATATCTCAGTGTAGGTTCAATCTCTAATCTCTCTGGCTGTAGCACGTGAGAAGGGTCAGGTACATACTTCTTCAGCTGCGATACATGAAACACGTCATGTACCTTCCCCAACTCCGCTGGTAGGTCTAGTCGATACGCTGCTGGGCCCACGCGCTCCGTAATCCTGTACGGACCAACATACTTAGGGCTTAGCTTCCTCTCATCCCAAATCTGAAGATACCTCTCATCGGAGACACTCGTAGGAAAACCATATCACTGATCTGAAATTCAAGCTCTCTGGTACGCTGATCCCCGTAAGATTTCTGCCTAGACTGCGCTGCCCTCATGTGCTGCTGAATAACTCTGATGTCATCCTGTAGTCTCTGAATATACTCTGGACCAATCAAAACTGTCTCAGCAGGGTCACTCCATGATAAAGGTGTCCGGCACGGTCTGCCATACAGAGCCTGAAATGGGGCCATGCCGATAGACGAGTGATAGGAGTTGTTGTAGGAGAACTCTACCAAGTGTAGACGCTCTATCCAACTCCCCTGATAGTCTAAGGCGACCGCTCTCAACATATCTTCCAGTGTCTGAATCGTCCTCTCGGTCTGCCCATCTGTTTGAGGGTGGAAGGCTGTGCTAAGTCGCAACTGAGTACCAAATGCCTCCTGCACCTGACGCCAAAATCTACTAAGGAAACGTGCATCACGATCGGAGACGATCGTCTTCGGTACCCCATGGTACCGGATGTGCTCTGTGGTGAACACCTCAGCTAGTTTGGGCACCTTCCATGTGTCCTTGATAGGTATAAACTTAGCTGTCTTAGTTAACCTATCGACTATCACCCAAATTGTGTTCAATCCACCTCTGGCTGGAGGGAGACCGACCACAAAATCCATACTAATATCGTCAAACTTCCAGCACGGTACCGGTAATGACTGAATCTGGCCTCCTGGTCGCCGATGCTCGAACTTCACCTTCTGACAGGTGAGACATCGCGAGACGAAGTCTGCTACATCCCTCTTCATCCCGCTCCACCAGAATAGCTTCTTTAAATCCTTGTACATCTTGGTGGCTCCAGGATGTACTGACAATGTAGAGGAATGAGCTTCAGAGAGAATCCTGGTCTGAAGTTCTGTCGCATCCTGAGGAACGCAGAGTCTGCCTCTGACTCGAAGGTGTCCCTCGCTGTCTAGCTCGTAGTCATACTTCAGACCATCAGTCAACCCATCTGCTAATTTCTGCCTGATACCCTGTAGATACACATCACTATCCTGAGCTGCATATACCTCCTCAGCTATCGTGGTCGTCTCTATGAGAGCAAGAAGTGAATGTGCTCTTCTGCTCAGAGCGTCTGCCACGACATTACCTTTACCCTCAGTGTACTGGAGGTCGATATCATAATCAGCTAGTAGCTCGATCCACCGTCGCTGTCTCAAGTTCAGCTCCTTCTGGGTCCAGATGTATTTCAAACTCTTATGATCTGTCATAATTCGGACCGTGGCTCCATACAGGTAGTGTCGCCAGATCTTCAAGGCAAAACTATGGCGAGGAGCTCAAGGTCATGTGTGGGATAATTTTCTTCGTGCTTCTTCAGCTGTCGAGAAGCGTAAGCCACGACTCTGCCATTTTGCATCAATACTCCACCGATCCCCTTGCCTGAAGCATCACAGTAAACCTCGAATCCCTCATTTCCCTCGGGGATCACCAATACAGGAGCTGTGGTCAGAGCATCCTTCAGTGCCTTAAAGGAGACCTCACATGCCTCTGTCCATACAAACGGGCTATCCTTCTTCATCAGAGAGGTTAAGGGCTTGGCTAGCCTGGAGAAATCCTTCACAAAGCGTCTATAATAGCCAGCCAACCCAAGGAAGCTCCGAATCTCAGTCACTGAGCGAGGTCTGTGCCAGCTCTTTACCGCCTCAATTTTAGCTGGGTCCACTGAAACTCCCTCAGCTGAGATCACATGACCAAGAAATGATACCTTGTCCAGCCAGAATTCGCACTTGCTGAACTTGGCATAGAGTTGCCTCTCTCTCAGAGTCTCCAAGACTGTCCTCAAATGCTGCTCATGTTCCTCTTTGCTCTTGGAGAAGATCAGAATGTCGTCTATGAATACGACCACTGACTTATCTAGCTGGGCTTGGAAGACTCTCTGCATCAAATCCATAAATCTCGCCGGTGCATTGGTCAGTCCAAACGGCATCACTGTGAACTCATAGTGGCCGTATCTGGTCCGGAAGGCTGTCTTCTCATATGTCTCAGCTACAGCTATCTGATGATACCCGGAACGCAGATCAATTTTAGAGAACACCTTAGCTCCCCTCAGCTGGTCGAACAAGTCATCGATCCTGGGCAGTGGGTACTTGTTCTTGATCGTGACATTATTCAACTCCCTGTAGTCAATACATAATCTCATGCTTCCGTCCTTCTTCTTGACGAACAGCACAGGAGCACCCCAAGGTGAGACACTGGGTCGGATGAAACCCTTATCTAGTAACTCCTGCAGTTTTTCTTCAATTCCACCATCTGCAGGGCCCATCCGGTATGGTGCTTTGGCAATCGGGCCTGTACCAGGTATGAGGTCGATGTTGAACTCAACCTCCCTCAATGGTGGTAGTCCAGGTAACTCCTCCGGAAAAACGTCGGGGTACTCCGACACAACAGGTACGTCACTCTTGAACTTTGGATCTGTCCTCAGATCCTGGGCATAACAGTAGGCGGTCGCTCCCTTGGACACCTCCTTCATCAGGGATAATGCCGATACAACCTTCACAGTCGGCTGTTTGGGCTGCATTCGGTATGATACTGTGATCCCTGTAGCTGACTTCAAGAGGAGGCGATGCTCTGCACAGTGTAGCCTACCTCTGTATCGCTGTAGTGTGTCCATGCCTACAATTATATCAAACCCCATGCCAGGGAAGACAATGGCATCAAAGAGGAAATCTGCTCCCTTGATGTGTATGTTCAAGTTCCTACATTGCTTACTGCACTTGATTAACTCTCTGGATGGCAATAAGACTGAGCAGTCATGGATATCTTCTGTAGGGGCATCTATCTTAGCATGGAATGCCTGGGATATGAATGAATGGGAGGCTCCAGAATCAAACAGAACAGTGGCTTCCACCTCATTAATTAAGAACGTGCCTGAAACCACAGAGTAAATTCTAAGATTCTCAGGCATCTCTTCCAAGGTAATAAGTCAGGCTAGTAGTTATACCTGTGATGACCATCCCATTGCTCTTCGCTTGAGCCTGGTTCAACACAGTCAATCTGATCTCTGAGTTCCCGACCCCTACAACGACGCAACAAACTCATAAGATTTCCATTCTTATTAAGGTCTTCATGAGCATTTTAATGATTACAATGCTGAAATTGCATAAATTACAAGGCTAGATCTGTCTAAAGGTCAGGTTTAAACGACCAGGTTTCATGTGGGTCTGGTTGATGATGGATGTGGGGGCTGTGTGGGGCTTAATTCTCTTCACCCCATGGTAGATAAGTCTGGCTGCTCCCCCGAATATCAGCACATCACCTGACTTCAGGAGGATCTTTGTAGCAAGATCCATTCTCTTCTGATCTCCAAATAGGAATTCCGCGTCGTCTCCAAGTGATATGGACACCACTGGAACTCCTCTGGTGATGGACTCCAGAGACTCGTCCCTATCCTGATGCATTCCTAGCTTACCTTCTTTCCCATAGAAGTTGATGATGCACACGTCTGAGGTTAGGTCTGGGACGGGCTCATCCTCCAATTCCTGGGCTGCTTTAACTCGCAGCTCCAATGATGGTCTGCAACTCTCCTGGAATTGGTGGCACCTCCACCTCTTCGTAGCTTCTAGTGGTGTGGTCCCACTTCTTACCTAGGCACATGATCTTCACCTTCATGGTTGCACCGTTCTTGAAGGTAGGGGTGTAAAAGTTTCCTCCTTTCACACCTAATTCTCTGATCTTGAGGATCAATGCATATTGGTCAGCTGGGGTCAAAAATTCTCGTAATAAGACCATCCCAGGTCTCAGTATCTCACACTTCTCTGGTGGGTGTGGTTTGGCTTCAAAGGGAATGGTGGGTGTGGAAATAGGCAATACAGGAAAGCAAATATCGAAAGCTGAACGAAAACAACAGTTGCCATTAAGTAAACAAGTCAAGGTTCAAACTGGTCTTAGCACAAAGATGTAAAAGAAAGAGGGATTTATAGTTCATCCCTTTACAATGCAGAGGGAAAATTATTTGAAGAAATGAAGCAAAACGAAGGTCTAAGCTTCTTCAGTAGGAAAGTAGTCCTCACCAGGTGAACTCGGGTCATCACTCGCTGATTCGACACGGTCCACCAGGTTGAGAACTGGTGCTTTGCCTGGCCTCTGAGGGTAGTTCTGGGCAGGGCGATGGGTAGATGGTCCAGCA
Source organism: Limonium bicolor (assembly GCA_023374045.1). Taxonomy (NCBI): domain Eukaryota; kingdom Viridiplantae; phylum Streptophyta; class Magnoliopsida; order Caryophyllales; family Plumbaginaceae; genus Limonium; species Limonium bicolor. The sequence goes on along the minus strand of CM041782.1, from coordinate 122,156,451 downwards.
CCTCCGGTGCCACCTCTACCTCCTCCTCCATTTGTATTAGTAGCTGGGGCTTTAGTCGCTGACCCGGTGCGTGGCTTGTAGTTCCTGGAATCCGGGTTCGAGAAGCACTCAAAGGATCTATGCCCCTTCCTGCCACAGTGGTGACACGTCACCAGAGTTCCGTCACACTCCTTTCCTGGATGGTCCCTCTCACACTTCCTGCAGAAGTATCTTCTTACGGGTTGGTTTCCTGTTCCAATTCAAGGTCAGTAGCGTGATAGCATTATGTAACCACATTGTAGATTCTGTATTATCTTACCACTAGGTGGCTGGGAGCGGATTGGCTCAGCATCAATATGTGAAGGGACTATGGCCTTTTCATTCTTCCCCTTGTAGAACTTGCCCTTCCTTTCATAGTTCTGGGAAGAGTTCCTCCACTACTACCTCCTCCAGCATCTCCCTTCCTCTTGCCTAGCACAGAATCCTGATAGGCAATGGTGGTTTCGCAGTCGTTTGCATCATCAGCTAGTTCCTGTCGTTACAATATGTGTTAGTGGGAAAATCTTATCGAACCAGAAATTCCAAAGTCATATTCCATACCTGTAAAGTCTTTCCCCTGGTGGAACCGATCATGTTCATGATCCTGAAGTTCAAGCCAGTATGAAATTTATCCACCAGGTACCTCGGAGCGTAAGCTCCCTCTCCAATGACAGCAAGCAACTCCACAAACTTGTCATAGTACTCAGCAACAGAAAGAAGTCCCTTGCTTCAGCTGCTCAAATTCACTTCTCATCCTCTTCTGTAGGTAGGATGGGTAGAACTTAGCTCTCAGGGCCACCAGAAAAGCTTGGAAATCAAAGTTCGCTTGGGCGGTCAGCTCGGCTCTGGCTGTCTGCCACCATCGATGAGCGGGCCCTTGGAGAAAGTAGGCCGCTATGTCCACTTGGCGATCTGCTGGAACATGTAGAGAGGTAAAAGCCTTTTGAATCTCAGCGATGTATTTCTCCAGAGCTTTCGGTACTGGCTGGCCTTCGTAGACTGGGGGACGAAGATCGTTGACCGCTTTCAACCAGTTAAACTCTCGCGGACCGTGGGGTGGTGGTGGCGGTGGTTGAGGAATCTGAGCCTGCTGCTGAGCTAATACAGCGGTCACAATCTGAGCTATGACCTCAGGGGTAACAGCGTCGGGTCCGTAACCACCTGGGGGTCCCGCTCCTCGTCCTCCTCTCCTCCGCGTCCTCCTCTTCCTCCTCCTTGAGACATTTAGCTGCTAAGGATGGTATTTGTTGTTCAGAAGTTGTATGTTAAATCTAGATATCTATGTAGTAACGTGCGAAGTGTTTCATACTACCCAGGGACAGTATGTAGTTAGAGTGTTCATGAGTGATGTAAATAAGGTCAAGTATGGGGTAAGGGTAACGTGCCTTTCTGGAATCCTCACTTCCCAATTCTACCCCACTTCCCCAGTTTTAAGGGCACCTATATTCTAAGTATTTCACTCAGCTTGTTTTCTCGGGCTCAGAGCGTAACTACGCTCTGATACCACTTTCTGTAACGCCCCTACTTATCATAAATGCAGCGGAAATAAAATACTAAGGCGATTACAGATCATCGGGTTCCAAACACCCGGCACCAAACCTCACCAATTACAACTTATGATATTACAAATGCTACGGTCTGAACTCGAGAAAACATAACATAAAAGAATAATAACAAAATACAATAGCTCTCCAAAGTTCCTAATTCCCATCCCATACACTCATACTCTTCGTGGCTACCTGTATAGCAATTCGTACCTGCAAGATGAAACCAAGCAGCCCACCCCAGGAGGGGTGAGTCAGTTCCCTGGAATGGAACTGGTACAACTCTCCAAAACAACAGTTTAAAAGCATAACTCTTAAAAATAAACAATAAGATGAAGCCAAACACTTAGAACAAAAGCAGAAGAACAAGGCACCCAAACAAAAACCAAGTCAAAGATAACAAGTCAAGGATAGAGATAAATAACAAGAAGTAAAGTGAGTCAACTTAAAAGAAACCACGCCAGAAGTTAGTGAACATCCATTGCTTAAGTTAGATTCAGTTCCAATTAGGATTAGAAAGACCCAAGTAGTCACAAGGACTAGGAATGAAAGAAGATATCCAAGAACCCATAACTCAAGAGTGGAATAAAACCAATTGGGAGAGATAGCCCCCACCGCCAGTCAGTTGTCACAAGGACGAGGTAAACAGACCTCCGCTGTCAGTTGTCCAATGGACGAGGTATAGCAGACCTCCGCTGCCACCGACCCGTTCTCAGTCATCGGTGAAAAGTGAGTGCACCACTTATTAGAAATAATCCATACCCAATACCAAGTTTGACATTTCCATATTCCCACTAGACTATTAACTGTACAAGTGCAATACCAAAACACTCAGTCCTACAGAGTGCAGAGGCGTAAACCCTCAACAGTCAATATCTAATGAGATAACCAGATAAAAGGAACCAATGATCATGTGAGTTGTACATCCAAGGCTCAGTTAGTCACAACAGGCTGAGTTAGTCACACAAAACAATTTCCTTTCAAGATACATTCATACTCATTTAGCGTATTTTCTCAAACACGTTCCATAAAATTCGATCATACCCAAAAAGATCTGAGTACGAGAAAGCGCTACCTCAAAGGTATATGTAGAAGCAGTAACCAAAACTGAAAATGCGAACTACTTCCACTAATCACCTATAATTAAAGTATTCCAAACATTGATTAGTTAAGGTACTATAACGCTCACATCCTCCATCTTATTAGTCTATAGTTTTTGTTTTACAGTTACACCCTCCTAAGGATCTGGCTAGATCTCGTAATTAAATCTTTAATGCATACTTAACTTATTCCATTTACCCACTCCTGATTATAGTTTAGTTTAATTAAACCCTTTGGTTACGCTTGGCTAATCTTACTTTATCACCTATTTAAGGTTTAAGATATGTACTTCCCCCTAATAGTCCACCTAGATGTCACATTAACATTTGATATTTTAAGCGCCACGTATGAATAAGGTTTATCCCAATCTTTCCCTCTTATTACGCTTCCCATAAGGTATGTTACTACTTTTTTATTTACTTCTAATGTATTTACATATACACTTATATTTTCCTTAGAATTTATCCAAAACATTCTTTAAGAAATTCTTATTGTATTTAATTATATTTAATACCTTTTAGACATATCCACAACTGATATATGGTTTATAAAATAAAGTGTTTGCCCTAGTTTAATTCAGCATATTAACCTCCATAATAATAATATGTAGTTTAGTTTAATACCTCGATTTAATATAAGTTCCCTTTTATTTTTCTCATATAAGTATATTTATATGTAAACAACTTTTACTTCACCTAAAAGATAATACCCAAAATATTATAAATATACTGTTATAAAATGTTAATTTAGTTTCCTTTATTTTCCCCAGCTTAAAAGTTAATTACCTAGCCATACTTTAATTTTTGGTTACATTTAAACCTTTTATTATAGGTTATTCTAATGAAAATTCCATAAACATAATTTTTAATCCTATTACCCTCTGTCCAAAAATTCCCAAATTTAATATATAATAACTATAACATTTTAGACATATTATAAAATTTTTATTTCATAAAAATATCTTTTTAACTCACCCAATAATTCCATAATACCGTAACTTGCAAAAATCATAACTTATGTTTAAAAACTCAAAACCCATATTAATTTATATCAAAATAAACTAGATTAAATAAGGAATCTATGGTTAAAATTTCAAGTCAAAATACATTCGGGAAGATATTTAAATTAACCCAACAAATTAAGACTTTTACTGGAATTTATAAAACTTAATATACTCTTATATTCCCACGATCTAATCTGGGCCGTCCGTTCCTTTAACTGCGATCGGACGGCCCTGTGTCTCTAGTTCATCATCGAACTCAATAACCCATTCGAGTACTAATCCCGATTTTCTCCTAATCTACAGAACGAAATCGAGTGATTCTTGTTCCTATCGATTCGTAATCAAATCCCGGTTCTAATGGTACCCATTCCCCAATTTTCATGCCGAATTGAGTAGTTTCGAATCTGGGTTCGAAGTTAGGGTTCACAGTTCAATTCGAATTCAATTTTGACAAATTCTCCCATTGTAATGCATAATAGACTAAATTGGCATGTGGGTTTGATCGGAAACATGACTACGAACATCAACATCGGAGCAATTTGATCGGAGACTCACCGGAATTGCATTAACGGGGTGAAACCAAATCGGGAAATCTGGAAATCGATATTTTATGTGCGGTTCAGGTATGCTTCTTCTCGAATCAACTCGCACCAACTGAGAGAGACTTGATTCATGGAACCTATCACAATCCAAACTAGACATGTAACTCTAGATGTTAGTGGAGAATCATTGAATTTGATGAACTAGGGAGAAAGTTACAGATCTCACAAGATTCGTGTTTACCCAGTTGGTTTCGGGATGAACTGGCCAGAAATTACCACCGTGATCGAGTAGGCAAACTTTAGACAGATTTATCTCCCAAACCAGTGCGAATCAGCCTTGGTCATCAACATGAAAGTTATAGAGGATAGAGATCTTCAAAACAAACTAAAGAACACGAAATTTGGATGAGAAATGAAGAAGTTATGGCGTGACGAAGTTTACCCGATTTCAGGAAAAACTGCAGTTCTGGGGTACGAACTCGCGAGGAGGAGGTAACTTTGGATCAACTTTCCGATCATTGTAGAAGGAGTTAGATGGATGGTGTGTGAGTAATGGTTGGAAAGAGAAAAGATAGGAGAATCGAATGAAACAAACGGCATACCAAATGGTGGAGTAGGGAAAAAGATATAGGTGTCTAAAGATCGACCCCCGACATGCCAAAACTGAAGGAAATTCAATCGATTGAGTAATCCCTGGGTGCTGACTGGGCGCGACACGTGTCCCTAGCCCTGGACACGTCAGCATCTTCAAAATTTTGGCTCTAAACTTCAATTTATCATAACTTTGGCTAGGATGATCCGTTTTTAACGTTCGTTTTATCGATCTTCATGGTTTTTCATAACCTATTTATTGGTATAGGTTTCATGGCCTGGTTTGACCATTCTCAAAAAGTCAACTCTAGCAAGGCTTAATAAGCTTTAAGTTTTCTAGAATTTTATATTGACTTTTATGTTTCAAAACAATGTTCCAACACTTCCCAAAAATCTTTATAAATATTTGGAGTGTTTAGAAATTTCCCAAGATTTATTGACTTATAAATCTTTTTATTAAATTCATAATACTATATAATAATGTATAATAATTAGGGTTAAATAGGAGAAAACCCCTAAATAAATTTCACAATTCCATATAATAATTTAATATTCATAATTCCATATAATAATTTAATATTTTAATTAAAGAAATCCCCTAAATTAATTTAAATTAATTTAGGGGTATTTCACCTTCCCATTTCCTAATTTCCACCGGGCACCCTTCTCTATCACCTCCTTACTGTCAAGGATATTCCTCCACGTGACATAGGAACTAGTCCTCTCTGATCCAGCATATTTACATGCTCAACATCATCTTAGCCCAGACCTTGTCCTGATTGTTGAGCAGTCTCCAGCTCCGCTTTGCAAGACAAGCCTTATTCATAGCAGAAGAGATTCTCAAGCCAAGACCACCCTCTTCCTTGGGTCTGCATATTCTGTTCCAGGAAATCGAATGCAGCTTCCTTTCATTCTCCTTATGGCCCCAAGAAAGCTCCTGCTCAATTTATAATCTTTAGACAAACAGAATTAGGAAGTTTCTGAGACATCATACTAAAGATGGGAGTATCATTTAATACAGATTTCATTAATGTCAATCTGCCAACAAAGGATAAGGACTTAGCTTTCCAACCATTCAGTCTTTGCTGGATATTACCAACAAGATTATCAAAGTGATTAGAATGTAATCTCCCTGAACCAGGTTTAACCCCAGATATTTACCCAGATTATCTGCCACAGGAATACCCAACATTCTACTTAATTCCAATTTCCTAGTAGCAGAAACATTCCTAGAAAACAAAAGCTTCGATTTATCAAGACTAATTTGCTCACCAGAAGCAGAACAAAAATCCCTCAGAATATTCATTATAGAACAAACATTTGAGCTGGAAGCTGTCCCCATCAAAATCAAATCATCCGCAAAAAAGATATGAGATAGTTTAGGGCCATTTCTGCTCACTTTAATCGGCATCCAATGCTTATTATCTATGGCCCTATCAATCAGATGGGATAATCTCTCCATACAAAGCACAAAGATATATGGGGATATAGGGTCCCCTTGTCTAATACCCCAGAAGGATACAATTTATCAGATTGACCACCATTCCATAGTACTCTCATAGAAGGGGTTTCAATGCAGTACATAATTAGATTGACAAAACTGCTAGGGAGATTTAAACACATGAGAGTATTACGGATAAAAGACCAGGAAAGTTTGTCATAGGCTTTCTCAAGATCGATTTTCATGACCACCCAACCATCTTTACATTTAGTTTTCCCCATAGAAAAATAACCTCTTGCATAATAATGTGATTATCTTGGATATGATGACCTGGGATAAAGCTGTTATGCAAAGGAGAAATAATGTGGGCAAAAAAGACTTGATTTTATTAGCCAAAATTTTGGAAATAATCTTATAACTTGTATTGCAGAGGGCAATGGGTCTAAATTGGCTCATGAAAGTAGGAGATGAAACCTTGGGAATTAGACATAAGAGGGTCTCATTCAGCTCACTACTAAACTTAGAATTTGTAAAACACCTCCCTGACAAAGTCATAGACATTAGACTTGATAAGGTTCCAGTGCTTCTTAAAGAACCAGACATGAAAACCATTAGGCCCGGGGCCTTAAAATTACCCATTGAGTTAATAACCTGATCCACCTCCTGATTAGAAGGGAGATAAAACCGCAATCTCTAATCTGCTCTTCACTCAGAGGGGGAAAACCATGGAAATCAGATATACAAAACAAATGGCAGAGTCTTGAGAATACAGATTCCTAAAAAAGTCAACTGCCAAATTCATTAAACTCTGCTCACCTTCAATAATATTGCCATTACTATCTTGGAGGGAAAGAATTCTAGACCTAGCCCGCCTAATCAAAGTTTTCCTATGAAAATAGCTGGTGTTTCTATCACCAATTTGAGCCACATGTCTCTAGACTTTTGAAACCATAACAATTCTTCCCTCAGTAGGACAGAATCCAGATCTTTTTGGAGGACAACTTCAAGGGTTTTCTAGAAAGGAATCGGTCGAATCTCAAGGCTTTTCTGAATACCAGCTATTCTAGCCAACAACTTCCTCTTAGCAGCAAAGATATTCCCAAAAACATTTCGGTTCCAGTAAGATAAAGCCAGCCCTAAATCATAAAGGTTTTGGATCAAACTCTTAGACTCAGTCCAGCTATTCTCAATAGTATTATCATAATCAGGATGAGTAGCCCAAGCCACTTGGAAACGAAAGGGTTTAGAGCCAGAAGAGAGGCTGAACTATGATTGATTAATACAGGACAGGATAGGAGAATGATTAGACGAAGTCCTAGTCAGATTAACACACCAACTATGAGGGAAAGCATCAAAACAGCCACTAGAAACTAAAGTTCTATCCAACTTAACAAAAATAGAACCATTAGTCCAAGTAAAACTTATTCCCTTTTGAAGGCAGTTGAATAAGACCATTAGAATGGAACCAATCACAAAAGGCTTTGCTCCCCCTATTAAGGATCTAATGCCACCTTTTTTATCATCTAAGCTCAATATGGAATTAAAATCCCCTGTAAGCATCCAATTAACATTATCCCCAGGTCTAATATTATTCAAATATTGCCACAGAAGGATCCTATTGGAGTCAAGAGGACTGGCATACACAAAAGTACAGTTAAAAACAGGCATCATTCTTGGAAATAACAGTATGAATAAACTGATTATCGCGACAAAGGATATAAACATTCACATGATCATTCCAAAAGAGCCAAAGGCCACCACTAAATCCTAATGCCTCAACTCTGGTACTATAAGAAAAACCAACAACTTCTTGCAGACATTATCAGCTCTATAACCGCTTACCCTTGGCTCACAGAGAAAATATAATATCAGGACAATTAGCAGAGATCAGATTTCTGAGATTTGGCAAAAAATTAGGTTTGCAAGCACCACGCATATTCCACGAGAGAATTTTAAGATTCAGATCCATATTATAAATACACAAAAAGCTGAAATAAATTCAAGGAATAACTCCCTGATCACACACGCGCAGCAAGCACACAGTAGCAACCACAAGCACAGTATCCTGAGAGTTTGAATCCTCAAGATTTGCAGGATAGAAGGTCGAGGCCAGAATCCTATCAGAGGTAGAAAAGATCTCAAGCGAACCGTCCACTGCACCGTCCTTGTCAGGCTGAACAGCAACTCCCAAACCACACGGGGAACCCTCATGGGCATCAGAAACATTATTAGAAACTCCAGCCTGATTCCTTCGAGACCCCGAAAGATTCTCTTGGTCAATCTGAATAAGAGCTTCAAAAGAATTGCTACTTTCAGGACCTGGAATGTGCTTCTCAGGCGCTTTAGGCTTCGGACGTTGCTGAGTTCTCCCACCCCCCTTATCTTTCCATCAACAACAGGATCTTTCTTCACAGGGCCTTTCTTCCTTCGGTTCACCTTCATCCAGGGACCGAAGCTATCATTTTCCTGAGGTTTAACTTCAGCCGGTTTTTGAACCATCTTGAAAACCCCCTCATTAATCCTCGCACTGGTATCTTCAACCAAAGGGCACACATGTTTCTGATGGCCAAATCGTCCACAAAGGAAGCACAATTGGTGAATACCCTCATAGACAATCCTCTGAGTCTCCTTCTTGAAAAGAAACTTCCCAATCAAAGGCTTCGCCAGATCAATACTGACACAAACCCGCCCATTGAATGCAAAACCGAGACTGGATCTCAGCAATTCAATCTTTTGAACTTTGCCCACTAAACTACCAATCGACGAGAGAACAGCTTCTTCAAGATACTCCACTTTGAGATCTGGAAACCGGACCCAAACATCCAGATTCTTAAGCGCTTCCGTATTAACATCGAAGTCCTTACTCCACCGTCTGACAGTAAGATAGTGATCGGAAACCATCCAAGGACCACCATAGATAACATATTTCCTGTCCTCCAAACTTTCAAAGACAACCGAAAAGTAACCATTACCTAGCGGGAAGATATCAAAGCGACCTTTAATCTGCCAACGCTGACTCAGTCTTTCATACATGATATGCGTTGGGAAGCTTTTACCCAGAAGCTTGACGATGACGATAAGCGCCTTCTTCCACTTGTTGCTAATACTCTTCAAGACGTCTTTGGGAAGGCTGATTCTAGGGCAAAGAGGGTCATCCTCCATCTCTTCCTCCTCAATCTCCTCCTCAGACATATCATCCTCAGAAAGGTTATCCCCGTCTTCGTGTCCTCTTTCTCAACGATATCGCGGTACGAGAGATGAAAGATCTTCTATCGACACCGCCGGGAAGACTCCGTTCCCTCGCCACCACATCTTTCCTTTGGATTTCCCAGACACCGAGAATTTTCCTCTTCTTGAAAGTTTTCGCTAGACCTTCATCTGACTTGGAAGCATTGAACTCCATGGAAACAAAATTCCGCGATTACACAGGATACCAGGACAAACAGGGAGAATAGACTTTAGAATCGACTCGAAATAGCAGAGGAAGTAGCAGGATCGACGGAGAGGAATACACCGGAAGGAAATTCGCCGAGGTGGCGAAAAACCCTAACTCAGGGATGATACGCGCCGCGCGTTCTAATCTTCATCAGAGTAGATTATGAAAGTATATTTCACTCTCGCTCTCTCAAATACAGATTTTATTTTTATTATGAGAGGGAGATATACTAGTAATTAAGGGTAAAGAAATAAATTAGAAACCAGTAAAATTTAACCTAATTTATTCTCCCGCCTTACTTATTTTCTTCCTCTCCTTATTCACACGGCCGTCTTCATTCTCTCCTGTTCTACATTATTCAACTCCTGCCACAGCCGAGTGAGTATCCCTTTCTCTGTAAATTGCTTTTTTCTTCACCGTTCCAATCACCCTTCTTCTCAAGTCACCTCTGTGAATTTCATTGAGAAAAGCAAATAGAGCATACCTCTATCTCCGTTTTCGGTCGCATCGCCCACTTCCTTATTTTTGTTTCAGTCGACGACACCAAATCCTACTCCGGTCTTGTATTCCACATTACCGACTCAACAACCTACCCTGTCTAATTAAATTGCTTGAGGAAGTCAAGAAATCCGCAGCAGAATTTCACAAGTATAATGATTCCAAGAGCTACTACCTGATTATGGTAAGATTTTGACGGTATGAGTATAAATATGTTAGATCTCATGTGAGTGCATCTTTATTTATTTAATTGTAGGTATGTGTTGTATTTTAATTAACCGAGAGGCAATAAAATCAAATGATGTCATTAGTATTAAATTATTCGAGCAGGTAATGAGATTAATTAGACTAGAAATGTATACGTGAGTGTAGCACTCATGTACGGGGATAGTAGCAGCCATTTTTGCTTGGTTTAATTATTAGTTTAATTACGCTTTCTTCAAATCAGATGGTGATAATATAGTACTTCCTCCGTTAATTAATATCTGTCGTTTTAGGATGTGATTTTTATTTAAAAATATGTGTTTTTTAGTTTTTTGACACACTTTTTCCACTTTTTTTACTGTTAACCCTACTATTCAACACAAAAGTAATTATTATTTAGATGGAAAAGTAAAAAGCAGGGGTACATGCGTCATTATTCTACTTTCCTTAATAAGTGTGCAAACTTCTAAAATGACAGATATTTTTGAACGGAGAGAGTAATGATTATAACCTATTATATTGCTATTACGAGTATATAATTATGGTGTCGATTTGTAATCTGCTAAGTATTCATCTACGTGAGTGTTCGATTAAGTGGATACATTACCAAAGAAATTGAATGACTATTTATGAGCAACGATTAGAATATTATCTAGTTGTGGATATGTATCTTTGTTTTATAATGACCATGATTAAGATCATTATTAGGTTATGACTAGGTGATAATTTTGTAGTAAGGATATACATGTACCCTTCTCCCCGTATGGTCTCGCAAGAGTATGTGTGCACGTGTGTACCTATAGTTAGTATTGAGTATTAAGTGTGTATTAGTAAGTAATTATACTTAGTGTATTCATAGATATTATGGTAGTTGATGTGTTTAGAAAAAGGGTGATGAATCGGGTTACATCTTCTTTTAAGATCATTGATACTATTTATACTAAATTTATTTTATATTAAATATATAGATTTTGAGCACGTTGACGTGGGTGCTAGTTGATTATTCTTGATTGTCTTTGCTTATTGATTTGAGCCTGGACTTCCAGATAAACATCTGTTGCTCATAAATTGTTTTATCGTGTGGTTTGCGTAATGATTGATGGATTATTAAAACCCTGATTTGGATTTTGGATGTTGGGAATTATTTCCCCCGTGTATTCTAGACTCAATGGTTGTACAATTGGAATTGATTATTGTTTAGGAGACTTCACTGGATGAGTCATTGGCTTGTTGGTACTTTATGGTGCTCCGTTGTAAATTGTTTGTACCTTTATTGTGCTCCGTGTAAATTGTTGGTACTTTATGGTGCTCTGTGGAATTATTGGTACGATGTACCTATTGAATTTTTGCCTATATACATTACTTGCAGTTAAGCTCTAAGATCTACTTCTTTAGGTCAAAAGTACTTTCTGGGGGGTGTGCACACTTAAGGACTTAGGGTGAGGTGGAATTATTTTGTTGCGGCCCCAATTTGGGTGTCCGTCTGTGAATACTGATGATTGAAATCCTGGTGAAAGTTCTCCTCCGAAATACTTTTGGTGAACGTGATTTTGGAAATGTTTCGATTGAATAATGTATTGTGTGTGTTATTGATTCGTAAATATAAAACGAGTTTCAAAATGTATTTTACACAATAAGGCAATGTTTACTCAGTTTTACTGATTTGCGTGATCCCTTCGTGTTTTTGTATATTGTTTTCTGATCGCAGGTAACGAAGTTGATATGGATGTAAAGGCATGAGAGTTGAGTTTGGGGAATTGACATAGACTTCACTTCGACTAATTTAGTATGGATATAATAGTTTATAGTCTCACATAGAATGATTATACTTCTTAGATGCTTTTGTATGTACTTAGTTTGGGTTTAAGTTTTTATTTATTTGTTTATTTACTTATTTATTTATTAATTATCCGGTAAGGTTCAAGTTTCTTTAGGTTTAGCCTTAGCACTCACTAGGTCGTGAGTGTGGCGGTAACACCCATTAGGTTTTTGCCTTCCGCTACTGAGTAGATGATAGGAAAAAAAATATTTGGTTTCAAAATTTTAACTTCGACCTAAAAAAATCCCGGCTAGTTTTTGGGTGTTACAAAACCTTATAACGTTAAGGTCAATATTAATCCTTATTAGTATCTTGTATTATAATGGGTGTAATGTAAAGTTGATAGATTAACCTAATAAAGATTAATCATAGTCTGATAATTAAGTGTTAATGGGCCTTTTCAATCTGGCCCAAGTAAATGAGTAGATTCATTTGAATAAATCTAAGTGGACTTAAATATTTAAGTAAAACTTTACCAAATTAACCCCAGACTAGACTTGGACTATTGATTGTGGAACGGACTAGATGCATTGAGGCTAAACTAGCTGCAAATTTGACTAAAAACAATCTTGTTGGGCCTAGGGAAGGCCCACCTTAAAATAAATTAAAGACCCATCCTAAATTTAAATTGGAAGAAAGGTTTGAGCTAAGGAACATAGTTGGGCTTAGGAAGTAAAGTCTAATTAGAGACTTATACAATTTATATATACTAATAAGACATAGAAAAAAGGGGTAGAGTCTGTTGATCCTTGTAAAAATGGTGATGGGCCATTATAAAAGAGAATTAGGTTACGTGGGGATTAAATACGTGCCACTATAAGGCCCCATGGATTGGGCTAAATAATTGCATGAAATCTAATGCAATGAAATGAGTTATAAAGACATTATAACGTCATGGGTTAATTTCCAAGGATAAGGAATTGAAGCTGCTCAATGAAAGACAAATTAATGAATGAACTATTATGGGCCCAACACTTTGTGCCCCAATCCACATGAGATTTAAATGTTAGAGTAAGCTCATATGAATTTGGTTAGAACTTTGGTTTGGTTTCAAGAAGGGAACAGCGTTAAGTAATGGAGAATAAAATAAAGACCAAATTATTTTGGGCTTATTGGAATTAATCAAGGACACAAATTATTAATGATATAAATAAGTTAATTAATTGACTCGTAATTAGAATACTCCTACGGAAGGTTTGTTACTAACAGTTGATAAACCATTAAAACTAATTTGGTGGAAAGAGCTAGTAAAAGGCACAAATTACCTTAAGCTAAGGATAATCACAATTTAATAGTTCGTCCTTTCTAATTTAGGACTTGGATGATTGAGCGTGGACTAAAGTACTCTGAGCTTCGAATACGAGATATGTTGTTGTGCCATCCGAATGTCCCCAGGGTCACCTTGAGTATGATGTGTGATTTCTTGTATGATAAGAAGATATGTGTGATTATAGCATGTTAATTTACTCTGGTATGTGAATGGAGTGCTTTAGATTAATCGTATGGTTTGGATACTATCTGTGTGTGTACGCTCAAATAAGACAGCTCATGTTTATATATACACTTGTGAATATCAGAAAGACTAATGGAATATGTTATTTCAAAACATGTAGTGAACATCGGATAAGGTATCCTTGTAAACACAGTAAAAAAAACTAAGAATGATTCTTAGGTAAAATGAGAAGAATATTCATTATCATATGATGAGTAAAATTGGGATATGATATCCATTATATGAAAAATTCCTAAGAATGTTTCTTTGGTAGAAAAGTGGAAAGACCTCGATTGAGGCAAATAATTATCGGATATGATATTATTATATAAATTGCTAAGGATGTTTCGTAGGCATTGAGATTAATAAATTATGGTGCGGATGGATCACCTATATCCATATTGACATTGATATTATTATAAATGGGGGGGTATCGTTATTGGTGAGAAATTCAAGAGGTTCTTGATTGTGCATTGTGATCTCAAAGTGGATGACCGATACGGGTCTCCTCAAGGTATTGCAAGTCCTACGAGTCCAAATTGATCGTTGGTCGGATTACCCTGTTTGGTGTTGACAATTTTTGTAGGTGTCCCGCCTTAAAATAGGAGAATGTGAACCGGTTCACCTCGTCTGGTGTCGGCTACTGCCGTAGGAGTCCCACCTTATAATAGGGGAATTGTGTCATCTTATAACATATGATGACACCTCAGGGATATGGATGGAGAGATTATGAGAGCTAGATAATCTACGTTGTATTATCATATGTTCAACAGATTCATAAGATAATTAAGAAAGTTATTGAATCCCATAAGAAACAACGAAGAAGCCCTGAAGGCTCAGATGATATAACAGTACTTAAGATATTCATGCGATGTTTTCTTGTGATTATACTTGTTTAAATTTATATGTATGATTGATTTATTGAACTTCTGATATGAATATTCTTTTCGAAATTGCTATAATATTCATGTGTTATTTACCGAATTGTTGGAAATTGGAATATATTAAATTGGAGTGCATGTCAACTTCGACTAATTACCCATGAGTGGTCCGAGGGTGTAGGAAGGTTGCATAATAGCATACTCAGCCGCTGAGCTGACCTTCAAACAACTTTTTTTAACAGGTGCATAAAGTGGAGTCGCAAAGACGGAGAACGGGGCTAGATATTATTGTGGTTTTTGGGAAATATTTTGGTATGGATTAAATATGGATTGTATTTTGCTCACAGTCATTGTTAAAGATGTAATGTTGGTAGATTGTTTGTTAACACTATCTTTGTCATCACAGTGTTCTGTTTGGATTTTTGGTAGCCTTGTTGCGCACATGGGTGCGTGACAGCGGTAACATTCCCTTTTGGTTAATTGCTTTTGATACGGGGTTCTGCCTGTCATTTGTTGGTTTGATTAAGGCAAATGTCCGTTTTGTTTATCTAAGTCGGATTATGAGTTAGGGATATTACCATAATCTAATAAAATTAAAAGTATTATATCTCTATGTTCGGTTAAGCTCTAGTATATACTCTATAGTTTAAATTGTAACACCTCCTAACTTGTAATCTTGTCTTAACCACGTACTTAGCACAATCGATCTAACCTTGACTAGAACAATGCAGCGGAAATAACATAAGCAATCTATTAACGCGGGTGTTAACGCCGTTACTCACCCATGTGAGTAATAAGGCTTCCAGTACGTAAACAAACCACCAAACACTATGATGACCAAGAGATAGTTATCCATACCTTACCACACTTATACAATTCTCGTGAGCTGTCTTAGTCAAAATAACACATTCCCCTAAATACAATCTGTAACATAAACCAAAATGTAATCCATAAGGTAGTACATGCTCACTACCCAATCTCGTACTCCAACGTCACATCCATTATGTACGTATAAAATGTTGGCCATAAAGGCTCAGCACAACCACTGAGTATGTTATCATGCAATCGTCATGCGCCCTCAGACCCCTTGAGTTATTTGGTCGAGTTAACATGCGGTTCCATTTACATGAATTCCCATTTTCATATATATAAATGACAATAAGCATAACTTCCTATTCCAATAAATTACATAACAAAACTGTATCAAACATAATTTAAACAATACCAAGAACTCATCCAAACATACATAATCATAACTCGACGCATAACACATACATATAAAATTCCAATAATCAAGTTAAAGTGAAAGTGATAACGGTACGAATATCGTTTTCTTGTGAACTGTTCTCGTTGTATGGCCTTCTAGGCCCTTTGTTCATTTTCTAAACTTTACGAAAGTCACCTAAAGTTTCGTATTAATGTTTAACTGATAATTAATTACTCCATTCATTTAACTCTTAACTCTTGACAGTCGTCATGTTAGAAGACGACAAGTCTTTAACCAAATACCCCTATTATATGGCGGGTTACCATCAGCCCCAGCGGTAGTGCATCCGTCCAATGATTAATCGTATTATGGAATATAATATAATGAGTAGACCTGTAATAGACATTCGCTTCCTTGTGATCACAATGCGCAACCAAGAACATCTTGGATTTCCCATAGTTACCAACGTGTCACTATATTATTAAGTTCTCTTAATCTCTTTGCCTAAGGTTAAGCCCTAGGTATTATAGTGAATATCTCCTCAAGTGTATACAAGCCTTCTAGGGCTTAGTGTATTCCTAGAATTTATCTAGGATATTGTTATGTTCGAATGTGCATTTCTTTGAGGTCGGTATTACCGTGCTCTAGCTAAGGTATCTCTTAGATTACTTGGGGTAATATAATGTATGTCATTATCTTACCATAAATGATAATATCCTTATCACAATTCATAATTTAAATCCAATCACATTTGGTATTTGCCTCGGTTCGAATAAACGCGCACAATTAATTACGCAAGCTAGCTATTCGGGCAAATAAATTACACAAGTATAACTATAATACAAACAAGCATATCATCTTATCAACAACACACACATATCTGAACCCAAGGAAATCCTCGAGAACAATCGGATCACACAATAAGATACCGTTCACCGACGGAGAGAAGAGCAGCGTCATATTCCACGCCCGTCCTCTATGTACTCATCTCTGGAATATATATATATATACTGCTAAGTATTAATCCACCATAATTCAAACCAAGTTGGTATCCCGTATAGTTACTAATGCCCCGGTATTTAACCCCATGATTAATCAATCGTCATTATTCGGGTTTTAACTCATGTTCGGGATTAGTTATTCAATCCTTTAATTATGGTAGTAGCTAACATGTTTTATTCTCTTACAACATAGGATTTAGTTCTCGTGACTTATCTCTTTATCATTAGGTATATATTTTATATATACATACATATTCATATAGTTTTTTTTGTTACTATATAGTACTTAATGTAATTGACCTTTAAGTATTTATGACTCTAGGCCTTTAAATTCTCACTTAATTAATGAGTCGGTCAACTGGACCTCATTGGTCAACTTAGGTTGTTTAGGTCAACATGGTCTATCTATTGACTCGGTCAACTTAGTCAAGGTCAATGTAGCTACATTTGTAAAGACCTTATAAATGTTCTAAGCTATATAATTCCTGTTAATTTGTATAATAATGGTTTGTTTAATTCTCAATATTACCTTAATGAATTAGGTAGATTCTTTAATCTTTCTTATCCATACTTTAATCCCAAAGCTTACCATATAATTCCATACATTCCTGCGACTCATTATTTCATGTGAATTATAAAATTCCTTAACTTATACCAACTTGCATATATTGACATTAAAACCTTATACTTAATGCAATATTATTTAATTCTCAAACTTATATTAATCTCCACTCGTAATCTCCAATATCGACGCATACACCCCTTATTCATCAATTATTATATTTTTCCACCAAACATTTTATTACTTTACAATCACATCCCAAATTCATATAACCTTATAATATTTCATTCTTACCGAATTTGATTTCAAAGTTTCAACCCAAATTTCTCAATATTACAGAACATGCCCCTACTGCCCAATTTGGCTTTTCATCACATCTTTCTCATATTTACAAATTGACCCCACATCTTTTCATATACTTACAATTCCCCACTAATCTTTCCTTATCTCACATTTCCCATATTTCTTTCTCTCACTTGGTCAAAACCTAAAGTCCAACTAGGTTTGACCAACTTATACTGCCTTACTACATATTTTCTAGAATTTACAATATAACCCCATAAATTTTCCAAACTTTCAAATTTCGTCATAAACTCTTTCTAAGTCCAATTTTCAATCTATTATTTCTCCAACTTGGTCAAAACTCTAACTACATCTAGGTTTGACCATAACATACTGCCTACACCTAATTTTCTAGAAATTACAGTTTGGACCCACAAGTTTCCCAAACTTTACAATTTACTCCTAAACTTTTCCAAAACTTATATTTTTCACTCCTAACTCATTTAATACCTAAATTCAGATATATTACCGTTTACTACTCTAATTTTAGCCTATTTACAGTTCCCTACATATCCTTTTAGTCAGTTGATTGCTAAGTCATCCAATTAACTTCTAAGCACCTTTAAGTCCACTTTCCTTTCCAAACACTTCATAAATTTGTAGGTATTCTTACACCAACTTTTTGAGGTGTTTCTAAGCATCTTAACAGCCCAGTAATATCATAATAACACACCTAACATAATATCATAACGTCCTTAACTCTTAGAAACCTTAAAACACTATAAAGCTCATAAACTAAACTTAAACCCGTGGCCATAATACAAGCCATAAAATAAACCTCAATTAAGCATAAAATAACCATAAAACACCAATTAGCTTTGGTCATAATAATTCCCAAGCTGCCCAAAGTTTATAAATTACATAAAACCACTTAAACTTATGTTAATGTGACATTTAAGTCCTTAAGTCCTTGATAGACATTACGAATCATGTTAGTATGATTGTATGTCTTAAGTCATATTAGACCATTTTTACCAATTCCCCACGGCTTGAATCAATCCCCATAGTTAATCAACTTTAAAACACCAAAAAGAGCCATAAGGTAGAACTTACCCCTTTTTTGCTCCAAGCTAGGTTTAGCACTTGTATTTTTGGCCCTATATACATATAAGGGTGTAATTTAGATGTTTTAACAGATCTAAAGCTTAATTGACAGATTGGAGCTCTAGAGTTTTAGAGCTACACTTACCCTTTCCTTAAGGTAGATTTTTTACTTGTTTTTCCTTTGATCCTTGGCCACCAACAAAAAATTTTATAGAATCCAACTTTCTTATATGACAGTAAGAATATAAAGGAGTAAATTTATGGTCTTTAAACACTTAAACAAGATCAAAGGAAAGCCTATCGCTTAAAGCTCCAGGAATTAGGGTTTCTAGCGTTTCCGGGACTTCTGGGACTTAGGGTTTCCTCATAACTTGGGGTATTTTGTTCTCCCCTTCTTTAACAAAGATTCATCCCGGAGCTTAAACTTACCACATATAAAAATAATAAGTACAAATCCAAAATCTCACATATTCTATATAACCATATTAAGCAAACATCATCAATATTAAGGCATAGCATTTCAAACAACACATTAATCACACCACCTTACCCTTAGATTACCCAAGAATATGATGTTATCTCTTATGCTCTCCATAATCTTCCCCCCTCCTTAAAATAAAGTTTCCCCTTAAACTTATTAACTAACCTCAACCAAAAAGCTTTGAGTGTTGTTTCCTCATTTTTACTCTCTAATTCCCAAGTGGCCTCTTCAACACCACGCTTCCGACGCGCCACTCTGATTTCCATTCATGCTAAAGCTAAATACCTTAGGGTTTCAAGCTGGCCCCTTTTGGTCTCCCTTCCTATGTAGTCACCATTCTACACACATACATGTTAGTCATAAACATTCAAACATTCACACACAAGCATTTAAACACTAGTCACCTATCCTTTCCACCGACCTTTAACCTATTGCTCTGATACCACACTATAACACCCCACTTTTCAGCTCTAATTGTTTTTTAACACTTTCAGCTCTAATTGTTTTTAACAATACAACATAAGACTTACAAAATTAGTTGGGGGTGCTACCGCCACACCCACACTCACTGTGGATGCTAAGGCTTACTACCACTACTATACCAAATTAAGTTGAAACTTCTAAACTCTTATATATATATATTCCAAATCTAACCACAACTTTCAACAACTTGTACTTCCAAACACCATCTTCTAAACTTTATAACATTACCCTTAAATATCAACTAACATTTTCTAAAACTAGGCATTAACTTACACCATCTTTACTAGCTTACACAAAAGTGTTTAAATTACATCTGAACTTTATGGAAACAACTACATTGCCTTCTAACTTTTGACTCTAGTCCCCTCTAGCTCCTCACTCCCATGCAACTTCATGACTAGGGAGAAACACCATTTTTTTCCTGTACCTGTGGTCAGTCATACAATCACAGAGAAAAGACCACATGGCATAAAGCCAAAATCAGCAAAGTTGAGTAATTCCTGCCATAACATGTAAAATACATTTTATCTTTATGAAAACACTTTAAGACAACATAATAACACACAAGTAACCATAGCATGTCACACCACTAGATAACTTACCAAAACATAGCACAAATATCAATCAATATATTGTCACCATAATTTTAATCCATTTTATTATTATTATTATTATTATTATTATTATTATTATTATTCCACCAATCCTCGGGCACGCTGGTCTTTCGACAAAGGGCACTAAGAACCTCGGCCCCTTGGATAATTCTTCTCCTTACCCCATGTCCTTAAGTGTGCACACCCCCTATAGGTCGTCAGCCCATACAGTAGATCATGATGGCTTGCCCACAATTCATTAGTGGTGGGAAAAATCAGTGTCTGGCCTCCGAGGTCTCATCAACTTGTAATACCAGATTCCATAGCCAATACCAAGTGTTTAGGTCATCCAACCACATCCTTAGCTTGATTAAAACATCCACACAACATACCAAGAAGATCAAAGCATTTAACCACCATTAAGTAAACAATAGTCAAGTTAAAACACTTATAAAGTACCTTTAAAACAAATCCATAATTAAGGTCTTACCACTGTGTAACTTAGACCTACCTATTTACCAATACAATATCATCATCTTATGATTTAATAGCCGTGAAATTAAGGCAATAAACCACCGAAAATATCCTCATAATTTTAATAGAAACCATAAAGGTCTTAAAGCATGATTTAAGCTTTTATCTCACCTTTAACTCGTCAAAACTCAACTTGTGAACTTACCCACGAACTGAAATATTTAACAATGATAATTATTCATCATTTTCACCTTAAAAACCATGGAAGTTACTCACAAAAATTATACACACAGCTGGCTCCAAGTTAAAGCACAAAATTCACCATAATGACACTAAACAAACAAGGATTGTTCACGAAGATCCCCAGACATTATTTGGGCCTATCTTATATCAAAATCACCATTTAAGAGTCTAATTTTACACCATGAAAATACTTGTAAGATAACTGAAATACCCCCCAAATCTAATTAACATTATAAACCATTATTTAATGGAAAATAATCCAAATATAAACCATTTCACGTACGCATGCAAATACATGCATGAGAACGTGACGTAAAAATAGTCGTTTCACCATAAACGCTAAAACGCCTTAGAAAACATGCGATTAAGCATGACCTTGTATGACCTTCTAAAACTCAAACCAAATGGTCATACCCTCATTATATGACTATACAAACATATTCCCTAGGATATATTCAGTCAAAAACGCAAAATGCTTGGGAGTGCTCACGCACGCCCTTTAAAGCACGAAAAGCCCGGAGAGGTGCCGAGGCGGCACGAACTCCTATATAATTCATTCTTAGAGTTCCTAACATCATTAATAATCATTCTAAATAGAACCCACGAGCTAGTTTCTCAAAATTCAACAAAGTGCTCGGGGGAATCTCTTAACGCTCCTTTTTGCCTCGGGAGTGTCCCGATAGCTCGGGAATTATGTCATGAGTTGATGTAACCCCATATAACTCAATGTAACACCTTAAATATCATTATTTACTATAATAAATGTTTATAAACACTTGGAACTCATAAAGACAACTTATTTCCCAAAATATCCTTAGAGCACAAAAAATACACCTTCGGGTGTCACTAAAACGCGTTTTACGCAATTACCTTGTAGTTTTTGACATGCCACGAATTATGAATCTTAAATGGGGAGGTATTGACCCTCTAAATCAATTAAAGGCAGTGTCAAACAAGGAGCTCTATAGGGGCCGATTTTCTACCTAAAAACTAGTATAAAATTTACATTTAAAACTTATAAAAGACATAGAACATGGTGACTCACCTTCCCATGTGCTATAATACTTAATGGTAAAAGAATATAGGTCTCATTTACCTCCATGCTGTCGAAATCCTGCAAGAAAACAAGGCCATGTTAGCTTGACAAAAGCAAAAATAATTAAAGCAAAAAGTAGATCTAGATTCTCCATTTTGATTTGTTAAATGTAAGTGACCATCCCATGCTTGTCCATGGCTCCTAGCTGCCGATTGAGAGGCTCCATTTAGACCTAGAAATCGGCCACCTACAAGGGAGGAAGAAGACAAGCTTTGACATAGAAAAATCAAAAGAACAAACATTACCTAACTTACCTTGTCATTTAGCTCCTATAATTGTTCCCACCTTGCCTTGTCTTGTAACATGGCCGAAAGCAAGCTTAGAACATGGTCATTTATTGAGCCAATAATCTAGGGAATAAACTAATGGAAAGAACTATTCAAATAACATTAAATTAACAAATCAAATTCTTTCCATCTTGCCAAGTTATACGGTTGCAACCTCACTTCTTGCACTCCTTGCAACCGGCTGGTAAGTCTCCTCTCTTCTTCTTTCATCTTCTTCCTTTGAAGTTCTTAAGTCCATTAATGGAGTTTTAACTTCTATCTTCATCTTTAAGGTAATTTCCTAGCATTTCTTGTCAAGCCTTGAAGCAAAACTCTTCCTAGCATAACTACAAGGGTTCGGCATCAATTAATACTCCAAGGAGGTTGTCTAAATCAACATTAATCCAAGGAGCATCTCAAGGTTACCTTAAGGTATTTTCATGCTTGAAAATCCTTAAAGCACATTTTATGTGTAACCGAATTCTACTTCTTCTAAGGCTCTTTTCTTCTTCATTTTCATGAAGGAAAGTTTGTTCTTCATCCATCTTAAGTGTGCCGAAATCCTAAGGAGAAAAGCTTAAGGTAAATCCTTGAAAAACTACTTACAAATCTACTTAAGATCTTTGTTATAGATCTAACTCCTAAACTCCTCCACTTCTTGCATAAAAACCGAAGTGGAGCATCAAATTCCTTTGGAGAAAGCTTGGAGATTCAATAAGAGTTCAAGCACTTAACCATCCCTTATTTAGAAGTAAGTTTACTAAGCTAATCTTTATGTTTAAGCTTGGTTAAGCTTCTAAAAATTTATACAAAAATTATGTACACCTCCTAGGGTACCTAAAACCGAAAACTACATGGTAACTGATGCCAAAATATAGCTTATAACATACATGGTAAATTTATTTCTTTAAGACACATTTTTGTGTCACAAAATCTACATAGGAAAAAGTTTGTTCATACCGAATTGTCAAGGATAAATATGCTCTATTTTGAGCTAAGAATCAATCTAAGACATTACAATAATTTTTACATGCGTTATATGACTCATATGAATTTATGTATAATTATTTTGACATATAAGTCTACTTTTATATACTATATGGTAACTTATAAATTATGGCCGAATGGCCTTGGTGAAGAATAGGTTTTAATGAGCTACTATGTATATAAACTTATATTATAAAGTTTGGAGAGATTAAAAATATTTTGTTAGTGCTTAAATGGCTAATTAATTAATTATGTGGCTTGTTTAAATGGTGTATATACCATAAAAACCGAGAGTAAGGGCTTCCTTGGGATAATTATGATATAATACAAGGTTAGGAATTAAGTTTATGAATTTTAGTTAATTTAAACAAAGTGTTAAATTACAATTTATAAAGTTTGGGGATATTTGTATTTATAAAACTTATTATGAAATGTTGGAGTTTAATATGGGGGGTGAAACCATATTAGGAGAAATATACAATACACTTCCGAAATTTAGAGGAATTAAATAATTAAACTATAGTGTATAAGTTATTAAGTAACTATTATAAAGTTTTGGGGTGAAAATGAAAATAAATAATGGAAAAGTTTATGTCAAAGCCGAATTACTTGGGTTAGATTTGTAATTTAAGAAATTATATATATACATTCGGCAATTAAAGGAATTAAAATTAAAACTATAGTTTATAAGACATTATGTAAAGGTTATAAGATTTTGAGATTAAATTGTAATTATAGGAAAGATTATGTTAAGGCGAAAGTTTGAGGGGCTAAGTTGTAATTTTCGAAAAGTTATAATGTTCAAAAGTTATATACCGAAATATTAATGGGGGTTTGTAATATAATTAAAATAAGGAATTAAAACTATATAATATAATGAGATTAGGGTTAAATGAAGTTTATGAATTATTATGGATTGTTTTGTAAATAACCGAAATATAGGGTAAGAATTTAGATTTAAATAAATATAGGTCCTATGTGGATATTTGGAGGAATTAGAAAAAGAATTTTGATTTAAGGATTATGGAATTAAAACTATGGCTTATATAGTTATAAGGAATTTCAAAGGCAACCAATAAATATTATTTATGGTTAAAAGGGAATAATAAAAAACTATAAGAGTATTATGTCCATGTATGGCATATAAATAAAGTTGAGAAATTATAAAGTTATTATGTCATCTAGACATTAAAAAAATGTAACATAAATAGTACATGAATAAATATATACATATATGTACATTAAAGGATTTATAAATAAATCAAGAAGGAATAACAAAATGTATACATTAAATCATGAGGTAATTAAAAGAAATTAACACACAATATAAGCTATTCATTAAGACTATATAAATCTGAATATATATAAAACACACTTAATTATCAATGAGGTTAAGAGGTTAAAGAAACTACCTAAGTATGAAGATAAAACCTCACATGAAATAACAAATACGAAATGGTTGAATGATCCAATCAAATATTTTATACAGGGTAACATAAATTAACCCTCTCAGTTAATCCTAATATAGGACAATACTTGACCAGACGTTGACCAGGATATATTCAACTGCAATCTACGGTGAACGTATGGGATTCTTGCAACCTGTTTGCTACCGGATTACACCGCTTGTGTGCTATCTGTTGTTTGAAAGAACGACCAAGATAATTATTGTAAAATGTTGTATTACTCTTGTGCACTGTTGTGTTTTTTTATGCGTGAATGATACTAACTACAACGTGTATGTCCAGTGCATACAACACTACTTATTACTAGTGGATTAAATACCTGCGTTTTATTACACCGAGAACTTGTACTCAAGCTTCTCACTAACTTCACTTTATAACAGACGTCGTTATCCTAAACGTGATAACCGACAATACACATTGTGTTCTTGATTAACGTTCTTGTATGACACCTAACAATTCTATACTACGAGAACGAGGAGCCCAGTTGGATCTGGCCATGCATGCTACAGAAGTTGTACCTGTCTCAGGTCGTCTCCTATTCAATTTACGTCGCGACGGGAGTTTTGGGTGCACTATGTCACCCACCGGCTGCGTACCGGAACAGTTCAAGTTAAGAGGAAGACTTCACTTCTCTCGAGGTTCAATTCCCACCATTATAAGTACAGGAGTTAACTACGTTATCTTCTGAGGGACTCATTACCCACCTTTCTTTTTAACAAGGTCACTATACCTTCACTATATTGACATACTCTTATACACTTGTCAGTCCCATTGTGTGGACCCGACTATTATCAATGATTACAGTTCATCTAACTTGACCTTCTGAAGTCTTGTTCTATGTGACATTGTTGTCCTTGTATGGATACTTGTTATTATCATGTTATGCTTGTTTACAGCTTTACAAAAAATGAACTGCATGTATTCGACAAAGTAGTTGGTGTGCCCGGTCCGATGGGCTGCACGTTTTCCATACCAGCATTGTTTGCTGAGCCCTTTGGGGCACCCCCATTTTTTCAGGTACCTGAAGTTGCAATATTACCACACCGAGTGTAGGTGGGGTAGATCAAGCTATGGGAGTTTATCACTAGCTGTTTGTTTTACTTAATTTGTACCTTTGAGTTTGATTCCTAGTATCTCGGATTGTATTCGTATTCAGACCGTGACTTTTGAGATTTGTATTTGGAGTTAGCCTTGTTAGCCACAAGGGTGGCTAACGGCATTGTAATACCGCCCGGTTATTGTAATTTATTCCGCTGCAGTCTAAGTTTATTTGGGAGTGATCGCCATTCAGGTTATTGGATTTCAGGTTGGGGTGTTACAAAAAGTGGTATCAGAGCGTAGTTACGCTCTAGATACAAGGATACACCGAGATTAGGTTTTCTAAATCTTTAGGTTACGGGTTGAGAGATAGTATAGAAAGGAGTTTAAGTTAGTTTTTACTTAGACTACTATCCAAGACCAAGATTGTGACCACAGTATCTAATATACATCAACATCCTGCAGATGTCCGAAAGAGGTGGACGCCGCGGACAGACAGAGAGGAGTCGCCCGTCAGGCTGGCTGATGTTGCCCACTTTGATAGCTCAAGCATTTGCTCAAGCGGGAGTTGCGCAACAGCATCAGCAGCAGCAACCTCCACCACCACCACCCAGAGAGAAGGATTGGGTGAAGAGTTTGGCTGATCGCAGGCCAACTGCATTCAAGGGACAGACCCACCCTGTACACTTGGAGACTTATATCATGGAGATGGAAACAACGTTTGAGACACTCGCCGTCCCAGCTAGGGAGAAAGTGAGGCTCGCTGCCTTTTACTTGAAAGATGCAGCAAAGATTGGTGGAATATGGAGAAGCCGACCACCTGGACGATCCAACTTTCACTTGGGGAGCCTACACCGCACTACTTAGGGGCAGTACTACCCGGCCCACACCAGGATGGTGAAAACTAGGGAGTTTGACGCACTGTAACAGACTGGTAAGATGACCGTGGATGAATACTATGCCAAGTTTACTTCACTACTCCGACTACTACCCTACCCGGATTAGGATACTCGGACCAGATTTTGGTCGACCGGTTCTATGGAGGACTGAGTCCTCGGCTCCAGTTTGGGATGGGACCAATCATTCCCACCAGCTTGCAGGTAAAATAGGGAGAAATATAAACCAGTTGAAATTTGATTACCTACTATACTCCGTCATGAGAGATTTGGAAACTAATACCTTGAGATTTCAGGAATGTTACCATGCTGCCTCCGTTGTGGAGATCACATGCAAAAGAAGGGATGCTTTGAGCTCCCAAAAGGGAAAGGACGGGCCTGGCAGTGAGGATGCCAAGCAGGAAACTCCAACAGAAGGAACAAACCCTTTCAGAAAGGCCAGGGGTCCTATCAAGGGAAGGGGAACCAGACCTGGGAACCCCCAGTCAGGAACCTACGGAGCAGCAAACTCACATAAAACCTACCCATCTAAGGGTAGACACTCTAACCAAACAGTTAAATTTGAAACTTATGTGATTACTTCAGTACCGTTGGAATATATAATTTACCTCGATTGTATTAGGTTCTGGACATGGCTCAAACACGGGCCAGAGGTTTGTCCGCCACTTCAACTGTAGACAATGTGGAAAGGATCACCCCGACGTGGACTGCCAAGGGGAGAAAGTCCAGTGCCGCCACTGTCAGATATGGGGACACCGAGCCTTCGAGTGCATTAAGAACCCGGAGAGCAGGAACTACCACCCTACGCCCGGAGCAAAGGCAAACACCGGCCATAAGAATGGAGCCAGCGATACTCGCCCTCCACCAACAAATCAAACTCAGGAAATAAGGGCAAAGGCCCAACATCAGGACCCGCCCTGCATGTTATGGACCGCTGAGATGAAGCTGGTACTTCTACCAACCCAGGTAATCCTAAACCTATACGAACATGTTATTGAGCAGTGAATGTTGTGAAT
Source organism: Limonium bicolor (assembly GCA_023374045.1). Taxonomy (NCBI): domain Eukaryota; kingdom Viridiplantae; phylum Streptophyta; class Magnoliopsida; order Caryophyllales; family Plumbaginaceae; genus Limonium; species Limonium bicolor. The sequence goes on along the minus strand of CM041782.1, from coordinate 122,128,686 downwards.
GAGTGCTTGCATACCTTAAGTGCCAGATTGAGTAGGAAAGAACTAATAAGACTCACTAGTAGAATTTTAAACCACGTAGGAAGCTATAAGATATGCTTTCCTATCCCCTCACCTCCCTCCCTGGAAGAAAACATTATCAAAGCACAAGAACCAGTGAACGAACAATGTAAGGTTATCCAACCAGGATTAATACTACTCAAAGGATACCTAACGCCGGAAACACAAATTGCAATCATCAGAAGATGTCAAGAACTGGGAGCAGGACCAGGAGGGTTCTACACTCCCGAATTTCCAGGAGGATAAAAAATGAAGCTGAAATTGATGTGCTTAAAGGACTGGAATCCTTACTCAAAGACCTACCAGGATACAAGAAATGGAGATGGAGCGCAAGTACCAAAAATCCTAGAAGAATTTTTACAAATTGTGGAACCAGCAGTTAATACAGCTCAACAACTAGAAGAAGATCCAGTTCCCAATCTAAGGGCTGATCTATGTATCATCAACTTCTATGAAGAAGGAGGCCGCTTAGGACTACACCAGGACAAGGATGAAACACAAGGGTCCCTCGATCAGGGGATACCAGTATTGTCCTTGTCAATTGGAGATGACGCAGAGTTCCTATATGGCGAGCAGAAGCGTGTGGACCTTGTGAAGAAAATCATATTGAAATCAGGATGTTTTAATAATGGGTGGAAAGTCAAGATTGCTATACCATGGAATTAAAAGGATAAAATGAACTCAGCACCTTCGACAGTGATAAACACCACCCACATGAGACCAGGAAGATTAAGTTTGACTTTAGAAAGTACTAGTATTGTATTGTCTTTAGACAACTGAAAGAAGATCATCTCATCAATGAAGCATTATTGTTATGAAAAGTGAATGTTTTTCGACCTCCATCATATGTCAAAGTACTTACCCAGATTCTGTTGTTAGATTGTGCTAAGGAGACGAAGGTGCCTTAAGTATACTTACTGAGGAGGAGGCCAGCAAGGGCGGCACGATCCTCACTGATACCTTTCCTGTCAACGGAGTGGATGCATCAGTACTGTTCGACTCCGGAGCCTCACATACTTTCGTTTCGCCTATCGCTTGCGGGAAGTTGGGCTAGACGCTGTAGAGTTACCTGATTTTAAGGTGGCACTCCCGTCTAAGGAGAAGGTCAGTTGCACTCGTCTTTATAGAGGAGCCACTATCCGTATTAAGGAGGAGGAATTTCCCATTGACCTAATTGAGTTCAGAGGTCTAGGATTCGACGTTATAGCCGGATGGATTGGTTGGGCGGCACAGAGGCCGCATCCTTTGTGCAGAGCGCATACTGTTACTTAAGAGCCCATCAGGAGTGACAGTGTCTTACCGCCAGAGCCCTAGAGCACCATCAATAAAAGTGATATCTGCTATGTCCATGTACAAAAGTCAGGAAGCAGAAGGAAGTATATTTATGCTATTTTCAGGATGTAGAGCACGACCCAGATTTTGATACAGATATCCCAGTGGTGTCAGAATTTCCAGATATTTTTTCAAAGGAACTTCCAGCTTACCGCCATCCAGAGAGGTAGAGTTCTCCATTGAATTACTACCAGGTACCGGTCCCATAGCTAAGGCACCGTACCGTATGGCACCAGCAGAGATGGCTGAGTTGAAGGAACAGTTGAAGGATTTATTAGACAAGGGATACATACAACCTAGCGTATCGCCTTGGGGAGCACCAGTTCTTGTTGTGAAAAAGAAGTGGAAGCCTTCGGTTATGTATCGATTACAGAGAGCTTAATGCAGTGTCAGTGAAAACAAATATCCACTACCACGAATTGACGATTTGTTTGATCAGTTGAGAGGAGCAAGGTGTCTTCAAAGATCGATTTGAGATCAGGATACCATCAGATACCTATCAGGGAGCAAGACAGAGAAAAGACAGCATTCAGAACACGATATGGCCACTATGAGTTTACAGTTATGCCTTTTGGCTTGTCAAACGCACCGCAGTCTTCATGGATTTAATGAACAGATTATTCAGAGAGCAGCTGGACAAGACAGTAGTCGTATTCATCGATGATATCCTAATTTATTCAAAGTCTAAGGAAGAGCATGAGAGTCATCTCCGACATGTACTCGAGATCTTAAGGGAGAACCAACTTTATGCTAAGTTCTCCAAGTGTGAGTTTTGGCTAGATCGAGTTTCCTTTCTAGGACATGTTATCTCAGACGCTGGGATCGCAGTGGATCCAGCAAAAATAGAAGCAGTTCGCACCTGGCCCAGACCAAAGACAGTGACTGGTATCAGGAGTTTCCTTGGGTTAGCAGGTTACTACAGAAGGTTCGTCAGAGACTTCTCCAAATAGCAAAACCTATGACAAGTTTAATGAAGAAGGACACACCATTCACATGGACTACAGAGTGTGAGACCTCATTCCAGTATTTAAAGGATGCTTTGACATCAGCACCAGTTTTGACTATACCTGAAGGCACAGAGGGTTATGAATTTACTGTGATGCATCAGACAGGGGTTTAGGGTGTGTACTCATGCAGAATGGGAAGGTAGTCGCCTACGCTTCCCGATAGCTGAAGAAACATGAGGAGAACTATCCCACACATGACTTGGAACTTGGAGCAATTGTATTTGCATTGAAGATCTGGCGCCACTACCTGTATGGTGTCCAGATAACCGTATACTCAGATCACAAAAGTTTGAAATATGTATTCACCCAAAGGAGTTAAACATGAGACAACGAAGATGGGTTGAATTTCTCAAGGATTACGACATCGATTTGCAGTACAAAGAAGGAAAAGCTAATGTAGTAGCAGACGCATTGAGTCGACGAGCACATTCCTTAAATGCCATTGTGGCTAGCTCGAGTCTTATAGACGACATACGTAGCGCACAGCAGAATGATCAGCGAATGATGGAGATTAGTCAGAAGTTGTCTGACGGTACATTTGAAGGAGGGAAGTATGAGTTTCAGCTACACAATGATGACTAATCAGATTAAAGGGCAGATTGTGTATTCGCAGAGACAGCACAGATATAAAAGAGCATATTCTTCGAGAGTCCCACACTTCTTCACATCTGTCCATCCAGGAGCTTCTAAGATGTACAAAGATCTAAAGAGGTATTTCTGGTGGAGTGGTATGAAGGGCGACGTGACAGAATATGTGATTCGATGTCTCACTTGTCAGAAAGTGAAATTCGAACATAGACGACCAGGAGGCATGGTACAGTCTATGCCAGTTCCTGAATGGAAGTTTTATGATATCTCTATGAACTTCGTGGTGGGACTACCACCTACGAGAGGAGGACTAAATATGATTTGGGTTGTTGTTGATCGACTGACCAAAGTGGCGAGATTTATACCGATGAAAGACACTTGGAAGGTGCCAAAGTTGGCAGAACTATTTAAGAAAGAGATTATCAGACATCATGGAGTACCAAAGACTATTGTTTCAGATCGAGATACCAGATTTCTTTCACGATATTGGCGAGCTACTCGTGAAGCACTTGGAACTGAATTGAAGCTTAGCACAGCGTTTCATCCTCAGACAGATGGTCAATCAGAGAGGACTATTCAGACCTTAGAGGACATGCTACGAGCATGTACCTTGGATTTTCAGGGTAGCTGGATAGATAGGTTACACCTGATCGAGTTTGCATACAACAACAGTTATCACGCCTCTATACAGATGTCACAATTTCAAGCATTATATGGCAGACCATGCCGCACACCATTGTGCTGGGACGAGTCTAGTGAGACCATCATCATTGGGCCTGAGTACTTAGAGCAAGTTCAGGCAGAAGTACAACAGATTAGAAATAATATGAAAGCGGCACAAGACAGACAGAAATCATATGCTGATGAGAGACGACGAGACCTTGAGTTCGCGGTTGGCGACCAGGTATTTCTACGAGTATCACCGATGAAGGGTGTATTCAGATTTGGACAGAAGGGCAAGCTAAGCCCGAAGTTTGTAGGACCCTACGCTATCACAGAGCGGGTGGGCCTTGTGGCATATCGACTTGATTTGCCAGCAGAGTTGGGCAAAGTACACAACGTTTTTCACGTGTCTCAGCTTAAGAAATACATGCCTCATCCTTCATGTTCTACAACCAGAAACACTATCATTAGAACCAACAATGCGGTATGTGGAAACACCGCAACGAATCTTAGATAGAAAAACACGAGACACTCGAAACAAGAATGTAAGCCTCATAAAGGTCTTTGGTCGAACCATGATGTTGAAGAGGCCACATGGGAACTAGAAGCGGATATGCGAGCAAAGTTTCCCTCATTATTTACCGACTAGACACATTAGTCTAGGGTACGTGGGTGTACCCCTTTTTTAGGGGGGTAGAGCCTTTTTCGTTTGTGAGTTTATTATGCATTTGTTGCACTTTGGTGCATTTCTGTGACACTTTGTCTTGTATGTGTTCTTGTGTAACACTGTATTGTACTTCTACGTGCTGATGTGTACTTCGTTACGCTACAATGGAAAGATTATGTGCACTACGCTCCACTATCTGAAATGAAATGTGATTGTGTTTACTACATGCACTACATTGTAGGTATATGATATGACCTTCCAAAGTATTCATGTGTGTTTGATGTACACTATGAACTTAGGAATATAGAGACTTGGGACTTGATCCCTAAAAACTAAATTGAGTTGTGGATACCTAACGGAACTTGTTTCCCCCACAACCTTATAAATTTAGATATGAGACTTCGGGGCAAAGTCCTTTTATTAAGGGGGGTAGATTGAATACCCCAAATCTAATTAACATTATAAACCATTATTTAATGGAAATAATCCAAATATAAACCATTTCACGTACGCATGCAAATACATGTATGAGAACATGATGTAAAAATAGTCGTTTCACCATAAACGCTAAAACGCCTTAGAAACATGCGATTAAGCATGACCTTGTATGACCTTCTAAAACTCAAAAAAATGGTCATACCCTCATTATATGACTATACAAACATATTCCCTAGGCTATATTCAGTCAAAAACGCAAAATGCTTGGGAGTGCTCACGCACGCCCCTTAAAGCACGAAAAGCCCGGAGAGGTGCCGAGGCGGCACGAACTCCTATATAATTCATTCTTAGAGTTCCTAACATCATTAATAATAATTATAAAGAGAACCCACAAGCTAGTTTCTCAAAATTCAACAAAGTGCTCGGGGGAATCTCTTAACGCTCCTTTTTGCCCCGGGAGTGTCCCGATAGCTCGGGAATTATGTCATGAGTTGATGTAACCCCATATAACTCAATGTAACACCTTAATATATCATTATTTAATATAATAAATGTTTATAAACACTTGGAACTCATAAAGACAACTTATTTCCCAAAATATCCTTAGAGCACAAAAACGCACCTTCGGGTGTCACTAAAACGCGTTTTACGCAATTACCTTGTAGTTTTTGACATGCCACGAATTATGAATCTTAAATGGGGATGAATTGACCCTCTAAATCAATAAAGGAAGTATCAAACAAGGAGCTCTATAGGGGCCGATTTTCTACCTAAAAACTAGTATAAATTTACATTTAAAACTTATAAAAGACATAGAACATGGTGACTCACCTTCCCTTGTGCTATAATACTTAATGGCAAAAGATATAGGTCTCGTTTGACCTCCATGCTGTCGAAATCCTGCAAGAAAACAAGGCCATGTTAGCTTGACAAAAGCAAAAATAATTAAAGCAAAAAGTAGATCTAGATTCTCCTTTTTGATTTGTTAAATGTAAGTGACCATCCCATGCTTGTCCATGGCTCCTAGCTGCCGATTGAGAGGCTCCATTTAGACCTAGAAATCGGCCACCTACAAGGGAGGAAGAAGACAAGCTTGACATAGAAAAATCAAAAGAACAAACATTACCTAACTTACCTTGTCATTTAGCTCCTATAATTGTTCCCACCTTGCCTGTCTTGTAACATGGCCGAAAGCAAGCTTAGAACATGGTCATTTATTGAGCCAATAATCTAGGGAATAAACTAATGGAAAGACTAGTCAAATTAACATTAAATTAACAAATCAAATTCTTTCCATTCTTGCCAAGTTATACGGTTGCAACCTCACTTCTTTCACTCCTTGAAACCGGCTGGTAAGTCTCCTCTCTTCTTCTTTCATCTTCTTTCTTTGAAGTTCTTAAGTCCATTAATGGAGTTTTAACTTCTATCTTCGTCTTTAAGGTAATTTCCTAGCATTTCTTGTCAAGCCTTGAAGCAAAACTCTTCCTAGCATAACTACAAGGGTTCGGCATCAATTAATACTCCAAGGAGGTTTTCTAAATCAACATTAATCCAAGGAGCATCTCAAGGTTACCTTAAGGTATTTTTCATGCTTGAAAATCCTTAAAGCACATTTTTATGTGTAACCGAATTCTACTTCTTCTAAGGCTCTTTTCTTCTTCATTTTCATGAAGGAAAGTTTGTTCTTCATCCATCTTAAGTGTGCCGAAATCCTAAGGAGAAAAGCTTAAGGTAAATCCTTGAAAAACTACTTACAAATCTACTTAAGATCTTTGTTAAAGATCTAACTCCTAAACTCCTCCACTCTTGCATAAAAACCGAAGTGGAGCATCAAATTCCTTTGGAGAAAGCTTGGAGATTCAAGAAGAGTTCAAGCACTTAACCATCCCTTATTAAGAAGTAAGTTTACTAAGCTAATCTTTATGTTTTAACTTGGTTAAGCTTCTAAAAATTTTACAAAAATTATGTACACCTCCTAGGGTACCTAAATCCGAAACTACATGGTAATTTATGCCAAAATATAGCTTATAACATACATGGTAAATTTATTTCCTTAAGACACATTTTTGTGTCACAAAATCTACCTAGGATAAAAGTTTGTTCATACCGAATTGTCAAGGATAATATGCTCTATTTTGAGCTAAGAATCAATCTAAGACATTACAATAATTTTTACATGAGTTATATGACTCATATGAATTTATGTATAATTATTTTGACATATAAGTCTACTTTTATATATATGGTAACTTATAAATTATGACCGAATGGCCTTGGTGAAGAATAGGTTTTAATGAGCTACTTATGTATATAAACTTATATTATAAAGTTTGGAGAGTTAAAAATATTTTGTTAGTGCTTAAATGGCTAATTAATTAATTATGTGGCTTAAATGTAAATATTACAAAGTTTGGTGTATATACCATAAAAGCCGAGAGTAAAGGGCTTCCTTGGGATAATTATGATATAATACAAGGTTAGGAATTAAGTTTATGAATTTTAGTTAATTTAAACAAAGTGTTAAATTAACAATTTATAAAGTTTGGGGCTATTTTGTAATTTATAAAACTTATTATGAAAAGTTGGAGTTTAATATGGGGCGAAACCATAATTAGGAGAAATACAATACACTTCCGAAATTTAGAGGAATTAAATAATTAAACTATAGTGTATAAGTTATTAAGTAACTATTATAAAGTTTTGGGGTGAAAATGTAAATAATGGAAAGTTTATGTCAAAGCCGAATTACTTGGGGTTAGATTTGTAATTTAAGAAATTATATATATACATTCGGCAATTAAAGGAATTAAAATTAAAACTATAGTTTATAAGACATTATGTAAAGGTTATAAGATTTTGAGATTAAATTGTAATTATTGGAAAGATTATGTTAAGGCCGAAAGTTTGAGGGGCTAAGTTGTAATTTTCGAAAAGTTATAATGTTCAAAAGTTATATACCGAAATATTAATGGTGGTTTTGTAATATAATTAAATAAGGAATTAAAACTATAATATAATGAGATTAGGGTTTAAATGTAAAGTTTATGAATTATTATGATTGTTTTGTAAATAACCGAATATAAGGGTAAGAATTTAGATTTAAATAAATATAGGTCCTATGTGGATATTTGGGAGGAATAGAAAAAGAATTTTGATTTAAGGGATTATGAATTAAAACTATGGCTTATATAGTTATAAGGAATTCAAAGGTAACCAATAAATATTATTTATGGTTAAAAGGGAATAATAAAAACTATAAGAGTATTATGTCCATGTATGGCATATAAATAAAGTTGAGAATTATAAAGTTATTATGTCATCTAGACAATTAAAACATGTAACATAAATAGTATATGAATAAATATATACATATATGTACATTAAAGGATTTATAAATAAATCAAGAAGGAATAACAAAATGTGTTATACATTAAATCATGAGGTAATTAAAAGAAATTAACACACAATATAAGCTATTCATTAAGACTATATAATTTGAATATATATAAAACACCTTAATTATCAATGAGGTTAAGAGGTTAAAGAAACTACCTAAGTATGAAGAAATATACCTCACATGAAATAACAAATACGAATTGTTGAATGATCCAATAAAATTATTATACAAGGGTAACATAAATTAACCCTCAGTTAATCCTAATATAGGACAATACTTGACCAGACGTTGACCAGGATATATTCAACTGCAATCTACGGTGAACGGTATGGGATTCTTGCAACCTGTTTGCTACCGGATTACACCGGCTTGTGTGCTATCTGTTGTTTGAAAGAACGACCAAGATAATTATTGTAAAATGTTGTATTACTCTTGTGCACTGTTGTGTTTTTTATATGCGTGAATGATACTAACTACAACGTGTATGTCCCATGCATACAACACTACATTACCAGTGGATTAAATACCTGTGTTTATTACACCGAGAACTTGTACTCAAGCTTCTCACTAACTTCACTTTATAACAGACGTCGTTATCCTAAACGTGATAACCGACAATACACATTGTGTTCTTGATTAACGTCCTTGTATGACACCTAACAATTCTATACTACGAGAACGAGGAGCCCAGTTGGATCCGGCCATGCATGCTACAGGAGTTGTACCTGTCTCAGGTCGTCTCCTATTCAATTTACGTTGCGACGGGAGTTTGGGTGCACTATGTCACCCACCGGCTGCGTACCGGAACAGTTCAAGTTAAGAGGAAGACTTCACTTCTCTCGAGGGTTCAATTCCCTCCATTATAAGTACAGGAGTTAACTACGTTATCTTCTGAGGGACTCATTACCCACCTTTCTTTTTAACAAGGTCACTATACCTTCACTATATTGACATACTCTTATACACTTGTCAGTCCCATTGTGTGGACCCGACTATTATCAATGATTACAGTTCATCTAACTTGACCTTCTGAAGTCTTGTTCTATGTGACATTGTTGTCCTTGTATGGATACTTGTTATTATCATGTTATGCTTGTTTACAGCTTTACAAAAAAATGAACTGCATGTATTCGACAAAGTAGTTGGTGTGGCCCGGTAGCCGATGGGCTGCACGTTTTCCATACCAGCATTGTTTGCTGAGCCCCTTTGGGGCACCCCCATTTTTTCAGGTACCTGAAGTTGCAGATATTACCACACCGAGTGTAGGTGGGTAGATCAAGCTATGGGAGTTTACCACTAGCTGTTTGTTTTACTTAATTATTGTACCTTTGAGTTTGATTCCTAGTATCTCGGATTGTATTCGTATTCAGACCGTGACTTTTGAGATTTGTATTTGGAGTTAGCCTTGTTAGCCACAAGGGTGGCTAACGGCATTGTAATACCGCCCGGTTATTGTAATTTATTCCGATGCAGCCTAAGTTTATTTGGGAGTGATCGTCATTCAGGTTATTGGATTTCGGGTTGGGGGTGTTACAATAACCGTAACAAAACTGACGAAACAAACCAAAACAGAAACTGTCACCAGAATTGTCACTTAAGGAAAGATTGGATGTGGACAAGAACTACCTGGCTTTTTCTTGCCATGTATCTTCTATAATAATTGGGTAATTTACTAGGATAAAGGATTCACCAAGCCCCTCCAATAAATCTCCCAAATTACCTTGGATTTGCTTTACTTTCTCCTTGGTTCTACCTCTTCTTTGCTCTCGGTTTTGGGCCTCCTTGCTAACCTGGTTGCTCTACTTTGTTTAGCTTGATTCTCTAGGTGAAATATTAAGATGAGGAGATAATTTGGTGTGAGGGAGAAGGCCAGGTCGTGGGTTGTAACACCCCAACCGTAATCTCCACACTTAACCAATAATTGCAGCGGAAAAAATAACTTAAACATTAACCATAAAGGGCGGTGTTACACGCCGTTAGCCACCCACGTGGCTAACAAGGCTGTTACATACCAATGTATCGGTCTGATTACATGAATCCCGAGCATAATTACAACCTTCCAACTTACTTTCCAAAAATCACATTATACCGAGGGTTAATGTACAAAAAACACCAATCTAATCCTACATTCACCAAAATATACGACCTTGAGTGTACAAGCACTACTCGGGTTCAATATCCAAAATAACAAAAGTATTTCTTTGCACTCCACGCTATAGCGAGTCCGCTTCCTCGATCATTCTCCTGAAAAATAATATGGTGCCCAAAGGGGCTCAGCAACCCTTGGCTGGTATGATTAACGTGCAGCCCGTCGGCTACCGGGATACATGCAACTACTTCTCATAATAAGCATGGGATTCATTTTAACAAACAACATACATAGATATAGCAAAGTTCATTGCATACAACAACACACATACAACATAAACATGAACGAACCGCTTGAGGAACAAGCCGGTACAAGGGTTAGTCAACATTAGTGAGCCTAGAGAATGATTTCATTCTTATGTTTAGCTCGTTACACAACATAATTACGTTCTGTTTATCGAACATTTAAGTACCCCAGATGAGTTAGATGTAGTAGTCCAACACACCATACACAAATCCCCTACCCCGATCTTAAGTCAAGGCAGGAGAGTCGATTATGTGGCTCGTGGGAGGTTGAACTTCCAAAGAGGAAAAACAACCGAACAAGGGGGATGAATCTGATTAAGATGTTAACCCCCAACACACGCGCGCGACCGGACTCCCGGATTCCTCACCCCCCAATTACACATAGGTTAAAGATCCTTTTTTGGAACTTATCAGCTCATGAGAAGTTATAATTAATCAACTTCAGTTAACACACCGGGGAGTTGGTACATATACACACACAACAAGCACCAATCGATACATGAATAGTTGTGGTTAGCACGTTTCGTAAGTTGAAACGTTAAAATCCGAATACCGTCCTCTTACGTTTTCCTAACATTGGTTAGCTAACGGGTTAGCACGTATTCGAGGTTAGGCGGTATCGGGTCATACACGCCACAATAAAAGAATAACTGTAAACTCATTTCATGATTTAAATCTTACAAGGTCGTAACACTCAGAAAAGCAAACAACACAAGCCGTGTAAACCGGTAGCAAACAGACTGCAAGAAAACCATACCTCGGTCCTTGCTGCGTTCGTTGACCACCGAATGCAGCTCCTATACATAATTAATCATGTCGGTTAATTACCGTATTTAACTTTTGATTAGCTAATTACTTCACATAATTATTTTGTACACTTTCACACTTGAACTTACCATTAATTACCCTCTTAATAGTCATTATATTGTCTTAACAAGTCCTAACTAATCATATAACATCATCCTCATCCATTTCCCCTTGTTTAGATTCAAAGAAAACATTAATTTCAATTCTGGTGCTGGTCCGGGACCTTGTCTGGGTCCTAACTCCCGGACCAGCACATGGGAGAAACTCGGCCTAAAAACAGAGGTGGTCCGGGACTTTACACTCACCCAAGTCCCGGACCAATGTGCCTGATAACTCTCGAACGTTTTTATGGTATGGTCCGGGACTTAACATGGGACCTAAGTCCCGGACCACTGCTACAGAGGTTCAAATTTGCCATTTTCAAGTCTTGTTCTACTTGCCATTGTTGCTCCAAGCTTCCTACATGTATTAAGGTATTTTCTAACACTAATATAACCTCTTAAACTTGCCTAAGTCATCATCTAAACTTGTTACCCAATTCTTGATTAAATTCACCCAAATCTCCCATTCTCATTTTACAAGAACTAAGGCTTAGTTTTGCTAAGTGCTATGTTACAGATTTTTCTCACCACTCTCACTCACTCACTAGTCCACAAAGAGTGCATCATTTCCACCTTAAGGTTCACTCATTTACCCACCTCACATCTACCTAGTTTCAAACTGATTTTGTACTCAAATTTTCCTCTCAAAATACCTAGTAGTTCCCTAGTTAGAAATGCACTTAAACCATTGAATTTCTATACAAATTTCGACATGGTCTCCCCATAACTCTAACATGTTCCCACATATTATTTAGCCCACCAAAGCACTCCAACCATCAAACTCATTCAAGGCACTAATCCACACATCAATTCCATCATTTTAACAACAATCACCTCAATGTACATAAACTTTCAAAGCTTGGCTCTTAGGCCCTTAAACAACATTAAATTAAGCACTGAATTTCCTCATAATAATAGCAACACCTGCACTACACTCAACATTTATCACATTTACTTTGCTCAAACACAAACACATTTGTAAAACACACATTAGTTTAAGGTAAGTTGATTACCTTATATTTTTTTTCTTTCAAAACTTCCTCCTCCTTACTTCTTATTCCACAACCGGTTTTCAATGGCGGTTATTTGCTACACTAATGACCAAATACAATGAATGCTAATGAGCACCAAGGAACTAAATGGAGTTCTTGTAACAACCCTAAAACAAGAGGGTGTTTAATCATTGAAATGAAGAGAATTTACCTTCTACTTCACAATGGGGTGTTTGGGAATAAAGATGGGCAAGCTCCAGCACTTAATGAAGATTCAAACAAGCTAAAATGAAGAACAAAGTGGAGCTCAAAACAGGGCAAAATCGACCAAGAAGAAAATGGAGAAATAGATGAATTTTTGAGTTGTCTCTTACCTTAAACAATCAAAGGGTTGATTGGCTTCAAGAATGGGTGATTTCCTCTTCAAAGTGAGCTACACCCATGGAAGTCAAATGTGGAGTTTGAAGGTTTTGAAAGGTGGAAAATGATCTCCAAGGCAAGGCGAGTATTTTGGTGTATTTAGTTTTTGATTTTGACTTGATTTAGTGGAGGAACAAGGAAGAAGAAGAGTAGAGTTGAAGAAGCTTCAATAAATCGCCATGGAAGAGAGGATGAGCAGAGAGAGATCTGGAAAGGGGGCAAAAATCGGAAAGGAAGAAGAGAATGGAAGAGAGAGAAATGAAAAAGGTAACTTGTACTTGCTTACTTTTTGCTTTTGTCTTTTAGTAAATAGAGAGGAGTTATTAGAATGAGAGGGGGAGGAGAAAAACATGAGTTATAAGAGGGAGAGGAGTTCAGATTTTAATTTTACAAAAAGAGAGGGAATGGCATTGTGGTCATTTAGCAAATAACACCTCTTAAGTCCCGTTTGGCGCTAAACATCAATCCGGGACCGGTTTTCGGATTTTTTCTCGTTTTAATAATTTTAATGGTCCTAGACCTTGACTAATGTTTAATTATAGTCATATGATTGACTATGAATTTTTATTAGTCCATTAAACCCGTTTAAAATCACATTTCCCGGGTTTCTCGAAAAACGTGCTTTAAAGCTCGTTTTGCGTTTTTAATCCACTATTTGGATCCGTTTCCTTTGGAAATTTTTCCTACATGTTCTTAGTGACTAAATAAGTCCTAAGCATCCATTTAGGACCCTAGTTAAGGTTATACACTTACTATAATTACATAACACACATTTTACGTTTTATGACTTTTACGCGTTTTTTTTTCTTTTTAGTTTTTATTTCTTCACCAATGATATTGAGGACTTAATTAGCCTTAGAATATCATGATTACATAATTAATTAACACATTAAGGTTTGGGGTATTTCATGGGTCTTCTTAAATAGACAAGGGAGAGCTTACCTTAAGGCTAAGAAACCTTAGTTTATAGTATATCTCATAAAATATCTCCTCATTTCCTATTGGTCCAAGTTTTGGCTGAGTATTATAATGTTATTTTGTGTCTGATATTGCAAGGATGGATATAGGCAGCTGCAAGAGTCATGACGAGCTGAAACTTAATTATTATAAACATTAAATGGAACATTTATGTGACCGCCTCCTTAAGGCCATGTTTGGGATGGTTTGGCCGCCTCCCCTTTGGCTTTGTTTGGCTAGGTAGTGTAAGGTTACTTCATGGTGAAGAAAGTTCAAGATTAATCTAGCTAAGTCCTTGTTCTTGTTGCCACTTATATGTGTAATTGCTTAAGGCACGTTTCCTCATATGAGGGAAACCTAATACGTTTCTTCATGAGAGGGTGTAACACCCCTACCATTAATACAGTGCTTACCGTCCAATCTCCCTACATATCAAATACACGCAGCGGATATATACTTACATACAATGGGTGATACAATGCCGTTAGTCACCCACGTGACTAACAAGGCTACTACTTCTACATACAGCATCGGTCTGATGGACCGGAATCCCGAGTACTACAATCTACAATACATTCTCGATTTACCAAACACTACTACAATCTTCATTCAATACAATACTCCAAGTACAATACAATATAATCTACATACCGAGTTTACTAGGTTCCAAATCAAATACACTACTTCTCCCAAGTTCATACATACTCGCTAAGGGTCTACATCTACCCATTCCTCACAACTACTTACTTCCTAAGTACAAGGGGTGTACTAACTAGTACACCTCTACATTCTACTACTAATATCCAAATGTAGTCACCGGTCTTGTGCCTTGACATATCCTCTTCGGGTACCTGCACACTAAAAACGTTCCCCCGAAGGGGTCAGCTTTCGCTGAACATGATAACCGCATACCACGCGTACTAGTGAGGGTACGCCGACCACTTGGTCGAATACATGCAGTTCATTTTAATCATACATACATGCATACATGCTTTCATACATATACTACAATACTTTACGCAAGAATACATACATACACTTCATTTCATACATAGTAATCCATACAGTCCAACGATACATACTTACCTTTCCTGAAGTCCACAATGCACAATACCCATACAGTTCATACGCAATACATATTCCATACATACCCAAAACTTGTTAGCTCCATTTTGTCCACCCGGGTTAATCGGGTGGAGATTACTCTTTTACTCGTTACACCATACTTACGCATACATACTCGTACTCATACATACTTACTTACTTACTCTTACTCTTACTCATGTTAAGTCGTCGGGACCTCCGGCCCGGGGACTACTCCGTCCCACCACCGGGATTTACTTGACTCACCAATCCGGGATGCTACCCATTTAAGGGGTTTGGGCCGCGGACCAGTTTAAGAGTCAAGAATCGGATCCAACCTCTTGTGTCTCCTCATCCTCACGCGTGGCCGAAGCTATATCGGACTTCTACTCATTCCAATTTACTCACTTAAGTTAGGAGTTAGATAGTTAGGAATTTAGTAGAAGTCAACATCCAAGCCACATACATAATGCATTGTTCATACACACTTCCATACAAAAACACAATACAATGTACAATTATACTACGAGACACAATACACTTCATCATCATTCATATATTTCATGAATTATACAAACTATTGTTCAAGACAAATATCAAGAACAATGTAAGCAAGCACAAGTAGGTGCAATATAGTCCGATTCATGCATTTATCTTATTAGATGATCAAATAAGCACACAAATCGGGGTAACCAGATTAGGATACAGGGCATGAAGAAATCATACCTTTCACCATTGATTTCGGACTCACCGACTCCTCTTCGGTGTTCGACTAATCAAATCCTATCACATACATACAGTCGGGTGATCAATTATCCATAATTAACCTTACTCATTACTTTACTAGAGTTTCCTAGTTTACTCTTACTAATTCTTCATTGTTCAAATACCTTTATTTATGTTACTTACTTAAAATTATTTCCTAAGCTTGTTTATAGCCTTAATGACCTTTAAACATCTTTAATCATGTCTTAATTACCTTATACTATCATTACCCTTCAATTCCCCATCATTAGAATGCAAGAAAGCACTTTCTGGACAAAATTTGGGGTGGTCCGGGTTTGTGTCCGGGGCTACAAACCCAGACCAACACTGGAATGCGTTTTCTGGTGACTTTTGTGTGTGGTCCGGGTTTACACCCTAGTTTACAAACCCGGACCACATGAAATTGTGAGTTACGGGTGCTTTTTATGCCTCGTCCGGGTTTGTTATTCCATTGCAAACCCGGACCACTTGTTTGGGTATGTTACGGGTATGTTTTTGGGGTGGTCCGGGTTAGTGTCTTGGTTTGTAAACCCGGACCATCCCTTGTAAAAACTTTCTGTCGTGATTTTAGGCTAGTCCGGGTTTGTGTGCTGGTTTGCAAACCCGGACTAGTTTCAGTACTGCTATATATGTAAGTTTTTGAGTTTGTTTCCATTCCAAATCTCTACCAATCTCTTCCCTAATATTCCTACATATTATTTAGCATATTTTAGCATTGATTAAGCACTTTAAACTAGCTTAATACAACACTATAAAAAATCTGTTACATTACACACTCACTGTAAGTTTTTCTCTTCCTGTTACAATTTTTCCTTCTCCATTAATGCTACAGATTTTCCTTCTCTTCTTCCCACCAACTCAATGACTCTTACCCTAGCCTAATTTAGTTTGACAACTTACATTGCTCCATTCTAGCTCTACTCATCTACATCTCTTCCTCATAAATACAAACCAAGGTAATAACCCCACATTTTCTTCTCTGAACATATCCATGTTCTTTCTTCTACACTAGTACTTAAGTCTCTTAACTCCTAACCAAAATTCGACAGAGGTTCCCTACATTCCCAAGTATTCTCACCACATAAATTCATTCACTCAAGGCTGCCTATATTACATGTTCATCAATAGCATCAACATACAATTCTCCAATACACATACTAGGTGCTAACATCCATTTAATTCCCTGCACATACCATTCCTTTCCTCCAGATTTATACAAGCTTTTAAATGTCTTTTATAGCTTTAAAACATTTTGGTATTCCTCCACACTATACTACTACTCAATACCATTTACAATACCCATTTCAAGCTACTAAAATTTCTGTTACATACATACATATACCAAGCTACACAAGTGAGCATCCTTACCTTGTTTTTCTTCTAGTTTTTCTTTCTCCTTCTTTCTTCTTCCTTCCTCTCTTTCTCCACCGGTTATAGTACTTCACAAATCTAATATCATAACCCATACATACACACCATTTCAATACTAAAACCAATCCCCAAACATTACTTAAGCTTTAACGTAAGTTCTAGGGTTTAGAATTTCCTTTACCTTCCAAGGGTGTAAATAAAGCTTGGAGTGGCTCAAGAACAAAATTTCCAACTCCACCAACAAGCCAAAATCGGCTGAGTACAAAGGAACCAAACAGAGTTTAGTCTAAATTTCGTTTTGCCCACAAGGGCTAGAAAAAGGTAAGTTTTCAAGAACATTTTTACCTCAAAATGACAAGGAGAAGAAGGTGGTTCTAGTGGTAGTCTTGAAACTCCAAATGCTCCATACCCATGAAAACGAAAATGCTCCTTTTTGGATTTTGAAAGAGAGAAATGTTGCTCTTGAGGAGAGGAAGACAATGGTGTAATTTTTATAATTTTTGGAAGAGATTTAAGGGGGTTACAAGAGGAGAGAAGTGAGTATTTTGTGTTGGTTTCTCAAGCTCCCATGGCTGTCGCCTGTTTGGAGAAGAAGAGGGAAGAAAATTCAGAGAGGAGGAGGGCTTGTACGTGAGTGAGAATAGAATAGAGATAGGAGAGAGAGAGTGTGAGGTAGTAAAAGTAGTTACTTTTTTACTTTTATTTGTTTTGTCCTTTTTCTCATAAGAAGGAAATTAAAGGGGGGTGAATGGGGTTCAAAATCGGACACACTCACACAGCCCATGTGGGTTTTAAAATTTTATTTACAATATTGGACACACTAGTTTGGGTTATTTGTGCTTTTACCCCACAACTTCCCGTTTCTGACAGTTTTTACTAATTTCTCGTTTTATTGATTTTATTGGTTCTAAAGCTTCACTAATATTTATTAATGATTATTTAGTTGACCAAAATTGTTACGAGTCTATTTAACCCGCTTAAAGTCATGTTTTCCCGGTTACCTCGAAAAACGCGCTTTAATGTTCATTAGTGTTTTTAATCCATTTTAAGGATCCATTTTCTTCAGGATTTGTTCCCTCATATTTATTTAGACTTAATTAAGCCTTCAGAATCCTTATAATACGCTAACCGAGGTCTCATACCTCCTATGATTATTTAACGCTTATTTAGTGTTTTTCGCTTTTTAAGCGTTTCTTTATTTCTTTTGCATTTATTTTCCCTTACCAATATTTCTCAATCATTATTTGGCTAGGTAGTGTAAGGTTACTTCATGGTGAAGAAAGTTCAAGATTAATCTAGCTAAGTCCTTGTTCTTGTTGCCACTTATATGTGTAATTGCTTAAGGCACGTTTCCTCATATGAGGGAAACCTAATACGTTTCTTCATGAGAGGGTTTCCTAAATTTCTCCAAATACGTTTCTTCATGAAAGGGTTTCCTAAATTTTCACACATACATTTCTTCATGAGAGAGCTTCCTTCCTAAGAGGGTTTCCTTCCTGAGAGGGTTTCCTTCCTGAGGGGGTTTCCTTCCTGAAAGGGTTTCCTTAAATTTTCACACCAATGATCATGTGACACCTATTAATGATTCTAGGATATTCTAATATACAAATGTCCAAGAAAAAGTTTATTATATGACAAAAATACCTAAGCACCTCAAACACATGCTGGCCTCCAAGTAGGTTGCCACCTCGTGCTTACCTCAACTAGGTCGCCACCTCGTGCTTACCTCAACTAGGTCGCCATCTCGTGCTTAAAAAGTTGTTATTGATGTATCTTAAGGAGAAAAGTAGTTATGATTGAGTATAATTAACTATGGGAACATTTCCAACTATTAGGGTTTTACCGGGTCTCCTAAGGTTTTCCAAGGTCTTCCATCTCCGGCTACTAGGATTTCTTAGATTTTAATTGAGTTTCCAAGGCTTTCCCGGGTTTCCAAGACCATTTCTGGGACTTTCGGAACTTCCAGGAATTAGGGTTTCTAGCATTTCCGGGACTTCCGCGACTTAGGGTTTCCTCATAACTTGGGGTATTTCATTAATAACCCGAGTAACGACGATTAATTAATCACGGGGTTAAATACCGGGAGATTAGTGACTATAAGGGATACCGATTTGGTTTGATTTATGGTGTATTGATACTTAGAGTCTACATATATACATTCTAGAACAGAGTACATAGAAGAAGGACACGAGATAGGGCGTCTGCTCTTCTGTCCGTCGGTGAACGGTATGTTATAGTGTGGTCCGATTTCTCTTGAGGATTTCCTTGGGTTCAGACATATATGTGTGGATGCTTGCTAAGAGCGATATGTGTGATTATATATTTGCTATGCTTATGTGATTTAAATGCCGACTATCTCGCGTATAATAATTGTGCGCGAACGCCTTTCGGACTGAGGCAATGCCTAAAATAAACTCGAATTGAGTTACCATTATTGACTAAGGAAATATTGCTCACTAAAGAGATACATCATATTATCCTTAAACATCCTAGGTAATTAACTTAGGCAGAGAATCGGTATTACCATTGTAACACTCCTACTCCAAAAGCTGAATAATCTAACGTGTCTAACATAAATAATTAATCGAGTTGCAGCGGAAAGTAAAACCGATTATAACTTAAACCTGGGTGTTACCCGCCATTACCCACCCATGTGAGTAATGAAGCGTCTACCTAAACCTTAATCCATAACCGCAGTGATGACAGAGACATAATACAATACAAAGTTTACAATACTTAAATCCAAAAGAACCGTGAGCAGTCTACCTAGACCAATACCATGATTCGGATAAACCTAACAAAACTTGTGGTAATAAATACAGTAAAGAATACTGCTAACTACTCCTGAAAATCCCGCGCTCCGTTTCATACTCGATCACGCACCTGTAATATATGGCCATAAAGGCTCAGCATAACTGTTGAGCATGCTACTATATGACCCTCATAGACCTTTAAACCTCTCAGGTTAATTAGCCCAATTGTTAACATGCAATTCCATTTTCATGTTGTTCCATTTTACATTTATAATAAACTGTAAATGCGATAATAAACACAACCAACATTACATCAAATATCCACACTATCCATTTCACACAACAATAAGCAGGTAATCAAACATTGCATAAGAAAGTATGATAACGATACGAGAGTTCTCTCTCTTGAACGATTTTCGTCTTACAGCCTTCAAGGCCTCTTATTTCGTTATCCATGACTAAGAGTGTTTCCTAAGTCTTTTCTTTTCTTTAATTAACTTTCACTTAAATGTTGATGGGCGTCATGTTAGGACAACCCGCTTACCCACTTCATCTTCTTGAGCAGTAGCTCTTGTGCACCAACAACAGTGCCCTCTGGCCAGGGGTCCGTAGAGTCCTGGATTTCCTCATTGCCTATGTGAAGGCGTCCAAGTGGCCGTAGCCATGCACCAACAGCAGTTCCCTCTGACCAACGATCATTTCTGGTTCGTTGGAATTTCCATGGTCGTCCTCTCTCCGGAAATTACCAATGAACAACCATGTAGTCCGTGACTACCCTGGATTTTCCTTGTCTTTAATTCTTTCCACCGTATGATTAGGTTTGTAACCTTTTCCTAAGATCTATGCTTAGGTGTAATGAGTAATGTTCTCCAAGTGATTGCCTTTAAGGTCTTTAACATTCGCCTAGACGTCGCCTAGGTTACTTCCACATTCGAGTATATATAATTTTGAGAATGGTATTACCGATTCTCTGCTTAAGTCATCTTACTTAGGTTAATTAAGGATAATATGGTAAATATCACTAATCATTTATAAATGGCATTTTCCATTCCATTACTCATAACTCAATTCGAGTTTATATATTGACATTGCCTTAGTTCGAAAGTCGTCGCGCAGAATTAATATCGCAGAATAACAAATATATCACACATACTCATCTTGTCAAACATTCAAGCAAATCTTTGAACCCGGGGAGCCCTCGGGGACAATCAGACCATATACTAACATCCCGTTCACCGCTGAACAATGCTACTGTAACGTATCACGCTTATCCTCTACTCTCGTATAGCTCGTAGTTCGTAGCTCCTAGCTCGTATCTCTGGAATATACCACTAAGTGTTAATTTATGTAATCCAAACTGATTCGGTGTTCCGATAACTACTAATCCCCTCGGTATTAACCCCGAGATTAACCCCTTACTTGGTTATCGTTGTTACTCGGGTTTTCAAGTATATTCGGGATTAGTTTAAACCATACTTTAGTTAGGTTATACATGACATGTAGTATTAGTTTACTACACGTGAGGTTTAACTCGTATAACATCCCACCTACTCATAGGTTATTACTCTTATATATATGTAACAATATAGTTTATTACTACATGTTATAGTTGACGTATAGTTTATTAGACTTTAAAATCTCCTTTGGATTGTGAGTTGGTCAACTTACCCCTCTTGGTCAATTAAGTTGACTTGGTCAATTTGGGTTGACTCGGTCAATGTATTCAAGCCAATAAGTCTATATAATTCCTATTATAATCTTCGAAATATATATTTCATTTGTTTGTTCAACTCTTTACAATTTGACATTAGTTGTTATACCTAATGTTGTGTAATTAAATCCTCCACCTTATATCATACTTTATCCTTCTCTACAATTACTACACCATATGATATAATTGCCTACACCTTATATCATACTTTATCATTCTCTACAATTACTACACCACATTATATTTTCCATCTAAAGTCCAATTAAGGCCTAACTTTCAGCCATATTCTATTTTAATACTCTAAATTTAACTTATTTATACTTAACCACCTATATATACTGAATCCTTTTATACATTAGAATAATATTTAAGTTTACAATCACTTTTAAAACTTAATTTTAACGTATACTTAATTCAATTTCCACTTAATTCGTAGGTATTTAACCCTTTTTAGGTGGTTATAACCCACCAAATAACCCTTTAACACCAGATTTTCTCACCAAACATTATAGTAATCATATACTTAATTTTTAATGCATAAAAAACCTTAAATAATACATTAAAGTGGCCTAAACACATGGCCTTATTACAACCTTAAATTATAACATTTAAATGGCATAAAATGCTTTTAATAACAGTAGCACTCTCGGATTTTTACCCTTATACCTAGCAACTTTCAATTTTTGCATTTTAACCCCTTTAATTTATTTTTATGACATTATAAGTCATCATTTACCTAAGTAGCTTAGCCAAACATGTTACCCACATTTTAAGTACATTTTTAAGTTAAAAAAGCCCATTCAACACCCCATAATCTCGGCCTTATTTAATTTTGCAAGGTAATTTACCTTAAGGCTTAAAAATGTGTTTTAAGCATACTTACAAGTTTTTATGCACCAAACACCACCTTCTTCACCTCTCCTCCTCTCCACTATATTAGTATTAGGTTTACGTTAGTTTTTAAACACTAAACATAGGCTGAATCCATGATTAAAAGTGTTTGAAGTTAGTTTAGTAGCTTACCCTTCAAGAGTTGATTTTCAAGCCTTTTCTTCCCTTCTTGCTCATGGTTTTCTCTAGGGTTTTTAATGACCCATTCATCCATGTTTGCAAAAGTAATAAAATATCTAGTTAGGTTCTTGTACATAGATAACAAGGTTAGAGATTTAAGGCACAAAAATGTGCATTAAGAAGAAGGTTTTACCTTGAACTCTCAAATGGAGATTTTCTCTTAAAACTTTTTGTCCTAACTAGAAAAATGTGTAGGTGATTAGATATTTTGTATATATCAAGGTGAAAGGAAGCTAAAATCACTCAAAACCTTGATTTATGACTTACATTTGTATCACCTTTGGAGCGTTGTTCTAGCTTGAACTTTTGACCACATTAAGGAGCTAGATGAAGCTTCATGTTGTGTGTAAATACATGAAGAATAATGGTGTAATAAGTGGTAATTTTCGGACATATACATACCCATGGAAGAGATGGAAGTTTAAAGCACATTTTTATCCTGTTTTGTTGAGCTTGCCTAACCCTTTCTTCTCCACGGTTTTGGTGCAGTTTTTAGACATAAAAACCTTCAGATTTCGGACATAAAAGAGAGGGAATGAGTGGTTGAAGTTCTAGCTTTGATAGTGGAAGAATAAAGGAGTTTTAAGATGTTTTTCTTACCTTAACTTGTATGAACTTAAGCTAGCTTTCCACCCTTGTTCTTTACTAATTGTCTTGGCCTATGCTCCAACATTTTTGAACAGTAACAATGAGGAAGAGATGGTTGGTGTTTTTGAGCAAGAAAATGAAGTTTGAATGCAAAAAGAAGCGAAGGAAGTCAAACCACCGCTAATGGCTTCTTGAAGCTTGAAGAGGAAGATGAAGATGGTGAAAGGAGGAGGAGTTATGGCCGGGGGAAGAGAGGAAGGATGGCTGACGGTAGAGCATGGGCAAAGGGGAGAGGAGTGTGTGAGAGAGTGTATTAGTAAAAGATGAAGTCTTGCTTTAGGTAATAGGTGTGTAAGACTAGGTGTACTTTGTTGTCTTATTTATTGTGTTTACTTTTTGGTCTCTTATTTACCAGCCTTGCAGCCGTGACTTGTTGTGTGTGTGGGTTTAAATTGTTTTGTTTGATTGTAATGAGTGGAGATTGATAAGGCATGTCTTAAGCTAGGTGTTAGGTGTGTAAGCTAGATTGTAGTTGTTTCCTTATTTTAATTCATTGCTTTTTGATCTCCTCCTTTAACCACCTTGCTGCCGATTTTGTTTTGTTTTTTGGAGGGAGATTTTGAAAATTCATGCCTTCTAATATTATGACATTAAAGTTGTACATTATGACTAGCTTATGTGTTAGGTTGTAACATATGTTATTTCTTAGTTCTAATGTGTATATATATGTGGTTATTGCACTTATAATTTAGTTTGACTATATAAAATAATTTATATAATCTTATCACATTGTTAGTGACATTAGTACATGTATTAATGTGTTACATTTTGTATTAGCTTTAGGAGTTGTTTTCTCCTTATTGATGTAACTTCCTTAGTTCATAATAGCATGTGTGGTTTGATGTCCATCTTGGACTATACATATTTATTTATGTATATATGTTTAGAGGTTGTAAGATTCCTTAATGAATATCGCTTCTTAGTCATTATCCTTTGACGATTAATCATTGACTAATCTCTTCTGTTTAATTAATCCCTTGTAAATCAGGGTAATTAATGTTTGGGGTATTTTGTTATCATTTATTGTAATTACACGAAGTGTACCATGTAATTTTATCACGTGATTTGTGATCTTTTCGTATGTATTAATGTACTATATTTTACATTAATTTTAGGAGTCGTATCCTCCTTATATATGCTTCCTCTTTGGTCCATTATTTTATGTGAGACTTGGTGCTCATTTTGAACTTTACATACTTGTTTGTATATGTATGTTTACAGGTGATAAACTCCTTAGTGAATTAAGGTTCATCCTTCTTAGTTATCCCTTGATTAAATCCTTTCTTTCAATTAATTCATGATTAATTAGAGTAATTAAGTTTGGGGTATTTCAATCGTCCTCACGAGCATATGTATTCGAATATGAAAATGACCTAAGAATTCTAGGTAATGTGTAATATGAGAGGAGAACCAGGGGAATCACTTATTACCTGGCTGCGCATAGTGATCACTAGAGAGGATTACCGAATCGGGTCTAATCGTTATGGAAATCCAGCTAGCCGCATTTAATCGTTGGTCGGAGGGCACTGTTGTTGGTGCATGGCTACAACTGTTATAGATGCCTTCACAAAGGTAAAGAGGGAATCCAGAGATCTTCAGATCATTGGTCGGAGGGCACTCCTGTTGGTGCACGGGCCACTGCTCAAATAAACATGGAGTACGGAGTACATAAATGGGTTGTCTCAACACGACGCCTGTCCAGAGTTAATGAATTTAAGATTAAATAAATGAGTAAACGCACACTAGTTACAAGTTAGTACAAGTCGGAAATAACACTCGTTAATGTGGATAACGGATGTAAGGGGCCTTGAAGGCCGAATAAACGTGGAATCATTCAAATGAAATACCCCTCATATCGTTATCTTATGCACTCGCTATTATTTACTTGTATGCATAATTTATATGTGGAACTGTATGTGCTATATTTCGATGAACTGTTGAATGTTTATTTATTGCATTTACAGTTTCTTTTGCTATATACCTGTAAAACGGAATAGCATGTAAATGAACCGCATGACAACTATGTAGTTAAGACCGGATTACGAGTTAGGGGTGTTATAAAGAGAATTCCCTTTTAAAGGAACTTCAAGTGGAATTCATATAGTAAGTAAAATGGAAGACACATCTTATCAATCGCATATTGTTAAAAAATAGCGTTTACTCAATTTTTTACTAACGGTTTATCTATTTATGGTGCTTGTATGTGTTAAATTTTGTTGCTGGTTCTAGGGGCTATGAGAGTGTGGAACTATGGGGAGTTTAAGTTTTTTGTATTTCTAGAGATTTTGTACATCCTCTCTCTTAAGCTATAACTTTTCTATTTGCTTCTAAGACTTTCTTATGTTTTTTCGTATGGTGTAATCTAATTTATGAGAGTGCTTAACTCTCTTTCTCTCTTGTAATCGAGGTTATATGTATGGTGGTCATGGTTGGTCAGCCTCTTCTTTATTATAATTTGAGCAATGCATTAAATAATGACCAAGTGTAAGGACACATGGTCTAGACTTGTCAGATTGACAAAGAAATAGACCTTTCTCTTATTTCTTGATTGTGGGAATATACAGACTAAAGATGGTCTTACAATTGCATTGACCTCTATCTGTATCTGCTAACCTCCTCTCTAATAGAGACGAGTCTATTTATATGTTGTTACAGGTAACCTGCTGTAACGGGTAGAAAAGACCAAAAAGAATTACATTTAAAATACACCTAAGTACACTCTAGAAAAGTACAAGGCTTGTCCTAAGAATACATTCTAGTAATATGATGAATATATCCTAGATATCCTAATACCTCCCCCCCTCAAAGTGTGCAGCTTTGTGTGCTTGACCAGAAAGAATGTGCTCTTTGTCTTCTGTCTGTTCGGTTACTGTGTTTCTCCTGTGTGCTGGAGACCCAGGCCCTCGAATGAGTTGTGGTAGCTCTTACCTGTCAGCGGCTTGGTCATCAAGTCAGCTAGATGGTGAGTGCTTGGAACATAGTGTACCTGTATTAAACCTGCCTGTAACTTTTCACGCACAAAATGACAGTCCAGTTCAATATGTTTAGTGCGTTCATGAGAAACCGGGTTTCTCGCGATGTGTATGGCGGCCAGATTGTCACATTTCACCGGTATTTGTGATATGTTATCTACTCCAATTTCATGCAAGAGTCTGCTAAGCCAACTAAGTTCTCCTGTGACATGCCTCATTGCTTTGTACTCTGCTTCAGCAGAGGACAAAGAGATAGTGCTTTGTTTCTTAGATTTCCAGCTTAGAGGGGAACCGCCTAGGAGTATGTAGTACCCTGAGACAGATCTCCTGGTGATTGGGCAAGAGGCCCAATCCGAGTCACAGTAGGCCTCTAGCTGGTAATCTGTTTTATTGTTAAAGTATAGGCCGAAGCCTGCGGTTCCTTTAATGTAGGAGAGGGTGTGATAGGCTGCTCTAAGATGTTCAGTTGTTGGAGCCTGCAGAAATTGGCTTAGGAACTGAACAACGAAGCTTATGTCAGGCCTAGTGTTGGTTAGGAAATTCAATTTTCCTACTAGGCACCTGTAGATTGTAGGGTTTTCTAGGGTAGAACCAGAATCCTTATACAGCTTCAGATTGACTGGTAGAGGAGAAACATAATGTTTGCTGTTTTGCATTTCAAAATCTTGGAGGATTTGGTTAATGTAGCGTTGTTGGGACATTATCATTCCTTTATCAGTTTCCAAAAATTCCATTCCCAAGAAAAAATTCAATCTGCCTAGATCTTTAATTTTGAATTCTCTGTGAAGTTGGTTTTTCAAGAATCTAACTTCCTTGGTATTGTTACCGATGACCAGAATGTCGTCAACATAACTCCTAATAGGGTTATATTGTTTCTCTGTTTTTTTTGACAAATAAAGAGTGATCATTTTGAGAACGTTGGAAGCCTAGATTCTGGAGGAAATTGGTTAATCTTTCATGCCATTGGGGGGAGGCTTGTTTCAAGCCGTATAGGGATTTATGGAGTTTACACACCTTATTTTCTCCACTCACTTGTAAACCCTCGGGATGCTCATGTAAACATCCTCATGGAGATCCCATGGAGGAAAGCGTTGTTTACATCGAGCTGATCCAAGATCCATCCCTTTTTTATTGCTATAATTATCAGGGCTCTAACGGTGGTCAATTTAATGACTGGAGAGAAGTTTCTTCATAGTTAAGACCTTGTTTTTGAGTGAAACCCCTAACCACTAACCTTGCTTTGTGTCTTTCCAAACTATCGTCTGCCTTGAATTTTAGTTTGTACACCCATTTGCATGTTATAGGCTTCTTTCCCTTGGGTAATTCTACAATAGACCAGGTTTGGTTTTGTTTGAGAGCTTGAAACTCCTCAGCCATTGCTTTTACCCAATTTGGGTCCTTACTGGCAGTTCTATAATTTGATTGTTCTTTCAAACTATGCAGGTTTTGGATGAGTCTGTTGGTGTTTCGTGGCAGGGTACAGGATAGAATAGTTCTGGCTGGAATGTGGTCAGTTAAGGTAGTCATGGCTGTCTGCTTGTGGTGCTTGGGGTTTGTGTTTTGGAGTCTCTCATTGATGATAGTGGAAAACAGGTCATGTTGGCTTGTGCTCATTGAGCAGATGTAGTCATCATATTTTGATGGGGCACGGTGTGGGCGGGTGGATCTTCTGAGGGAGATGGTTTCTGCGGGAGTGGATTCTGGTTCACTAGGTTCTGTGTCATGGGTTTGGTCTGGTTCACTAGGTTCTGTGTCATGTATTTGGTTTGGTTCTATAGGATCTGTGGTGTTATTTTGAGGATGAGTCTTCTCTTATCCCAGAAGGCTGGGACGTACAAGAGTCATCTTCATGGTTGTGAAGGGTTGGAGGAAGAAAGACATCTGTATTTTGTAGGTTGTCATGTAGCAAATTTTTCCATTCATTATTCCTTAGAGGAAAGATATCTTCAAAGAAAGTTAGGTCACGACTGACTTTCAATTTTATTTGGCTTGGAATAAAGATTATATATCCCTTAGTGTTTCTACGATTCCCGATGTATATGCATATGGAAGATCTAGGGTCAAGTTTTCCTCTGCTTGGGTCTAGGTTGGTGGCATAGCAAAGACACCCAAAACTTTTGATTTCATTGTAATCTGGTTTGATTCCATACAGTTTCTCGAAGGGGGTTAAGTTTTCTATGGCTTTACTGGGTGTCCTATTGATGAGGTAGGCAGCCTGTTCCACACAGTGGCCCCAAAAACTGTTGTCCAAACCAGATTGAAATAATAATGCCCTAGAAATCTCCATCAAATGTCCTTGCTTCCTATCCACAATACCATTTTGCTGGGTGTGTGAGGACAACTAGTTTGATGGATGATTCCCTTCTCAAGGTAAAACTTTTTTCCTTCTTCTGATTTTCCTAGCTCTCTAGCATTGTCACTTCTCAGGATTTTTATATGTTTGTTCATCTATTTTTCAATTAGATTAACAAAGCTTTTAATGTTATCCATAGCTTCAGATTTCTGTTTTAGAAGGGTGACCCAAGTTCCCTAGAATAGTCGTCAACTATTGTTAAAAAATATCTATTGCCCTCGGTGGTATTATCTCTCATTGGGCCACACACATCCACATGCACTAGTTCAAATGGTTCAGAAGTTTTGGTTTCTGATGTAGGAAAACTTAGGCGCTTTCCTTTTGCTTTATAGCAAATTGTACAAGGAAATGATGCATCTGACAGAGATTTAGGAATCTGAACATTTGTGATTTTCTCATCTTTTTCAAAGGCATATGCCAAGTCTATTGTGCCAAAGAACAAAGTCCTTTTCATTATTGATTTCAAACTTTCTATTACAAAGATTTGCACAGATGTAAGTATCATTCCTACTGTCCACAATACAAGCACTCAGACTGTCTATATCTACAAAGTACAATCCATGCATTTGTTTTCCCACTTTTCGTAGCACCTTTTCCTTAAAGTCTTGCAAACCACAATATTCCCCATGAAGATGACAAAAGTGTTCAAATTTTCAATTAATCTGCTTACTGAAATAAGATTAAACATAAAACTCGGTACATGCATCACATTGTTCAAAACTACCACGCCATTGACACAAACATCAGCAATACAATCAACTTTCCTCTTGTTTCCGTCAGGCAGAGTAATTTCATTAACAGGATTCAATGGTTTGCAGTTTGACAATAATTTTCTGTTGCCACATATATGTTCAGTAGCACCGGAATCTAATATCCACAGATTCTGAAGTTTGTCTATCATGTTGTTCCCATTAGATATTAAACATGGTAGTGAGTTAATTAGAATTTTAGGAGTACCTGAGAAGTTTCCAAAGTTGGCTTGCCTTGCGGAAGTGCTGGTCTCCTTGGTTTGTTGCAGGTAGTTTACCAGTTCTTGCAGCTGTTCTGGATCAAAACCTCTTACTGCAGATTGGGCATTTGTAACTTCCTTCGATGTGTTCTTCCCTTCTTGCTCGAGAATGACGGATCCAGCGTGATTTTCTCTGCCTTTCTTGCTCTCACCGTCTGGAATCCAATCAGGCACCAGCATTCGCCCCGCGTGTGTCCCAGCTTGCCACAGTTCTCGCATTTTGGAAGATCCTTTCTACCTCCGTAGCTTGCCTTGCTCATAGCTTTCTTGGTGGTGTTTCTAGGGTTTACCGAATTCGTCGTGCTTCTGGCCTTATTAAAACTGAAATTGTTCGTCCCTTTGCTGAAAAGACTAACCGATTGTTCTTGCCCTTCCTTCGAGTCATTTGTGCCCCTCTGTTGCTCTTCTTGAATGATAATGGAGAAGATCTCTTCTAGTGTGGGTATTTCGCTCATTGCTAGGATTTGACCTTTAAATGTACATATGAGCGATTCAGGCCCATGAGGAAGTGGATGATTTCCTCCTCCTCTCTTCTTTTCCCTTGATTCTCCTTCGCTTTACAAGAAGCGCAGCATTGGCACGCATCGATGGGTCTGGCGAGGTCGTATTCGGCCAGATTTTGCGCGACTTCATGAAGTAGTCTGTGACACCATCTTCTCCTTGACTCAAATTGGCGATTTTTGTCTTTATGTTGTGCAAGGTCGCGAGATTCTTCTTCTCAAATCTCCGGCTAATCCAATCCATATTTGTTTTGCATCGTCTATGTACATAGTACTCCGAGCTATGTTGGGGGCAAGTGAGGAGACGATCCATGAAATTATCAGAGAATTAACTCTCTTCCATTGTCCTAGCTTCTGTGTGTCATCATCGCTGGGTCGCGTGATTGTCCTATCAACAAAACCAAGCTTGTTCTTGGCGTTTAATGTGGTGCGCATGGTCCATTTCCAGCCCAAGAATCCTTCGCCGGAGAATTTTGGAGCGAGAGGAACACCAGGTTATTCGCTGGAGTGAACATAAAGGATCGTTTGTATCCACGGCTGTCGATTCGTTCTTCGCAGATCCAGGGGTTTTCGTTTCTGCTGTAACGGGCAGAAAAGACCAAAAAGAATTACATTTAAAATACACCTAAGTACACTCTAGAAAAGTACAAGGCTTGTCTTAAGAATACATTCTAGTAATATGATGAATATATCCTAGATATCCTAATAAGACTACCTTGTAAATTGTAGGAACTACCTTTCAGGAGCCACCAGTTGGTCATGCCCATGTAGTTATTTATTATGAGCATGTTTTTTTTTCATAGAAGAGATTGTGGATTTTAGGGACCATGTCTTGATGATTCATCCCCAAATATTTTGGAAAGTCTAGTGATAGTTTTGACAATGATTATTAGCCTTGGCATTCCCATAAGAGGAATGTGACGGTAACATTGTATTTTTGCTGCAAACTCTAATGCTTTAATATGTAATCACGTGTTTAAGAAATTTGAGGTGTTACAAATGGCAACAAGTCCCGTGAAAGCAGAATTTGAACCTAGCAACCCAGTTGGTGGGCGATGGAATTAGTTCCCATGAAAAACCAACATGGAGCAAGCACAAATTGGTACTTGTGTCTAAAAGTGTTTGGATATTTCAAGATAGGTACGAACACCTTGGATATATCATGATAGGTACCACATAAAAGCATCTGGATATTTCATGATAGGTACCAGCACCTAAAAGCACCTGAATATTTTAAGAATAGGCACCAACACTTAAAAGCGTCTAGATACTTTTAGGATAGGTACCAACTCTTATAAGCAATTGGATGTCCCAATTCGAATTGGGTCGTCAACGCCTCAAAATTGATTGTTAGTTTAAGTTTATTTCTCAATTAGGTCAACGAGCCTCATAATTGATTGGTTAGTTTAGCTTATTTCTCGTTCAGCATGCAAACACCAAATAATTGATTGGTTAGTCTAGTTTATTTTTCATCCAGATCGTCAACATCTCATAATTGATTTGATGGTTTAGTTTTCAGTCCATCACTCACCTATTTCATATGTCATTCTTGTCACTATCATCCAAAAAAAAGAAAGATAGGCAAAAAATATAAGAGATAGTAAAAAGTCTTAAAGATTTTGGGCATTCATGTCACACAACAACAATCCTTTTCATTAGTATTACAAAGTTCAGTTGACCATCGAGGATGGGGAGGGGGATGTGGGTGCTTCTATAGAACAAAACAAGGCGAAGTGTAAAATGGTCCAATTCTCATATACCCTTATGGAAAAGCGAAGGATTAGACATTTTTCGAGGTTAGATGTCATTTTTGCTTCTTCCTATTTAATATAAAACTCATATATTATAACTTTTTTTCAGTTCAAAACATCTACATTATTTTTTGATAAACTTTAACTTTACAAATTCTACTTTTAAACTCGTTAAAGAATTAAAAATTCTTTGAAAACTCTTTGTTTATCCAAAAAGGTGAAAAGATAAAGTTCCTAAAGCTAAAAATCAGATTTCCACCATAAAAGCTTACATAATTTCACTATATCTGTAAAGAAATTTGTTTTGATCATTTGATCCATTTTTTAAAGCAAAAATCTACAACTTTCCCGAAAAAAATCTTTTAAAAAATATGTTTATGAAATCCAACAATTCTCATATTTTTAGTGAAGCATGAAAGTCATATTTTTTATCAAATAAAAGAGGAAATTATAGATTTCCCCTTTTTTAGATTATTTATTTCATTTATGCCCAAATTCAGACAAAAATTTACTCAGAATATATTTTCTTCATCCAAAAACTATGATACTACCCATGTCCATATGTTGATCATTCTATCTCTTGCTTAATGAACAATTAAATGAGATTATATGAATCTTAACAGTCCTTACCCATATGACCATGCATTGGGGTAAAGGGGCAATGATCCATCCCAGGATACACCTATCTTAGTTAGTTAGTATAGTTTTACTGATTTCTTTTTCATTTCCATATATCTCACAAAACAACAAACCCTAAATTTGCAACACTTACACTTTTGTCTATATATATAACTAATCTAGTAATAAGCTAAATAGACTCCAAGTACTAGTGAAACGGCAAAAAAATAACTCTTTCACGCGCATAACAACCCATTCACCTCATAACCCACACAAAATCACTATTATTTGTTCAGGAGTTCGAAGAAACAAAGACCATTAAGTCAACTATATAGAGGCATGTAAATGTATATTTACTAAAGGTTTTTGATGTGGCAAAATTACCAGAGAAAGGCTTGCCTATATTATCTCAACAACCTCTACAGTCAGCTTTGGGTAGAAGATCTTAACAGAATATTTACTCAATAATAAGAAGGAGTAAAATCAGAGGCGTCAGCATTATACTAGGAAACAGTTTAGAGATATTTTAGGATCTTGTATTGTATTTATATTAGTTTTAGATAAAGATTTTTTGAAGATATTTAGGAGGTTGTTATCTGCCTCCAAGTAGTATAAATGTGTAGCTAAAACATCAGAAAAGGGACAGCTTCTACCGTAAAAAGATAGTCTTTGAGAGAGAAGAGAGTTGTTGATTGTAATCAACGTTTTGTCTAGAATTAGACGTGAGAGTGATTGTTCAAAGTGTTGAACAGATCAGGTGAGGAGTTTTCAAGTTATCAATAATAAGATTGGTAGCGGAGTTTTTCTTCTAAACACTTTCTATCTCGTTCTTCGTTTTGCTCTCTGTCAGTCTCATACTGAGGCTTCTGATTTTATACATTACGAACTTACAAATGGTATCAGAGCAGGCTTACCCAATATAGAGGTTAACACTTATGGGTAGATCATGAAAGATGAGTTCGTATTATGTAAAAGCACCAAGGTTGACGAAATTCAATTATCCGAAGTGGTACGAACAGATGGAAGCTCAGTTGATGTCCGTAGATTACAAGGTTTGGAAGGTGGTGATGCAAAGTGATTACAAACCTACTGTCGTTGTTGAAGGTGAGAGACAGACCAAACCTGAGGATCAATGGACAAAAGTCGATGAAAATCTCTTAAGCAAAAATAAACAAGCTCTTCGCATTCTTGTCTCCTCCTTATCCGACGAAGATCAAGGAAGGGTCTTGGGTATAAGAACGACAAAAGGAGTATGGGACTTTCTGAAGATTGCTTATCAAGGAACAGAATCAATCCGCAAAGCTAAGGAGAAATAGTTTCAACGAGAGTTTAACAACTTCAAGATGTCAGAGGGCGCGAGTCTAGCACTGACGGTGGAAAGGTTCAATCAAGTGCTTATGGAACTCAAAACGGTTGGGGTAACTCTTTCTAATGAGACTATTAATGATAGATTTCTTGACTCACTAACCAAGGATTGGCTTAACCATACCTCACTTCTTGAGAAAATGAAATAATTATCATCTATGTCGTTTGAAGAATTGTGTTCAGATCTGATACTTCATGAAAGCAAGATGAATGAACAAAATGTAGTGGTGCACAAGGATCTCGCACTCATGGCAAAGCAATCTGTCGAAACGCTAGACTGGGACTATGATGATGACATGTAGAATTGGATAACTATGCTGGCACAAGGACTAAAGCGCATTCTTAGTCGAAAAGGTTATCAAGGTGGAAAGTCTAGACGTGAGTATTATACCAGCAAGTATGAATGTTTTCGATGTCACAAAACAGGACATTTGATAAAGGATTGCCCTTTACCATCGAGATCTTCACAACATCGAGGATGTGAGTCATGCATGGAAACTTCCGTGTGGGGTGAGGATGATGCTGAATCAGATGGCAAAGATCGCAATGAAGCACATTTTTGCATGACTGCAATCCATCGATCTCATACTGACACTGCAAAATATGATGAGACTATGTGTTTGATGGCTGGAGATAAGGTACTTCAATCCCTCATAAGGGATCAGGTAAGTTCTCAAAGCTTGAATGATTTTTATGATAGTTCTACTAAGTCACAAGTGTTTGATATGTTGAAAGATGCTCTTTCAAAAATTAGGGATTTGGAAGCAAAACGGGAACATACCACATAGTCTCTTATTGTGATTAGTAAACTACAAGAAGAGATGGTTGTTTTGAAAGAACAAAATAAGGAGTGGGCATCTCAGTTAGTCTTAAACTCAACTAAGGTTGTTCAATCCACGTTTACTGCACCTGTCAGTACTAAACTGAGTTCTATTCCTAAGTGGGCAGAAAAAGAAATTCAATCTCTGAGAGCTGATAATGAGTGGATACGTCAGAGTAATGTTGATCTACAAAGGCAGTGTGACGCACTTAGTAGAAAATTAGACATTATGACTTTGGAAAATCCCTCTTGGTATAAAGGAAAAGCTAAATTTAATGAAATGGTAGGTCGACCTAATCAAGGGCATGCTGGTCTAGGGTTTTATGGCACTACTTCATCAACGTCTAATGTTTTACCTCAGAAACAAAATTCATAGACTAGGACTGATCCTAAAAGATATCCTAGTGTTGCTAATCCACGAACTTCATATACTACTACTGTGAATGTTGCTTCACATGTAAGGGTAGAGTGCAGTTACTGTCATATACATGGTCACCATATTCGTTCATGTCATAAGCCTCAACGCAAGAATGCTCGACTTGGTCAGTCTAATACTATTAAATATGCTCAGCTTTATATCAATCTTAGACATCCCAGACAACAATGGGCTAAGCGGCACTAATTGTTTTCTATTCTCAGGATAATAAAGACTTTCCAAATTGGTGGCTGATGGACTTTGGATGCTCTCGTCATATAAATGGAAATCATACTCTACTAACTTTGGTTTGGTTTTTCATGTAGGATTTGCCCTCTTCCTAAGGGCTTTCACAGATCGAGACTGATAAAAAAAAATTCTGGTTTGCTCCAAAATTGGTCGGTTCAAGCCTGGTGTCTTGGTTGTTCTAAGAAGCAATCACATATTGCACTCTCCATCATTGAAGCTGTATATATCGTTGCTACTACTTGATGTGCCCACAACCTCTACCTACAATATCAATTGGATGACTATGGTGTTCCTTAGTCTCCTGTGCCAATCTACTACGATATTCTCTTCAGCATTGCACTGACGAAGGATTCAGTTCTACATTCCATGATTATACATATTGAGATTCGTCATCACTTTTCTAAAAATCAAGTTGGCGAGAATATTATGGATCTCCCTCATTGTGCCACTGATCAACAATTGGCAAACACTTTCACCAAAGCTCTTCCACGTGAAACGTTACCTTCCTTCAGTCTTGCACTATGGATATTCAATGTTTACAAAGGTGCATTCTTTTTATTTATCGTATTGACTTCTATTTTGTGCATCAAACTTGGTACTTTAGAGTGAGTGGAGCGTGATGTATATTTTATTATTTCATTTAACTTCATAATAAAATGAGGATTACTTTTATTTCCGTGGCATTTCTTGATTATTTATTTGGCTTATCTGGATCAAATTCTAAGTTGGAACATTGAACATCTGGGGGCACTATCCATTTATTACCACCACTTAAATTTTCGGTTTTCTCTACCTGACCAACTGCTCCCTCAGTATAGAACCCACTTTCGCTGGTCACTTTACACTCACCATTTTCTCTGCAAGTTTCCCGTACCATTTTGCCAGTTTCTTTGCTGCACACATTTTTACCTCACCAATGGCTTTCATACTGGTATTTTTGCTAGTCTTTTCTTCCTATCCCATAAAGGAGTTTCGAATAGTAACATAAAAAAAGGTGATTCGTTTCTGGTTGTACAAGCATCATCCAACATCAGATGCTAGATTTGTTTCAGTACAAGGCTGAACAACCCGGTCCAAGACTAGAACTGAGGTTTAGTGGGAAGAAATAAAGGAATTATGTAACACCCTACAAACGGAGATTCGTATCAGTCTTACCCACTTATGATGTACCATATGTTGCACAAGATTCCACAAATAATTGTTCATGTTGTACCTCTGGATGTTGTCATGTCTACGCCTCTGGATCATAATCATGACTGGATCCCCAACTCTCTCCAAGATGGGTCTTAAACTGAACGATGATCAGTGTATTGTCCAACAACCACTAAAGGCTTCAGGTGTGCCTTCACAGCCCTTAGAGCTTCTGGCCTGTCTACTTAAGCAGATGAAGAAATCTGCAGAAGCTGTTCCTGAAGACCTAACCTATATTTCACACGCTTGGCCTCTTGAAGTATGTGTTGATTTTTTGTCCTTTTGTCTTGTTGCCTTTAATTTTGATGCAAGCTTTCTAGTCAGCCTTATCCTGACCCTACCACACTTTCATTGCCTTTTCTATGGACAACCTATCCTTATGTTCTGTGTTCCTACGCATGAATTTGTATAAAATGCCATTTTCATGATCTTGCATGCTATTTTACACTTTGTGAGATATACTTTTTAGTACCATTTTTTTGATTTCGCAAAAGGGGGAAATATGGTGAATAATTTGAATATGTTACTTGATTAACCAAATCTTGTTCAAGAGCTGCAAAGTTTTTAACATATTCAGGGGGAATGCTCGGTTTAAGGGGGAATGCATATATTGAGGAGGAATGCTAAATTATCTCACCATACAAAGTTTGCTCACATCAAAAAAGGGGGAAGTTGTAAATGTATATTTACTAAAGGTTATTGATGTGGCAAAATTACCAGAGAAAGGCTTGCCTATATTATCTCAACAACCTCTACAGTCAGCTTTGGGTAGAAGATCTTAACAGAATATTTACTCAATAATAAGAGTAAAATCAGAGGCGTCAGCATTATACTAGGAAACAGTTTAGAGATATTTTAGGATCTTGTATTGTATTTATATTAGTTTTAGATAAAGATTTTTTGAAGATATTTAGGAGGTTGTTATCTGCCTCCAAGTAGTATAAATGTATAGCTAAAACATCAGAAAAGGGACAGCTTCTACCGTAAAAAGATAGTCTTTGAGAGAGAAGAGAGTTGTTGATTGTAATCAACGTTTTGTCTAGAATTAGACGTGAGAGTGATTGTTCAAAGTGTTGAACAGATCAGGTGAGGAGTTTTCAAGTTATCAATAATAAGATTGGTAGCGGAGTTTTTCTTCTAAACACTTTCTATCTCGTTCTTCGTTTCTGCTCTCTGTCAGTCTCGTACTGAGGCTTCTGATTTTATACATTACTAACTTACAAGGCAGAATACATAGTCTTAGCTATTGTGGAATCAATATTGATTTTACTACTTTTGAAGGGAATTAGGGTTACGAGTTTCAAAATCCAAATTCTATTTTGTGACAACATAGATACCTTATGAAAAATCCAATCTTTTAGGAGCATGAATAGAGCAGGTTGTCAATGCCTTAACCAAAACCTTTGCATACTGCTCCGTTCAATGATTGTTCGCTCCAAACTTCTGCCGGACTTCAATTTGTACTACGGGAAGATAAAAGCTTATTAGTATATGCATTCACTTATACATTACTTATGCTAGTAATGAGTGTATTAGTGGAAGCGGTGTCCCATCAAGTTTTTTTGGAGCGGGACCCACCTTGATCCACCCAACCCCACATTTAATTTCACTTTATTTTTCACGAACCCTACTTTTTCCTACTTTATTTCAGCAGTTAGATCTGACAGCTAACACAAACAACTGACCATAGACGGGCCCAATCATATATGGACCCAATGTCCTTTTTATACATAATGCATATACAGCATGTGTAAATATAACTGGCCATATAGTTTCTTCTCTCTCACATAATCGACTCTCATACATATACTAGCACACTTTATCATTTCTGTTTTTGTTAAAGCCTCTCTATAATTCAGTGACAGCCATAAGCATATTGGGATAAACTTGATCATAACAATTTCCCAAACACTGGCTTCATGATCCTATCAGTCAGAGAATCCGTTAATGTTTTATCTTCAAACATATCATGACCGCATTAAGGCCAACTCGCACAAAATAAAAGGTCAAAACAAACAGTTTACCTATTTCAGTGACCAATCAGTCTACTTATACAAAAGGTCATCATCAGTGAGGTGGGTTCTAGGGAATACAACGTAGTATAACCTCCTATAAAATCACGAGTAAATGAGACGAGAACTGCTCCCGAGAATTTCACAGAGGTGCGTAGGTCTTCGAGATTGGGGCAGGATGTTTCGCCTTCGGGCCCAGAAACCCCAGCACAACATTTGGAGAATTCATCAATTGGGAAGGATGGGATAGACCTATTTGTCGAGCTGTTTCACAATACCCCTCCAACTACTCAGGCAATGAATATTACCCCATCAAGGAATGAAAAAGGTAAAATCATCAACCGTGATGTAGAAGCAGATGAATGCATCAACTTATTAAGACAGTTAGGTTGCCATGTGCCGTATCCAACCCAGACCAAAACTAATATTATCAGCCAAATCCAAACGCAGCTGTGAAATTTTTTGGGGCCTAGATAAAGAGAAAAAGTATGGGCTGATGTTTTAAAGTTAGGATCGTCCTTTTGCTTTCGAGTAGTCGGTGGTCGTTATTTTCAAAGCTGGTCTGCAGTCCCCTTAGGTGCAAGAGGAGTATCGTCTTTGAAGGATTACGTGTGAGGTGTGAGGTTTTGTTCTCGTGTTTTGGGGGTTGGTTGGTATATTTCATTAGTGTGTTGTTGCTATTCTAGTCTGTTACTAGCTTTGTCCTTTAGATTGTATTTTGAATTGACAGGTACTCTTTTTTCTTCGTGGAATTTTTTCCACTGGATTTTGCCTAGGAGGGTGTGCCACCGACCTTTTCAATAAAATGGCTTTAAGCCTTAATTATGAAGAAATATAACCTCCTATAAAAAGTTCGATTGATTTGGGGCTGATCGTGGTTTACAATGTCTACACACACAAACGGAAAAATTACAGGTTAAAGTGATGAAACAAGCGCATTGAACGACGAACACTGTCAAGTTTTAAAAAATCAAGAGAAACACATAAGACGATGGCCCAAAAGATTCCACAAAAGTCAAAGCAGTTGACAAAATGTGAAACCCTTACCTGTACACGTAACTGTACAAGGAGCACAAATTTCTCCTTGAATGCTGAGATTACAAACAATCATTCAGCAGTGTGAGTGAGGTAATAATCAACCGTGATATTCCCATTGTATTTACTGACTTATATAATACTAACTACAAGAGAGTTGAGGCCTGAAAATAAGGAAGTGAGGCCTACAGATAGGAAACTATAACGGTAATAATATACTAGAATATACATAATATATTTTCTAACACCCCCCGCTCGAAGGGCGAGGATCCCTAGCATAGACTGGTACGAAACTCAAGAAGAGTGGTGATGGCAACCCCTTTGTCATTATATCAGCGAATTGACTAGTGGTCGGAACATGGAGGACTCGGGCGTGTCCTAGTGCAACGCGTTCCGGAACGAAATGGATGGCAATCACGATATGCTTGGTACGCTGGTGCTGAACCGGATTGTGGGACATGTAGACGGAACTGACGTTGTCGCGGAAGACAATGGTGGCCCTGGAGGTGGGGGTGTGAAACTCGTGGAGAAGCTGACGGACCCAACACGATTCGGCTATTGCATTGGCAACGACACGGTATTCGGCCTCTGCACTGGAACAGGAGACGGTGGGTTGGCGTTTGGAGGACCAAGTAGGTTGGGCCCAAGGAAACTATCAATGCCAGAGGTGGGACGTCTGTGTCGTGGGAATCCGGCCCATCACGTCACTGTAGATGGTGAGTTGATCGGATGGGCTGGGGTGATCTGAGACTAAGGGATGAGTGCCGCGTAGATAACGAAGGATGTGTTTCAACGCTGTAAGATTGGCTTCACGCGGGTCGTGCATATGTAGGCAATATTGTTGAAAAGCATAGCTGATATCAGGTCGGGTGAAGGTGAGGTATTGGAGGGCACCGGCGAGGGAACGATAAGAGGTTGGGTCCAAAACCGGGGGTCCAGCATCAGCTCCAAGTTTGGCATTGGTGTCAACTGGGGTTTTAGTGGGGTTGCACGCAGACATCCGGCGCGGTGGAGGAAGTCATTGGCGTATGTGGCCTGGCTGAGGTGGAGACCTGTGTGGGAGCGGGTGATAGCGATACCCAAGAAATGATGGAGTGGACCGAGATCGGTCATGGCGAATTCAAGGGCAAGGGCGCGGATGAGTTTGTGGAGAAGGGAGGTCGTGGAGGCGGTGAGGATGATGTCATCGACATAAACGAGGAGATGAGCCTGGTCATGACCGTGGTGATAAACGAACAGAGACGGGTCGGTTTTGTAGCCATGGAAACCGAGGGTTAGGATGTAGGTGGCAAAACGGTGGTACCAGGCACGTGGAGCTTGTTTTAGACCGTATAATGCTTTGCGTAGCTTGCAAACGTGGCTGGGGTGGTTTGGGTCGATGAAGCCCGGGGGCTGTTGACAGTAGACAACCTCATTGAGCGTGTCGTGGAGGAACGCGTTTTTGACGTCGAGCTGATGTATAGGCCAATTTTTAGAGATGGCCAAGGTGAGGATGGTTCTGATGGTGGCAGGTTTGACAACTGGGGAAAAAGTTTCTTCGTAGTCAAGGCCATGTTGCTGGGAGAAGCCATGGGCCACCCAGCGGGATTTGTAGCGAGAGAGACGACCATCGGCATCATATTTGTGGCGAAAGAGCCATTTCCCTGTGACAATGTTAGCATTCTGGGGACGAGGAACAAGATCCCGGGTGTTATTTTTCATCAGAGCGTCATACTCCTCTTTCATTGAGGTATACCATCGGGGGTCAGTGAGGGCGGTTTTGTAAGAGGTAGGAAGAGGGGATGTGGTAGAGCTCAGATTAAAGAGCTGTTTGGGTTTCGTGATTCCGGCTTTGGAGCGGGTGACCATAGGATGTGTGGAGCCGGAGGTGGGAGGATGGAACTGGGTGGGAGTGTTTGGATCACGGGATGGATCGTGGGGTCCGATGGTGGGCGTGTAGTCGGTACGTTGGGGTGGAGGTACGGGGTAAGTGGATAGAGACGGGGAGTGGGCTGTGGCATCGGATGGAGCAGAGTGGGCCTACTGCGGAAATGGGTCGTGCGGTCCAGTGGGTGGGGAGGGTAGCGTGTCGTGAGGTGAGGAGTTGGTAGAATTGGACGCGTGGGGCACGAATGGGGAAGTGGGGGCACGTGGGTGTCGGTGGGCTGGGTTGGTGTCGGTAGGGGCCCAAGTGTGTGGGGTGAGTGGACCGGTGGGAAGAAGGAGATGGTGAAGTGGGCTGTGATTGGGTGCATCATCGGTGGTAACAGGGGGATGCGTTGTGTGTGAGGGTGTACGATAGGTGTGATATGGAAATGTGTATTCATCAAAAATAACATGTCATGAAATAATTACCTTGTGGGAGGCCAGCGCAAGACAGCGGTATCCTTTGTGCTCCGGTGCATAGTCGAGGAGGATGCATGGGGTGGTACGCGGATGGAGTTTGTGGGGGGCGGTGGCAGCAAGATTGGGGAAGCAAAGACAACCGAAAGGGCGGAGGTGAGTGTAAGTGGGTTTACTGTTATACAGTTTTTCATGTGGGGTTTGATTTCCAAGGGTGGAGGTTGGTGTGATATTGAGTAGATACGTGGTTGTGGAGAGCGCTTCAGCCCAGAACATTGAAGGTAGGGTACTGTGAAATAGGAGCGTGCGAATGGCGTTAGTGAGGGTGCGAATTAGGCGCTCGGCCTTGCCATTTTGTTGTGACGTGTGGGGACACGAGAAACGTAACAAAGTACCCTGGTTTGCCATATACGTACGGATGTCGGTATTATCAAATTCGCGACCGTGGTCACATTGAATTGTTTTTTATTGTGCAGTTGAAATGTGTGCGGACGTATGCATGAAACTTTTTGAGGATTTCAGCGGTCTGGGACTTGTATTTGAGTGGAAACGTCCAAGTAAAATGTGTATAATCATCCAAAAGTACGAGATAATATTTATGTCCGCAAAAACTCAAAATTGGTGAAGTCCAGAGATCACAATGCAAAATATCAAATGAACGAAGTGTTTTATTTGTTGAGCGTGAGAAAGGCAAACGCGCCTGTTTTCCCAGCTGACATGCTGGACAAATAGAAGTAGAATTATTATTTAAAGAAATTGAATGTTGGGAGGCTAAATGCCGCATCGCTGCAGCGCTTGGGTGGGCAAGTCGCGTGTGCCAGGGTGGAGAATCTGTGATGGTGGTCAGCGCAATCGAAGACGGAGGAGCGGGGGCTGTTGTTGGTGGCGGCAGTGGGTAAAGGTCACCCCGACTATTGCACCGGCGGATCACGGTCTTGTTGCGTAGGTCCTTCACAGAAAAACCATGTGGATCAAATTCCACAGAGCAATTATTATCAGTGGTGAACTTTCGGACAGAGATTAGATTTTTAATTAGAGGAGGAGAAACAAGAACATCACGTAAGTAAAAGGGAGAGAGACAGGTGGACCC
The DNA here is from genome assembly GCA_023374045.1 of Limonium bicolor. Taxonomy (NCBI): domain Eukaryota; kingdom Viridiplantae; phylum Streptophyta; class Magnoliopsida; order Caryophyllales; family Plumbaginaceae; genus Limonium; species Limonium bicolor. The sequence continues at coordinate 122,085,762 of CM041782.1, read as the reverse complement.
ACAGAATGTAATTGGCAACTGTGTGCCGTTACCCACAATAATACTGGTAGGCGGAGGACAAAAAAAAACGTTGGCGTGAGTATACCTGGATTGTTTGTCATGTGGGCAGATGCCCCGGTATCCATGTACCACTGCGGATCCGGGTAGCGGGAAGGGGGGCCAGGTTGTTCAGCGCGGAGGCAAGGCTTTGCTGATCCCAAGCCGGCGCCGGTGTCTGGGTGTAGAGTGCGTGGGGCTGGTGTTGTTGCGGGCGTGGACCGAGGATCCCTGGAGCATTCCAGGAGGATGACCAAGCCGGCTGGGAGCTTAACAGTGTCCATAATTGCTGCTGAAGGGACGACTGAGTAGTGGAGCCGCGACCACGCCCCCGTCCTCGGTTGCGGCGAGTTCCATTGCAGTTGGTAGCGGACCTGGAGGAGGAGGAGACTGATGCAACCGGCGGTTGAGAAGGAGTATCGGCGGCGCTGGAAGGAGGGGCGGTGGGTGGTAAGGCAGCAGTGTGGAGGACGGTAGCCGCGCTGGGAGGTTGCTGGCGACAGGTTTCTTCAAGTATCAAGGAACTACGCACCTGCAGAAAAGTCGGAAATGGCCGCTGGAACTGAATGATGCTGCGGATGTTGGAGTAGGAGTCATTCAATCCGCTGATGGTTTGCAGTACCAGATTTTCGTCGGAGACGGGGCTGTCAACGTCAGCAAGAGCATCAGCCAAGGATTTGAGTTGCCCGCAGTATTCGTTGATAGTTAGAGCGCCTTGACGGAGTCCCCGGAATTCAGCCTCGAGCTGTATGGCTCGTGCCTTCTTGTTGTCATGAAAAAGGTCCTCGATTGTGAGCCAAACCTCGTAGGCTGTGGCATTGTTGCGCATAATGAGGCTGAAGATATCTTTGGAGATAGTTGCATAAATCCATGACAAGACGGTAAAATCGAGGAGAGACCAAGATTCGTCATTGGTGGGTGGGGTGCCGTCGATATGAGATAGGAGATTAAATGTTCCCAGGGTAACGAGGAATAAGTGTCGCCACATGGCGTAGTTAGGAGGAGATTGGGTTAATTCGATACGTATATGATTTGTGATCGAATTCACATGCAGCGCCTGATTGACGGCAATGAGAGCAGGAGTGGGTGCTGGAGTATTAGGACGGCGAGAGGGGGATGCAAGAACTGTATGTTCAGATTGTGTGGGGGAAGGGGGTGGGGAATTCTCATTGCCAGTGGGGGGTCGACAATGTTTTCAGCCATGATGGCGTGAGGGGACAGAGAAGCGTAGGGTAGGTGAAGGAAAAAGAGGCAAGGAGATAGGATCTAGAAAACTGATACCATGTGAGTGAGGTAATAATCAACCGTGATATTCCCATTGTATTTACTGACTTATAACTACAAGAGAGTTGAGGCCTGAAAATAAGGAAGTGAGGCCTACAAGATAGGAAACTATAACGGTAATAATATACTAGAATATACATAATATATATTTTCTAACAAGCAGCACAGATAACTACTACGGTTATCTCCAGACTCCAGTCCTCAGCATGCATGTTGAAATTTTCACTGTAAGGATAGTAACTGTTTGTCCCTTCAAAGATTGCCCATTTATTGGCCTTCGAACTTTACAAGGGGATTAGCGGGACAGCAAACACCAGAGTGCCACGTAAGAGAAACGCGTCAATCGTCCAGCTCAACCAGCTGTGCCCTCCTCTCAGCTGCCTTTTTCCTGATGAAAAACCCCCATCTCATGGCCGCCTTTATCTTCAACCAACCTGCAACTGCCCTACCAGCACCACCAACTGGGCGGTTTCTATCCATATCAAACTCAAAGTTTGGAGCGGAGGAAGGCATGCTAAATGATGGGAAAGAGAATCCACCGTCATCTTGCCAGTTCATGCCTGCATTGTGGTTATGATGATGATGACCCCCCATGCTGAATATTCGTAATAGCTGCTGCATGTCTTCATTCTCCAGCATTTCATGGCTCCTCAACCGAATCTCTTCCTCAGTCAGCGTCAAGTTATCAGCTGCCACATTGTTGTTGTCACGCCTCTGGGACCAGTCATTGAAAGTGAGGTTCAGAGGGGATTGCTGCACGGATGAATTTATCAAAGGTTGGAACCCTGACAGTGTGGCTGTCGGAGATGATGAATGAAGAGGGGGGGAGATGGCCAATCCTCCATTACCATTATCATTTCTTGGGATATGGGTTGCCTGGGAAAAGCTGTCCAACAGTTCTTGCTGGGAAAATGCTGCGTTGTCAACTTGATTTTGTGAGTTGGAGTTGACTAGCTCAGCATGATCACGGTATCTTGAAGTTGCAAGGTTATTGATATACCCTGCTCCTGGAGAGACGGGAAAAAACTGTCAAGTACATTCTGAACCCGTACAGCAACAAAATAAACAGAAAAGGAGAATTTGCATACAGTAAAGCGGCAACAATAAGAAATAGCAGCATAGTTTGACACCTTCTCCCTTTTGTTTGAAACATAGGACAGAGCAAAGCATGTAATAATGGATATAAAAGAAATTGCAAATTTACCTGCATGAGGTAGATTAGCGTCCCTGAGGAGTTGCTCAGAAGGGACTGAACTGGGCAAAGAAGGAAAAGATAGCTGAAGGTCAACGGCAGTTGAGAAGTTGTTAACCGGAGCCATTGGGGGAAGCTCATTTCTAGACGAAATTGATCTCCTACTACTGGTTTTCTTTGAGCTCAAGAGAGATTTCCCATCGTACTCTATAACTTGATGCCAATTATCATATGCTTTCTTCACAAGGGTATCAACATACACCTGTGGAAAATGATTTTATCCCACATCCAGTTAAGAAATGTGACAGAAACCGAGAGTTGCCACACACTTTCCACAATGAATTACCTCAGTCACTTGTATTTTACATTACCGCAAATAGCTAGGCTGGGAAGAAGGAAAGCAATAGAACAGTTCTCCCTAAGGAGCCTATCTCAGGGCTGAGCCCCTGCCTATCCATGGTTGTGGCCAATATAGGTAGGTGTTCAGATACCTTAACTAGGCTAGACTACTTTACTATTTATACCATACTAATCAGGAAATAGACAAATAAGAGAGACAAGACAAATTAACAGCATAACGGTGAAAAAAGTAATGCTCCCACTTCCTGCGAATATTCTAGCCAAATGGTGGTGGTCCCCTCTTGTGCCTGCGCTGGTACAGCCTTAATGGAGGGTGTTCCCCCGCCAGCCCGTTCCCATCATCCCCTCCCCGAAGAAGACGAACCTTGTCCTCAAGGTGGAATCCGGAAATTGGGCTTGGATCGTATTGAACTCCTCCCAAGAGTCTTCTGATGTTGGGCAACTCTCCCAGTGAATTAATATCTCTTTGCCCCCACTGTCTGTATTGCGCTGCTGTAATACCATGGTTGGTTTCCCTGCTAACGCCAGATCAGCTGTCAACTCCTTTTGTAGACAAGGAATTGGGGTAGTATTGTGTGTAGCCTTCCGCAGTTGAGAAACATGGATGGTATGGTAAATTCTAGCACCTGGCGGTAACTTCAGCTTGTAAGCTACTTCCCCCACCTTCTGCTCGATTTCAAACGGGCCATAGTACCGAGGGCTGAGCTTAGCATTGCGCTTAGCAGTGAAGGAGTGATATATATAAGGCCGGAGCCTCACATAAACCAGATCACCGACTTCGAAATGAATATCCCTGCAGTGTTGGTCTGCCCTCAGTTTCATCCGGTGCTGTGCGCAAAGGAGTTGTTCCTTCAATTCTTGGAGCATTAAATCCCTATCAATCAACAGAGCATCTACCTCTGCGAGGGGCGATCTTAAGGGGCTGTATTTGATGATTGAGGGAGGCAGTCGACCATATAAAGCTTGGGAGGGGGAGGTGTCTGCGCTGCTGTTATAGGTGGTGCTGAACCAAAATTCAGCCCCCGGAATCCACCTTATCCACTGCTTGGGCTCTTGGAATGTAAAGCATCACAGGTAATCTTCAAGGCACCTGTTGACCACTTCAGTTTGGGCATCAGATTGCGGGTGATATGCGGAACTGAACCGGAGAGATGTGCCTGGCTGCTTGAATAATTCCCGCCAGAAGGAGCTGGTGAAAACAGAGTCTCTATCAGAGACGATGGACCGTGGTACTCCATGCAGGCGGACTATCTCCTTAACAAAACAGCAGCGATATCACTAGCAGTGAATGGGTGGTGGAGTGTCATGAAATGAGCGTACTTGGTGAGTCGATCGACCACCACTAGAATGGTGTCGATTCCCTGGATGCGGGGTAAACCGGTGATGAAATCCATTGATACATCCTCCCAAACTTGCTCAGGGACCAGCACACTGTATTTGACCTGTTGACAATCTGTGCAACCCGCCACATACTTTTCGATCATCTTGCGCATAATATCCCAAAAGAAAACAGCAGCTAATCTTTTGAAAGTCCACAGGTACCCGGAGTATCCCCCCATTGGAGAATCATGATATTCCTGCGGTAGGAGAGGAAGGAAACTCGGTTCCTTAGGCAGCACCAGCTGGGACTTGTGGTAAAGTCTCCCTCCATGTGCCGGATAGCCCGAAAGTGAATTTGGATCTAGTGTAAGGTCCTGAATTTTCTGTTTAATAATGGGGTCCTTCATGATTTCTTCTTCCAACATACTCCAGTCTCGCCAAGTAGCCACAGTTAGAGAGCTCAGCTCTCCCCTTTTATGGGATAAAGCATCAGCCACATGATTAGCACTACTTTGTTTATACCTGATTTCAAAATCAAACCCCATGAGTTTTAGGGCTCATTTATGCTGGCCCTCAGTCAGCAGCCGCTGCTCCCATATATGCTTCAAGATGCGCTGGTCTGTTCTGATTTTTTTTTATATAAGTTGGTCTGTTCTGATTATGAAGTGTCGGCCAGCAGATGATGGCGCCATTTAATGACAGCGAACACAACGGCCATTAGTTCCTTCTCATAGGTGGATTTCAGTCGGGCTCGAGCTGAGAGAGCTTGACTGAGGAATGAAATGGGCCTGCCTTCCTGCATCAGCACTGCGCCTAAACCATAACCAGATGCATCTGTTTCAATAATGAAGGTCTTAAAGAAATCCGGCATAGCAAGGACCGACACTCTAGTCATGCTATTCTTCAGATTTTCTAAGGCCGTTTGGGCTGTTTCGTTCCATTGGAAGGATTCCTTCTTCAGCAGAGCGGTCAAGGGGGCTGCTATGGTGCCGTAGCCCTGTACAAACCGTCTGTAATAACCGGTAAGCCCAAAAATCCACGCAGCTCACAGATTGACTTTGTTTGGGCCAAATCACCATACAACTGATCTTTACCAGCTCCGCAGCTACACCGTCACCCGAGATAACATGACCCAAATAATTCAGTTTCTTGCAAAAACATGCACTTACTTTGGTTGGCCACTAACTGATTATCCGCCATGACTTGGAGCTCTATCTCAAGATGCCTCATGTATTCTTCCTGAGTACGGCTAAACACAAGGATATCGTCAAAAAACAGGTACCACAAATTTTCTCAAGAAGGGTTAGAATACCTCATTCATCACCGCCTGAAACTTGGCCGGTGCATTGCGCAACCCAAAGGGCATCACCAGATATTCAAAGCGCCCCTCATGGGTTCTAAACACAGTGGCACCCCGCAGCTCATCCATTAACTCCTCAATGACTGGGATTGGAACTTGTCCGGGATCAAAATCTCGTTCAAAGCCCGGTAATCAACACAGACCCTCCACTCCCCATTTTTCTTGCGCACCAGCAGTACCGGGCTAGAAAAAGGCCCATTGCAGGGTCGAATCGAACCTGCCATCAACAGCTCACGGACAATCCGCTCTATCTCCTTCGTCTGATAGTGGGGGTATCTGTATGGCCTAATACTAGAGGGGAAGCATCTTGGCGAAAGGGTATGGCATGATCATGAAACCTCCTGGGCGGTAGCCCAGTTGCCTCCTGGAAAACCACCTTGTATCGAGCAAATAGATTCTTCACCCTTGACTCATCACAACCTTCTTTAGTCTGTAGCGTTTGGAGTTCACAGCACTGAAGAAGCCAACCCTGCTCTTTCTGCAACATTTTCAAGACCGCTCGAAGGCCAACCTTTGTGTGGCTGTGATTTGGGTCTCCCTGGAGGTGGAAGACTTGACCATCCTGTTGGAATCGAATGGACAGTAAGCCCAGTTAGTGTGCGTGTTTCCTAGCGACTCCAGCCAATCCATGCCCAAGATGAAGTTGACTCCCTTTAATTGGAACGAGAGAAGATCGAGCATTAATCTGGCCTTTTGTAACTCCAACTCGACCCCACGACAAACTCCCCTACCTTGCACTTTGCCGCCGGTCCCTATCATCACCAAATACCCCAGACTCTCATCCGTCTTCAGTCCACACTCATGGGCAGCTTTTGCTAAAATAAAACTATGGGTTGAACCGCTATCGATCAAAGTGAGGACACGTTTGCCCAGTACAGTACCATCTATCTTGTAAGGGGTGTTTCGAGGGTATCCCCAAAATCGAATGTTGGGCAGAGTTGCTTGCATCGTTTCTTCCGTCTACTCCGGATAATTCGTGCGTTCCTCGACTACCCCAGCATCGCCATCACCCTCTGTCTCACGAGTTCGTTAATGGTCAAGAGTTGCAACCCGGTTGATTTGTAGCGATGTCTTGGCTGCTATCTCTCTCCACAATGATAGCAGAGGCCAAAGGGATTTCCGGCGTTGAGCTTCAGGATCCATAGGTCATTGCGGCCCACTGGGAGCCGTTGACAATGTTGCTCCATCGGTGAGTGTCTTGAGTAAGGCGGGGCGGGAGTATGGGCTGCTCCCCGTAAAGGAACACTCCACGGGCTGGGTTGTACTACTTGTGGCACTGACCAGTTTAGGGTTGCTCCATGTTTTCCCGCGGTCAACCCGTCTCAAGAGCGGCGTTCTTTTCTTCTACCTCGGACGCAATCGTCCATTTCTAACAGCGTCTTGGGTTTAAATAGCAACACTTCTGCTCTAAGCTCAGGGGTCAAACCAGCTCAAAAAATCCCTAATTGAACTTCTGATAGTGTCTGTTTGGTCGAAAGGTGCTCGTGTTGTTGTCTGAATTCCAGAACGGTGCCCTCCTGTTTCAGTGACATCAGCTGGTCTAATAGATTTCCAACTGTGAAGTACTGAAGCGCAGATTCAATGCTTCCCTGAACTTGTCCCACCGTGGTAGCCCCAAATGAGTCTCGACCCAGGAAAACCAATGCAGAGCTTCTCCTTCCTTACACACACCGAAGGCTTCCACCTTGTCGACTTCACCCACTCCACAAACTGGAAAATAACGCTCAACCCTGTACTTTCAACCGTGTGGATCCTCGCCTGAGAAAACTGGCATCTCCATCCTTCTAACATTACCACGATCTTCACCTCGGTGGCCACGACCATCTGTTTCTCGCCGCTGCATCACCCGTCCCAAGGCTTGGAGGACGCGCTGCATATTTTCCACAGTCAAACTTAACCCGCTATTTCATCCCTGAGTTCTCCCATCTCCGATCTCAAGGACTCATGTTCAGCAGCCATGGCTTCCATGTTTCGCGTGGATACCATCCAGGAAGGCAGCTCTGATACCAACTTGATAGAAACCGAGAGTTGCCACACACTTTCCACAATGAATTACCTCAGTCACTTGTATTGATAAGGGGAAAATCGACCACAGCCTTACAAGGACATTACCGCATATAGCTAAGCAAGAAGGAAAGCAATAGAACAGTTCTACCTAAGGAGCCTATCTCAGGGCTGAGCCCTGCCTATCCACGATTATGGCCAACATAGGCAAGTGTTCAGACACCTTTACTAGGCTAGACTACTTTACTATTTATACCATACTAATCAATTTATAGACAAATAAGAGAGACAAGACAAATTAACAGCATAACGGTGAAAAAGGTAATGCTCCCACTTCCTGCGAATATTCTAGCCAGCTGGTGGATGTCCCCTCTTGTGCCTGCGCTGGTACACCCTTAGTGGAGGGTGTTCCCAAGCTAGCCCGTTCCCATCAAAATGTTACAATAACTACTATAATCAGCTAAACATCCGATGAGAAACATGAGATTCTGAGAAATAATACAGAACCATATAAAACAAGAAGGATAGTAGCAAACAGTAATTCCCTCCTCTGTTGCAACTTTTCATTTTTGCTTATATCTAGATTTCCAATGCAAAAAGCATGAACTACGATAATCTGGTATTATTAACGAGTATAAGCAATGGCACAGTTAAGTCGACCCAAACCAATTGCAGAATCTAAAGTTCAAGCAAGGAACCACCTCATCAAGCAGGCACAAACATCCATGAGAAAGGATAACAAGAAGATGCTAAGTAGTACATACAGATCAAAGATAACAAGAAGATGCTATGCAGTATATACTGATCCAGATCAAGGATAAAATGAAGACGCTGAGCAGTTTATACGATCAAGGAACAACCTTCTGGCTGTCAGAGAGAGAGTTGGCAGGAATATATTGCTCCCCAGCAATGAGACCACTCAGCTCATAAATGTTGTTAAATACAACCCCAACACTTCTAGAATCATCAGGGTAATAGACATAGAGCTTGCCACTCAAAACACAAGTCTTTGCATGCTCCATCAGAGCTTCCCACATCCTATTTGACATACCACTTCCAAGAATCTACAATGATGAAATAAACAAAATATAAGGAAAGGAGTCGGGAGTGCACGTTAAAATAAAAAAAAAACATATAAATCCTGATATTCACAAGTACTCACACTTCGTAATTTCTGAGAGTCCTTCACTGCAACCCTAAGAAAGTCCTCAACATAGTAAATCCCTGCTGCATTAAGCCGTTTGTGGAAAGACCCATCTTTACCGATTTTCTCCAATCTCCAAACTTCATCATTCAAGGCTGGTGGATAATGCTTCTTATACACTATGAAAAATAATCGGAAGTCAAATGGGCATGAGCTAGAGAAAGTGAGCGGAAATAAAATGATGCAAAATGCACACAGAAGTATAATTTACATTCTCCTCTATGATCCTTAACAGTAAATGCTTCTGTTTTTGCTTCACGAACTCGCATGCTGTCACAAAATCCAGCGGAAACTTTCAATCCAAGCCTAAATTTTCTACTCCTGATCCAGCTTGAGTTATCAGTGAAAGTTAGCTCTCCCAATGTACCCACTCCTTCCTTGAGTGTAATCTGCAAATCCCCGGTCAAAAGAGGTCTTTTTCCTTCACGCTCCTTAACAACATGGCTATCAAATTCTTCCTGGGACCAGTCTTCATCATCTTCATTGTTGAAATCTCCTTCAAGAACAACGACATCAAGTTTTGCAGAAGATTCAGGACCAGATGTAACCACCTTTCCACTGTTGGCATCTATCAGCACAATGTGAACAGAAGCACCATGCTCTCCGTCAACCTTTCCTCCAGTAAAAAGGGGAAGTGACAAACGAGACTGGAACTGCAGCCACAGCTTCCTCTCATCTGAACCTTCAATTCTTTTGGGAGAAGACCTATACAAAAGATGAAAGTTAAGTATATAGAGAACGCATCACAGAAGAACTGGGATCAGGAAATTGTGACTAACAGGTCCAATGAAAACTGCTTGATAACTGGATAAAGTGTTAATCAAGCTAGAAGGCAACATGATGTAAGTACCATCCAGTGATTCATACACGCTCACCAGGGGCACTGACTCTAAAAGTCAAATATATAAAATCACTTAAGAATTAATTACCTTCCAGCAATCCTCGGGGCACCACCTAGCTTGGCCAAGGCACGCTCGACTTCTTCGCTGACCTAATTAATAAAAGAGACAATAAGGGGAAAAAACATAATCCTTAGATCTCATTTCCACACACATGAGTTAACCAGTGACCAGTATATAGCAAATGGCAATCATGTAAGTTACAGTAACAGGTCTTACAACTCTCCGAAGTATGGGCTCCAGGGATGAGCAAAGTTTCTGCAAACTGTCCACCTTGAGGGCTTCTACAATTACACTGAAATGAATATGTACGCATTAACAGGTAGTTTATGAAGGTTTAGGTTGCATAATCCACACCATTATTTAATAAAGGCCTGCGAATGTTCCATAGTCACCCACTTACTTTCTGATCCACTAAACTCCCGACTGCCCAGCCGTTTTAATTTATTGAATACAAATCCTACGCTCACGCAAAAACGTCCGAGGCCACCTCAACTTAAAGGTACTAAACTAGACCGGGATTCTAGAAAGCAACAGTTGTTTTTAAACACTGGATACCAAGATAACGTGAGCATGCGAGTCAGATGTTGAGAAGTGGGACATGAAAGCACAGTCGGCGGCTCAATAGAGTGCAAATAAAACTTTCACTGTCTACAGTAAGCTGCGGTTATGCAAGAGTGGAGACCCATTTATTACACAAACGAATAACATAAATTTCAACCAACGACAATAGGAAATCTAAAAGAAACGTGGTGAAAAAGAACCAATCGAAGAAGCGAGAAAGAATCACCTGGCCAACGCAGGTCTCTTTCTCTCAGGTTGATCGTCATCCCCCCCAGCAGCATCTAAGCTCCTTTTCCCCCTGTTCATGCTATTCGATCTCTCCATGGACCTAGTCTGCCGCTGCATTATTATAACGCTTTTCCCACAATTTTTCCCAGGGCAGACAACCTAGATTGAACCTAGATTTCTCTGATCAGATCTACAAATGCGCAGAAATCACCCACCGCAACACTCCAATTTACTTTCACTGATTGCAACTCCAATGTTACAGTTTACACTTCACCGATGAATTTATTTTATTCTAAGATTCGGGACAAACAAGATGAATCAGTAGTAGGTTATCTGGGAACCTTTTAGAATCAGTCAGACAGATTGCATAAGGGGGGAGGTCAATAGAGGAGTCGCCTTGGACCTCGAGGTGGATCGAGTTTTTGTTAGCGTCTGTTCTGATCTGGGTCAATTACTTGTCGCGGAAGGTGTCATTGAATTTCTGCCGCTGGTTTTAGGCCTGTTTTTTTTTTTTTTGGAATTTTCATAAAATACACAATATTTTTTGTTAATTCATCAATTACTCCAAAAAAAAAGTTATAAAATTAGTACATTTTTACAAAGTTAATAATATGACACTATAATTATTGACTAGATGGAAAAAAAACAAAATATTCTTACTAATTAACAAAGTGATTTTAAAGTTCACAATATGTTTCTAAGTGTTAAAAAAAGAACAAAAATTCACAAAAAATTTAAATACTATAAAAAAATATATATAAAAATTTAAAAATACTTTAAAAATTGAAAAATAAATTAAAATATCATAAAATAATGAAAGAATTAAATATTTCTTAGATTTTTTAATTATTAAGTACCATAAAAAAGAATATAAAGTGATATAAACACATAAATTTATACCAATTTTTCACCAAGTAAGTACCATAATTTGTATCATGTATTTTTAAATTGTATTTTTCTACCAATTTAAATTGATTCAAAATAAATTATATTATATTTTTAACTAATATTCAGAGTATTTTAAAATGTTATATTCTATTTTATAGATAACTTTATGACATGTTATTTTGTAGATAATGACAAATATTAGGTCATAAATTTATCTACAAAATTAAATAAAATTTTAAATATTAGTTAAAAAAACAAACAGAACTATTTTTTTGATAAATAATTTAAATTGGTAAAAAAATAAAAATGTATGGTTTAAATTATGGTACTTAAATGATATAAATTGGTAGAAAAATTGGTTTAAATTATGTGTTTAAAACACTTTATTATTTTTTATGGTACACACAAATTTTAAATAATCTAAGAAATATTTATTTTTTTCAAAATCTTATGATATGTTAGTATTTTTTACTTTCAATTTTTTATAATATCATATATATAGATATCTTATAGTTATCAATATTTGTATAGTATTTTGAATTTTTCGTGAACTTCTTAACACTTAGGGGCATATTATGAACTTTAAAATTATTTTGCTAACTAGTAGGGGTATTTTTGTCTCTTTTTTCCTTTGGGTCAATGACTATTACAAAAATATAGTGTCATTTTGTGACTTTCTTTTTTTGTGGGCATTTCATAAATTAGCCAAAAATACAGTGACATTTCATGAAATTTCCCTATTATTATTTAGTGTCCTGCTCAATGTGATATGTCAATTTGTTATTCGCTTAATCTAATAACAGGGTTCTATTGTTAACAATATGGTGTCGTTCGGTAGCTACTTTTCAGAGATTAATCTCTTTTGCAAAAAAGTTGAAGACAGATGTCAATTTTTAATTGGCTTTTGTTTAACCAAATGTGTCAATTACTTAACAATTCATGTTTAATATTAGTAAGCAAGAAACAAAACCTAAACCCGGGGCATTATGCCACACTCGCAATTAAATGAGTGCTAAGGCCTAAACAATTAACTGAATTACCAAACTATGATTATAAATAAAAAGATAATGTGTCAATGATATAATTGTTTTTTAATTAACAAGAAAGTCGCAAAGTCTAAATAAAACTATTTGTAAATACTTATTCTAGTGGAGTCGTAGTCCGTTCCCATATACTTCAGGAGAACCTGTGGCAAAAATCTAAACAAACACTGAAAAAGATTATCTTTGAAAACAATTTTGACATTATAACCACACATCAACATACAAGTCATTTCAATAATGTTCTTACACAATAGTAAAATAATCATTATATAATATTTCATGTTTGGTTCTTAGAAACCCAATAATATATTAGCCAATTTATTTTAATTATCTTCCTTGTCCCAACACGCAGCCAGAACAAAACACCATTTCTCACTTTTGGGTACAACACACAGCTGTAACCCGGACCCCAACACGCAACCAGGGTCTAACTTTCTCACCTTTCGTTACAGCACACAGTTGTAACCCGGACCCCAACATGCAGCCGAGAATCCAACTCGCCACTAAATTTTTAAGTGTGCACACCCCCCAATAGTACAAAAGACTAAGGAATAGAAATAGGGCTAACTGTGTCCTAATGTGGCCCACAGTATCTCATAGTAATGCGTCCTAATGAGACCCGCATTTATCATCTCACTCATGTGTTCTAATACGGCCCACATGCACCATGGTTTTCTCATTTTCAAATTATTTGTCAGATATTATTATTCATCACTTAATCGCATCGTAATCCACACTTTCAACCATAAATAAATTGTGCAATAAATCATAGTGATTAAATAATTGTATTTACACATAACATCTCACAACAATTCGGACCAATCACTTTTATAATCAAATAACCATATAACCATCGATCCAACAATAATATGCTCAATACTTTAATTCAACAAACTATTCAGTTTCAACCACGATCATACACACAAATTTCTCATTCACTGTAAAATGTTATTTTTACGAAGCTACTAAAATCTAGTGAACGTAGTAATTTAGCTGGTATTTGGCTACGATTCACTTCGACCAAGCACTCAAACAACTTTATTGTTCCTCGTTTACAAATTCAGAGCCTAAAGATATAAATAACGGGTATTTTTTAGATACCCGGAGACTCTATTTAATTACAAATACATTGTCTTAGATCATAATTATAATATATCTATATACACATACAAATAACATACTAAACACCATTATAAAATAAACATAAATTAAAACGCGAATTTAAATTAATAGTATATCAAATAGAGTAAAAATAGATATAATGGCGGCTGACATCGTATTGAAAGAGGGGATGAATCCTGAATTTGTGTGGGCTGATGCGGGTGTGAGGGTGAGAAGATTTTGCAAGAGAAGTGATTATATATATATATATATAGATATTTCAATTCCTACTATACGGTGACTGAGCGGGGTCTCTTTAGTTTTTTTTTTTTTTCCTTTCTCTTTTCTGTGTGCGAGCGAACAGAGTTGAGGGTTTGTGACGACTTTTCTTTTCTTTTTTTTTTTGTCCTAACATAAGAGGGGGATGGATGAAGAGCGTGAGATATTTGAGATTGGAGGAATTGAAAGATTTGCAAGAGAGATGAAGGGAGTGTGATGTGCAAATCAATGGGATATCAAGATAAGAATTTATAGAAGACGGATGGAAACCAAAAAGATAGGGAATAGAAACTATTTAATTAATCCAGGTAAATTAAACTGCTGAAATGAATTACAGAAAACCAAAAGTTAGGAAATATGATAGTTTAAAAGTACTATTTATTAAGAAAACACCAAAGAATAAAACCAATAAATTAAAACGACTTATTAAATGTAGTAAATCAATAATAGCATTGATTATATTATTATTATAACTACGTTATAAACAATAGTAACACCCTAGAAATACAAAAGTAAGAATTGATTAATTACATAAAATCAGAAAATACCAAAGGATGCAACTGACTTATTAAAACTAACTTATTTAGTGTGCGTAATAAAACCAGTAGTCGTATTTAAATTGTATGATTATTGTTATAACTCCATTATAAACAAATAAATATGCTAAAATAATAAGAAATACACAAGTATCATTGTTATGACATTAAAAATCACAACCGACTTCTTTTTAAAACATGTTATTTTATTAAAACAAATTATCAAATACTACTATAATATGCTCGTATATATTATAATGTAGTCATAAACTATATTTTAGTACCTTCGTAAAAATAACATTTTACCGTGGTGTGATAATATTGTTGAGATGATTTGTATGTTATTATGTGGTTAAATTATTAAAATTGTTTTCAAAAGAGCAAATGTTTTTACGAAGTGAAGAGATAACTTACTCAACTTCCTGACTTTATCGTGGCTTTTTTTTTTATTTCTGTCACAGGTGTTGATGCTGTCATTGGGGTTTGGGAAGACGACTTCAAATAGGGTGGTTATTTACAATCGAATTTATTTTAGGCTTGAGACTTTGTAATTTTAAGAGATTGTTATTATGGGGGTTATATTTTTTATTAATATATGGTTTGTTAGTGAGTTAATTGTTTAGGTCTTATCACTCGTTTAATTGCGAGTGTGACAGTAATACTCCGGATTAGATTTAGTTTCGCTGCTTATTAATATTAAACTTAAATTGTTGAGTAATTGACCTAATACAAGGTTATAAAATCCGGGAAGTTACACTGATATTCACCAGAAAGCTCGTTTTTGCTTCGGTTTAATCCTATCTTGATCCTTAACCTCTTGGCACGTATTTTTAGATCTTTTTTTCACGTTTTCACCTCTTAAGCATAAAACCACAAGCAAGGGATTTCTTCGAATATAACATAAATCAGCACATAAGTGAGGGAATTTATCACATAATCTGCTAAAATCATAATCAAGTTAAACATAGAAATATAGATAAATTCCACACTTATCAACTACCTCACACTTAGCTATTGCTTGTCCTCAAGCAAATAAAGAATATAACTACTTCAAACCGTAATATTGAACTTCAGGATCAAACATAAAGCGGAAGGATATAATCAAAATGACAATAAAAATAAATCAACCTCTATAAGCTATCGGTTTTCGCAAATAGTGAAAATATAACAAATTTAATAAAAACATTAATAAACTAGATTGCAAAAACTAAATACATAATAGCTTGGGACCTTCCACCAATTTCATTCCATTACCCGTTGGATGACAAGGTGTAACACCCTTAACTCATAATCTTTCATTAATACTAAACTTGGTACAATCTGCTCTACCGCCATTACTCACCCATGTGAGTAACTAGGCATCCAATTACGTTTCACAACAACCACTGTGATGAGCAAGAAATAGACATTCTTCTATACACTAATCCAAATACAATAACTAGTGAGCATTCTAAATATTCAAGTCTTGTACAATATTCTTACAACTGAATTGTAATACAATAACAGAATCATAAATTGAATACGACTATCTACCCAACGCATCCCACACTCTGTCGTCATCAGCAGCTACACACCTGTAGAGTTTTGTCTGTATGTATGGAATCAGCCTGCTGAGTATGCTACTGAGCAACCGTCATGCGCCCTCAGACCCTCAGATTAATTGGTCGAGTTGACATGCGGTTCAATTACATGCAATATCATTTACATAATTCAAAACTGTAAAGCAATAACTTATTGAAATAATTCAAACAAACATTCACAGCCCCTGGATCCACTTAGCACATCAACAATAAATTAATCAAATACATAACGACGATGTATATGCGAGTATGATAATCAACTCATTTATGTTATTAAATTCATACACATACCACTTACTCCACACATAGCATATCACAATGCATTCAATATAACAAACATTCAAGGTGATTAATACGAGAGTTATAAATGTATACGATTCACCCTCGTTCTTGGCCTCTAAGGCACTAGTAATGTTCGCCAAATATGAGCTCATTAGCTGTTCGTATTAATGTTTTAGTTGAGAACTGTCTCATGTCTATGACAATGTCTCGTTAAGAACGACGTGTATCTACACTATACCCTTATATTGGCGGGTCACCAATTGCAGTAGCCACCTCCAACAGCGGAGTCCTTGACCAACGAACCATCTGGGATCGTTGGAATTTATTGAGCAGAGGACCCGAATGCAGACATCCTCGCATCATGTTTGTGATCACAACGCAAACCAAGAGCCACATCCCCTTGGATTTCTACACTCTTTCTCCATATATATATATAAGTTACTGATGATTAAGGTCTCTTAATCTATATCCCTAAGTTTCAACTTAGGTCTCAGTATAACATTTCAAATGTTTGCCATCAAGGTCTTATACCTAGGATCTCTAGGTGATTTATACCATTCTAATGTAATAATAATAAGGGAAAATTCACAATATACCCCTGTTTTCTTTCGTAATTCACAATATACCCCCTTTTTTAAACTATGTCACAAGATACCCTGTTTTCTTTGCTAATTCACAAAATGCCCCCTTTCACTAACAACCGTCAAATACTTCGTTAACCTCCCCTGGAAAATGACTATTTTTCCCCTGACCCGTTTTTTTAATAAAAAATTCACAATTTTTTTGGCTACTTTTTTTTGAAAATTTTAAATTTTATAATATACCCCTATTTAAATTTGTTGTGAACGAAATACCCTGTTTATGTTTTAAAGTTCACAAGATACCCTGTTTATGTTTTATGGTTCAGAAATACCCTTATCACCCTGATGACCTGGTAAAGCATCGCCAAGTTTTCTCTTGTTTTTCAAGTGCATTCAGCCTCTTCATAATCCCAGGACAAATGTTGTTTGCATTCCAGTTCTCTGAGGTTTCTTGTCTCTCGGAATGTCTCACTAATAGCTGAGTACGAATCCCTGTCATACACAATTATAATATATGACCAGAGACAAGCTAGTATAGCATTGATTTTTTACATAGTTAGGTAAATACCTTCAAGTAAAGAGTAGATTGATTTAGTCCTGTGGACAAACAATAATGTCATAGGCATTGGATTTTAAATGGCTACCTCTTGGTCGAACTCAGTAGCTGACCAGAACTTTTGTTTATGGGGGGCAAAAAAAAAATTGACACTATTGTTCTTTAAAACATTATGTTATTTTATATTTTTCAAAATTTTATAAGAACATTTTGCATTCAAATATCTGAGCGATATCCCATTAGAGTGCTAGGCACAACACAAGTTTGACCAGGGGTGGACACAAAGGGGGGAAGCCCCCCCCCCCCCCCACCGGGCACAGTTAAATCACAAGGTATTGGCAATTTGTTATTTTTTGGGAAATTTCATAAATTAAGGAAGTTTGAAGGTCTAATTTAACAAAAGGATAAATAAAAGGTGTAGGTAAATTTAAATTTGAATTTACTGACTTATTAAGGGATAAAATTTGTACATGTCAGTAAAAGGCATACCAGGTGTTAAAGCACAACTTAAAGGTCATTAATGATAACTTTGTGCATTAAGGAGTTAATTAGAGTTTATTTAGTAGAATGAAAGTAAAAGGAGTAAGTTACTTTGAATACTGAATACCCTGGCTTATTAAAGAGGATACAGTTATGCATTATCATAACATTGAATACCAAAGGTTAAAACATGATCTTAAGGTCAAAATGACATTTCCGTGCTCTAAGGGTAAATTTGCGATTTTGACTGGAGTTAAACTCAGATTACCCAGAATTTTATAGATTCATTCCATGACCATAGCTAATGATTATAAGCCAACCCAAATTTAAACTTTATCTTTTAGGAAAATTACCAAAAATGCCCTTATGTGGTCAAAGTCAACCCTAGGTCAAAATACCCTTATGGCTCAACTTAAGGAAAAAGACATTCTAAACCAAATGAAGCATATACCAGCCTAAAAAACAATTCCTTATGGGTCTATTCCCTTTTACCCTCAGAAACAACCATAACTGTGTTTTAATGTCTTAAAGCTCATAAATAGATTTTTGAGGTATTTCAATAGGCATGCGTCAGCGCCCAAACAAACATGTCAAAGATACACCAAGTGATTCTAAAATGTCATCGTGAAGGTAGATGAGCACGAAGATTTCATCGTCTCTGCCTACCATTACGACCTGGCGGAGTTAATATTCATCAAGGAGTTAACCACGACAACCCCAAAATCCTATGATGAACTAATCAACCGGGCCGAGATCTTCATCAAAGGAGAAAAGGTCATTCGCGTAGCAAGGGAGTTAGCCAAAGCATCCCACAACTACTTTGACAAAGACGACACGCCCATCAAAAGGGTGGAAAAACAAAAAGGGTATGGTAGAAACCGAGACTCCAGGTACCAAAAAGGGAAACAACCACACAAGAGCAACAACCCGCGTACCAAAACCGAGCTTAATTCCATGAAAGCTCGCCCAAACAACAACAACCCCAGCAAGAGAAGCAACCCTATCAAGAGAAATGACCCAACGTGTTAGAACTTAGGTGGTTCAACTTACCAATGATTGAGGTCTTCATGATCCCTATGAGAGAGGGTTTCATGAGAGACATCCATCTCACCCCATGTCTTGAGAGCGAGAAACCAAAAGCATACTGTAGGTTTCACGCCCGTGGGTCACAACACTGAAAGATGTCACAGGCTCCACACAGAGATTTACCAGGCTTCCTACTGCGATAACCTGGACCAATACATCTATCATCCAGACGCCTCAACCGGCAAGGGAGAAAGAAGGAAGAAGCCCCAATTGAACAACGACTTCAAGTCCAACGAATGCCAGTCAAAGAAGCGGGACTAAGGAGTCT
The DNA here is from genome assembly GCA_023374045.1 of Limonium bicolor. Lineage (NCBI taxonomy): Eukaryota > Viridiplantae > Streptophyta > Magnoliopsida > Caryophyllales > Plumbaginaceae > Limonium > Limonium bicolor. The sequence goes on along the minus strand of CM041782.1, from coordinate 122,066,631 downwards.
TCATGATAGCCGGTCGAGGCTCCAACACCAGCCACGACCGAAAATGAGCCATCCACCCGGCACAGGACCAGCTCAAGCAGGCCAGCCAAGAGCAGCATGGTAGCCATTAGCTTCACCGACAACGATATAAGGGATGTAACCTTTCCTCACAATGACCCGTTTATCATCACATCACAAAACCATGACTGAGATGTGCACCGGATCCTGGTGGACGATGGCAGCGGATTCAACCTGATCACCGTGAGCGTTTACAAATGAATGGGTGCCTTAGAGGATTGGATAAACGACTACAACAGCAGCCTCACCAGCTTCTTGGAAGTGAAGTTAGATCCATGGGGACGGTTGAGCTATGCATGACGCTTGAAGACGGAGAACTCGACCCCACGAAGAGGTGGAGTTCCTTTTAACGAATGACCTCCCTGACTACAACGCCTTCTTGGGACGCACTGACATCCACGTCTTCCGCTTCATCCCAAGCACGATGTGCTTAAAGCTCAAGTTCCCAACCCACTTTGGGAAAGTAGCCAGCATCAAGGGTCAACTAAGGATGACCCGAATTTCCAATGTGGAGGCATCCAAGGTAAAAGCCCGGGCCATAACCTCAAATTGGCCAACAACTTACCTCCTCCTCCTCTTACGAAGTCAGGTAAAGGTAAAAACTCTCACCAGGTATACCTTTTCTCTGACTCTTCAAATAAATATCTAAATATTAGAGATTCATTTTACGACACATCTCACACCCTGCTAGTCAGCTTCCTTGTCTACAAAAAAACAACCTTTGTCGAGACACCGACAGACATGCCCGGGATTGACCGGTCCATAGTGCATCACAATCTCAAAGTGGACCTGAGTTGACTGCCGATTCATCAAAAGCAACAACACTTGGGGCCAGAGCGAGACACCGCTATCAAGGAGGAAGTGACCAAACTTTCTAAAGCCAATTTCATCAGGCCTATTAAATACAGCTTTTGGCTATCTAATTGTAACACCCCTATCGCTAATTACATCATTAACTCGTAATCATCTCGTTCATCATTACAATTGCAGCGGAAAGATCCATAAACAACGGTGGGTGAACAATGCCGTTAGCCACCCACGTGACTAACAAGGCCTAAACAATAACAATACCGGTCTGATGGACCGGAATATCCGAGTACTTATACAGTATCAACTCATTCCATTTCTATACCGAGTCATATTCATTTACAACGAATCTATACCGAGTTTATTACATTCTAGTGCCGATAACAATTCGGTCTTACAATACAAATAGTTACAACCGTAGTCAATTAAAACTACTCATGCATAACAGCAGCCCCGTCCTACTCTCGAACGGTAATCATCTCCAGGGTACCTGAAAATTAATGGGTGGCCCCAAAAGGGGCTCAGCACCTCTGCTGGTATGGTAGTCGTGCAACCAGCTACTACCGGGTCACACACAACTTATTCTCATCTGAACATGCGATTGATTTTATGTAAACCATGACATGAAATGTTGTAAACACGCAACATGCTCGCATTCAACAAGTATTCAATCAATGGAATACTATCAACAAGAATACACGTCAATTTCATTAGATTACTTTGCCTTGTTCTTTAGGCCTTGAGAATCCCTATCTCAAGTAAGCCTCATTCTCATTATTCACTAACTTATCCATTTAACCGGATAGTTTATTTGTCTCCTAGATCTTTAGACACTCTCGGTCTCGATCTAGTTTTCTCAATTATTCTTCTCTTGAATAATTTTTAAGTTAAGCCTCTTAGGCCTCCGGGCAGAGACACATATAGATCTCACCACCGGGCTTTTATGATCTCATCACGGAATTAGAAACATTCTCTCATGTTTCCTCTTCCTTAATCCATAATACCCAGCTTACCTCTTTAGACGGGTAAGCTCTGCCAGTCTCACTCCAAACGGGCACCACTATGTGGCTCACAGCCCCGCAGGGCACCACTATGTGGCACACGACCCTGTAACAAGAGAGTTCGACCACGGAATCAGAAACAAATGCTCTGTTGTTTCCTCTTCCTTGCACGTGTGACTCACAATTCCCCTAACCCAACTCTCGGGTTGGTAATAATATATACTCATATATATATTAGTCAGAAGCATCTTTCTTGATGCCAACTCATAACCTTAGGAAGTTTTCCAAATTCATTGTATTCATCGATTTAAGGGTCGCCCCTATACTTTCATTAATTAGAAGTTTTGGTTGTTTTCTCGTATTGAGTCGGATCCTCATATAGGAGGTCGACTAATCATTAGGGGAGTTTAACAGTCCCGTATATCTCTTTTTCCTTTTTCTCATTAGTTCATAACATCGAACTATCGTTGTTCTCTTAATAGAGGTTATTTATATCTTTTCCACTATCATTTATTTCGTGGGCTGTTTCGTTTCGATTCTCTAACTGTTGTTTATCTTTCTTTCGGGTGTTGATCTATTATTCTAAGTTAGATCGCAAATCAAGGTACAGACGGTTAGCTCACACAAGAAACAGCAAGGCACCAATATATACTATACAATATGTTTTCATGCATTTATCTTGTTAGGTCGGGGCACACAAGCAAATAGCACACAAGCCGAGTGCAACTCGGTAGGACACAAGTTGCAAGAAAGCCATACCTGTCACCAAGGATTTACTCTAACGTGTCATCTCACCCTCCTCAGGTAATTCCCAAACAACTGGTTACATTACAAACGTTCCTATTAACGTTAAAGCGATACGGAATCTAAACGACTATCGCGCCCATAATTAACCCCGTTGTCATGTTGTCTTATCTTTACTCATGTGATCCTAAGTTCTCACTTTCTCATTCAATCTAACACTTGTTTATACTCCTAATGACCTTTACATGTCATCAAATAAGTCTTAATTATCATCTAAAACCATCACCAATCAAATTCCCATCATTTAATGCCTTTAAAACACTCACGGTTGAATTTTGCACTTGGTCCGGGACCTGGTCCGGGTCCTAACTCCCGGACCAGTGCGCTGAATCAATTCTCGGGTGAAATTCTATACTGGTCCGGGACTTTGTACCTATCCCAAGTCCCGGACCAACCCATGTATGCAATTCTTGGCTCATTTTAATGTGTGGTCCGGGACCTTATCCAAGGGCTAGGTCCCGGACCCTGCTAAAAAGCTACTAAATTGACATTTTTCAATTGCCATTCCAACCTTATTTCTTACCCTAATCTTTTCCAATCTTTCCACATGTATCCAAACATGTCCTAACACCATAATCATACCAAAACTTCCTTAATCGATTGTCCAAACCTATCATTCAAATCTTGATCACTTATACAAATTCTTCACTCAAATTTTCTGCACTTTGCTCACTAGTGCACTACCAACATTCCTATGACAGTTTAAACCTCATTCTTAACCAATTTGACCATACCAAATCTTCCTAGTCATTCGCATTTTCATTATTCAAGTCCACCCTTCATCTCCAAGGTCATGCACACTAGTTTGTTTTTTAGAAATTCCAAGACACTCCAACACCACATTGCTACAGATTTTTGTTCAACTTAATCCAAACCTTCCACTAACATTCTAGGGTGATTAATATACCAAAGCAATCCCTAACAACACCTAGTTAACCCTTAGATTCTCTAAACTCATATCACCACCTAAAACACTTTATTTCTACCGAAATTTCGCCATAACTCCTCTACTTTTCTAGTATGCCCAAATGCTCAATTTATCATTTCCTTCATCAATCCCAACAAGCCATATCCCTAGTGGATTCTACCAGCACAAAAGTCATTCAAATCTCATCAACCACAATATAATGCCATAATCTTAAATGCTTGGCACTTAGGCCCTTAAATAACACAATTTAAACAATCAAGCTCTCTTTAGTTCAATGTCATCAATTTGCATTTTCTCAATTCATTTTTCAGCCCCAATTATACCAATCTAGATACAATTCCCCAAAGGACACTAATACAAGGTTTGAGGTAGAACATTTACCTTAATTCTCCATTTCCTTCCTTCCTCAATTCTCTTCCTCTTTTCTCTTGATTTTCGGTCATAGGGCAATACCATTGCCACAACACTAGACCAATACCCAAGGGATACAATGAGCACTAGTTAAACTCTTAAACCCTTGAAATAGCCCTAGAATACATTGGAAGTGCTTAAAGCACAAAAGTTAGGGCTTACCTTTGGAAGCTCTAGAATAGGCTTGCAATCATGAATCAAATGAGGGCTTCCAACCACCATTTTAGGCTTGGAAAATTGCTCAAACAAAGAAATAAAGAAGGAATTTGAGAGGCCAAAAATCGGTTGAACAAGAGAATGGAGAGAAGATGAGTTTTCTTGGATTTTCTTACCTTAAATCATAGAGGGAACAAACTAGCTCCAGAAAATGTGCTTTTCTCCTTAAATGGAGCTATACCCATCGAGGTCATCTTCATCCTTTGGAGATTTTAAAAAGAGCACAAGATAGCCCTTGCTCCAACTAAGAGAAATATGTAATTTGTTTTGTGGTTGGAGCTTTGGTGTAGCTTGGGCAAGTAAGGAAAGGTGGGGAAGCCATGGGAGGAAGCTTGAAATCGCCAGCAAAGGGGAGAAGAAGAGGACTAACAACTGGGAGGAGAAAGGAAGGAGAGAGAGGAGAAAATATGATGGGAGGGGAGGAAATGAGAGGAGATAGAGAGGTAATGTCCTATTCTACTTTTTCACTTTTTTACTTATTTGTTTCTTCTCTCTTCTAACTTATTAGCTAGTTTATTATTTAAGAGAGGGGAGTTCTGGAACACTCTAACAAAACCGACCCCCATTAGTTAGCTAGGGAGGGGTGTTTACGTCTTTTCGCAAGAAACACTCGTTAAATTCCCGGTTTGAGCACTATTCATTAACTGGGCCCGTTTTCTGGATTTTTCTCTTTTATTTAATTTTTATGGTTCTTAAACCTTCATTAAGGTTTAACTATTGTTATATGATCAACTATAATTTTTACAAGTCCATTAAACCGCTTAAAGTCACATTTTCGGGTTTTCTCGAAAAACGTGCTTTAGGACTTCGTTTGCGTTTTTAATCCACTATACAGATTCGTTTTCTTCGGGATTTGTTCCCACACGTTCTCAGTGTATAATTAAGTCTTAGGAATCCATCTAGGACCCTAGTCGAGGTCGTATACCTCCTATGGTTGCGTACACACGTTTTTACGTTTTGTGCTTTTTACGTGTTTTCTCTTTTCTTTTGGTTTTACTTTCTTCACCAATATTCTTTAGGCACTATTAGGCCCTTAAATACCATATTATAATAATTTAATCACCATATTTAAGTACGGGGTATTTCAATCTACCCCCTTAAAGAACTTTGCCCTCAAAGTTGGTGAGTCTAATATTATTAGTCATTTAGACATATCATATGCCAAAGTCATTATCTCTATATAACCCTTCAGGCTCAAAATCTGTCCAACCAGTGTGTACATACCAGTACTACACAAAGTAATCAAAAAACGATTAACAACCGTGTGTACCTAACAGTACAACACAACGTACATCACAATACCATGCAAACGTGTGTACACGCCAGTACAACACAAAACAATTAACAACCGTGCACATACCAGTGCAACACAAATGTACATCACAGTACGATTCAACCGTGTGTACATACCAGTACAACACAAAATAATTAACAACCGTGCACATACCAGTGCAACACAAACGTACATCACAGTACGATTCAACCGTGTGTACATACCAGTACAACACAAACATACATAACAGTACAATACCACTCTAAACCCAATTCATGCTAATTGCATCTATCCCAACAGGATTACTTGTGACCACTTACAGGGGGCTTCAAGAATCATTCAACCCTGATGTGATTAACACCAGTGTTGAACTATCCTTCCACCCCAATTTGTGTTCCGTTTCCCTTGATCACTAGTAAATCAAGTTCAACTTCCCACTTCAGTTTCAAACAATCAGGTAATTCAATCATTTCCATTTTCTATCTTTTAATCATTCTAGTCATAACGACAAAGCAATACATTCTCCAAAGGATGGAACTCAGTCCATCAATCATACTCACTTCGCCTCAGGCAAACTACCTAGGGAACTCAATTCCTACTAGGTTCTACATCGGTTTCATACCGACTCATACATCGCAATACCATGTCTAATCTCAAATAGGCATATACTATCGGGATTTTAATTCCCCGGGAGTTTCTCTATTCCTTTCCCCTTGTAATCTCACACCGGAGTTACAAGATAAGTATATTTATATCAATGGTATTCGCATCTCTAGTGCGCAATGACCATAATTAAACTATGGATGAATACATATGTTTATGTAACATACGTACCAATCATTAAAACAATTTCTTTTGTGATATGCACACAGTAGTTTACGTACTTAATACCTAAAACATACCCTAGCGGCTTTTCGCTCTACCCCCCTTAAAAGGGATTATGCCCACGTAATCTACCATATGTTACCACTGAACATTGGTTCACTAAATCCAGGCGTCATGAAGCGTTTTAGCTTCCATGTTGTCTATTACACCATGTGTTCTGGTCAAAGGGTTTTAACCATATTGATGGTTTAGTCCCTGCACCAAGAATTCTCATTGGAGTTTATTTGACTCATAACCGGTTCAGTTCTAGCCTACCAGGCTTCAAGGCATTGATAATTAGCTATTCACTCGTATTCACTAGATATATCAACCCTTTGAGCTATGGACCACAAGCTTCTGCTGCGCGACCCTAATAACTTTAGAGCTTAGTTCACCCTTCTTGTTATTCTTAATGTATTATACATCTCCTTTTTATCCCTTTTATCTTGGGAATAAAGGTTTCTCCATCTGCGCGTGGTATCTCTTACCGTACACGAACTTTACGAGTTATAGGTTTTTCACCCAGTTCTCTGGAACTTACCGTACATATCGCCGTGTACCTCCTCGATTATTCGTTTGATTCTTCCGACTTACTGTCGGTTGAGGTCGAGCTACTACCTAGTGTGTAGTGCTTCCTTAGATCATTGACTCCTGGTCATTCACTCATGCAGTGTTGTACCAGTATTCTTTCGTTTGTACGACCTTGCATTTTCTATGCATCGGTCCTTATAACCTTCGTAGGTTTTCCTTCCGCCTTATTGCTGACATTCACTTGTTGTGATTGTTGGTATATCCAACGCTCTTCGTGTCTCTTTGACCCAAGGCCACACGATTCTATTTTGGGTTTACGCTTAACCGACTTGCACCATATTCGTTGGTGTGTTTGTAAGTCTTCCATATCTAATACGGGTTGGTTATTTAGCAATCGGGTACTCTTGTCCCAAAGCTTATTGCTTCACTTATCAAGTTGATCCACTAGGTATACGCTTTCAGTTTCCTATGCAATTGCTATAGGAGTGAATAATGCGTTCCCTGTGAGATCCTTCATCACATGGTGCACTACTGGCTTACTGTCCAGTCTATCTACCATTTCTTGCTTTTCATCTCCACTGAGTCTAACTCGTAATTCCGCTTGTTCTCCATATCATCGTCTGACTATACTCATACAATGGTCGCTTGTTGCGCACCATGTTCTTACTGATTCTACAGTATTGACTCACATGGCGTTCACTATCATGTTAGTTTCTGCTCATGTATTTCCACCATTTATACTATGGCTCACCCTTTACTTGGCTGCTTGCAGGTTACGGTATTTCTTAAGTTTCTATGCTCCTTGAGCGTTATCATTATACAGTTCGCACTGTACACGTACTGTGTTTGCTTCTAACTGACTACTCATTCGGTTTTCAACAATTGCTATAAAAGCCTCTTAACTATCCCTTGGCAATAACTACATGCTCAAGCTTCACTATATTATCAGGTGGAATCCTCTTTCTAAAGTGTCCACATAATCACCGCATTAGCGGCCTCTTGATAACGAGAGGTATCCCCCACCCCTCTAATTTCTCATAGTGCCCGAGCGTGGGCCAAATCAGTGGTGTCATCGCTTAGATTCTTATGTCCCTGTACTACTGTTACTACAGAGAGCAGGAAAGGCAACTAAAAGCCTCGTCAACTGTATACTAGGCTGATCTAGTGACAGTGACACTGAAGTAGTCTTTACTCTAAGCTGCTCATTACATTGAATTCAAATCGAGTGGTTCGTTCGCCGCTCTATTCATTTACATCAAATACTTTCTCTACTTTTACTAGTGCCATTCCCGGGAATTCTTCTTATGACTCTATGCATAAGTTTCGTAACCGTTTGGTCAACATATCGTAGCTGGTTCACGGCTTATAAGCCACATTGCCTCGAGCTCTGCTCATTGTAGGTTGTCCATACAAGTTTCTACTTCTCCGTATACCATCAAATGGTTGGAGGTATTACTGGGCTCTATGGCAAGGTCGTTCCACTACGCTTTTGTTCATGGGAGGCCCTTAGGCAATATCAGGTTGCCTTTGGTTGCTTAAGGTACCATCGTTACGTGGATTCCCTTCGGTGTTTTAACCGAGTATTCGTTTAAACTCTTGTGCTCTTGTCACAGTATTTCGTTCAACTGTTGTTGACTCAAACACCTTTCAAGGATTCTCCCTTGGTGTTGCTATGTTACGCCATTTCATCTGGCTAATATTCATGGTTATGTTTGGTAGCTCATACCGCCTTGCGGTGCTATATTCCAAGCTTTCTTGATTTGAATTGTAAAGTCTCCTGTCTCGGGTAGACCATTGATGCTTCCTTCTTTGCGTTCTTGGCTGGTTTAATATCTCCTTTAGTGAAGGATGATATTTCCCGTTAGCTTTGGTGATTGTCCTGGAAATTCTATCCCGTTCGTTGAACATTGACGTGTCCATGTTAGGCATTTGCCTTACTGTTTAGGCTGGGTATTCATTCCAGCTATCATGTTCCTCTTTACAAATCTTGAGACTTGTTAGATGTCTATACTTAATGATCGATGCTCTTCGCACTTCCTAATTCTCATAAATTTCCTAAGATGATTTCTCTGATTCCTTTAGACTCGTTAGCTTAACTGAGTTCCTTCTCTTCAATCGTCCGAGGTGTCCAACTGTTCTGGTTTGAACTTACTTTGTTGTCCGTAGTACGGAGTCGACTACTTCTCGTGTTTCGTACACCATTCGTATACATATGTGGGGTACCTTACTGATACATTACTACTTACCCGACTAACTTATAAGTAAGTCCGTCAGGCCCGCAAACTCTTCGGAGTGTGGTCGTCCCACATCTCGTTTTTGTACACTCGTAGTGTTCGTCACACGCTAGGTGAAGTATTCTGTTGTCAACTCCTCTCGCGTCGTCCTATGATGACTTACTGTGATTCTTCTGGGTTTGGTTTAAAAAAAAAACAAAAATTTGAGGTTTTGGAAGAATTTGAGTTTGGAAGAAATTTGGGTTTGAAAGAAACCTTTCATGGTATTACCATGTCTGGTAGTCTTGACCAAGTCTAGCTTCTCGCTGACTGATATATTCGTTAATACAACGGTCAGGCCGTTAGGCCTTCCCAAGGTCTCGTTTTTCAAGTTATTAGGATTTGTGGTCCTATATTTGCTTTCATCGCCATCGTGGTACTTTACTAAGTGCTTCTCGCTCGTAAAAGTTACTCTGAATAGCCTATTATTATCGCACTTGCCATGGCAAGTGCGCCATGCAGGTTGGCTTTCGACTCGGTACTTACCGGTTGTGGTATTTATTTCCATCCGTACCGTATATCGGTAGTCTTTTTGGCTCTGCATTTGATCCTTTAATCTAGGTAATTGATCTTCTTAGTAGCTTTTCAATGCTACTGACATGATAATCATAAATCAGGGTGCTTCTCCAATCCTTGGGGATCCCTTTACACTTAGTTCTGTGTCTCTCCCTATTTCTCGTTTCCACACATTTACCGTGGTTACCGAGACTTGGCTCTTTGTTAGGAACTACATCTGTGGTCCTATTGGAGTATGTTTTACGAATGCTCATGGTTGTCTGAGCTATGTCGTTCCGGTATTGTAACCTCTTTGGTGTTGTAGGTTCGGAGTTATCCACTCTTGAATAGTTCCTTAGTCGGTTAACATACCGTTGGTGGTATTATCTCACCATTGCGGTTCCGTAGACATGTGTCTCGGGTTTCGTTACTTCATCTTTTTCCGCTTAGTTGCACGGTTGGTGCTTTCCTTCTTATCAGCCAAGCAGGGTTCTCGCGACTGCTGAACATGTCGCCCCATTCTGCCGGAAATTTTAATCTCTTATAGATAGAATTTCTCAATCTCCCGCCATTAGGTGCGGTCATTGTTGTTCAAACGGAACCGTCTCTGGGATTTTCGGTTTTTGGAATCTACCGTATGACAGGTTCTGGTCCTTATTGGAATATTTCATAACTGCCAGATCGGGCTTTCCCGAGTAAGAGAGTTCTTTCCCTCTCTCTGGCGTTCTTTCCCGAGTTATAAAATGGGGGATGTGGAGGGCGGGTTTGGATATTGTAGGTTTCCAGTTCATACTGGGAGTTCCTATCTAGCGTATCTCTCACGCTATCACTCAACCCTTAGCCCTAAGTCTCTAATTCCTAAGTCGGTATTTCCAAAGCTCGGTATTTCCAGTCATCAGAGCAATACTCGCTCTGATACCACTTTTTGTAACACCCCTATCGCTAATTACACCATTAACTCGTAATCGTCTCGTTCATCATTACAATCGCAGCGGAAAGATCCATAAACAACGGTGGGTGATACAATGCCGTTAGCCACCCACGTGACTAACAAGGCATAAACAATAACCGTACCGGTCTGATGGACCGGAATATCCGAGTACTTATACAGTATCAACTCATTCCATTTCTAAACCAAGTCATATTCATTTACAACCAATCTATACCGTGTTTATTACATTCTAGTGCCGATAACAATTCGGTCTTACAATACAAATAGTTACAACCGTGGTCAATTAAAACTACTCATGCATAACAGCAGCCCCTTCCTACTCTCGAACGGTAATCATCTCCAGGGTACCTGAAAATTAATGGGTGGCCCCAAAAGGGGCTCAACACCTTTGCTGGTATGGTAGTCGTGCAACCTGCTACTACCGGGTCACACCCAACTAATTCTCATCTGAAGATGCAATTGATTTTATGTAAACCATGACATGAAATGCTTTAAACACGCAACATGCTCGCATGCAACAAGTATTCAATCAATGGAATACTATCAGCAAGAATACACATCAATTTCATTAGATTACTTTGCCTTGTTCTTTAGGCCTTGAGAATCCCAATCTCAAGTAAGCCTCATTCTTATTATTCACTAACTTATCCATTTCAATCGGATAGTTTACTTGTCTCCTAGATCTTTAGACACTCTCGGTCTCGATCTAGTTTTCTCAATTATTCTTCTCGTGAATAATTTTTAAGTTAAGCCTCTTAGGCCTCCGGGCAGAGACACATATAGATCTCACCACCGGGCTTTTATGATCTCATCACGGAATTAGAAACATTCTCTCATGTTTCCTCTTCCTTAACCCATAATACCCAGTTTACCTCTTTAGACGGGTAAGCTCTGCCAGTCTCACTCCAAACGGGCACCACTATGTGGCTCACAGCCCCGCAGGGCACTATGTGGCACACGGCCCTGTAACAAGGGAGTTCGACCACGGAATCAGAAACAAACGCTATGTTGTTTCCTCTTCCTTGCACGTGTGACTCACAATCCCCCTAACCCAACTCTCGGATTGGTAATAATATATACTCATATATATATTAGTCAGAAGCATCTTTCTTGATGCCAACTCACAACCTTAGGAAGTTTTCCTAATTCATTGTATTCACCGATTTAAGGGTCGCCCCTATACTTCCATTACTTAGAAGTTTTGGTTGTTTTCTCGTATTGAGTCGGATCCTCATATAGGAGGTCGACTAATCATTAGGGGAGTTTAACAGTCCCGTATATCTCTTTTTCCTTTTTCTCATTAGTTCATAACATCGAACTATCGTTGTTCTCTTAATAGGGGTTCTTTATATCTTTTCTACTATCATTTATTTTGTGGGCTGTTTCGTTTCGATTCTCTAACCGTGGTTTATATTTCTTTCGGGTGTTGATCTACTATTCTAAGTTAGATCGAAAATCAAGGTACAGACGGTTAGCTCACACAAGAAACAGCAAGGCACCAAGATATACTATACAATATCCGTTTTCATGCATTTATCTTGTTAGGTCGGGGCACACAAGCAAATAGCACACAAGCCGAGTGCAACTCGGTAGGACACAAGTTGCAAGAAAGCCATACCTGTCACCAAGGATTTACTCTAACGTGTCATCTCACCCTCCTCAGTAATTCCCAAACAACTGGTTACATTACAAACGTTCCTATTAACGTTAAAGCGATACGGAATCTAAACGACTATCGCGCCCGTAATTAACCCCGTTGTCCCGTTGTCTTATCTTTACTCATGTGATCCTAAGTTCTCACTTTCTCATTCAATCTAACACTTGTTTATACTCCTAATGACCTTTACATGTCATCAAACAAGTCTTAATTATCATCTAAAACCATCACCAATCAAATTCCCATCATTTAATGCCTTTAAAACACTCACGGTTGAATTTTGCACTTGGTCCGGGACCTGGTCCGGGTCCTAACTCCCGGACCAGTGCGCTGAATCAATTCTCGGGTGAAATTCTATACTGGTCCGGGACTTTGTACCTATCCCAAGTCCCGGACCAACCCATGTATGCAATTCTCGGCTCATTTTAATGTGTGGTTCGGGACCTTATCCAAGGGCTAGGTCCCGGACCCTGCTAAAAAGCTGCTAAATTGACATTTTTCAATTGCCATTCCAACCTTATTTCTTACCCAAATCTTTTCCAATCTTTCCACATGTATCCAAACATGTCCTAACACCATAATCATGCCAAAACTTCCTTAATCCATTGTCCAAACCTATCATTCAAATCTTGATCACTTATACAAATTCTTCACTCAAATTTTCTGCACTTTGCTCACTAGTTCACTACCGACATTCCTCTGACAGTTTAAACCTCATTCTTAACCAATTTGACCATACCAAATCTTCCTAGTCATTTGCATTTTCATTACTCAAGTCCACCCTTCATCTCCAAGGTCATACACACTAGTTTTTTTCTAGAAATTCCAAGACACCCCAACACCACATTGCTACAATTTTTGTTCAACTTAATCCAAACCTTCCACTGACATTCTAGGGTGATTAATCTACCAAATCAATCCCTAACAACACCTAGTTAACCCTTAGATTCTCCAAACTCATATCACCACCTAAAACACTTTATTTCTACCGAAATTTCGCCATAACTCCTCTACTTTTCTAGCATGCCCAAATGCATCATTTCATCCACCTAATAATTCCAAATAGCCATATCCCTAGCGGATTCTACCAGCACACAAAAGTCATTCAAATCTCATCAACCACAATATAATGCCATAATCTTAAATGCTTGGCACTTAGGCCCTTAAATAACACAATTTAAACAATCAAGCTCTCTCTAGTTCAATGTCATCAATTTGCATTTTCTCAATTCATTTTCAGCCCCAATTATACCAATCTAGATATAATTCCCCAAAGGACACTAATACAAGGTTTGAGGTAGAACATTAACCTTTTCTCCATTTTCCTTCCTCAATTCTCTTCCTCTTTTCTCTTGATTTTCGGTCATAGGGCAATACCATTGCCACAACACTAGACCAATACCCAAGGGAATACAATGAGCACTAATTAAACTCTTAAACCAAATAGCCCTAGAATACATTGGAAGTGCTTAAAGCACAAAAGTTAGGGCTTACCTTTGGAAGCTCTAAATAGGCTTTCAATCATGAATCAAAGGAGGGCTTCCAACCACCATTTGAGGCTTGGACAATTGCTCAAACAAAGAAAGAAACAAGGCATTTGATAGGCCAAAAATAGGTTGAACAAGAGAATGGAGAGAAGATGAGTTTTCTTAGATTTTCTTACCTTAAATTAAAGAGGGACAAACTAGCTCAGAAAATGCTTTTCTCCTCAAATGGAGCTATACCCATGGAGGTCATCTTCATCCTTGGAGATTTTGAAAAGAGCACAAGATAGCCCTTGCTCCAACTAAGAGAAATATGTAATTTGTTTTGTGGTTGGAGCTTTGGTGTAGCTTGGGCAAGTAAGGAAAGGTGGGGAAGCCATGGGAGGAAGCTTGAAATCGCCAGCAAGGGGATAAGAAGAGGGCTCGCGGCGGGAGGTGAAAGGAAGGAGAGAGAGGGGAAAATCTGATGGGAGGGGAGGAAATGAGAGGAGAGAGAGGTAATGTCCTTTTTCTACTTTTTCACTTTTTTACTTATTTGTTTCTTCTCTCTTCTAACTTATTAGCTAGTTTATTATTTAAGAGAGGGGATTGCTGGAACACTCTAACAAAACCGCCCCCATTAGTTAGCTAGGGAGGGGTGTTTTCTTTTCACAAGAAACACTCGTTAAATTCCGGTTTGGGCATTATTAATTACCGGCCCGTTTTCGGATTTTTCTCGTTTATTTATTTTTAATGGTTCTTAAACCTTCATTAAGGTTTAACTATAGTTATATGATCAACTATAATTTTTACAAGTCCATTAAACCGCTTAAAGTCACATTTTCGGGTTTTCTCGAAAAACGTGCTTTAGGACTTCGTTTGCGTTTAATCCACTATACGGATTTGTTTTCTTCGGGATTTGTTCCCTTACGTTCTCAGTTTATAATTAAGTCTTAGGAATCCATCTAGGACCCTAGTCGAGGTTGTAAACCTCCTATGTTGCGTACACACGTTTTTACGTTTTGTGCTTTTTACGCGTTTTCTCTTTTCTTTTGGTTTTACTTTCTTCACCAATATTCTTTAGGCACTATTAGGCCCTTAAATACCATATTAGAATAATTTAATCACCATATTTAAGTCCAGGGTATTTCACTAATGTAGTCTTAGTCAGAAAAGCCAACAACGAATGGCACATGTGTACCGACTTCACCAATCTGAATGAAAGTTGTCCTCGAGATTTTTATCCTTTTCCATGTATAGACAAATTGGTCACTTCCACAACTCAAAACTCAGTCTTTAACTTCTTTGACGCATTTTCCGGCTACAACCAAATCAAAAATGAACCTGAAAGACGTGTTGAAAACGGCCTCCATTACGGCTGGGGCACCTACTGCTATAAGGTCATGCCCTTTGGGTTGTGCAACGCCAGAGCCACCTTTCAACTGTTGGTCGACAAAATCTTAGCTCACAACTTGGCCAGAATGTAGAGGCCTACATCGACAACATTGTGGTCCAAAGCAGCTTAGCAAACAACATCTCGAAGACCTGAAAGAAACATTCGTGAGCCTTGACAATTTCAATATGAAACTCAACCTGTAGAAGTGCATCTGCGGTGTAACCGGGGGAAGTTCCTGGGATTCATCATCGGCCAATACGACGTCGAGGTCCCCAAGCAAAGTCCAAAAGGTACTAGATCTGACCATACCTCAAAAATCAAGAACGTCCGAGCATGGAACGGAATGCTCATAGCTCTCAGCCGTTTTTGCGCAAAGCTAGCTGAGTAGAGCCAACCTTTCTTCAAGGTACTCAGGAAGATCACCAAGTTCAAGTGGGATGAAAAGTGTGTCTAGACAGAAGAGATCAAGAAGGCGATCGCCATCCTTCCCTGACTCGGCTCCACTCCCATGGGAGGACCTCATACTATACCTCACCGTCTCATATTCGGTCCTAGCCTCCGTGCTCGTCAAAGATGATAAGAAACTTGATCAAGATCCCGGTCCACTTCATCAAAACTACCCTGCTCGACGCCGAGACCCGGTATCCTCACATGAAAAAAATGGTTCTTGCGCTAGTCATCGCCGGCAGAAAGCTACAACCATACTTTCAAGCTCACAGATCATCGTTCGCACAAATTATCCGCTCAAGCAGATAATTCAAAAGCCGGACCAATCCGTCTAGTCAAATGGGCAGTCGAGCTGTCTGAATTCTACATCACCTTCCATCCATAACCATCCATAAAAGGCCATGCCCTCACATATTTCTTGACAGAGACAAGCTTCAGAATTGCCCTAGCCTCCTTGGAACCGGCCAGCTTCACCCCGATTTTCACATTATACATAAACGAGTCGAGTCAAAAAACTGATTATGGCACTGACATCCTTATCAATTTGCCAGACGGGCACACCACAAGGTATACCATCCTGTTTGGCTTCACAGCCACCAACAATGCAGCCGAGTATGAAGCACTCATCCGGCTAGGAGCTATGCTTCACCCTCAACGCCAACCATGTCCGAGTGTTCAGCGACTCAAAGCTGGTCACCGAATAACTATTTGGTGGATTCAAAACGAGGAGATCTAGAAGTACTTGGCCTGAGTCGCGGCACACATGGACTCATTCCATTCCTTCCCGATAAACCACGTCCCTTGCGGAAACAAACAGGAAGTCGATGATCTCTCCAAGCTAGCCAATTCCTATGGAGGTGTGATCGGTCAAGTCCTGGTCAAAGTGAAGAGCATCTCGAGTATATCCACGCCGGACATTATAAGAATTGAAGGGCCTAGCAAGCATAGCGGTTGGATGATCCCAGTCATGGATTACCTCATCGACAACAAACTCTTCGAAGATAGGCCCGAGGCCAAAAAGGTTAAGAATCGAGCTAACAACTTTTTCCTGCCACAAGACCAACTATATCAGAGGAGATTCTCTGAACCGGTCGTCCGGTGCATACTTGTAGCAAAAACATGTGACTATCTTTACATAGGCAGTGCACCTATAGTTTTCACAATATCGTAAGAAAGTAAGGTGTCATACCCAAGGAACCTCGTTGTAATTAATTGAAAACTATATAATTACTTAAGAAATCTAAACTAAATAAAACAGGAAATATCACTTTTTAGAAGAATTAACCGTTCAAATTAAAGTGTGAATTAATAAAGAGAATTATAAGTAGCAATTAAATAAAATATACTTAAACAAGAATAAAGGTTGAAACATTAAATCAAAAGGAAGCGTCTTGGATTGCTTTGCTAACTTCTCTTTTGAAGTTCAATAATAAACTCACTCCCTAATTCCGCAATAATCTTAAGACCCTTAATTAATCCGCTAACAAATCATGTTCAACATCCTAATCGGTTGAGCTAACTAGTAGCAAGTCATGCCCAACTCACTTCAAGTCAATGCATTATTACCAATTTCTATTAGAGACTAATTAACCTATAGGCATATCACGCTTCTAGTCATTAATACGGTTTAATTTCATATGTCTAGCTCTCTATCTCAGCTCCCGCGTTTCAATTAGAGTACTACAATGAAACATTAATTAGCTAAGAACTGGAATTAAACTATCGTGTTGGTAAAATTAGCGGAAGGTTTACATAGAAATCTAAAATCTAGTTCGCATTCCCAACCTAGAAAGCTTATTTAACTACACTAACATTTAGTCTAAAAATAGAGGAAAAACACATTGAACAAATTAGATAAGGGAAGAGAAAACTCCAATATAATGATTTTGGATCCCGCTCCACTTTCGTCGTCACGTGTCTCTATGCTATCTTCCTCCTCAAATTTGTGGTGTGTTTGGTGTGTATATTGTGGTGTTGGTGATTCATGTGGAGCAGCATCCCCCAAGGAGGCGTGAAGCGTATCGTCAAAGCATAAAATATGTCGATCAACACTAGCTCCGATTTATAATAGCGACAGTGAGTGAAAGATTCAATATATCCCTCGTGATGAGCTATTGTGAATGAATTATGAATTGCCATGAATCTATATCTCCTCGAGTTGTATAAGTGAAGTGATTACTGATGATGTACAATCCATGATTGAACTATCATATAAATCGTGATATCTCTTTTGATAAATCGTGAATGTATTTAAGTGACTTGTTCAGGCGAGACTTATGTGTGTCTGGATCGGGACAGTGGGTCGGAGACACATATAATACGTTGTCACGTTCACGGTCTACATGTTTGGACGCATGTGCAGACATTTTTTTTTTTTGCAAGAATAGACACAACTTTAACAAGGGTCTAGATTCTTCATTTGGACCCTGTTTTGCTCCCCGTTTGTTGCGTGTCGTAAACTTTATGAAGTGAAGAATGCAAATACATGAATTTTCCTACATTTAACACATCAAATGCATCAGTTCACATCTAAAAATAAATCATAGGAAAAACACACTATAAGTGAGAAATATTTTCTAAATCAATGCAAATAGTAGGTAAATTAAACCTATCACACTTAGCTTTTGACTGTTCTCAAGAAAATAAAGAATATAACTATCCCTAAAGTAGCTGTATCGAACTTCGGGGTCAAACAAGTGCAGAAGAAAATCAAGAAAAATGACGATCAAAAGATTCAATATGTTGTTAGCTATCATTTTTTGTAAACAGTGGATAAAAATAATTTTAATAAAAGCATGAAGAAGTTATATTATAGAAATTTAACACAGATTAGCTCGGGACCTTCCACTAGTTTTATTTCTTAATCCTTTGGATGATAAGGGGTGTGAAGTAATGTCTATTCTACGATACCTCTCAACACTACACACTCATGATCAGAAACAAAAAAAACTGCAATTAACATTTGCATGCAAAAAATTTACTTTCTTTATACTTTCATAACAAACCATTTATTGTAATTGCACACTTGTTCTGTCACCCTGAATTTTTCTCTTTATCCCTCTATCAGTGTTAGGTCAACTATCTCATATCCCGAGACCTTTGGTAGATAGGTGATAAAGAACTCCAAAGACTGAATAACCAGATAAAAGAGGAAAGTTTTGGTTCATTAAATTTTGATCAGCGGAGTAACATGCTTATCCTTTCATTCTAAACATTTCATACCCAAGGTCCTAAGCTAACTCTCTCAGTTTCGACAGTCAATCAAACCACCAAATTTCAGTGAATACATACAAAATTTGAGAAAAACAATAAAATCAGACAACTTTAAGCAAAAAGAATTTTGAGGTGGTCATCAAAAATCAAAATCAATTTCAAAACTTCTACAAGAATTATCACCCAAAAATCAACAGTTATTGGAACTCATAAAAGCATATAATTAAAGCAAAAAGACAACAAAAAAAACTAGTGTGACATTAAGTACTACTAACATATTTTCAAGGAAAGATCTCTCGTTTTCTTAGAAGTTTTCAACTTTTTATGTCACAAATTGTAAAGCAAAAGATAAGTACTACTGAGGTTGATTAGCTTTAATATATATATATATGATAACATAAAATAAGTTTAGGTGATCAATATGCAAGTTCTCGGCAATAATAGTGTGTTAGGATGAATCTGATATAAAATGAAATTACTCTATAAAAGTTTAGTTTTATTAATCAGTGAGTTGTTAGATGAATAAAAAAACATAATTGATAAGATGTTGTGTTTATCTAAGTTGTTAGTTGGTAAATTGAAACTGAGTGGTTGATAATGAGTAAATAGGAATTAGTGATGATGAGGTTAAAAGTGTGTAATTAGGCTTAATTGGAGAAAAAAAAATGAGTTTAAGAGCTTAATTACAATTCACGGCTTTATTGAGTTTAGGAATTTGGTAAAAAGAAATTAAATTAAATGAGCAATAAATGGGATTTTAAGGTAGAACTAAAAGGGAGTACCTACTAAAGAATTAATAATTGGTTAAGGGAGTTAGCGAGGGTAGGCCGACCACTTGGTCGAATACATGCAATTCATTTTACTCATACATACATACATGCTTCATTCATAATATTACAATACTTCACAAGCACACATACATACATTTCAATACACACAAGGAAGACATTACAAGTCAACCATACATACTTACCTTTACGGAATTACGCTTATACAATACATACACAATGCTTGTTAGCTTCTTTGCCCACCCGGGTTAATCGGGTGGTCATTACTCTTTTACTCAAGGTCAATGACTTACACTAGCCAAGACCATTACTCATACAATACTTTACTTACTTACTTACTCAAGTCAAGTCGTGGTGACCTCCAGGCAAGGACTACACCGTCCCACCACCGGGCTTTAGGTGGTTCACCAATCTAGGATGCTCCCCATTTAAGGGGTTTGGTCCATAGAAAGGATTCAGGCCAGGAATCGGATCCAACCTCTTGTGTCTCCTCATCCTCACGCGTGGCCGAAGCTATATCGGACTTCTACTAATTCCAATTTACTTAATACTTAAGTTAGGAGTTAGGTAGTTAGGAATTAGTAGAAGTCAACACATTAATACCAAGGAGTAATACACTACACACTTACACAACAAGATACACGTACACTTCATTCTCACCCATTCATTTCATGAATTATACAAACTAAATGTTCAAGGCAATATAACATGAACAAATATAATACAAGCACAAGTAAGTGCATTAAAATCCGATTCATGCATTTATCTTATTTAGGTGGTCAAATAGGCACACAAATCGGGGTAACCAGGTTAGGATACAGGGCATGAAGACATCATACCTTTCACCGTTGATTTTGGACTCACCGACTCCCTTCGGTGTTTGACTATTCGAATCCTATCACATATATAGAGTTGGGTGGTTAATTATCTGTAATTAACCTTACTCATTACTTTCCTAACATTTCCTGGTTTATACTTACTAACCCATGATCATTCAATTCCGTTTACTTATGTCGCTTACTTAAAATTACTTCCTAAGCTTGTTCATGGCCTTAATGACCATTAAACATCATTAATCAAGTCTTAATTACCTTATACTATAATTACCATTCAATTCCCCATCATTATAATGCATTAAAACACATTCTGGGCAATTTTTGGGGTGGTCCAGGTTTGTGTCCGGGGTTACAAACCCAGACCAAACTCAGAATGCAGTTTCTGGCGCAAATTTACTATGGTACGGGTATGTGTACCGGGATACAAACCCGAACCATGCCCTGGAATGAGTTTCTGGAGTGTTTTCGGGGTGGTCCGGGTTTGTGTACCGGTTTGTAAACCCGGACCATCCCTGTTACACATTAAAATGCAGTTTTAATGCCTCATTTCAACCCCTAATTCATACTTAATCCTTTCCTAATCTTTCCACATGTAATCTAACATGTTTTTACACCATTTAGGCACACTAAACCTCCTTAATCCAACCACTATACTCCTCTGTTAACTTAACATATTTTTCATTGTTGGTTTCCTTTGTTACAGGTTTTCTTCCTAAACTGTTGCTACAGATTTTGGTTTCTTCCTTTCTTCACTAACCCAATGGTTCTTTCATTGCCTTACCTTCATCCCAGGTCTTACCCAATACAACACTCCTTCCAAATCTAGCTCTCAAGCTTATTAACTACTCAATCAAACCCCAAAACATACCTAGTGCATCCTAGGTTATTTCTTCTCATAAAACACACAAGTCTTCTAGTTTCCCATTGAAATTTTGACAGAGGTTCCCTACAATTCTAAGTATTCTCACCACATTAATTTGCTCACTCAATCACAGTTTACATCCCTGCTCAATATATACATTATTCCCACATAACTTCTAACACTTACTGCACACTTAATACTCACACTTAGCATTTTGTTTACTTGTTTCCAAAAGCTTCAAACTACCAATACAATCCACATTGATATACCCCATTACTCCCCTACAGTTACAGTAGTTAAACATGCTACGGCAATATACTCATTTCATGTAACAGAAAATCTGTACAGAGGCATTTCCTTACCTTGAGTTTCTTGATTCTTTTCCTTTCTCTCCTTCTCCTTTCTTGCTCCTCTTTCCTTCTTTGCTCTTGTTTCTTTGTTTCTTGATTTTTAGTTAGGCCAAGCTACCGCCACATTCCAAGGAATACACACACCAAAGCTAGTAAAATTTCTAACATAGCATTAAACCCTAACTTGTGTGAAGCCACTTAGAACTCTTAGGAAATCTTACCTTGAGCTTCTAAGGGAGTTTTGGATAGAAAACTGACAATGCTTCAGCTCCTCTTTGAAATGCCAAAACCGGCTGACAAGGAACAAAGGGATTCACACGTGGGTTTTTGATTTTTACAAAGGAAAAATAAAAAAGAGAAGAACTTGAGTTCCTTTCTCACCTTAGAACATGAAGAAGAAGATGGAGCTTCGAATGGTAATCTTTAGGCTCCAAAAGCAACTACACCCATGGAAATGAAGTTGGAGATTTTCAATTTTTGGAAGGTGGAAGATGATCTCCAAGGCAAGGGGATTCCAACGGTATATTTTTTTGTAGTATTTGGAGTTGATTTGGGTGTTCAACTTAAGAAAGAAGGGAGGTGCTGTGTGGGGGTGTTAAAATCGCCATGGCTGGCTCCAAAGGAAGAAGAAGAAATTAGAGAGGAGAAGTGATTACGGGAGGAATGAGAGAAATGGGGAGGAGAGAGAATTAAAGTGCTTTTTTACTTTTTGGTTACTTTATTTGTTTGTTTTTTTTTATGAGTGAGGGAGTGTGCTGGCTAAACAAAAACGTGTACACACACACACACAAATACAACTTCTGATTTTTATTTACAAGAGGGGGAGTTAATTTTGCTTTATTACATTTACACCCCACAACTTTCCGTTTTTGTACTATTCACTCCTGGAACCCGTTTCCGGAATTTTCTCGTTTAATTAATTTTATTGGTTTTAAACCTTCATTAGTGTTTACTAATGAATATTTGGTTGACCAAAATTGTTACGAGTCTATTTAACCCGCATAAAGTCGCGTTTTCCCGGTTTCCTCGAAAAACGTGCTTTAAGGTTCCTTTATGGTTTTAATCCATTTTATGGATCCGTTTTCTTCGGGAATTGTTTCTACATGCTATTTAGGCATAAATAAGCCTTAGGAATCCACCTAGGATCCTAGTCGAGGTCACATAACTACTACGGTTATGTCACACTCGTTTTTACATTTTTCGCTTTTTAAGCGTTTTCTTCATTTCTTTTGGATTTATTTTCCTTATCAAAATTACTTAGGCACAATTAGGCCCTTAAATACATATTAGGATAATTTTAATCACTGTAATTAAGTTCGGGGTATTTCAATCTACCCCCTTAAGGAACTTTGCCCTCAAAGTTGTTCAAGGTTGTAGGATTACTACACTTACTCATTCAGACATGTCTAATGCCAAAAGTCATACATTCCTCCTCCTTACAATTCCCAAATCCATTACTCAAGGTCTCTACATACCATACCATGCAAATGTACAATAATTACTCCAATCCGCATTACATCCAACCATCTGGTTTTACTCTACAAGGTTTATACATACATACTATGCAAAGCCATCCCAAGGCAATGCAATACACATTATAATCCCGCAGGCACTCAGGTCATCTAGACACAGGACTCCTTTACGTCCCGCCACCCTTGGAATAATACAACCTGATACACTGCCATCGTTCTCCGGTATAAGCTTCCAACAAATACTCACTCTCCAGTCTAAGGGAAATCCTTTCGCCACCACTAATTAGAAATCTCTCTAAAACACAACAACTCCGAATTCCAATTTATGTTCATTACATCTATCCTATGCGTGATTCTTGTGACCACTTGAGGGGAGCTTCAAGAATCATTCGACCCTGATGTGATCAGCATCAGTGTTGAACTATCTTTCCACCCCAATTTGTGTTCGGTTTCCCTTGATCTGATCAGGATCAAGTTCGACTTCCCACATCAGTTTCAAACAATCAGATAGTTCGATTATTTCCATTTTTTATCTTTGTACTCTTCTAGTCATGATTACGAATTCACACATCTCCAAAGGATGGAATTCAGTCCATCAATCATCCTCAATTTTCTTCCCAATACTTTACTTCGAGATTCAATGCCTATGGGCTCATTTCATCGACTTTTGCTGCTTTCATCCATTACTCTCCATCATCTCAACTAATCTACTAGGGAATACAATACCTATGGAATTCAATCATCCTCAGTTTACTTCCAATGACTTACCTAGGGATACACTACTCGTGGACTTCATTCATCAACTACTCTCAATCATTTCGTACTATTTCTTCAAAGGATACAATACTTGTGGAGCTCCGTCCACTACTCATTCTCAATTGTCTCAAAACATCTTCCAGGTTCTACATCGGTTTTATACCGAGTCATGCATCGTAATGCCATGTCTACTTCAAATAGACATACACTATAGGGATTATCATTCCCCTGGAGTTTCTCTACTCTTCTTTACTAATACTCTTACACTGGGGTTACAAGATAGGTATATTCATCCTATGGTATTCGCATCTCTCGTGCCTAATTACCACAATTACAATATGAATGAGTACGTATGTTTATTAAACATAAGTACCAATCATCAAATCAATTCTCATTTGTGCTATGCACATTGTAGTTTATGTGTTTTATATGTGACACTTACATTAAGCGGTTTTCGCTCTACCCCCCTTAAAAGGGATTACGCCCACGTAATCTACCATATGTTATTATTGAACATTGGTTCACTCAATTCGGGCACTCTGAAGCATTTTAGCTTCCCTATGGTCTATTATATAATGTACTCTGGTCAAAGGGTCTTAACCATACTAATGGTTTAGTCCTTGCACCAAGAATTCCTATTGGAGTTTATTTAACTCATATCCAATTCGGTCCTAGCCTATTAGGCTTCAAGGCATTGATAGCCATTCTCTCATACTTACCGGGTACATTAACCTTTTTGCTAGGGCCCACTAGCTTCTGCTGCGTGACCCTGATAACCTTAGTGCTTAATTCGCTCTTTGGTTATTCTAGATGTGCTATTCATCACCTTTTTATCCTTCTATTTGTGGGAATAAGGTTTACTAAAAAGTGTGGTATTCTTTTTACCGTGCTTGAATTCAATAGGTTTAGATTTATAAGCAGCTCTCTGGTAGTCTATTATACATACTATTCGTACTCCCATGATTATTCACTAAGTTCCTCCAACTTATTGTCGAGCGAGGTTAAGTCACTACTTAGTTGTAGTGCTTTCTCTATTGTCAGTAGCTTCTGGATTATACCAGTTCCTCTGGTTCAGTACAATTGTTCTTTATTTGTATGACCTTGCATTTTCTATGCGTCGGTTCTAGTGACTTTCTTAAGTCTTCTTTCGCTTTTTATTCCCATGGAATTCACATCTTGTGATTGTTGGTGTATTTTACACTCTTCGTGCTTCTTTGGCCTTAGGCCGCACGGTTTGTTTCTAAGCTTGTGTTCAGCTAGCTTCTGCCCTGATCGTTGGTGAAACGAAGGATTTACTACGATTTACATCTTCCATATTCCTAGCTATCCCACTAGATCATTAGCTGCACAAGTGCAATACCAAAACACTCAGTCCTACAGAGTGCAGAGGCGTAAACGCTTGGCAGTAAATCACTTATGTGATCGCAATAGGAATAATACTTCTGCCTGTCATTTCGTGTTTACAACTGTGTCATTGTCTAACTACTTCCTCATAGCGGTCGCTTGTTGCGCACCATATTCTTACTCATTATACAACATCGTTTTTACGGTCTCTGTTACTGTGGTAGCTTATCTTTACTCATTGCCATTGTCGTTGGCACCATTCCCTTATGGTGTGAATACACCGAGGGTTTCCCATGTTCGTGTGTATGACGGTTGTCGTGGCATACCGCAATGTTATTATCTTCCCAATGTGGAGATGTTTTATTACAATTTAGGTTTCATGTGTAGGTTGGCTTACCTCACATTACTTCATCATTTATGATATAATTTACCAAATATCTTGGTTGACCAAGGATGAAGTGATTTACCGGGTTACAAGCTCTCCTGAGTGTTGGTCATTCGTGGTGTCCAATGTGCCTTCACATTGATTGTTTTTTGACAATTAGTGTTGTGCAGTTTTACTTTTGTATGTACATCACCGGGACATCCCAAGAAACTTCAAGGGTCTTCTGGTCCCGTTCTCCAATTGGAGAGTATTCTATCACTGATAAGTGAAAGTTCTTGTTGAGAGGTTTATCTCCACTCATAAGTCTCATGACAAGGTTTACTAGGTTAGTCTCTGCTTATGTATTGCATATGGAGTATACTTACTCCTTCAAGTCTTTATGCTCTTTAAGTGATGTGCTTCTATAGTCCACATTATGCACATTCTGTGTTTGCTTCTAAACCGACTCATCTTTGATTCTCATAGTTGTTCTCAAAGCCTCTTTCTAGGCGTAGTGATTTGGAAATCTCGTTTTCTTATTTGATTGCCTCTTGGCAATAACTACATGCACAAGCTTTGTTGTTATGGTAGATGAAAGCCTTTTCTAAGGGATCTCATCATCACCGCATTGGTGGTCTTCGGTTAACGAGAGGTGCCTTCCCTCGGGTTTCTCGTAGTGTCCAAGTGTGCACTAGGCCAGTGTTGGCTTTATCACAATTCTTATGCCTCTGTGCTACCATTGCTACAGAAGGCATGAAGGGCAATTAAAAGTCTCGTCAACTGTATACCGGGCGATGCTCCAGTGACAGTGACACTGAGGTAGCCATTACTCTAAGCCACACATTATGCTGAGTTCAAATTGTGCAATTCGATTGTCGCTCTGCCCATTGTAGGGAATAACATTTCTCTTCGTCATTCTCGGAGTTCTTCTTATCATTCAACGTGGGTTTGTAACCATTTAAATCTACATGACGTAGTTGGTTTATGGCCTTTAAGCCTTATTGCTGCGAGCTATGCTCCTTGCAGGCTGTTTATACATGTTTCTACCTCCTAGTATGCCATAATAGGGTTGAAGGTGTTTACTGGGCTCCATGGCAGGTTGTTGCATCACGCTTCCATTCTTAGGAGGCCCTTTAGGCAATCTGGTGTTAATCAGTGTCTGGTTGCGGTTGAGGGAATTTCCTGTTAAGTGAAATCCCTTCGGTGTCCTAACCGAGTGTTTGTTCTAGCTCCCGTGCTCTTATCATGTCGCTTTGTTTGACTGTTGTTAACCCAGACACCCTTCAAGGATTGCTCCAGGGTGTTGTTGGTTACGCCGTTACATCCGGCTAATGTTTATGATACGTTGTGTCTACTATACCGCCTTGTGGTATCGTATTTGAGCTATCCCCTTTTGGGTTATAGCGTCTCCCGTTCTTGGGTAGACTATTTATACGTTCTCCTAGTGTTCTAGACTAGGTTTAACATCCTCTCCAATGATGGTTTATGCTCCCTGGTAGTCTTGGTAATTGTTCTTGGGAACTCCGTCCCGTTTGTTGAACATCGTTATGTTCACGTTAGGCATTTGCCTTACTGTGTTTAGGCTGGGTATCCCTTCCAGCTGTCATGTATTTTCTTGAAGTCTTTGAGACATATCCAAGGTCTATACTTACTAGTTTGCGCTCCTTGCGCTTCCTAATCCTCATTCCTTATCTTCAGATGGATTCTCTGAATTCCTTTATACTTATTATTTAGCTGAGTTCCTTCTCCTTGATCGCCTGAGGTGTCCAGTTGTTCTAGTTTAAATTTACTCATGGTCCGTAGAACGAAGTTGACTACTTCCCGTGTTTTGTACACTACATGTATACATACGTGGGGTACCTTGTTGGTACGCCACCACTTACCCGACTATCTGTCAGGCCTGCAAGCTCCTTCGGAGTGTGGTCGTCCCACATCCCGTATTTGGGTACACTCGTAGTGCTCGTCACACGCCTAGGTGAAGTATTCTATTGTCAACTCCTTTTGTATCATTCTATGATACTCACCGTAATTCTATTGGTTTGGTTTTAAAATCCAAGGTTTAAAAGAAGGGTTGTGGTTTTGAAAGAAAAATTTTGGGTTTTAAAATTATTGTTCGGTGTTAAAAGAGGTTCTGAGGTCTTGACCAAGTCCAGCTTCCCGCTGACTGGTATGTCCTTAATACAATGGTCGGGCCGTTAGGCCTTTCCAGGGTTCCATTCTTCCAGTTTTTAGGATGGGTGATCCTGTAGTTGCTTCATTGCAGTCACGGTACCTTACTATGTACTTGTGGTGTGTTAGGGTTCCTTTACATGTTCCTGTTCTTACTGCACTTGCCGTGGCAAGTGCGTGGTACTGGTGGTTTTTGGGTAACCCTTTACCGGTCACGGTATGGTTTCCGCTCGTATTTGGTAGTCTTGTCGACTCTTCCTTTGATCTATTGATTTATGTTTGGGATACTCGATCTTTTAAGTAATTTCGCAGTGGGTTTGACATTGCTGTCATTGATCAGGGTGCTTCTCCAATCCTTGGAGATCCCTATTTATTTGCCTTGTGTTTTTCTTTGTTGCTCGTTCCCACACATTTACCATGGTTACCGAGCCTTAGCTGGTCTAGGCACCACTTTTGTAGTTATGTCGGATTATATCCCGTGAATGTTCTCATAGCTGTCTGAGCATACTGGCAGGTATTGTAACCTCTTTGGTGTTGTAGTTTTGGAGTTAACCACTCCCGACTATGCCCCGATGCGGAAGGATCTACAAGAGACTCTACCGGAGGTCAATTGTCAGAAGGCCTATCGATGGAAGCCCACTACCGGAGGACCCGCTACCGGAAGAGTTGCTATCAAAGGATCGCTTCCGATAGAGTAACTACCGGAAGGATTATTGTTAAAGTGACGGTCCGGAAGAGTTAGCCCAATACGGAAGCAGTATTTCGTCCGGGACCCGTAAAGGACTGATAGTTATGTTTATGTAATACTATCACATGTATAGGGGCAAAAGGGAAACCTAGTGATAGAAAGTCTATAAATAGGAGTAGAAGGGCTCATTGTAAGGACTCAAGTTAGAAAAGGGGCTCACATCCCAAAGCTCTCTAGTGTTGTAAACCAAAGAATGAATAATAGCTCTGTCTAGAAGTGGACGTAGGCCGGATTATTGGCCGAACCACTAACATCTTGGTGTGGTAACGGATCGGTGTGGAGCATCTTCGATACTGTTTCAATTATATCGGATATCCCATGAATGTCTCATAGTTGTCTGAGCATACTGGCCAGGTATTGTAACCTCTTTGGCGTTGTAGTTTTGGAGTTAACCACTCCGACTTGTCCTTAGTCAGTTAGTATACCGTTGGTGGGTTATTTAGTTATTTATGTCCCGTAGATTTGTGTCTCGGGTTGTTACTGCTCCTTTTCCGCTCGGTTGCATGCTTAGTGCTTCTTTTCCTGCTGCTGGTTGACTAGCCAGGTCTCGCGACTGCTAAGCATGTCGCCCCATGCTGTTGTAAGTGGTAGTTTCCTTATGGCTAGAGTACTCATCCTACCGCTATTAAGTGCGGGTGTTGTTGTTCAACCGGGAACCATCTCCGGGACTTCCAATTCTTAAGATCTACTATATAACAGGTTCTTTCCTCTTATAGGAATATCTCACTACTGCCAGATCGGGTTTTCCCGAGTATGAGAGGACTTTCCTTCTCTCTAGCGTTCTTTCCTAAGTTATACAATGGGGATGCGGAGGGCGGGTCTGATATTGTAGGTATCCGGTACACACCGGTGGTTCCTAACTAGCGTATCTCTAACGCTATCACTCAGCCCTTAGCCCTAAGCTTCTAATTCCTAACTCGGTAGTTCCTAAACTCGGTATTTCCAGTCATCAGAGTGATACTTCGCTCTGACACCACTTTTTGTAACACCCCTGCCTCTAATACTGTCATTACCCTCTAATCACCTCGTACTTACGTACCTTCGCAGCGGATACTTACTTACACAACGGTGGTGATACAATGCCGTTATCCACCCACGTGACTAACAAGGCCTACTACTACATACAGCATCGGTCTGATGTACCGGAATACCCGAGTACTACACAATTACAATCCATACACCACTTACCAGCCAAGTACTACAATGCTCCGTTCAATATAATGCTCCGTAATACAATACAATACAATACAATACAATACAAACATACAATAAACGAGTTTACTAAGATCCAAATCCAAATTAAATAAACAATTCTTTCAGTTTATACATACTCATTAAGAGTCATATCTACCCATTCCTCACAACTACATGCTTTCCAAAAACAAAAAGGGTGTACCGCTTGGTACACTTCTACATCAAAGGCTACAAGCCTTATATAGTTCTCTACTATCTACAATCCATTCCTAGCTATCTAAGCATAGCCGCCGGTCTCTTACTGTGACCATAACCGCTTCGGTACCTTACATAAAAAACAGTGCCCCAAGGGCTCAGCTTACGCTGCATATGACTTCCGCATACCCCGCGTACTAGCGAGGGTACGCCGACCACTTGGTCGAATACATGCAATTCATTTTACTCATACATACATACATGCTTCATTCATAAATTACATACTTCACAAGCACCACATACATACATTTCAATATACACAAGGAAGACATTACAAGTCAACCATACATACTTACCTTTAGAATTACGCTTATACAATACATACACAATGCTTGTTAGCTTCTTTACCAACCCGGTTAATCGGGTGGTCATTACTCTTTTACTCATGGTCAATGACTTACACTAGCCAAGACCATTACTCATACAATACTTTACTTACTCAAGTCAAGTCGTGGTGACCTCCGGGCAGGGACTACACCGTCCCACCACGGGCTTTAGGTGGCTCACCAATCTAGGATGCTACCCATTTAAGGGGTTTGGTCCATAGAAAGGATTCAGGCCAGGAATCGGATCCAACCTCTTGTGTCTCCTCATCCTCACGCGTGGCCGAAGCTATATCGGACTTCTACTCATTCCAATTTACTCAATACTTAAGTTAGGAGTTAGGTAGTTAGGAATTAGTAGAAGTCAACACATCCATACCAAGGAGTAATACACTACACACTTACACAACAAGATACACATACACTTCATTCTCATCCATTCATTTCATGAATTATACAAACTAAATGTTCAAGGCAATATAACATGAACAAATATAATACAAGCACAAGTAAGTGCATTAAAATCCGATTCATGCATTTATCTTATTTAGGTGGTCAAATAGGCACACAAATCGGGGTAACCAGGTTAGGATACAGGGCATGAACAAATCATACCTTTCACCGTTGATTTTAGACTCACCGACTCCCTTCGGTGTTTGACTATTCGAATCCTATCACATACATAGAGTTGGGTGGTTAATTATCTATAATTAACCTTACTCATTATTTTCCTAACATTTCCCTGTTTATACTTACTAACCCATGATCATTCAATTCCGTTTACTTATGTCGCTTACTTAAAATTACTTCCTAAGCTTGTTCATGGCCTTAATGACCATTAAACATCATTAATAAGTCGTATTACCTTATACTATCATTACCATTCAATTCCCCATCATTAGAATGCATTAAAACACATTCTGGGCAATTTTTGGGGTGGTCCGGGTTTGTGTCCGGGGTTACAAACCCGGACCAAACTCATAATGCAGTTTCTGGCGCAAATTTACTATGGTCCGGGTAGTGTACCGGGATACAAACCCGGACCATGCCCTGGAATGAGTTCTGGAGTGTTTTCGGGTGTGGTCCGGGTTTGTGACCGGTTTGTAAACCCGGACATCCCTGTTACACATTAAAATGCAGTTTTTAAGCCTCTTTCAACCCCTAATTCATACTTAATCTTTCCTAATCTTTCCACATGTAATCTAACAGTTTTTACACCATTAGGCACATAAACCTCCTTAATCCAACCACTATACTCCTCTATTAACTTAACATATTTTCACTGTGGTTTCCTTGTTACAGGTTTTCTTCCTAAACTGCTGCTACAGATTTTGGTTTCTTCTTTCTTCACTAACCCAATGGTTTTCATTGCCTTACCTTCATCCCAAGTCTTACCCAATACAACACTCCTTCCAAATCTAGCTCTCAAGCTGATTAACTACTCAATCAAACCCCAAAACATACCTAGTGCATCCTAGGTTATTTCTTCTCATAAAACACACAAGTCTTCTAGTTTCCCATCGAAATTTTGACAGAGGTTCACTACAATTCTAAGTATTCTCACCACATTAATTTGCTCACTCAATCACAGTTTACATCCCTGCTCAATATATACATTATTCCCACACAACTTCTAACACTTACTGCACACTTAATACTCACACTTAGCATTTTGTTTACTTGTTTCCAAAAGCTTCAAACTACCAATACAATCCACATTGATATACCCCATTACTCCCCTACTGTTACAGTAGTTTAAACATTGCTACGGCAATATACTCATTTCTATGTAACAGTAAAAATCTGTACAGAGGCATTTCCTTACCTTGAGTTTCTTGATTCTTTTCCTTTCTCTTTCTCCTTTCTTGCTCCTCTTTCCTTCTTTGCTCTTGTTTCTTTGTTTCTTGATTTTTAGTTAGGCCAAGCTACAGCCACGTTCCAAGGAATACACACACCAAAGCTAGTAAAATTTCTAGTGTAGCATTAAACCCTAACTTGTGTGAAACCACTTAGAACTCTTAGGAATTCTTACCTTGAGCTTCTAAGGGAGTTTTGGATAGAAAACTGACAATGCTTCAGCTCCTCTTTGAAATGCCAAAACCGGCTGACAAGGAACAATGGGATTCACACGTAGGTTTTTTTATTTTTACAAAGGAAAATTGAAAAAGAGAAGAACTTGAGTTCCTTTCTCGCCTTAGAACATGAAGAAGAAGATGGAGCTTCGAATGGTCATCTTTAGGCTCCAAAAGCAACTACACCCATGGAAATGAAGTTGAAGATTTTTGATTTTTGGAAGGTGGAAGATGATCTCCAAGGCAAGGGGATTCCAACGGTATATTTTGTTGTAGTATTTGGAGTTGATTTGGGTGTTCAACTTAAGCAAGAAGGGAGGTGCTGTGTGGGGGTGTTAAAATCTCCATGGCTGGCTCCAAAGGAAGAAGAAGAAATCAGAGAGGAGAAGTGAGTACGGGAGGAATGAGAGAAATGGGGAGGAGAGAGAATTAAAGTGCTTTTTACTTTTTGGTTACTTTATTTGTTTGTTTTTTTTTTGTGAGTGAGGGAGTGTGCTGGCTAAACAAAAACGTGTACACACACACACAAATACAACTTCTGATTTTTATTTACAAGAGGGGGAGTTAATTTTGCTTTATTACATTTACACCTCACAAGGCCACAACTTTCCGTTTTTGTACTATTCACTCCCGGAACCTGTTTCCAGAATTTTCTCGTTTAATTAATTTTATTGTTCTAAACCTTAATTAGTGTTTACTAATGACTATTTGGTTGACCAAAATTGTTACGAGTCTATTTAACCCGCTTAAAGTCGCGTTTTCCCGGTTTCCTCGAAAAACGCGCTTTAAGGTTCCTTTGTGGTTTTAATCCATTTTATGGATCCGTTTTCTTCGGGAATTGTTTCTACATGCTATTTAGGCATAAATAAGCCTTAAGAATCTACCTAGGATCCTAGTCGAGGTCACATAACTATTACGGTTATGTCACACTCGTTTTTACATTTTTCGCTTTTTAAGCGTTTTCTTCATTTCTTTTGGATTTATTTTCCTTACCAAAATTACTTAGGCACAATTAGGCCCTTAAATACATATTAGGATAATTTTAATCACTATAATTAAGTTCGGGGTATTTCAGCTTGAATATCCTGATGTTATGTTATATTGAATCGTTGGAAATTGGATTATAATAAATGGACTGCATGTCAAATTCGACCAAATAACTCAAGAGTGGTCCGAAGATGTATGAGGGTTACATAATAGCATACTCAGCAGTTGGGTTGATCCCTTGAACAACATTTTTTTACAGCTGCGTAGATAAAGACCTACAGCCGAAGAGCGGGGATGGGTAGATTTCTGGGAATCATTTTGATATTTGCATTTTAGTACTTTACTCATGGGTGTGGATTTTGATGTAATACTATCTTTGTAATACTTTGCGTTCTAGGAGGATTTTTGGTAGCCTTGTTGCACACGTGGGTGTGTAACGATGGTAGCATCCCAGTTTGGTTATGTGATTGTAGTTTTGACTTCCGCTGCTGATTATTGATTAGTTAACCTGAAGAATGAGATATGTTTGATTATGGTAAGTTATTCAGAAGGGATGTTACACCTGACAATTCGGGTCACTCATATCAGGTTTGGTTTGGTTCCGTTCAGGTCGGGTCGGGTCAATTGTAGATATTTAATATTTTGGCCCGGTTCGGATCGGGTCGGGTTCATCTGGTTTAAATTGGATTTGGATGACTTCGGTTTGGTTGATTTTAGGTTTGGGTACTCCCGGTTCGAGTTAGCCTTAGGTTCATTCGGATTTTTCGGGTTATGGGACAAATTCGGGTGACTTATTCGGGTTAAGTTTGGTTGACGAAAATAAGTACAAATTTAAGCAACCTTTATAACTTGCATTGATTTTTGTATTCAGCTCCAACTTCTCTTAATATAATGTTACCTTTAATCAAGGTTGCTATTGTGTATTGGTTAGACATTATCAAATTAAATGTCAATTTTGTATATGAGTTTTTTATTATATATTTATAATTTTACCGCCCAATTTAATTTAAAATTTTTGTTAATCAGTGGTCAAATCCAAAACTCAACACCCCGGTCTACCCGCCCATATCATCCTGCATCCATCACGCCCCGTGCACATCCTGCACTAATGCCCATCACCCCGTGCGGGTGTCGCGCGCCCAGCCTACGCCCCTGTGTGTCCATCAACCATCATCGCCTCGCGCCTATGCCCCTATGGGTTGTGCGCTTGTCACCACCTCACGCCCACGGCCTCGTGTGTGCGCCATCCATCACAGCCTCGTGCGCGCCTTATGCGGGCATCCTTCACTTACTCCCAGGCGAAGGTTGTCCTTTTTTTTACTTATTCTGTTCTATTTTTTTTTATCCTAATCTAACTAAATATACTTACTATTATATTTAAGTGAGGTGTAAATTTTGTAATCTTTATTCTTTTATGATATTAATAAGAAACCTAAGTAGTGATGTGATGATACACATTCAAACCATTACAACCATTCTCAAGTTTAGGTATTGTAATCTTTATTTAAGTAAGGTGTAAGTTTTGTGATCTTTATTCTGCAGGCATCTATACATCAATCGTGGTTAGTATATGTCTCAACTAAAAAGTTTTATAACTGAACTTTATCAACATTCAAACTATTCCCAAGTCCTAGACATTAAGAAACCTATGTTTATAAAAGTATAAATAATATAAAATAGTAATGATACACATTAAGTTTTATAAAATATTTAAAGCAAAGCATCTATTATTGTTTTTCTTTTAGTTAGAGAATTAATCTAAATGTGAGTTGTTGACTAAATTAGTGTGATTAGTTGATGTGGAACGTGAAATTTATTAAAATCAAAATCAATAGTGTAATATAAAATAGTAGTGATACACATTAGTTTGTGTTATACAACATTTTGAAACAAAATATCTATAGTTGGTAGTAATAGTATGAACACTAAGCTATTATTTCTCTTTTGGTTAGTGAATTAATATGGTATATGAGTTGTTGACTAAACTAGTTTGTTTATCCAATATGTAAACAAACTATAGTAAATTCATAGCCAAACAAAATTATTATTTACGGTTGGTATGAATAGTTAGTGTTTTTTGTTTCAAAATTATTGTTAACAACTATAGTAGATTTAAGTTGTAATAATGCATTCGGGTGAATTCAATTTTAGATGAATTCGGTTTAGGTAAGTTCGGTTCAAGTGAATTCAAGTTCCTGCTCTACGTACGGTGGTAGAATGGATCGTTCGAAATTCTATCATCCACTAGGTGGCAGTTGGATAGATCTACACAGACTAGAGCTCTATTTGACAGTAACAGATGCAGAAATTTTGTTTAGGGGGGACTAAGTTTTTTTTTTTACACTATCATTCTTTAAAACTTTATGTTATGATATATTTATAAGAGTATTTGACAGATTTTTAAAATTTTTGGGGAGGCTAGTCATGCGTCCACCACTGCTATTCGGCATAGTTGTTTTGGTCTAACTGTTTTTCAGTTATTTTATATGTGACAATATTATTAGAGATAAACGTAGAACACGTGACCCCCACGAACCCACCCATTTTATACCACAAATATACTATCAAACATGCCAAAAACAAACAGAGCCTAGATGCCCAATCGTTGTGCAACCGTTGTTTACCTTCTCCAAGATAGTGAGCGGGTTGGTGGGGATACCCTTTTATACCACAGCTGAATTCAGAAGGTAGCAAATTACAATTTGATTTGGTTTTAATTCAGATCAGTTTGGATTTTCATGCTACATTTCGAGTAAAATCATTCAATTTAAAGTCATGTTCGGATTAAATTGAATTCGCATCACTTTTGCAAGATCTAGTCATGACCCCTCGGTCAAGACAAAATCCATGTCTTCCTGGTTTGCTAAGCTCGTCATTCTTTTAACCTTCGCATTGCTAGTTTGTTGAGGGCTGAAGAAACATGACATGGTACCATTCAACGCAACTATCAAGTATAACAAATGCTTTCAAGAATAACAAGTTTCTGAAGGAAAGTACCCAGTAGTCCAATCACAATGAAGTGTTCTTTCTGTAGAACTCATCAACCGTGTGATATAATTTCATCAATAACTGGTGACACGTGTTAGGAGGCGTGCACGGCCCACACATGAGATAAACCACATTTCCCAAGGGCCTCATGTAAACACCGCCTTCCCTCAGCTGCATAAGCAGAGATCTAGCATAGACTGATCCATACCTGCAACGAAGGTGACAATCAACTGTCATGCCTACATCCATTCCAGCAAAATCAGAACGGATCTTGTTTTGAAAAAGAGGGGAAAATTCTTTAAATAACTCTTAAAAATATTTTAAAACTCATCTCTATATATGCCTAAAAAAATTTGAAAGTCACAATATCCTAAGGATCTGACATTAAAGATCATGTTTCAAATTCATAATATATCACTTTTTATTCAGCGACATGTCATGAATTTTTTTTTAAAAAAAAAAAACACTTGAAAACATAAATAATTATAAAAAATATTTAGAAAATAATAAGATCGTGAAAGATAACAATACATATACAATTGAAATAAAATTAATAAGTCTTATATATTAAACATACATAAAACTTCAAACAAATTAATTTTTTTTATTCTTTTTACTATTTATCAATCTTCATCTTTATTAAAATATTTGTTGTTATGATTAAATAATGATTAAATATTATATAATAAACATATATATGTCAATTTATAAAACAAAACTTATTTAGATGATAGTTGGATATAATTTTAATTATCTCATTTTATATTGAATTAGTTTTATTTATAAATTGACATATATATGTCTATTAATATTTTAATGAAGATTTAGAATGATAATTTCGAAGAAACTAAAAAACAAGAAAAAAATTACTATTCAAGAATTATTAATTTTGTTTTAATTTTATATTTGTTCTGGCTCATTTTTTATTTTTGTTACTTTGTAATTACTATTTGTAAGTGTTTAAATTTTTATAGTATTTTTTAAATAAAATTTCATAAAATACCCCTGATAAAAAAACGACATATTATGAGCTGAAAACATAATCTACAGTCATTATTCAAGTCATTTTGTGAATTTCAAAACTTTATAGGTATATAGAAACGAGTTTTGAAACCAGGGTATATTGAACATTTATAAAATTCTTAAAACATAAATTGTGAATTTTTCATAAAAGAAATAGAATTCTTTAAGAAGCTCATACCCCGAATTGGACCCTTCAGCTTGAAGCTCAACGGCACATAGAGTTCCAAGCACAATCACTCTCTTAGTTGCTGGGTGTGATGAGAGCTTGCCTATGAGTTCCATATCCCACAACTAAAAAGATATTTCATCATACATGTCATTTGAATGTCAGACAGGAAAGAGTCTTGCTCAGTAGCTTATACGACCAACAACATAAATTCATATGAAGTAAAATAAAACAGTTATAACATGTCCATCTACAACTTCGCATAGAATGATCTAGAACGGGCATAAGATTCATAGAATATTGTATACTTATAGAAGCTTTTATTAAAAAAAATGGTCAATATGCAATCGATTTTTCAGTTCACTATTTATCCTTAAAACTTAAAACTTTAGCAAAATTAACAATATACATTTAGCTTATTTTTTATATTTCAGTCCATTTCAACCATACTTGGTCCGAAATAGCTACATTATATACAAAAGATACAAAAAAAATATATTTAATCGGTAGTTTACAGTTATCGTGTTTATATTTATAAAAAAAGAGATCTTAGCAATATTAATATCATTGTATACAAATCATACTTCAAAAAGGAAATAAAACACTTGATATTCATGTTGTCTATACAAAAGTAATCATATTTTAAAGATAAAATATCTCACGTTGCTATTTCAAAAGAGAGGCAAAAATGAAAAGATTTTATGAAAACTGACTGAACGAACTAGAAACACATACAAATTCAGTAAAAGCAAGTCAATTCTAGCAGGAATGGGAGCAGCTTGATGAGCAACAAAGAAGAATTTCAAGATCAAGCAAGCATGGTCTTGAGAGAAGATCTTGTGTAAGATTACCTCTTGCAAACATTTCTTATCAGATAAAAGATTAAAATTAGTTTCGGGGTCTTTAAACCACTTGATGGCCCTTCTAGCTGCAGAGCATCCCATGGCATGTGCTGAATACGAATGACCATGCAATAGCGCTTTGAGCTGGGGACGCAACCAGGTAATCATTAATATCTCATTTTTTAAAAACACATAGTATCATTCAGCAGACTTTTCAAACTTACCTTCGAGTCTGCCATAAAAGAACTGAAAACATCTTCTGTTGCTACTGTAGCAGCCAGAGGTATGACGCCACCCGTCATCAGTTTCGCATAGCATGCGATGTCCGGAGTACAATGAAGTAATTCAGCAGCAGACTACGTAAATAATTCAGCAACAATATTTGAGGGCAGACATAACAGGGACAAAAAAAAGCAAAGATTGGACCTTAAATGGAGAAGAAAAGGCACAAGTTACCTCAACACCCAGACGCCAAAATCCGGTGAAGACCTCATCAAAGATAACTGGAACTTTACGCTTGCGGCACTCCTCAACAAGCATTCTTTGAAAAAGCGGATCAATCATGAGCATTCCACCAGCTCCCTGTATAACTGCAACATAGTTTTGCATATGAATTATACATATTTATAGATATAATGACACAGCAAAAAAAAAAAATGAAACTTTGCTGAGGTCAAAACAGGAAAGTCACCAGCCCGTTAATGACCTAACAATAGGTGAGTTCAAAGGAAGAAACTTAATTTCTGCCAAGAAATGCACTCTCAAATGTTGGAAGGTATGCTGCAAGTTCAAAAGTTAAGAAACTATACCTGGTTCTATAAGCAGTGCTCCCACATGAGTATCCCCCTTCAAGTATGACGATAATTCTTTCAATATATATGATATATAAGCTTTTGCAATATCTGAATCATCCCTTTCCTTCGCAAAAACTGCCTCCAGTGATCTGTAGGCTGCATAAATTATATAGCTCAAACAATGGAAACTAAGAGAACCTTTTTTTTCATAAACCAAAAGTAAAGATGTGGAAATTGAAGAGACCAATTATTTGCTTACTTACCACAACTTTCAGGTTTATAATCTTTGGAACACAGCCCTTGAGGTAAGGATAATATCCACATCCAATCACGCATGTAAATTGTCGGTGGCTCCAGGAAAACACCTCTTCCTGTATACCTGCATATTGGCAACAAATTTACTTTTCTGAGGTAGCTTATAGTTTACGGACCATGATGTACCTTAGTAATATCAAGATGCAAGTAAAGCAAACAGATAGCAAAAGAGTTGGGCTCTAATACCATGGTTGCTGTAGAAAACCTGTATAAGAGGAGGGTGACTGCGCTTCCATTGCACCCAAAGTATCACCATGATAAGATCCCTTTAGAGCTAGGACCTGACTGATGCAGAAAGACCAGATAAAAGAGATAAAAGGACTGCTAAATGTTATTCAAGATTCTTTTCCCTTTATTCCTAAACTTAATAGATAAGCCA
This sequence comes from Limonium bicolor, assembly GCA_023374045.1. NCBI lineage: Eukaryota > Viridiplantae > Streptophyta > Magnoliopsida > Caryophyllales > Plumbaginaceae > Limonium > Limonium bicolor. The sequence goes on along the minus strand of CM041782.1, from coordinate 122,026,816 downwards.
TTTTATCTTTATCTAGCATATATTACAATGATCTTTAGTCATGTGTGTCCATCACCATATTGATTAAGCCAGATTTCAGACTCTTCATCTCCTTAACTTTCTCAATAGACATAGGCCCTGCTTAGAAGCAACTATTGACTGGTCACTGTTTATTGTTTATGTGGGAGGAAATATTGCTCACATTCATACCTGATGACAGACTGTACTTGTTAGAGGAAGAAGTTAACAATTCAAGAGCAACAAATTGATCATGAGGGACATGAAAATAATAGGAACCCTCAATAATATGATAAAATGTATTAAAGAATATCATATTCCTAGGACCAACCCTCAGATCAATAATTTTGGGGTCCTTGTCAGACTTCGATGCAAGCCCATGATCCCACAAGAATTTACGAAATGCCATCTTCAGCGCAACTTCAACTGCAGTGATCCATTATCAGAAAAAAATGTTCGTGAAGCCCACCCTGCACAGAAGTAGAAGATTGCTGAGTGCAAACACGGCAAAAAACTATATGAGAAGTAGCAACTAAAGAGTATAATGGAGTGGAGTCATTAAGGATATACAGTAATAGATATTCAAATAAAGTAATACTTGCCCTTTCCAACACCTTCAAGCAAGAGTTCAGCACATGCTAAGGCTGGTTCGTGCACTTTTCAGGAAACATAACATGTCCATCTTGCAGCAGTGTATCCCATATCTCTTGCAAGCTCAACCTAAAACACCTAGAAAATAACCCAAACAATTGCACAGATACGGTAACTTAAGGTACCGTAAGTAAAAAGCTGGATGTCTATTTGGAGGCTATGTAAGGATGGTCCATAAAACCCACATAAAAAGTTTCATCTTCACCTTGCAAATCCAAAACCAAGCAACACTACACAGCATGTCAAAATTACTCTTATATGTAGCAAAAAACTTAGAATATAAGGATACTCTACTTCAAGACAAGCCGGCGGACGGACAAGGACAGACATATACAGGTTTCAGATTTGTAACACCCCATATGAGTAACTATCTAACAACCTAGCTCTCAAGTCATCAGACTTGAAAGCTAGTCATTTTAGGCCCTTAATTCTCACTTGGCTTAAAAGTAGAAAGTCTTGTTGTTATATCAACTCATATGTATCCTTATAATCCACTACTATTACTATTCATATCCCCATGTGGGACGGGGATATTACATACTCCCCCGCTCAAAAAACGTGATGTTGCAAGCTTTACATCCAACTCATCTTGACACGGTGTCAAGTCCATTTTGATACTATATGTAATAGCCTAGTTTTAAACTGTTGTTAGATATTGTCCGTTTTGACCGAAATATCACGGTTTTGTTTCCGATGGTCAACCAAACAGTACACCACTCACTACATGTCTACCATGGAGTATTCACACCCTTATAAGGAGTGTTTTGTTAGATATTGTCCGCTTTGACCAAAGTCTCACAATTTTGTTTCCAATGGTCAACTAGATACACCACTCAAAACGCATATACTTTAGAGAAGTATCTACACCCTTATAAAGAGTGGTTTGTTAGCAATTCTAAGGATATTTCAGGGTGGGTAGTCTATCACCATAAAGGGAAAAGGGCATGAAGGTTGTTAATCGTGCAGATGATGTACGGTTTTAACTTTTTGTCAGGAGCAGAATATTCTAGTTGGTTATAGTTTGTTTTGGGGGAACCTCTTGGGTAAAGGCTATACAACAGAGAGGGGAGAATTCATTTGAGGGAACAAGTTGAATATAGTGGTTTGTGCTCGCCCAAGAGGGTGGTTAGCAGTGTATCCTCTCAATAGCTTCTGCTGGTTGGCATTATAGCCATGAATAAGAGTGGATTGTTCATAGTTTCCCTTCTTCTACATTCCTCTAACCTTTTAACTCTAACAACTTGGTGTGGTGAGCGTTGCGTATGACAACCACACAAATGGAGGCGAGACTCGATGCGTTGGAGAAAGGTTTAGAGAGGGGAGATAGAGCACAAGCGACGTTAAGGGAGGAAGTTGCCCTTACCGGCCGTAAGGTCGATCAATTCCAGGGCCAACTTCAACAGATTGAGCAGATGCTCTCTGCACTGGCGGCGCGCCAGGAGGCACCCTTATCCGCAGCAGGCTCCGCATCTTCAGATGGCGACAGCAATGTCGTTCATCACCACAAAGAAGGTAGAGCTGCCGATGTTTACTGGTGAAGACCCCTTGTCTTGGTTAGCCAAGGCGGAGCAATATTTCGCTCTGCAGGGCACGTCAGAGCCGATGAAGATAAGTTGGGCCCTTGTCTGTATGGAAGGTCCTGCTCTCCATTGGAGCCGTTGGCTACAACAGCGTAAACCAGAGCTGTTATGGAAGGAGTTGAAACCGGAGCTGCTACAACGTTTTGCCTCGCAGATCGCCGTCAATCCCTATGAAGCCCTAGCGGCGGTCCGGCAATGGGGCACCGTCTCCTCTTACATCGACGACTTCATTGCCCGCTCATCCTGTGTCGCTGATTTATCAGAATCACAATACATCGGATTTTTTCTGAATGGATTATGGGAGGAGATACGTATTAGAATTCATTCCCATGAGGTAATCGACATATACCGCACCATGAATCTGGCCAGAGAAGTGGAACACGAGTTGGATACTATCGGTGGGTGGGACCCGGGATCCACGTCGGCCCAAGCCCAGTTTCCAAGATTTGGGCTAGGTCACCGGGCAGACAAGCCATCCAGTACCAAAACTGGATCGGGTTTTACAGAGACCAAGACAAGTACGGCGCCCAATCTCCTTACCAGATCACCGATTGTCAGCCCATCTAATGTCATGACCCATCCTTTGAACCTGGGTAAGTCTTCCTCCCTTACTCCATCGTCTGGTTAATCATCGTTATCTTCCGCCACCCCTGCTCTAACGCAATCCTGCCCCTCTGAGATAAGCACCGACCGTTCCCGTGTCGTTCGCGCTAGCACATATCATGAGTATGCCGACCTACGCGCCCGCGGGCTGTGTTTTCGTTGTCGTCAACCATATTCTCCAAACCACCAGTGCCCCAATCGGGGTCAGCGTACGCTCCTCGCTGAAGACGAGGAGATATCTCCTGAAGTGTTCGTGATGGACGCATCTACAACAGAGCTGTTACAGGGAGAGATCCCAGCCAACTCTTTGGCGGGTCCAACAGACTCACTTCCTGCCTTATTTTTGCTCGACCTCCCATTGACCTCTTCGGAAGGATTTGACCAAACGGAAACAATGAAACAGCATGGAACGCTTGCTGGTAAGGAGATTATCCTCATGATTGATAGTGGCACCAGCCACAACTTTGTGGCCACCACTCTAATTGAGGAGCTGGGCCTTTCGCTAATCCCGACCAAGCCTTTTGGGATCCGGTTGGGTGACGGCACCCGTATGCTCTCCAACGGGGTATGCAGAAATCTGGAGGTTAATTTTGGGGACGTGAATGTCATTAGAGGGTTATCGTTTTCCTCTGGGGTGTGGACGTTATCTTAGGAATGGCTTGGCTGAAACGTTTGGGAGATGTGGTCGCCAATTGGAGCAAGTTGACCATGGCATTTGACTGGCAAGAGCAGCGGGTTCTGCTGAGGGGTGATTCTTCTCTGACCAAGGCAGCAGTGTCGATGCATAGCATCGAGAAATCTTCATTTCATCAGGAGGACCAGTTTTTGCTACTGTGGTTTATTAGGGGAGAGCAGGTAGAGGAGCTTAAGCAGGAGCCGCTCCCACCAGCCTTGAAGGATCTATTACAGAAGTTCGAGTCGGTGTTTGGACATCCAAGCGAGTTACCCCCAGAACGGTCCATAGACCACCGTATTCCTTTACTACCTGAAACAGTGGGGATCAACGTTAGGCCGTATCGGACGGGCATCCAGAAGGATGAAATTGAGACTTGTGTCTGAAATGTTGTCCGCAGGGATCATTCAGATCAGCAACAGCCCGTTTTCCAGTCCTGTGCTCCTGGTTAAAAAGAAGGATGGTAGTTGGTGTTTCTGCGTCGATTATAGAGCCCTCAACAAAGCTACGGTGTCAGATCGATACCCTATCCCAGTAATTCAAGAGCTTCTGGATGAACTTCATGGTGCTAAATTTTTTTCCTAAATTGACTTACGTGCTGGTTACTATCAGATTAGGGTGGCAAGGGAGGATATTCACAAAACGGCTTTCCGCACGCATTCTAGTCATTTTGAGTTTTGGTAATGCCATTTGGGTTACTAATGCTCCTTCTACATTTCAGGCAGCAATGAACGAGTTATTTCGGCCCTTTCTGCGCAGATTTGTGCTTGTATTCTTTGACGACATTCTTGTTTATAGCTGCTTCTGGAAGGATCATTTAGAGCACCTTGGCACCGTCCTATAGTGTCTACAGAACAACCACTTCTATGCTAACAAAAAGAAGTGTCAGTTTGGCCAGCAATCGATTGACTACTTGGGGCACATAATCTCTCACAAGAGTCTCGACCCGTCCAAAATATCCAGCATCCTTCAGTGGCCAGTTCCTAAGTCGCTCAAAGGCCTCCGGGGCTTCCTTGGTTTGACGGGATACTATCACAGATTTGTCAAAGGATACGGACTGATTGCTCGGCCTCTTACTTCCTTACTGCGGAAGGAAGGATCCCACCCTTTCTATTGGACCCCCGAAGCTCAGGCGGCGTTTGAACAGCTGCAGCAAGCCATGACCACTGCCCCTGTTCTTGCTTTACCAGATTTCAGTCAGACTTTGTCTTGGAGTGTGACGCCTCGGGTGCGGGGATTGGGGCAGTTTTGATGCAGCAAGGCAGACCACTCGTTTATTTCAGTCGAGGTTTGCAAGGGAGGACATTGGCAAAATCCACATATGAGAAAGAACTAATGGCCCTTGTCTTGGCCATCCAGCATTGGAGACCCTACCTGGTTGGCCGTAAGTTAACAGTCAGGACAGATCATAGCAGTTTACACCATGTTGTAGAATCGAGTGAATAAAGACTGAAAATGAAGAAGAAAAACGAGAAAGAGGAACAAGGTTGAGGAAACTCGTTTTAGGGTTTCGTATTCATTAGTGTAAGAGCTGCTATCTTACAACCCTAAAAACTCCCATCTAATATAGACGGACTTATCTCAAAAGAAAAACCCGATATGGGCCCGAAGCCCAAACCGTACTATACCGCGGGGGGCTTCGCCCCCCAAACCCCCCCGAATGATGGGCCCCCCTGTAATTGTAAACCCAGCCCACAATAGATTTTAAGTCAATTACAATACACCACTTGTTCCAGCAGGCAATCATCACTCCCGCACAGCAAAACTGGCTGGCCAAGCTTTTGGGTTACGATTTCGACATTGAATATAAGGCTGGCCGTTGGAGAAAGGTTTAGAGAGTGGAGATAGAGCACAAGCGACGTTAAGGGAGGAAGTTGCCCTTACCGGCCGTAAGGTCGATCAATTCCAGGGCCAACTTCAACAGATTGAGCAGATGCTCTCTGCACTGGCGGCGCGCCAGGAGGCACCCTTATCCGCAGCAGGCTCCGCATCTTCAGATGGCAACAGCAATGTCGTTCATCACCACAAAGAAGGTAGAGCTTCCGATGTTTACTGGTGAAGACCCCTTGTCTTGGTTAGCCAAGGCGGCAATATTTCGCTCTGCAGGGCACGTCAGAGCCGATGAAGATAAGTTGGGCCCTTGTCTGTATGGAAGGTCCTGCTCTCCATTGGAGCCGTTGGCTACAACAGCATAAACCAGAGCTGTTATGGAAGGAGTTGAAACCGGAGCTGCTACAACGTTTTGCCTCGCAGATCGCCGTCAATCCCTATGAAGCCCTAGCGGCGGTCCGGCAATGGGGCACCGTCTCCCCCCAAACCCCCCCGAATGATGGGCCCCCCTGTAATTGTAAACCCAGCCCACAATAGATTTTAAGTCAATTACAATAATCTCCACCTTGACGAAAAATCTCCGCTAGCTTTACAAAAACAAGAATAAACTACTAGCTGGGGAGGGGGATTTTTTTTATTTCTTAGCACTTGAGAACTTGAGCTAAGTTCAAACAATGTCTGAACTTCTCTGTGGTGACTGGCTTTGTCAACATATCAGCTGCATTCTCTGAAGTATGAACCTTATCTAACAAGATCTCACCTGAAGCAACCAGCTCCATAATCTTGTGAAACCTGACATCAATGTGCTTCGTCCTGGCATGGTAAACTTGGTTCTTAGCCAGGTGTATAGCACTTTGACTGTCACAAAGTAACTGAACTCCACCTTGCTCAACACCCAACTCAGTCACAAGTCCTCGAACCCATAGTGCTTCCTTAGCTGCTTCTCCTAATGCCATGTATTCAGCTTCAGTGGTAGACAACGCAACAACAGACTGTAGCACAGATCTCCAACATATGAGGCCTCCTGAAAGAGTAAATACAAACCCTGTAGTAGACCTCCTGTTATCCAGATCACCAGCATAGTCTGAATCCACATACCCCACAACTGCTGAACCTACCTCCTGGACTCCAAACATAAGTCCATAGTCAGCTGTACCCTTCAAATACCTGAGAATCCATTTCACTGCAGCCCAGTGATCTCTCCCGGGATTAGACATGTACTTGCTCACTTGACTAACAGCTTGAGCCAAGTCAGGTCGCGTGCAAACCATAGCATACATCAAGCATCCAACTGCACTCGCATAGGGAACTCGAGCCATATCTGCAACCTCCTCCTCAGTGTTTGGGCACTGAGATAATGAAAGTCTAAAGTGATTCGCCAGAGGTGTACTTACAAATTTGCCGTTTGTCATGTCAAACCTGTCAATCACCTTCTCTATGTAACTCCTCTGAGACAACCACAATCTCTTGGAGTTCCTGTCCCTGCGAATCTCCATCCCAAGGATCTTTTTAGCAGCACCTAGATCCTTCATATCAAACTCTTTTCCCAGAAGGATCTTCAACTCATCAACATCTTTCTTATTCCTCCCAGCAATAAGCATATCATCAACATACAATAGTAGAAACATGGGAGTGCCATCTTCAGTATGCTTAACATAAACACAGCAGTCATACTCGCATCGCTTGTAGCCAATCTGCAGCATGTAAGAATCAAAACGTTTATACCACTGCCTTGGAGCTTGCTTCAAGCCATATAAGGATTTCTTCAGCCTACACACAAGATGCTCCTCTCCAGGCTGAATGAACCCTTCAGGCTGCTGCATATAGATTTCTTCCTCCAAATATCCATGGAGAAACGCTGTTTTCACGTCCATCTGCTCGAGATGCATATCCCAGCTAGCCACCAAAGCTAACACAACTCTGATAGAGGTGTGCCTAACAACAGGAGAGAAGATCTCATCATAATCAACTCCTTTCTGCTGAGAGTAGCCTTTGCTACTAGTCTGGCCTTATATCTCACCCCTTCTTTTTCTGATGCCCCAAGTTTCTTCTTAAAAACCCACTTGCATCCAACTGGCTTCTTGCCTTTTGGGAGAGGAACAAAATCCCATGTCTGATTCTTTCTTAGACTCTCAGCCTCCTCCACCATGGCACCCAACCATTCTTCTTTCTCTTGGCTAGATATAGCCTCTCGAAAACTGGATGGATCATCTGAACCAACTACAAGAGCATAGTTGACCACTTCTTCATAGCCGAATCTCTGAGGTGGCTTAACGACACGTTTCTGTCTGCCAGAAACTAGGGACTCCACCTGCTGATGATCCTGATCTGTCTGCTTATCTGTTGTAGCTTCTGAACTAGTGGTAGTCTCACTAAAACTGTTCCCCAGATCTGTTATGGGACTAACATTAGTCTCAATTGTAGTAGTCGGTTCCTGATCTGACTTTGCCTGTTGCAGCATATACTGCTCATCAAAAGCAACATCTCGACTGAGAACCTTCTTCTTAGCCACAGGATCCCATAACTTGAAACCTTTCACACCTTTCTCAAACCCCAGAAAGATGCACCTCTTGGACTTAGAGTCCAACTTGGATCGTTCATCACTAGGAATCAGAACATAAGCAGGACAACCAAATATCTTCAAATTAGATAAATCAATGTCTACTCCATTCCATACCTCTTCAGCGACCTTCTTCTCAAGGGAGCTCCTTGGTGATCTATTAATGAGATAGACTGCCATGTTTACTGCTTCTGCCCAGAACTGCTTTGGGAGCCCTGCATTCAGCCTTAGACACCTGGCCTTCTCAGCAATTGTGCGATTCATTCTCTCACTGACGCCATTCTGCTGAGGTGTTTTTCTCACCGTGAAATGCCTCTGAATACCATGCTCCTGACAAAATTTCTGGAACCTTGAATCAGTATACTCTATTCCATTATCAGATCTCAGATACTTTACCTTCCTTCCTGTCTGATTTTCTACTTCAGCTTTCCAAATCTTAAACTTGTCAAAAACCTCAGATTTGTGCTTCATGAAATAGACCCAGACTTTCTTGGAATAGTCATCAATGAATATAACAAAGTACCTGGAACCGCCTAGAGACAGCTCCCGAGTTGGCCCCCATACATCAGAATGCACATAGTCGAGAAGACCCTTTGTCGTGTGTTGGCCAGTTTTGAAGGATACTTTTGACTGCTTTCCCATCACACAGAACTTACAGAATCCCATCTTACAGTTCTTCAAACCATCCAGAAGGCCACGCTTGTGCAACTCAGTCAAACCTTGCTCACCAATATGCCCCATACGCATATGCCACAGAGCAGTGTTGTCACTTTCAGATATGACAGCAGCAACTTCACCTGCTATAGTGCTCCCCACCAGTTGGTAGATATTACCTCTGGTAAGTTTTCCCTTCATCACTGTCATAGAACCTCTGGTTATCCTCAAGTATTCATCATCAGACTTGTAACTGAACCCGTTTCTATGCAGAGTACCAATAGAAATCAAATTTTTCTTCAGATCCGGAACATGTCTTACATCAGTCAGCGTCCTGATGATGCCATCATGCATACGAATCTTGATCTGCCCAATACCAACACCACACGGGCTGTCGTCTCCTAACCGGACAGATCCTTGATTTCTCGCCTCATAGGTATTAAACCACTCCTTGTTAGGAGTCATATGAAACGTACACCCTGTGTCCAGAATCCAGGAATCTGGAGTGCTGCTTGAGGTTACTGAAAGCATGTCTGAATCTCCACTATCTGAAGCAGCCTCCTGAACAACATTTGCAGATTTCGAAGAACTTTCTGAACTCCCATTGGTCTGTTTCTTATTTGGACAATCTCTCTTATAGTGACCTTTCTGACCACATCCGTAGCAGGTAACATGTTTCCTGCTTCTGGACTTAGATTTGCCCCTTGCCTTGCCATCAGATTTTCTGTCCTTCTGTCTACCCCTTTCGTGGTTGTTAATAACGTACAACCCATCACCTTGAGACTTATCTCCACTGGTATGTTGCCTGCGATCGTTCTGGGCAACAAGCGCTGCAGTTACCGTCTCCAGTTTTATCGAGTCCTTCCCTGCGGTGAGGGTTGTAATCAAAGTCTCGTATGCAGGGGGTAGCGAACACAACAAGATCATGGCTTGATCTTCATCCTCCACTTTTACATCGACACGCCCTAAATCCCCAATAATCTGATTAAAAGTATTAACGTGTTGTACCACATCTGAACCTTCAGACATCTTCAACCCGTATAACCTTTGTTTCAGATATAACTTGCTGGACAGCGACTTCGACAAATATGTTTTCTCCAGTTTATCCCAGATCTCCTTACAAGTTTTGAGATCAATTACCTGGTAAACCACTTCGTCTGCAAGACACAAACGAATTATCGATGCCGCCTTCTCCTGCATCTCGTCCCAATCTTCCTGTTTCATGGCTTCTGGTCTAGTATCCCGAAACGCCTTCTGCATTCCCTGCTGCGTAAGCAGATCCTTCACTCGCCGCTGCCAAAGGGCGAAATTCCCAGTTCCATCGAAACGTGAGATTTCGAACTTCATAGAATTCGCCATCGCAACCAGAGAGCTCTGATACCAATTGTTGTAGAATCGAGTGAATAAAGACTGAAAATGAAGAAGAAAAACGAGAGAGAGGAACAAGGTTGAGGAAACTCGTTTTAGGGTTTCGTATTCATTAGTGTAAGAGCTGCTATCTTACAACCCTAAAAACTCCCATCTAATATAGACGGACTCATCTCAAAAGAAAAACCCGATATGGGCCCGAAGCCCAAACCGTACTATACCGCGGGGGGCTTCGCCCCCCAAACCCCCCCGAATGATGGGCCCCCCCTGTAATTGTAAACCCAGCCCACAATAGATTTTAAGTCAATTACAATACACCACTTGTTCCAGCAGGCAATCATCACTCCCGCACAGCAAAACTGGCTGGCCAAGCTTTTGGGTTACGATTTCGACATTGAATATAAGGCTGGCCGTTCTAATAGGGCTGCTGATGCGCTTTCTCGACTAGGGGAAGAGCAAGAGCTGACTGTTATCTCCATCCCTGTCTGGCCAGAAGCAGCCAAAATTATCAGGGAGGTACAAACTGATCCTATTTTTCAGCAAGTTCGGGATGATTTGGCTAAGGATCCAGACGCCCGCTCCCCCTATCAGCTTATCCAGGGGGCCCTGTACCGAAAAGGGAAACTGGTGGTGAGTCCGACTTCCCGTTGGATTCCTAAGTTGCTGGAGGAGTTCCATTCCACTCCCACAGGTGGTCACTCTGGAGCTTATCGCACTTATCGTCGGATGGCTGCAAACCTTTATTGGCCAGGTATGATGAAGCAGGTTCAGAAGTTTGTAGCAGAATGTTTGGTGTGCCAGAGACACAAATATGAAGCAATGTCCCCTGCTGGCCTCTTGCATCCACTGCCCATACCAACCGCAGTGTGGGAAGACATTTCACTTGATTTTGTAAGCGGTTTGCCAAAATCTCACGGTATGGACTGCATTTTGGTGGTGATAGACAGACTGAGTAAGTATGGCCATTTCTTGGGTCTCCAACATCCGTATACAGCGAAGTTTGTGGCAGATCTGTTCGCAAGGGAAATTGTCAGGCTGCATGATGTCCCTAGGTCAATTGTTAGTGACTGGGACCCTGTTTTCTTAAGTTGTTTCTGGGGGGAGTTTTTTGCTTCTTAGGGAACTAAATTGAAAATGAGCAGCTCCTATCAACCTGAAACTGATGGCCAAACTGAGGTGGTGAATAGATGTGTGGGCACCTACTTGCGCTGTTTCGTTTCTGAACAGCCAAAGCAGTGGGGTAAATGGTTACACTGGGCAGAATATTGGTATAATACCAATTTTCATGTCGCGGCTGGGATGACTCCTTTCGAGGCCGGCCGTGTGTACGGCCAGCCTCCCCCCTCCTTACGCCAGTATTTACCTGGGGAATTCAACGTTGCAGAGGTGGCATGGGAACATCAGGACAGAACTGAAGTTCTGAAACAACTGCGCTACAACTTAGAAAAGGCCCAACAGCGCATGACAACAGCTGCTAACAAACACCGTCATGAGCTGGAGTTCCAAGAGGGAGACATGGTCTTCCTGAAATTGAGGCCATATCGCCAAGTTTCAGTCCACACCAGGATCAATCCTAAGCTCGCCCCTCGTTACTATGGACCGTTCAAAGTATTGGCTAAGTTCAGCTCTGTGTCCTTTAAGCTAGAACTTCCGTCTTCCTCCCCAGTGTTCCACATTTCCCAGCTGAAAAGGGTGGTTGGCCAGCATGTTGTTTCTCCTTCTCTTCCTGAGGGACTAGCTGCGGAGGCACCTTTGTTTGAACCAGAAGATATCATTGCGGTTCAAGTACGGCCTCGGGGACAACCTTGCCATCATTTGCGGGTCAAATGGCTCAACCGAGCTGCTGAGGAAGCTTCATGGATGTCGTGTGCTGATTTCAGAGCCAAGTTTCCTTATTCTAGCCTTGTGGACAAGGCTTGTGTGGGGAGGGGAACTGTTGTTAGCAATTCTAAGGATAATTCAGGGTTGGTAGTCTATCACCGTAGAGGGAAAAGGGCATGAAGGTTGTTAATCGTGCAGGTGTTGTAGGGTTTTTACATTTTGTCAGGACCAGAATATTCTAGTTGGTTATAGTTTGTTTTGGGGGGACCTTGTTGACAGGCCGATACTGAACAGGCACCATTAGTCTAGGTAATTAATTAGGTTCTTATGTCTGTCCAGCATGTAATTAATTGAATCTGTTCAATTATTTATGTTTCCTAGACAGACACTTCTAGGTTTTTTTTATAAGTTACGGTATTGGGTAGGTTTCAAACCCGGAACCTTTGATTCTAGGATACCACTCCTCTACCGACCAAGTCACGAGAGCTTGGCGACAGACACTTCTAGGTGTCTCTTCCCTTAGGTTATCTAGATCCTTCCTAAAGTGCCTATAAATATAGGGCTGTATATCTTCTTTTAGATCATCAAACACTGAATAAACTCACAGTAAACTACATGGTATCAGAGCTTAAACCTACTCCTTCATCTCCCTCTGGCTGCCGCCACCTTCTTCAACCCTAAACACTGCAACCTCTTCTTTAATTTCTGGTTGCACTTCCAGCTCTAAATCTCCAGCACCAAACCTTTTTGTTCTGGGTATCTTTGCCCTATCTTGGTGTTCCTTTCTCCTGTGGTGCTCTCAGCTCACCTCTCTCCCTAGTGCATCTCCAATCTTCTTGCACTAGCTCATATTTCTAGGTGTCTCCACCTTCTCTTCATTAATCCAGTGTGAGTCTCTCCACCAAGGATTTTTTTTTTAAAAAAAAATGTCGAAGGAAGATACTTCAAATTCTGCATCAAGTCACCCAGACCACTCCACCATTGTAAGTGCTGCTGCCGCCGCCCTCAAACACCTGAAGTTCAACCTGCCCCTAGTCCATTCATCCTATCATTTTAATGGATCAAATTACCTTGGTTGGCCACCTTACAAAATCAAAGCCAGCAAAAGGGGACAATGATGCTGAGTGGTAGAAAATCAATGCCAATATTTGTGCCTAGTTATGGGACTCTATGGACCCAAATATTAGTAGCATGTGTCTTTATCTAGACACTGCAAAAGAAATTTGGGATTTCATACAACAATCCTACTCTTCAGCCAAAGACAGTGCCTTTGTCTATGATCTATGGCTTCAAACCATAACTCTCAAGCAAGGTACTCGATCTGTCACTGAATATGCTACTGATCTCCAGCGGCGGTGGTCCGAACTTGATCAGTATCAAACCTTTACTTGGTCATGTTCTGCTGATGCCACTCAGCACAAAAAATACCTGAATCAGCAGCGCTTGTACTGCTTCTTATCTGGTCTAAATCCGGAATACGATCAGGTTCGGGCTCAAATCCTTAACAGCACTCCTCTTACTGCTCTACCCTCTGCCATAGCTACTGGAAAACATGAAGAGAGCAGACGCAACATCATGTTGGACAATAAGACAGTGGACAACACAGCTCTCGCTGCTAAAACAGTTTCTACAAATACTACAACACCCAAAGGAAAAGAAGGAAGATGGTGTGATCATTGTAAGCGGTCTAATCACAACATTGACCAATGCTGGAAGTTGTATCCTCTCCTACAGAGAAGCAAAAAGGGTCAAGAAAAATGTGGTCCTGGTGCTGGACGCGCTAATTCCGCCTCTTCAACATATGGCAACTCTGCCACGCCCTCATCCATATCTCAAGAAGAAATCCAGCAACTTAGAGCTATGCCGCAATCGCTTCAGACCCCTAATGATTCTGGTCATTGCTCTCTTGCTCTGCAAGGTAAACCCTCTACAAATTTTTGTCTTAATGCTTCAGAACAGTCTCCACATTCAGATTGGATCTTGGCTTCAGGTGCTACCTCACATATGACCTCTACCTCATCTTTACTTACACACTATTATCCTTGTTCCACTAATGACAACATTACTACTGCTAATGGAACGTCTACACGTGTTGCTGGACACGGCAATGTCATACTTTCTGACCGACTATATTTGAAAAATACCTTACACGTTCCTAGACTTGCCATGAACCTTGCATCTATCCACAAATTGACTACTAACCTCAAATGTGTTGCTATTTTCTTTCCTTCTTGGTGTATCTTGCAGGATCTGCACGCGGGAAAGATGATTGGAACTGCTAAGCAACAGGATGGACTATACTACCTTGATATACCTGCTGCCTTGAATTCCTCACCTAAAGCCCTTGCTTCAACCACTACTAATACCAATACTATTTGGCTTCATCATAAACGCTTTGGGCATCCTTCATTTCATGTGCTAAAAATCATGTTCCCACACCTTTTTAATGGTATTGATGTTTCAAATTTTCAATGTGATGTGTGTGAATTTGCTAAACACTCTCGTGTCTTTCCCTCAAAGTAATACCATGAGTAGTTCTCCCTTTGATCTCATTCACAACGTTTGGGGACCTTCTCCAATTGCTAATATTTTTGGAGCTCGTTGGTATATTACCTTTATTGATGATTGTACTCGCTTTATATGGGTCTTCCTCATGAAAAACAAAAGTGATGTGAGCTCAATTATTCCCACATTCTGCAACATGATTCACACTCAATTCTCCACCACTATTAAACGCATTCGCACTGATAATGCTACCGATTATTTCAACCAAGTTGTTAACTCTTTCTTTCTCTCTAAAGGTATCATTCATGAATCTTCCAGCCCATACACTCCACAACAAAATGGCACGGCTGAAAGAAAAAATCATCATCTGCTTGAAATGAGTCGTGTTTTACTCTTCCAATCAAATACTCCTAAACACTATTGGGGTGAAGCTACACTAACTGCATGTCATCTCATCAACAAATTGTCCACTCGCATTCTTAAAAATAAATCCCCGCTTCGTCAATTTTTCCCCACTCACAAAATCTCTTCTGATCTAAACTTAAGGGTTTTCAGGTGCACAGCTTTTGTTCATTATCCCACTCCTCATAGGGGAAAATTGGATCCACGCTCTGCTAAATGTATCTTTCTGGGATATTCTCCTACTCAAAAAGGATACAAATGCTACAATCCCACAACAAAAAAGAGTTACATAACTGATGATGTTACTTTTCATGAATCAGAACCTTTTTACTCTGACCCTATCTCTTCTTCATCTCATTCTTTCTCACAGGAAGAAAATCACCATCCTCTTCCCACCTACACAATTACCCCTCCATCACAACAAACTTACCACCACCAGATTCACAACCATCACAGCCATCTTCAACTCCGCCTGATCCACCACACACTCAACTACCACCGGATTCACCACCATCTTCCCCATCCCCTAATCCACCACAAGACTAGCAGGTTATCTCTCCTACTGAATCTTCCACCACAGATCATTCCCCTAACCTTACAGTAACAAAGGTATTTTCAAGGTAGTACAAATCCACCCCATGGCTGACGCATGATCAATTTTCTAACCCAGGTATAGATCCTCTCCCTAAAAGAACCTCCCCTCCAATTGCTTTGCGAAAAGGTGTACGTCAGTGCACAAAAACCCCTCTCTATCCTTTGGCCATTTGTAAGCTTTAATAATTTTTCTTCTTCTCATGCCTTGTTTGTTCAAAGCTTGAATGAAATCCAAATTCCAAAATCTGTTTCTGAAGCATTGGCCAAGAAAGAGTGGAGGGATGTTATGCAAGAGGAAATCAAAGCTCTTGAAAAGAATCATACATGGGTAGTTGTAACAAAACCACAAGGAAAGCATGTTGTTGATTGCAGGTGGATCTTTACTGTTAAATACAATGCTGATGGATCTCTAGAGCGGTACAAAGCTCGACTTGTGGCTAAAGGGTACACCCAGACATATGGGATTGATTATCAGGAGACATTCGCTCCTGTGGCTAAGCTCAACACTGTTCGCATCCTGTTATCCTTGGCATCTCACTTTGATTGGCCCTTGTTACAGTTTGATGTCAAGAATGCCTTTCTCCATGGTGACCTGCATGATGAGATCTATATGTGAATCCCTCCAAGCTTTAATGGTGAGTCTACCTCTACCAAAGTATGTCGACTAAAAAAGGCTCTCTATGGCCTCAAACAGTCCCCTCGAGCTTGGTTTGACCGATTCACCAAAGTTGTTCGAGCTGCTGGTTATAGACAAAGTCAGGGCGATCATACGTTGTTTTTCAAACACTCTCACCCAGGGGGAGTCACTATCCTTCTTGTCTACATTGATGACATCATTGTTACAGGTAATGATTCAACAGAGAGACAACGTTTAGAAAAGCAGCTCAAATCACAATTTGAGATGAAGTCTCTTGGCTCTCTCAACTATTTCCTTGGAATTGAAGTTGCCTGCTCATCTCACGGCATCTTTATCAGCCAACAAAAGTATATCACAGACCTTTTGAGTCAGACAGGCAAGAGTGGGTGTCGACCAGCTACTTCACCGATGCACAATGAGCCTAAAGTTTATTCATCTATGTATCAACGTTTATGTGGTAAGTTGATATATCTTTCGCATACCAGACCTGATATTTCATATGCGGTAAGTGTTCTAAATCAGTTCATGCATGACCCAAGAAAACCGCATCTAGAAGCTGCCTATAGGGTTCTACACTACTTAAAGGGGACTCCAGGCCAAGGGATCTTGTTCAAAAAAGGGGAGCAACTAACAGTTCAAGCCTTCACTGATGCTGATTATGGTGGCTCTCGTACTGACCGACGGTCTACTACAGGATTCTGTGTGTTCCTGGCAGGAAATCTCGTGACATGGAGAAGCAAAAAACAAAATGTTGTGGCTCGATCCTCAGCAGAATCTGAGTTGAGAGCTCTTGCAAACGGTCTATGTGAGCTTCTTTGGATCAGAATTATTTTATGTGATTTACGAATCAAATGGAAAGGTCCCATGGAGTTGAGATGTGACAACAAGTCTACAATCAGCATAGCCCACAATCCTGTCCAGCATGATCGAACCAAACACATTGAGATTGACAAACACTTCATTAAGGAGAAGATAGAATGAGGTCTAATTGATCTAAGCTATATCCCTTCTGAAGAGCAGATTGCTGACGTGTTTACCAAACCTCTCCATAGTCCTAGATTCCATAATCTTATCTTCAAGCTGGGCATGAAAGACATTTACAAACCCAGCTTGAGGGGGAGTGTTGACAGACCTATACTGAACAGGCACCATTAGTCTAGAAAATAGTGCGTTTATTATTTCTATAATTAATTAGGTTCTTGTCTGTCCAGCATGTAATTAATTGTATTTGTTCAATTATTTATGTTTCCTAGACAGACACTTCTAGGTGTCTCTTCCCTTAGGTTATCTAGATCCTTCCTAAGGTGCCTATAAATATAGGGCTGTATATCTCCTTTTAGATCATCAAACACTGAATAAACTCACAGCAAACTACAGACCGCTTGGGTAAAGGTTATATAACAGAGAGGGGAGAATTCAATTGTGGGAACAAGTTGAATATAGTGGTTTGTGCTTGCCCGAGAGGGTGGTTAGCAGTGTATCCTCTCAACAGCTTCTGCTGGTTGGCACTATAGCCGTGAATAAGAGTGGATTGTTCATAGTTTCCCTTCTTCTGCATTCCTCTAACCTTTTAACTCTAACAGTTTTGTTCGCCCTTTCAACTGATGTGGGAGTAATTCATGGCACACCACTCACCCCTCCCCCTTGGAATGGAGTCCAACGCCCCCACGAGTCACTGGCACATCGATCCGACCACCGGCTCTAATACCATTTGCAACACCCCATATGGACAGTTGTCCAACAACCTAGCTCTCAAATCATCAGGCTTGAAAAAAAGTCCCTTTAGGTGTTTTATCCTCAATTGGGCTTAAAAGTAGAATAGGGTGGCAATTTCAACACGGCCCGTTTGACCTACACGAACCCGCTACAAAGTTAGTAGGGTTTGGGTTTTAAAACTTGACACGATTAAATAAACAAGTCAACCCGAACATGACTCATTTAATAATCATGTCGGGTTTGAGTTTAACATGAGTAACCCGTTAAAGTAATTTATATTAAAAAAAATTATAAATTATAGATTAATTATATTTTGATCAAATTTTAATATTAATAAGATATGCAAATATTAAAATTTAAGTATTTTAATTTAAATAAGTTAATAATATCATAGATTGACAAAACTAATGTTCATTAGTCAAATTATTTTCTTATATAACAAAACAAGTTAGGTTCGAGTTTAATATATGCGGATTTAAGTTTTAAATTTGGACGCGATTAATTAATTGGGTTGGACGGGTCAACCCGTTTATTAAACGGGTTGGGTTTGGGTTTCATATTTGGACACAATTAATTAATTGGGTTGGGTCGGATCAACCTGTTTAATAAACGAGTCGGGATTGGGTTTAGCCTAACACGACCCACGAACCCGTTTTGCCACCCCTGTAGAATACTTAGTTATTGTAGTCAATTCATATGCATTCTTATAAGTCACTCACTTTTCCACTCATATCTCAATATAGGATGGGGTATTACATTAGCAACCATTCACATGAGTAAGCATCAATAATCATGTACAAAGTTAGAAATTGTAACCTGTAAGGGATAATCAGGCCCTTGAGTCCACCAACTAGCACATCCATCAAATTGCTGAGCTATCCGATCATGCTCCATAACCTACAGTCAGAAGCAAAAAGGTTTTAATAAAAGCAAGCACCTATTTCAAATCTTATTCACGAATCAGCAACTTAGTCCCCCCTCCCCCAAACCGCAACTCATAAAGCATATGTTTACGACAAAAACACATTATTGAAAATAAGGAGGTATAAAATCTGATTACACGACCTTGTGGACCGCAAAATTGTCACCATAGCGTGAATCTATCACTGTAACAGCTTCGTTTGAGATGAGCTGGTGTTGTGTAAACGGCCACCATAGTACGTCCCTAGCCTTCTTAGACATTGCTTGCAATCTCTCCACTCTCTTCACAAAAACTGAGAGCAACACTTCCTTGAGAGAAGTAAATGCATCACGTGATTCATCAAACCAATCCATAAGATCATCTGATGGATCTTTGGGAACAGGTGGGAGGATAATAACCGGCGTGCTAAGTTATGACAAGATCATTGTCAGTGTGCAACTATGAGTCAAGAAAAAGAAAGGAATGGTAAACAAGTGACGTGATGCACAGATATTTGCCCATATGGAGATAATTTAGGTCCATATCACAAACTAAGACGTGCAGATGCTACTATAAGACATGAGCCATAAACATTGGGATGATAGTCAATCCTGATCACCTGTTCCGAAGATAAGATGACAAAGATTTCTCATTCAGAAGCCCATAATCTTCTATAACAATAGCCGCAACATCAAATCCTCGAAGCTTCAAGGTCTCATAAGCTGAAACAGTTCCTGATATACCACCCAAATTCCCATCTCCAACAAGCACGGCAGGGGGGCGCAAGGGTCTTCACGAAAAGAAAAGAAAAAGAAAAGAAAGAACTACAATTAACAGAAACTCCATAAAATTAACTTCACTTTATTATCAAACAAGTCATTGAAATAATGAATGGGAGCTATTGGAACCAAATAGTAGCAGCCGATCAGTGGAAGACATCTCCCTCACAGTCGACATTAATTATCAGTTGGATTACAGTCTAGGTCACAAGTCAACTGAAAAAAATTGTTACTTCTAAACTATGGCAAGAGACAGGGACTTATATATGCCAATGGTAGTTGAGCATATAGATCCACACTTCCAATCTCGGGCAACTGTCAATTGATTATATTTCTTTTTTATCTGAATTCTGATACGTACCAACACTACAGGTAATTTTTTAAAAGCGAGCTTCTCCTCTAGCATTTAAAGCACGAAAGAACCATTAGCCCCTATCCTTTAAATTTAAAAACAAAAAAAGTTCACCGGTAAAGGTCACACTGGAGAGTCCCTGAAGGCCCCGGGCTGGCCACGCCACCAGCAGTCTCAATGATACTCCATAACTCCGCACCGTGACCTCCGTCTATTTCGAAATCGCCTCCATCCCCTTCGACCCACAAACATCTCTTCACAGCCTCCACCACCTCCTCGTCTCGGACATTTCCGCCCTCTCGATCCATAGCTAGATGGGGTGAGACCGCATCCCTCCATGCCCAAAGAGTCTTGCAACTCAGCTTCTTAGAAACCAAACCCCCCAAATTCTCTTTACCTTCTACCCTCCTCTCCTCGTACTTGCCCAAATCCTTCAGCAATGCATGTCTACGTATTAAACCATTCCCCATTGTGGACCCCAATACCTTCTCTGCGGCCCAAAATGACGTCTTTGAGGTGAAATTCGAGGCGTGCAGGCTTCCATGAGCTTCCCCTAGGCGGAAGAAGAGCTCTGACACCTTACGATAGACAAAACGGGAGTCGGAGTCGGCGGGGAACCCTGTCTGTACTGGCTTAATGTAGGTAACTTTGGCGGGCGTTTGAGGGGAGTGAGACGGACGCGAACAGAGGACGGATGCAGCGAGACCGGCGGAGACTAGGGTTTTGCCTACGCCGGTGTTGGCACCCCATATGGCGTATACCGGGTGAGAAAGCGGGAAATCGGTTGTTTCTGGTGGAGATGGGGAGGATTGCGTTTGTGAAGACAGGCGCCGGAGGATCTGGGAGAAAAGCGGAAGGTAAAAGTTGTGGCAGTGGCGGGTATACTGGCGAAGGCCGGCGCTGGCGGCAATGATGCTTGTCGGTCGCATTTTTACGTTTTGGCAACGATGAGGAATGATGGATAAAACTCCCCCGGGAGTTCAGCGCAGACGCTGAATGGAGTCCGGACAGTGCCAAAGCGTTACTACGGACCTGTTCGAAAGTGGGCTTTATCCGCGATTTGGAGCTTTTAGGCCCGATTGTTGACTAATAAACGTCGTTTGACCAACCAAAAAGTCACGGCTTTTGTGTCTTCAATGGGCTTTAAAAAAATGCTACTTTTGTTGCTTTTCATTTTTTCATCTCGACGTTGAGCTCTGTTGAGGAAGCCGAATTACCGTAATGCCCTTCTCTTTTCGTCGTCCGTACACAATGCGGTTGCCGGTCTTGTCTTCTGCTACGAATTGAAGTTGGTGCCCTTGTTCAATGCGTCGACGCCTCTTCAATCCAACAACCGTTCTGCCCTATCCTTTTGGTTGCGCATCACATCTTGTAGTTGTGTACAGAGAAATTCAATGTTCTGCACTTGAAGGGTTGGGCATTGATTGAAGTCGTTGGTATGAGGACGCAGACAGAAGCAGTTGATTCATTCACTTTAAATTCTGGGCGTCTTCCTTGGTTGTACACAGTCACCTGGTGAGTCGCTTGGTACACCAACACGAACACAGACGATGAAATCCTGCGGTAAACTACCACATGAATAAGAGATTTGTCTGTTCCCCTTTCGTAAATTCCTTTGCAGTTTGCACCCTCTAACCTTCCTTCCTTCCTTGTTTAGATTGCCGTACTGGAGTGGTGTTGTTCAAGCCACAGAGAGGTAATTTAATTCATCACTTACTCAATGACGATTTTTACCGTAATTTCATTTGTGCAATTGATAGCGAAGTTTGCTTAACTACAATGGGGTGAACATCTAGAAATAACATGAATATACCTTCTCGAGTTCAACATGCACTTTGCAGTAACCGCATAGATTTCTTGTTGTAATTTGACTGCTATAACTAGATTTTCCACACCCTTGCCGTGTATATATTAGTCTAGCATTATGGTCAAGGGTAATCCAAATGACAAGGGGAAGCGGCCAATGGCCGATCAAACAGAGAGGAAACAGAAACATGACTGGACTCGGGGGGATGTGGAGTTACTGATCCAATTGCTGGTAGAGGAGGCAAGGATTCAGCTAGGGAAGGGTGGTTCATTAGTAGGGTTAACGCACAAATGGACTAACATTGCGGAGAAATTCAATGAGAGAAGACCTGGTCTACCAACTGTTGACAAACACCAATGTAAGAACAAGGGGGATACCCTAAAAACAGGTTGGAGGAAATGGAAGAAGATTTCTTATAAGAAGACTGGTCTGGGGTGTGACGCCAGTACCAACTCAGTGACATATCCACCTGAATGGATAGAAAGAATGTCAAAGGTAATTTAGGAACATATTTACACTATGTTATTTGACATTTTGGTGTATCAATTTCATGCATATGGTAGGTAGTTACATTTAAACACTTTTCTGTTGCAGGAGAATGTGGGGATAGCCAAGCTTGTAAACTCGAAATGGCCTTCTTATCTGGTAGAAGAGATGGAACTTATATGGGGTCAGACTTATGCAAATGGAGATTTGAGATTGACTCCAGGGGGTGAGCTGCAACACCAGAAGGAAACTGATGCTACTGACTCTGAATATAATGTCGAAGCACATCATCAAAACTACGGAGATGAGGACACTGAGGTATACATACCTTCAATTCAGATCACCTACTCTGACTGTCAGGAACGTGGGCAGTCTATGGACATATCCAATGCATCAAAAAACCAGCTAAGCCATGACTACGGTGTAAGCAGTAGGCACCGTGTAACCGCACCATATCAAGGTACATATCATGATGGTAGTTCCCCTTTCTTTGACTTAACTGAGGGTGATGCCGTTGCTGCTGCTAGTTGTCTTGCTAATGCATTCCATCACAGTCAGTATGCTGGGGTTGTAGCTGGTAGCTCACATGGGTTTGTGCCAAACAGTCTCATCCCTGTCCCTGACCAGGAACCCCATGAGGATAGTGTTGCACCAGTTGAGTACAATCTGAATCATACTCATGATATGCACCAGCATATCACACCTGAAAAACCAGCTGAGTGGGATCACCTTATGCAGACGAGTGCTGGTGGGGTAGAACATGGCTGTAGAAGAAGTAAGTTACAGCCTAGGAGAGAATCAAACAAGGTGACAAACAAGTCTAAGGGTAGTAAGGGTAAAAGCAAAGTGCTAGTTAATGATCTAAGGGATGTTGAAGGTGGGCTACACAGCAAGTTAGGCAATGCTACAGATATTCTGGAAGAAGTGAAGAAACAAACAGGAATGGGTGATAGAGTTATAAGTGTTCCCTAAGCAGGTGAACGACTTCGTCAGGTGACTGGTTTGACTAGAAGAGAGATTGTTTATGCTTTGTACGTGTTGTCTGATAGAAGTCATAGGGCTGTTTTATGGCATTAGCCGATGATGATGAAATTACAGAATGGGTGAGGCTGGTGTACACCCTAAAGTATGGTCCTTGAACAAGAAAACATCCCACTGTTTGTGTTAGGAAATCACTTTTTTGGTTGGTGTTGTTGCTTTCACTATCTTTTGCTAGTTTTGGTAGTACCAATGGAGATGTATTTTTTGGTGGGTAGCTGGTCTGGTATTTGATGTACTAGCCTTATTTTGAATGGTGGGCTGCATTAAGAACTTAATATTAGTAGTTTACTAGTGATGTGCATAATGTTGTTATCAGGTTGGGTGTCCTATCTATTAGCTAATGCAAATTACGTTTTCAATCTTTGTTGCCTATGACAAGTTGCACATTACATCATCAGTTTGTGTTTGGTGTATCAAGGTTTAAGTACACAATATGTGCTGGAGTGAGTATTACATATTTCAGACCCCTGACTATATTTTTCTTACAGAAATGGAAGCTATGGGTTTCAGTAATGATGTAGTCCACATTGTTAAGTCTAAACTAAGGGAAAGCCCGGCTGATTACATTAAGTTCCTTGTGCTACAAGCTGTGGAACATTTTCAAGAGAAATTTATACTTGTTCTAGCCAAACATAAGGATCAACACCTACGCATGTATAAGGACATTAGGAAAAAACAGTCAAGGAAAAAACACAGTTGCTATTTTTGCAAGCGGCACGGGTTCATCGAAAATTGTATCTGATTTTCAGAGAGGCCAAAATGACGTACAACCTGTCACTTGCCAATCACATCGAGGATTTGATTATAGGCAGCCAGCGCCCAAAGTATGAGCTTATGGTGGATCGTGATGGCAAAACAACTGAGACAATGGCGATTAATATGTTGCAGAAAATAGTCGAACTGAATCGTGATGAGTTCATGGTTGCAGCTAAGATGATAGAGAGTTATGACTATCGAGATTTGTTTGACTATCTGAGTGATGATGAGATTGTCGAGATAGTTAGGATAAAAATGAGCGAGGAGAAGTGATAGCTATGAGATTGTCTAGAAACCTGTTTGATGTTGCTTAACAGTTCAGTATATTATAATTTACATACATGTAATATTGCCTTCGAATTTTGTATGAATATAAGAGTTTTTTAATAACATCTGCTTACTTTCTTGTGTAGTTATTCAGACATCAAGATGTCAACACAGAATTTTCAAGATATTGTGTCTTTAATAGTTGCCGATCCTAACCTCTTGGACAACCTCCTCACTGCAATAGAAAGTGATATTTTTGAAATACAGAATGATTTACATCAAGTTGTTCAGTGTCTTAGGGCTATTCACAACATCCCACCTAGAGTACCAATGCATACTTCTGCATTAACTGGAAAAAAATGGGTGGATGAATTGTTGTGTGGTCACCCTGTTCGGTGCTTTAATGCTTTACGCATGAACAAAGACACCTTCTTCATGTTGTGTCACACTCTCGAATACAAGTACATGATTGATGCCTGATAAGCGAGAAATACATCTACTTTTAGGGCTTTAATTCTTCCTATTTTCATAGCAATTTGTATCGTATTTCTCACTTATCATATGTTTTTCCTTAGATTTATGTTTTGATATGAATTGATATATTTTATGTGATAAATGTAGGAAAAAGCTATATAAATGGATAGATGATCTCATGAGCTTTCCAACGCAACAAACGGCGATTAAAACGGACTTATAACGAAGAATCGGGAGCCGGTTGAAGATTGCAGTACATCGGTATATATATATATATATTATCGCATAGCAACCGCCTGTTTTGGCGACGTACACGAGCGGACAGCACACAAGGCGCAACCGCCTGTATTCGAGCGGACACGAGAGAGGCGCATCCGCCTGTATTGGCGCGGACAGCACACAAGCGCACAAGAGGAGTCCGCCTGATTCGAAGCGGACAGAGAAGCGGACAAGAAGGAGAAGACCGCTTGAATCGAGGCGGACAACAAGGCGGACTGAGCAGGCGGAAGCCACTAAAATCGACCACGACTAGCTTTCTTCTTCGTTCTTCGCGGCGCCACAGTCGAAATTAATTGCAGACGGCGCCTACCTTAATTTACTCAAGCGTGACGCCGCCTCTGTGATTGCTGCTGCCGACCACGAATTGCTGCAAATCTTCGCGGATCTGCTCACCAATTCCACCGCCATATCGACTCACCAACTGCACCGACCCTGACTGCTCCGTTGTCTGCTTCTTATTTCCTTTCCTATAAATAAGCGACGTTCCCTTCAGTATTAAGCATCCCTTCTTTAATCCAAAGACCACCACACTCGCTCACCACGCTCATTGACCACCACACTCGCTCACCACGCTCATTCACCACCACACTCGCTCACCACGCTCATTCACCACCACACTCGCTCACCACGTACAACCACATCAATTTCTATTCTCTCCGTTTTCTCCATTTTTATTTGTCTTTCCACCACACCACATCTCTACCATTTATTAGTATTATTATTACGGACGACGTGGATGCAGAGGCGGAGCTAGGATTCAGAGTCGACTTGCTAGCTGGAGTTTTCTCTACCCTTTCTCTTATTTTGTTAAAACGTTGTTTATATATATAGTTATGTTTAATTAATAAACTCAAGCCCTCCCAGGTTTGGGATGCGAGCCTATTTTATATAATTATGTTATGTTAAGCTTTCCACTATGATTTTATCTAAAGTAGTAGTTTAATTCCAGTTCTTCATCTGCTTCAATTCTCTGATCAATTATTAAAGCAATATTTGTAGTTTTCTAATCAACACGCGAGAGCTGAGATAGATAACAAGACATAGGAATTAAACCTGATTAACAGCTAGAAGCCTGATCCGGCCTATAGGTTAATTAGTCTCAAATAGAAGTGTTCTTTATGCGATCGGTTGTGTCCGGATTAGAGCATTAGTCTGCTGCTAGTTCTAGCAACTGGTTAGGGTTCGTTAGATTTAGTCGTCAACGAATTATTTATAGTTTCTGAGTTTATTACTTAAGTGGTAAAGATTATATTAATATAATTGATAAAATAGGTGAGCAGAACAACCCGGGGTGCTTTCTCAAAAACAAAAAGATTTATAATTTCTATTTTTATTATTATTTTGTTTTATTATTTCTCTCCTTAAAAAAACGATAAAATCTATTTACTAGAAGTCTCAGTAAATTTAATCCACTATCAGTTATCCACAGCGAGGTCCCCAAGAGTACGACAACCCCACGAATCCACTATCCCGCAAAACGATTAGGTACACTGCCTAAGTGGTAGAAGTAGTCACATATTTCTCCAACAAGTTTTTGGCGCCGTTGCCGGGGACCTCCAGCACGGTTAATTGATAGTTTTTGAATTTTATTGAGATTTCTAATTTTATTTACTTTTATTTTATTTTTGCCTTGTTTTTATTTTACTTACAAAAAAAATATTTCTTGTATCTCTATTTTTGTTTTTGTGTTTCTTTTCTATTTTTATTTTCTATTCTACTTGGTATTTTTGTTTTTGTTTTTATAGGATAATTACTGACAATGGAGAGCAGCCACGATGAGGTGAGAAGATTGTTGATCAATCTGGAATGGACACGAATGCAAGAGGAAATATCCTCATATCAAAGATTGGTCAAGGATTATCAACCACCTCAACCATCAAATCGAGAGCCGTATTGGTGGGAAGTCAACCAGGCTAACGCACAATACAACGAAGCTCAGTTGGGGTATTACTACTTCAATCAAAACGAGCAGCAATCTACACGGAGGCTAGACGAATTTCTCCTGAGTCAGGCCGAGCCACCAGAAGAGATTCCAGTGGTGACTCCAAAGAGTGAAGACCAATTCGAGCCATATATTATTGAAGCTACAAGTTCTGATGAGGAGATAATGAAACTTCTCAAGACATTTTTCTCCGACGCCGAGTTGGAGCAGATGTCTGAGAGCTACATTTTTCCTCCATCCCCATCCCCAACAAAAGAGGAGCAATTAAAATATGAAGATAAGTTGTCTGAGCCGGTCTGCGAGCTTGAGAAAGGTGATCCTATTGAGCCTCACCTACCGGAAGAGGAAATTTACATCCTCGAATCTGAGGAAGGAACACCACTACCACCGGTCTCTCATCAACTACCATCCTGCCTCCATAAGCCTCAACAGCAAGAGGAGGATGTTTACATCCTTCAATTTGAGGAAGAAAAGTCATCACCACCTGGTCTCCTGTTACAACTACGTTACCGGCAGTACCTCCTCAAACACCAGGTTTTGTGGAGTATTCATTTTCCTATTTTATTTGCCGAAGTAACGTTTTGTTTTGATCCAGGTGGTTTGCTTTTAATTATTACTAACTTCGTTTTCCTGGCGAAGATATATCTACTTTATTTTTGATCCAGGATAACGAAGCGATAGTCTAGCCAAAGACTAAAACTACGGGCAGCTTACTGGGAGGCAACCCAGTGGTTAAATTTTATTATCCTATTATTTCTATATTATGTTTTTCAAAAAAAACAAATTTAAAAAAAAATTTAACGCAAGAAGGGAGCATATGGTTTTATTTTAATTTTGTTGATTTATATGATTTTATTTTTATTTTTCTCAAGAAGTGACAATGGAATCTGCGCTTTAATGCAACGCTTTTTAGCGTTTATTTTTGGAAAGTGTGTGCAGGTGAAATTCTTATCATGGTATCTGAAGAAATCCAAGGCTGGACACTTGCTTGAACGCAAGTGTGAGAAACGCTACTACCCCCATTGTTCGCACTTAAGTGTGAGGAAGGACACCTTCCTCAATCCACGATATCAGGGGAGTCTCCGTTTCTTTATTTTAAATGTTTGTGTCCAGTCTATCACGCTTAATGATTTTTATTATATCAGTCCATGATTGTCCTGAATGAAATTCTTCATGAGTCTGGCATATTTTGAAAGGTCTTTTCTTGATTATTTTATGAACAATGAGGACATTGCTCCTCTTAAGTGTGAGGAAGTTTAGACCTTTCCCTGAAAATATGCCAGTTGCACTTAATGCCACACATGTTTTTAATTGTCTTCTTGCATTGAGGGAATCACTGCTCTGAGTGCTTATAAATGTTGAATTCTTGGGTGAAAATTTTTGCATAAATTTTGAAGTGAAGCCAGGTGACCACCTCAAGAATCTTTCTGCTTTAGGTTGTTTGTATATATAGTTTTATTCAAATGAATCTGTTTTCCCAAAAATTTGATGGATTAAGTTGATTGGGGAAACTGAATTAGTTTATCTTGGGATTTTGGAAATGATATGAAAGTTTGGACTGAAAGGATAAGGCAAGGTACTCCGCTGATCAAAAATTTTCCTAACAAAGCAGGCCTCGTCTATCCGGTTATTAAGTCCTAGGGGTGCCTTAACACCTATCTACCTCGGTCTCGTGATCTGGGATAGTTGGCCCAACACCGCTACAAGGATAGAGAGAAAAGTCTGGGTTACGAAAAAAAAAACTCTGCAATTCACAATTATTCAATTGTGTTGTATATATTTCTTGAAGAAGAATGTTTTTGCATACGAAAAGAGTTAATTGCAGTTTAATTTTTGTTTTTGATCATGAGTATGTGGTGTTGAAAGGTATCGCGGAATAAGGCGTTACTTCACACCCCTTGTCATCCAAAGGTTAAAGGAAAGAAATGGTGGAAGATCCCAAGTTAATCTACATTCAGATTTTGTAGTCTAACTTATCCATGCTTTAAAAAAAATATATACAACACAAGAATCTTTCTGCTTTAGGTTGTTTGTATATATAGTTTTATTCAAATGAATTTGTTTTCCCAAAAATTTGATGGATTAAGTTGATTGGGGAAACTGAATTAGTTTATCTTGGGATTTTGGAAATGATATGAAAGTTTGGAATGAAAGGATAAGGCAAGGTACTCCGCTGATCAAAAATTTTCCTAACAAAAGCAGGCCTCGTCTATCCGGTTATTAAGTCCTAGGGGTGCCTTAACACCTATCTACCTAAGGTCTCGTGATCTGGGATAGTTGGCCCAACACCGCTACAAGGATAGAGAGAAAAGTCTGGGTTACGAAAAAAAAAACTCTGCAATTCGCAATTATTCAATTGTGTTGTATATATTTCTTGAAGAAGAATGTTTTTGCATACGAAAAGAGTTAATTGCAGTTTAATTTTTGTTTTTGATCATGAGTATGTGGTGTTGAAAGGTATCGCGGAATAAGGCGTTACTTCACACCCCTTGTCATCCAAAGGTTAAAGGAAAGAAATGGTGGAAGATCCCAAGTTAATCTACATTCAGATTTTGTAGTCTAACTTATCCATGCTTTAAAAAAAAAATCTTTTTCACTGTTTGTAAAAACCTACAACCAGGAGCAGAACTATTCTTTTGATTGTCACTTTGCTTGCTCTGTTTTGCATCTGTTTAAACTTGAGGTTTGATACTACGGCCTTAGAGATATATTTATTCTCTATTTGCTTGAGGACAAGCAAAAGCTAAGTGTGAGGAAGTTTGATAAGCGAGAAATACATCTACTTTTAGGGCTTTAATTCTTCCTATTTTCATAGCAATTTGTATCGTATTTCTCACTTATCATATGTTTTTCCTTAGATTTATGTTTTGATATGAATTGATATATTTTATGTGATAAATGTAGGAAAAAGCTATATAAATGGATAGATGATCTCATGAGCTTTCCAACGCAACAAACGGCGATTAAAACGGACTTATAACGAAGAATCGGGAGCCGGTTGAAGATTGCAGTACATCGGTATATATATATATATATATATTATCGCATAGCAACCGCCTGTTTTGGCGACGTACACTGTAACACCCCATACGATACCTCCTCTAACCACGGTCTAAACGTCACAGACATTAAACTAATTGCAGCGGAAAAACTTTAACTACCGAGGGTGATACAATACCGATAACCACCCATATGGTTACCAGATCCAAACTACTACAACAACAGTCTCGGTCTGATAAAAGAAATACCAACTTAATTTACATAACTTACGACACCTGATTACCGAGTACTAAGAGCTTTACAACAAGGCTCACCGCCGCCCAAAAGAATACAAGTTTGTAGTCACACAACTACTCCATGTTCCCTCCTAACAAAAGCAACAGGTGTACCACATAGTACACTGACTATTCTAGAGCTACGAGCCCGTGTACAACTCGGTACACCGCCCCATCTACTACTAACAATCAAAAGCATAACATGCCGGTCTCCGTACTAGCAACCGTCTCGTGTACCTGTAAGAATAAGAAAAATGGTGCCCGAAGGGGCTCAGCTAAAGCTGCATATGGTAATCGCATACCCCGCGTACTAGCGAGGGCACGCCAACTACTTGGTCGCCAACATGCGGTTCAATATTATTCAAACAAGCATGCTATTAACAACAACAATATATTCATACATAACAATACCCACACACAGAGTGAATCACAACAATGGACATTACAAGTCCCCACATTGGTCACAGAGGCCTTGAGGTTCAACCCCAAGATTCACACCTCTTCTCGTGTTAGCCAAAATTCTCATCCGGGTTAGACGGATGCACATATCTCTTTATCTCTGATCATATTTCTCGCACAAGGCATGATCCAACACTTAACTACTATTTATCTCATGAAATAATTACTCAGTTAAGTCGGGTGACCTCCGGGCAGAGAAGTGGCATACACACCACAACTCACCACCGGGCTTTAGGTTTGGCTTACTTCCCCGGGCTGCGACCTTACGGCTCGGAACCATGGTGGGAAGGTTAGGCCAGAACTCGGTAAGCAATCTCTCTTGCTTCCTCATTCTCACGCGTGGCCGACACTCTATCGGTCTCCTCTCATCATCAGTTACCATTTCCAAGTTAGGTAAGTCAGAAGGTTAGTGTGTTAGTGAGAACATCTCAAACACAAGAATTCTTCTTATTCAAACATTTCATGAATTATACAAACTAGTCTTTCAAGACATAGTTCGCTAGGTGCAAAGTCAAGCACACAATATACAAGGTAATACCATTAATCATATTCATGCATATAATCTTGATCAGGTGATTGCACATAAACACTCAAACACACAAATCAGTGTAACCAGTTAGGATACAGGGCATGAGAAAACCATACCGTTCACCGTATATTGCCCGTTGACTTACTCTCTCGGAGTCACAACTAATCGGGTCCTATAACATACATTAATTCGGGAGGTCAATTACCATAATTAGCCTAACTCGTTACTCCACTAACGTTTCCCGTACTACTTACTTAACCTTTATGTTCCAAACTTAACTAAAACAAGTTCATTCGTTTCACATTTCTCTTAATCTTGTTTTAAGCCTTAATGACCTTCACATGTCATTAGTCAAGTGCTAACTAACCTATATATCATACCACACCATTCCCTAGCTTATAAAACCACAACGCAAACCATTTTTTTTTATTTCTGCACTGGTCCGGGACTTTCCACGGGACTTAGTCCGGACCAAGCTTGGTTCAAACTCTTCGGCTAACAATTGTACATGGCCGGGACTTGGGATGGTGTAGGACCCGGACCAACAAGCAGGGAATTCTCGGTTGAAAAATAAATATGGTCCGGGACTTGGTGCAAGGGGCTAGGACCCGGACCAAACACAGTACAGCTCTCGGGGGTAAAAATAGGGGTGGTCCGGGACTGGGCCTGGACCTAAGTCCCGCGCTGCTACAGAATTGCAAATTTTGACAGTTTCGGTCTCTGTTACAGGTTATCACTTTGCCCATTAATTAACCAACCTTCACCAGCTTAAAACTTCATGTTTTAGTGACTAATTCCCCACCTAAACCACCTTAAACTAAGCACTAAGTACACTCACCAATCTAGTTAAATTCCCTTAGATTATCTACACTTACAACCTTGTTTTCTTTTCTGTTTTATATCGGTTTTGTAACAGGTTTGGCATCCTCTTCAAAACAGAAAACTCCTGCTATCAACCTAGGTGAATTTTGACAGGAACTAATTACTTTTCAAAGGATTTTCACCACACTCTAAGTTCACCACACACATCACCCACCTGTTTGGTTTGAACACACATAACACTACAAAATCCCACTTGCCCACATATGTAAAACAGCTTAGCTTCTAAGTTTAATATTCACACTCAAACACATTAATACCCTCTGTTTCACATACCATATTGCAGTACCAAGACTACTAAACTCCAGTTATTATTCAACACTCAAACATTAATTTCACAAGGAAGAAAACCGATACAAGGTAAGCTTTTTACCTTGTTTCACTTTCAGTTTACACTCCCCTTCTTCCTCTTTACCTTGTTCCCTCCTTCTCCTCTTGTTTTTCCACACCACACAAGGCCTTGGATTGCCAACTACAACCGCAGCCCATCACACAAACACAATCAATTCACTTTCCTCCACAAAACCTAATATATGTTTAAGAGCTAGTTTACAAAGTTTAATCTATATTTTACCTTGTAGAACCCAAATGGTTGGATTGACAATCAATTGGAGAGGTTCTCCAACACCCCACAAAACAGGGCTCTCGGCTGAAATGAGAGGAAAATTCCCACGTGAGGAAAAAGTCTCACAAAGGGTAGAATAAGCTTGAAATGGTGTGGATACTTACTTATATATATATTAAGGCACTAAGGAAGAGAAGAAAGGTTGAAATCTGCTCTTCAACCTTCAAAAGCTCCCATGTCGATGGAGATGAAAACGGAGGAAACGGAACTTTGATGGGTGGAGATCGAAGCTCTCACCGAGACGAGTTCAACGGTACTAATTTCGTGTGATTCGGTGGAGAAATGAATGATGATGAGGTGAAACAAGGAGGGTGATATGGGTGCTGTTGTCGCGAGTTACAGAGAGGAAGGAGGAGTTGAAACTCTCTGGAGCAAATCGTGAATGAAGGAGAAGGAAGGTGAGAAAGTAAGTTCTTATTTTACTTTTTAACTTACTTTATACTATTTGCTTTCTTATTTATTAATTTGTCTTGTTATTACTTAATAGCTAGCAAGCTATTAATGGTACACACTTATTAATAAAACCGGCCCACATTAATTAATAGCTCGGGTCGTTTTTCGTCTTTTTAAATTAAACGCGTTCGTCTCCGGTTTAACACTATTCATTTACCGGGTCCATTTTCCGGAATTTTGCCGTTTAATTAATTTTAATAAAGCTCTAGACCCACACTATGGTCTAATTATAGATATTTAACTAACTATAATTATTAAAAGTTAATTTAACCCATTAAAATCATGTTTTCCCCGGTTTCTCGAAAAACGCGTTTTACCGCTCGTTTACATTTTTAACTCGTTTTACGAATCCGTTTTCTTCGGGAATCGTTCCTACATATTTATTTAGGATTAATTAAGCTTTAAAATATTTAATTAGCCTAATTAATCACTGTTTTAAATTCCGGGGTATTTCAACCTACCCCCTTAAGGAACTTTGCCCTCAAAGTTGGTCCAAGTTAGTGGATTAATAGCTTCAATTATTTGACAAGTCACTTGTCAAAATCATACATAACACAACACACAAGTTGTACACATGCAGATATCATATCTGTCAACAAGTTCACAAACAATCTCACACATACATTCATAGCAACATGCACATATATACACTGTGCAACAAGTGCCATACACACATTGTGCAATAAGCACCATCCATGCAAGCAACACACTGCAAGCACTAACAACACTACAACCAATACACTGGTTGTTACACTGTGTCAAACAAATGTAAACATATACATACAAGCAAAGCTATCCCGAAGCAATGCTAAAACAAAACGGTCCTACCCCCCTTAAAAGGGGTACGCCCCGTACCCTCACGACACTAGACAACCTAGTCTACAAACAGTGTCGGGTACTTCGCCCTCATGGCGTCCTCCAGTTCCCAAGTAGCCTCCTCAACGTCATGGTTCGACCACAAGACTTTCACCATCCGCACTGACTTGTTGCGGGTGTCTCTCGTCTTGGTGTCAAGGATACGCAAGGGAGTCTCGACGTACCTCATCGTCGGCTCCAGGGATATGTGATCGGCTCTAAAACATGAGATGGATCGGCTATATACTTCTTGAGCTGTGAAACATGAAAGACATCATGAACACGACCCAAGTCTGCAGGTAACGCTAACCTGTAAGCTACAGCTCCAATCCTCTCCGTGATCGTATAAGGTCCAACGTATTTCGGGCTCAACTTGCCCTTCTGGCCGAATCGGAACACGCCCTTCATCGGTGAGACGGCAGAAATACCTGATCGCCTACAGCGAACTCGAGGTCGCGTCGTCGCACATCGGCATAAGACTTTTGTCGATCCTGGGCCGCTTTCATATTCGCTCGAATTGTTGCACTTCAGATTGCATCTGCTCAAGGTATTCCGGTCCAACAATGACCGCCTCGCTGGACTCATCCCAACACAGTGGAGTGCGACACGGTCTGCCATACAAGGCTTGGAAGGGTGACATCTTGATCGAAGCGTGGTAGCTGTTGTTATAAGAAACTCGATCAGATGTAACTTGTCCACCCAACTCCCCTGGAAATCTAAGGCGCATGCTCTCAGCATGTCCTCCAGTGTCTGGATGGTCCGCTCTGTCTGACCGTCAGTCTGTGGATGGAACGCTGTACTGAGCTTAAGCTCGGTACCAAGCGCCTCACGTGTGGCTCTCCAGTATCTCGAGAGAAACCTGGTGTCGCGGTCAGACACAATCGTCTTAGGAACTCCATGATGTCGAATAATCTCTCGATCAAATATCTCAGCAAGCTTTGCTACCTTCCAAGTGTCCCTCATCGGTATGAAGCGGGCCACCTTGGTAAGGCGATCGACAATCACCCAGATCAAGTTAAAATCCATCGATATATCATGGAACTTCCATTCAGGAATCGGCATAGGTTGCACCATTCCTCCAGGTCGACGGTGCTCAAACTTCACTCTCTGGCAAGTGAGGCACCTCAAGACAAACTCATTAACATCAGATTTCATTCCCGACCACCAGAAATACCTCTTCATACCCTTGTACATCTTAGAGGCTCCTGGATGGACAGATAATGAGGAACAGTGGGCTTCTCGCAGAATGCGATCCCTCAGCTCAGCATTGCTTCGGGGAACGCATAATCTGCCATTCAGTCGGATCAGACCATCGTCGTGGAGCCTGAAGTCATACTTCCGGTGCTCGAATGTGCCGTCGATGATACTCTGTCTGATCTCACTCATATACGGGTCTTTCATCTGAGCGTCTCGCACCTCATCAACCAAGCTGGAAGAGGCGAGCAGCGAATGGAGCGAGTGTGCTCGACGACTCAGTGCATCTGCCACGACATTCGCCTTCCCTTCTTTGTACTGAAGGTCGATGTCATAGTCTGATAGGAATTCCATCCATCTCCTCTGCCTGAGGTTCAACTCTTTCTGCGTGAAGACATACTGCAGGCTTTTGTGGTCGGAGTAGATGGTAACAGTAACCCCATAAAGATAATGCCGCCATATCTTCAATGCGAAGACGATGGCTCCTAGCTCGAGGTCGTGAGTGGGGTAGTTCTCCTCATGCTTCTTCAGCTGGCGGGAGGCGTAAGCAACTACCTTGCCGTGCTGCATGAGTACGCATCCAAGGCCTCTGCCTGATGCATCACAATAGACTTCGAATCCCTCTGAACCCTCTGGAATGGTAAGGACGGGCGCAGAGGTCAACGAGTCTTTCAGGCTCTGAAAGGAAATCTCACAGTCATCGGTCCACACAAACGGTGCGTCCTTCTTCATCAAAGCTGTCATAGGCTTGGCGACCTTCGAGAAATCTTTCACAAACCTTCTATAGTAACCGGCTAGCCCTAGGAAGCTCCGGATGTCGGTAACATTCCTGGGTCTAGGCCAAGAGCGAACTGCTTCAATCTTAGCCGGGTCGACTGAGATACCCGCGCTTGATATCACATGACCAAGGAATGAAACTTGGTCAAGCCAGAATTCACACTTAGAGAATTTCGCATACAACTGGTTCATACGGAGTGTCTCGAGTACTTGTCTCAGATGGCTCTCGTGCTCCTCTCTGGATTTCGAATATACCAAAATATCATCAATGAACACCACAACCGATGTGTCTAGCTGATCGCTGAACAGTCGGTTCATCAGATCCATGAACTTCGCAGGCGCATTCGACAGTCCGAATGGCATCACTGTAAACTCATAGTGGCCATATCTCGTACGGAACGCAGTCTTCTCAATGTCCTGCTCTCGGATGGCTATCTGGTGGTATCCGGATCTGAGATCAATCTTAGAGAATATAGAGGCTCCCTTCAATTGATCAAACAGATCATCTATACGTGGTAAAGGGTACTTATTCTTGATGGTGACCGCATTGAGCTCGCGGTAGTCGATGCAGAGGCGGAGGCCACCGTCCTTCTTCTTCACGAAGAGGACCGGTGCTCCCCAGGGTGATACGCTCGGGCGTATAAATCCCTTATCGAGCAGATCTCGAAGCTGCACTCTCAATTCGGCCATCTCTGCCGGTGCCAATCGGTACGGTGCTCTGGCTATGGGTCCGGTACCAGGCAGAAGTCGATCTCAAATCAACCTCCCTCTGAGGTGGCATGCCGGAAGTTCCTTCGGAAACACATCCGGGAACTCCGACACTACCGGTATATCGGTGCTGAAATCAGGGTCTCTCTCAAGATCTTGCACATAACAAAGGAATACCTCGTGCCCCTTTCTGAGCTCTCGGTACATGGCCATGGCGGTGATGACTCTAGTCGAAGGCTCTCTAGGCCTCTGGCGGTATGAAACTGCAACCCCAGACGGACTCCTGAGCAGCAATCTATGCTCGGCACAAAGGATTCTCCCCTTATGCCGCTCCAACCAATTCATCCCAACTATCAAGTCGAAGCCAAGACCACTGAATTCGATGAAGGATATGGGGAACTGTTCGCCCCTGATTCGGATGGTGGCATCTCGGTAGTACTTCGTGCAACGCACTCGCTCCTTCGATGGGAGTGTCACCATAAAGTCGGGTAACTCAACCGCATCTAGCCCCAACCTTCTCGCAAATGACGGCGAGACAAAGGTGTGAGAGGCGCCGGAGTCGAATAGCACGGAGGCGTCAATGTCATTAACCGGAAAGGTTCCCGTGAGGATCGTGCCACTTTCACCGGCCTGTGCCTCAGTAAGTATACTCAGGCTACCTTCCGTACCGAGTCCACGTCCTATTATTCATAAGCTTTATGAGTTCGATGGTAAAATGCAAGTGGAAAATTGATAAAGAACACTGCTTTATTATAAAACCATTCATGGTACACATGGTGTTTGTTACAACATTACTAGAATATTACATGATTACATGACTAATATTTCCTAAAGGTGAGGTTCAGGCGCCCTGGTTTCATGTGCGTGGCATTAATCACAGTCGATGGTGCCGTATTCAACTTGATCCTCTTGATACCGTGATACAACATCCTCGACTCACCACCCATGACCAAGACATCTCCTGACCTAAGGACAATCTTCTCCGCGCGGTCTGCACGCTTCTGCTCGCCAAACAGGAATTCGGCGTCGTCACCAATGGACCAAGACACTACGGGCACCCCCTTTTCAAGGGATCCCGTGTCTCGTCCTTATCTTGGTGTAAACCAAGTCGTCCTCCTTCTTGGTAGAAGTTGACAATACAAATATCTGCTTCAAGTGCAGGTACGGGATCAGCTTCAAGCTGTTGTGCAATTTCTACGGCTTGTGTAACAACCGTTTGGAATTCTCCAGGTATTTTAGGTGGTGTTGCTTCATCATCTGCTCGTTGCTTGTGGTAGGTGCGGGTGTAAGGATTCCACTCCTTCCCCATGCACATCATTTTTAGTTTCATTGTTGCTCCACCGGGGTATTCTGGTGTGTAAAACCTCCTGGGCTTGCTCCGAGTTTGTTGCAGCATCGGATAATGGCAATTTGTGCTTCGGGTGTCAGGTATCCCCTTAATAATAACATACCTGGGCGGATAACCTGACACTTGTCGATGGTGTAGTGGTGTGTGGTGATGTCGGACTCTTCAAGGGTCGGTTCAGTCGGTATAGGATAGCAGATGTGGAAGGTCCCTAAGTGGTGAGTTCAACTTATAAGTTCTAATCTTGTTTCAATTCATGTTCTAACTATATGTTAGTTCTATGTCATTCACTGCTGCAGGTAATTAAGACTGTAGTCATGCTCTCAAGGATTAAAGGTGTGTGAAAGTACCTGAACCGGTCTTCTGACCAGCTCCCTCAGAACGATCTATGATGTGAAGGGCGGACTGTCTCTGCGGTGCACCTTTCGGAGCACCTCTAGGTCCCTGCCCCTGCTGGCCATACTGGGTCTGAGTATCACCAGCTGCTACCTCTTTGCCCTCTCTCTGCTTGAACTCCTGGCTGTTGCCCTTCTTGGCAGGGCACTCATAGGCACGGTGCCCCATCTTGTGGCAGCTATAACACCTGACCTCTCTTCCCTGGCAATCAGTGCCGGGGTGGTCGTTCTTGCAATACTTGCAACTG
This sequence comes from Limonium bicolor, assembly GCA_023374045.1. NCBI lineage: Eukaryota > Viridiplantae > Streptophyta > Magnoliopsida > Caryophyllales > Plumbaginaceae > Limonium > Limonium bicolor. The sequence continues at coordinate 121,988,399 of CM041782.1, read as the reverse complement.
TAGGCCCGTCCATCAGAGTTGCCCTTGCCTGAGCCAGATCCAGAACCTGAAGCATTGAGAGTTAGCAAAGTTCGGTACACTAAGCTTAGGAACACACGAGTGTTGGTTATTGAGAAGCTTACCCTTAGGTGGGTGAGACCTCAGCGGCTTCGCTGCTATCGGCGCGGAATAGGCGAGCCGTAATGGCTCAGCTGCCTTGCCCTTCTCAGCATGGGCACCGCTCTCCTCTGTGGTAGTCTTCTGGGTTTGGGTCGGGTGGGAGTACTTCCCTTTCTTCTTTCCCCATCCTTTCCCTTGGGTCTGCTCGCCAGAGCCAGAACCCTTGTTGCTGAACTTGCGCTTCTGCGCGTTCTCCTCGTCCCTTAGCTGGACGGTATCTCAACTCTCGATGCGGCATGGTAACACTCCTATATTAGGTCATTAGTTGGTATTCTTACACAAGAATGGCACTAATGAATTGACTATGGCATTAAAACTCAAACCGTCGTTTACCTGTAGAGAGGTGAACCGGGTGTATCCCATGCCATACCGGAGGCGATGGCTCAGGCCGCCATAGAAGCGGTCGACCAAAACCTGACCGGTATACCCGAGGTCGGGTAGAAGTCGAAGGATAGAAGTAAAGGTGGTATAATACTCGTCGACGGTCATCTTATCCGTCATCTTCAGAGCATCTAATTCGAGCCGCTTCTTTGTCTTCACATGCTCGGGGTAGTATTTGGAACGTAGAAGAGCAGTGAAGGCATCCAGCGAATGCAGGGTCGGCGACGTGCTCGCCCTTGACTAGCTTCCACCAGTCCATAGCGGCACCCTTCAGATAATAGGCAGCTATTCTCACCCTCACTCCAGCAGGAGTCTCGAGGGTCTCGAAGGCCGTCTCCATCTCGGAGATGTAAGCCTCGAGCTTAGCTGGATCGCTCTCACCCTGGAAGCAAGCGGGTCGTAGGTCAGCTACAGCTTTCACCCAATTTGTCTCTCTGGGTGGTGGGGGTGGGGGTGGCTCAGCCTGTGTCTGCTGAGTCTGCTGTGTCTGCTGCACAGCTGCAATAACCTGTGGTAGCATCTGCGCTACCGTAGCCGCGACGATCTCAGCTATCGTCTGCGGTTCTGGCTCCTCAGCAGCCCCCCCACGGGTTCGACCTCGTCCTCTTCCGGACATCTGAACCATTAACAATTTACATCAGGTGATGCGACCAAACGGTCTAGAGTTTAAGCATTGTATCGCCATAATAGACGTAAAAGGGTATCCGTTAACTTAACGGTCATTCAGGGTTAGGTTTCCTAACTCGGTAATCACTACACTCGTATTTCTTCTATCAGAGCGAGGCTTCGCTCTGATACCATTTTTGTAACACCCCATACGATAACTCCTCTAACCACGGTCTAAACGTCACGGACATAAACTAATTGCAGCAGCGAAAACTTAACTACCGAGGGTGATACAATACCGATAACCACCCATATGGTTACCAGATCCAAACTACTACAACAACAGTCTCGGTCTGATAAAGAAATACCACTTAACTTACATAACTTACACACTAGATTACCGAGTACTAAGTATTTACAACAGGGCTCACAGCCCGCCAAAAGAACAAGTTTAGTCACACAACTACTCCATGTCCTCCTAACAAAAGCAACAGGTGTACCACATAGTACACCGACTATACTAGGGCTACAAGCCCGTGTACAACTCGGTACACCGCCCCATCTACTACTAACAACCAAAAGCATAACATCTCGGACTCCACTAGCAACCGTCTCGTGTACCTGTAAGAATAAGAAAAATGGTGCCCGAAGGGGCTCAGCTAAAGCTGCATATGGTAATCGCATACCCCGCGTACTAGCGAGGGTACGCTAACTACTTGGTCGCCAACATGCGGTTCATATTATTCAAACAAGCATGCTATTAACAACAACAATATATTCATAATAACAATACCCACACACAGAGTAATCACAACAATGGACATTACAAGTCCCCACATTGGTCACAGAGGCCTTGAGGTTCAACCCCAAGATTCACACCTCTTCTCGTGTTAGCCAAATTCTCATCCGGGTTAGACGGATGCTCATATCTCTTATCTCTTGATCATATTTCTCGCACAAGGCATGATCCACACTTAACCATTATTTATCTCATGAAATAATTACTCAGTTAAGTCGGGTGACCTCCGGGCAGAGAAGTGGCATACACACCACAACTCACCACCGGGCTTTAGGTTTGGCTTACTTCCCCGGGCTGCGACCTTACGGTTCGGAACCATGGTGGGAAGGTTAGGCCAGAACTCGGTAAGCAATCTCTCTTGCTTCCTCATTCTCACGCGTGGCCGACACTCTATCGGTCTCCTCTCATCATCAGTTACCATTTCCAAGTTAGGTAAGTCAGAAGGTTAGTGTGTTAGTGAGAACATCTCAAACACAAGAATTCTTCTTATTCAAACATTTCATGAATTATACAAACTAGTCTTTCAAGACATAGTTCGCTGGGTGCAAAGTCAAGCACACAATATACAAGGTAATACCATTAATCATATTCATGCATTTAATCTTGATTAGGTGATTGCACATAAACACACAAACACACAAATCAGAGTAACCAAGTTAGGATACAGGGCATGAGAAAACCATACCGTTCACCGTCGTATCTTGCCCGTTGACTTACTCTCTCGGAGTCCAACTAATCGGGTCCTATAACATACATTAATTCGGGAGGTCAATTAACCATAATTAACCTAACTCGTTACTCCACTAACGTTTCCCGTATTTACTTACTTAATCTTTATGTTTCAAACTTAACTCAACAAGTTCATGTTTCACATTTCACTCAATCTTATTTAAGCCCTTAATGACCTTCACATGTCATTAGTCAAGTCCTAATTAACCTATAATATCATTACCATACCATTCCCTAGCTTATAAACCACTTAAAACTATTTTTTTTTATTTCTGCACTGGTCCGGGACTTCACACGGGACTTAAGTCCCGGACCAAGCTTGGTTCAAACTCTCGGCTAACAATTGTACATGGTCCGGGACTTGGGCATGGGTAGGACCCGGACCAACAAGCAGGGAACTCTCGGGTGGAAAAATACATGGTCCGGGACTTGGTCATGGGGTTAAGACCCGGACCAAACAACAACAACTCTCGGGGTAAAATAGGGGTGGTCCGGGACTTGGTCCTGGACCTAAGTCCCGGACCCTGCTACAGAATTGCAAATTTTGACAGTTTCATCATCTGTTACAGGTTATCTTTGTCTATTATTAACCTTCACCAACTAAAACCATGTTTTAGCATCTAATTACCCCCTAAACCACCTTAAACCAAGCCTAAGTACACTCACCAATCTAGTTAAATTCCCTTAGATTATCTACACTTACAACCTTGTTTTCTTTTCTGTTTTATATCAGTTTTGTAACAGGTTTGGCATCCTCTTCAAAACAGAAAACTCCTGCTATCAACCTAGGTGAATTTTGACAGCAACTAATTACTTCTCCAAGAATTTTCACCACACTCTAAAAGTTCACAACACCACCTGTTTTGTTTACACAATTATAACACAAAATCCCACTTGCCCACATATGTAAAACAGCTTAGCTTCTAAGTTTAATATTCACACTCAACACATTAATACCCTCTGTTTCACATACCATATTGAGTACCAAGACTACTAAACTCCAGTTATTATTCAACACTCAAACATCAATTTCACAAGGAAGAAAACCGATACAAGGTAAGCTTTTTACCTTGTTTCACTTTCAGTTTACACCTCTTCTTCCTCTTTACTTGTTCCCACTTTCTCCTCTTGTTTTTCCACACCACACAAGGCCTTGGATTGCCAACTACAACCGCAGCCCATCACACAAACACAATCAATTCACTTTCCTCCACAATAATATGTTTTAAGAGCTAGTTTACAAAGTTTAATCTATATTTTACCTTGTAGAACCCAAATGGTTGGATTGACAATCAATTGGAGAGGTTCTCCAACACCCCACAAAACAGGTGCTCTCGGCTGAAATGAGAGGAAAATTCCCACGTGAGGAAAAAGTCTCACAAAGGGTAGAATAAGCTTGAAATGGTGTGGATACTTACTTATATATATTAAGGCACTAAGGAAGAGAAGAAAGGTTGAAATCTGCTCTTCAACCTTCAAAAGCTCCCATGTCGATGGAGATGAAAACGGAGGAAACGGAACTTTGATGGGTGGAGATCGAAGCTCTCACCGAGACGAGTTCAACGGTACTAATTTCGTGTGATTCGGTGGAGAAATGAATGAGATGAAGGTGAAACAAGGAGGGTGATATGGGTGCTGTTGTCGCGAGTTACAGAGAAGGAAGGAGGAGTTGAAACTCTCTGGAGCAAATCGTGAATGAAGGAGAAGGAAGGTGAGAAAGTAAGTTCTTATTTTACTTTTTAACTTACTTTATACTATTTGCTTTCTTATTTATTAATTTGTCTTGTTATTACTTAATAGCTAGCAAGCTATTAATGGTACACACTTATTAATTAAAACCGGCCCACATTAATTAATAGCTCGGGTCGTTTTTTCGTCTTTTTAAATTAAACGTGTTTCGTCTCCCGGTTTAACACTATTCATTTACCGGGTCCGGTTTCCGGAATTTTGCCGTTTAATTAATTTAATAAATCTAGACCCACACTATGGTCTAATTATAGATATTTAACTAACTATAATTATTAAAAGTTAATTTAACCCATTTAAAATCATGTTTTCCCCGGTTTCTCGAAAAACGCGTTTTACCGCTCGTTTACATTTTTAACTCGTTTTACGAATCCGTTTTCTTCGGGAATCGTTCCTACATATTTATTTAGGATTAATTAAGCTTTAAAATATTTAATTAGCCTAATTAATCACTGTTTTAAATTCCGGGGTATTTCATACACGAGCGGACAGCACACAAGGCGCAACCGCCTGTATTCGAGCGGACACGAGAGAGGCGCATCCGCCTGTATTGGCGCGGACAGCACAGAAGCGCACAAGAGGAGTCCGCCTGATTCGAAGCGGACAGAGAAGCGGACAAGAAGGAGAAGACCGCCTGAATCGTGGCGGACAACAAGGCGGACTAAGCAGGCGGAAGCCACTAAAATCGACCACGACTAGTTTTCTTCTTCGTTCTTCGCGGCGCCACAGTCGAAATTAATTGCAGACGGCGCCTACCTTAATTTACTCAAGCGTGACGCCGCCTCTGTGATTGCTGCTGCCGACCACGAATTGCTGCAAATCTTCACGGATCTGCTCACCAATTCCACCGCCATATCGACTCACCAACTGCACCGACCCTGACTGCTCCGTTGTATGCTTCTTATTTCCTTTCCTATAAATAAGCGACGTTCCCTTCAGTATTAAGCATCCCTTCTTTAATCCAAAGACCACCACACTCGCTCACCATGCTCATTGACCACCACACTCGCTCACCACGCTCATTCACCACCACACTCGCTCACCACGCTCATTCACCACCACACTCGCTCACCACGTACAACCACATCAATTTCTATTCTCTCTGTTTTCTCCATTTTTATTTGTCTTTCCACCACACCACATCTCTACCATTTATTAGTATTATTATTACGGACGACGTGGATGCAGAGGCGGAGCTAGGATTCAGAGTCGACTTGCTAGCTGGAGTTTTCTCTACCCTTTCTCTTATTTTGTTAAAACGTTGTTTATATATATAGTTATGTTTAATTAATAAACTCAAGCCCTCCCAGGTTTGGGATGCGATCCTATTTTATATAATTATGTTATGTTAAGCTTTCCACTATGATTTTATCTAAAGTAGTAGTTTAATTCCAGTTCTTCATCTGCTTCAATTCTCTGATCAATTATTAAAGCAATATTTGTAGTTTTCTAATCAACACGCGAGAGCTGAGATAGATAACAAGACATAGGAATTAAACCTGATTAACAGCTAGAAGCCTGATCCGGCCTATAGGTTAATTAGTCTCAAATAGAAGCTGTTCTTTATGCGATCGGTTGTGTCCGCATTAGAGCATTAGTCTGCTGCTAGTTCTAGCAACTGGTTAGGGTTCGTTAGATTTAGTCGTCAACGAATTATTTATAGTTTCTGAGTTTATTACTTAAGTGGTAAAGATTATATTAATATAATTGATAAAATAGGTGAGCAGAACAACCCGGGGTGCTTTCTCAAAAACAAAAAGATTTATAATTTCTATTTTTATTATTATTTTGTTTTATTATTTCTCTCCTTAAAAAAACGATAAAATCTATTTACTAGAAGTCTCAGTAAATTTAATCCACTATCAGTTATCCACAGCGAGGTCCCCAAGAGTACGACAACCCCACGAATCCACTATCCCGCAAAACGATTAGGTACACTGCCTAAGTGGTAGAAGTAGTCACATATTTCTCCAACAATGCCAAAGCGAACATTTCCGTGAAGGAGCGAGTAGCATGGTTTCTTAGGACATTAAGTCATCGGTGTGCAAATAGGGACTCAATGGAGAGATTCAAACATTCGGGGTCGACTATTAGTAAGCATTTTGGTGACATTTTAGAAGCGGTGGGCCGATTAGGCAAAGATATTGTAAGACCACGTGACCCGCAGTATCGGGACATACCACCGAAGATTGTGAACAACAACAAATATTTTCCAACATTCAAGGTACACATTCATTGTATTGTTTTACCGTAACTACCTATCAATTCTTTACCACTGACGCATATGTGAATTTAGGACTGTGTAGGGACGTTAGACGGATGCCATGTGGAATTGACTGTCCCCGAGAGAGATAGAATGCGTTTTATCAACAGAAAAGGGGTGACTTCAACCAATGTATTAGCTGTCTGTGATTTCGATTTATTGTTCGTGTTTGTTTGCGCCGGCTGGGAAGGTTCGGCCCATGACACTTGAGTGTATTTGCATATCATTCATGACAAAACACTTTGGTTCCCAAAACCTTCACAAGGTAAAATACTATCAAATATAAATACCTCTGGTTTCTATCAAGTTTTGCACCCTGCTATGCCTTTTTAAGTAATTTTCTATCTGAAGATCTTGATTTGCCAAAGCATTTTATGTTTACCAACACATTTTTGTACTTATAAACTGATGCGGAGTCATTTAGAACTCCTCAAATAGTTGAACTATTGTTATATCAATATTGCTTCTTATAATTGTGTTTGCATCTACACTGAAACAATTAGTTAACCAAACTGAATTGATCTGTTGTTTATGGTCAGTCTTGACCTGAATTTTAGACTTTTACCCTGGCCATTAAAGTGTGCTTCCTATGAACTATCACAACAAAAATCTGGTTATGCATTAGCCTGCTTAGTCAGGATCAGGAGTAAATATTATTGCCCAGTTATGATCGATCACTATACATTATGTACTAAACAAAAACATATTGTGCACTGTATTGGAGTTGCTAATCGTACAATCATTAGGGAAATATTATCTAGGTGATAAGGGTTACCCGGATAGAGAGGGACTTATGACCCCCCACACCAGAGTACCTTATCACTTGTCTAAATTTAGAGCCGACAACCCCAGGGGTTCGAAGGAGAAATTTAACAAACTTCATTCATCGCTTCGCTCGGCTATAGAAAGATCTTTCGGAGTACTCAAGGCGAGGTGGCAAATACTTCTGAAGGTGCCTAGCTTTCCGTTGATAAAGCAAGTGAAAATAGTTAACGCTTGTTTTGCATTGCATAATTATACGAGATTAAGCAGTCATGGGGATCCTTGCTTCGCGCTAATTGACGCTGCACCGAATTTCATTCCCTTGTCTGAAGAGTTGGACCCCAGTGACACACAACCAGCTGGAAGAGGTACATCAGATAATGGTTCGCAGGAAATGACAAATCTGAAAGATCGGTTGACTCGGGAGTTGGCTATTAGAAGAAGATAGATAATGTTGTACTTTTGTTCTATGAACATGGAGTTTCTGAAATGGAAGTTAAAGTGAAAATATACATTGGAAGGTGATTTCGTGGTATGTAACAGTTGTAGAAAAACTTTTTTTGTATAACAGTTGCGTGGGATTTTATTTTGGTACTGTTATGTTATTTTGCAAGCCTATGTAATGGATTACAACCAATGTATTAATCAAGATGTTATGCACCCAAGTATTATGTGTCCGACAGATGATACCCGTTAATTATTTCCTTTGTGTAGCAATTGAATGATAAGAACAGACCTTGCCTTAGTTTGAATGTCATTCACCTACAAAGCATGTTCAGTTTGAGATGAAGTGCTAATAATTTAAATGAGGAGTTTCATTGTAGACAACACTTATCTGGTGAGTATTACTGATGCCAACTTGTTGTATTGCAAAGTCACACATGTGAGTGATGTTGTTTTATTTGTGAGCATAAAAGGAGAAACCACAGGTAGACAGCAGTTACACCACTAGTTTCATTGGATCTGTGTTTGTTCTGTTGTTCATCGTCTATATATGTGTTGGATATTTTACTGGAACTCTTTAAATGAAATACGCTACACTCCCACATCGAAACAAGCAAATAGAGTTTTGTTCCTTATATACCCCAAGTGTGGCGGAACATAATGAATAATAATCACTTGTATCCTGCACACACATATTGCTCTCTATAGAGGAAGATACCAATCAGTATCTGTGGTGTTCAGAGATAGTTTTTTTAATGAATTTTTCTTCAAGGTCAAATTGGACTATTTCATCCAAAGTAAAATGGAAAATCGAGGTGGTATATTAACATAAGTATCTGATATATATATATACAACGCCCAAACCCTACGTCTTCTTTTCCACTGCGGTCGTTCTTCCTTACTGCCAAAGGAGAGTATTATCACTTGAGGTAACCATCTCTGACACAGCATCTACACAATCTGGAACATGCAAGCATCTACACAAACATGTATGTATACTGTAATTGCGCACTCACTCATTCACTTTTTGTGTTCCCATCTGTATTAGGTGTATCAACATGTCGACAAGAGTGGAAGAGAGATCCAATGTGCAACAGCAGTAGCAGTCACAACACTCCTCTTCTGTTGTTACAGAAGAGGTTAATAGTGAAAATGAAGTGCAGCAGCCAGAACACTCCTATTCTGTTGTTACAGAAGAGGTTAACAGTGAAAATGAAGTGCAGCAGCCAGAAAACTCCTCTTCTTATGTTGTTACACAAGAGGTTAACAGTGAGAATGGAGTGCAGCAAACAAAGCTTGAAGAATATCTTTTCAGGGGGGTCAAACCACCAGGGTGTGATGAAGCGTATTCGAAGTATTTGATGCATATGTATTCTAAATCTCGTTAGAAAACAAATGTCTCTGATTACCATCTCAGTTCAATGACGATTTATGTCAAACTTATATTATGTCCGTTTGTTAAATGTTGGATGGTTATGGGAAGAAGTTGTTGATTTTTATTTCAGTTGTAGGCATGTCATGTTTCTATTTTGTGTTTTCAACCATGTACTAGATTTCATGTGGCGTCTTAATATCAATCAGATCTGTTTGCTTCACCAGAGAACATCCACTCTCAGTTTGGAAAAACATATCATTGCAGCTACATTCTCTTATGCAAGGTTATCCTTGAGAAAGCATAGGTTATGTACACAATATAGTTGCCATGGTCAAGGCAAACATTGCAGACATTATTAGGGTAACAACAATGTGTTTTATGTTGTTGTAATCTTCTGTGGCAGTTGTATTTGACAACAAAGGCGGATAATGGAATAAAAATACTTGCATTTTCCTTCATTGAAATAGGTAGAAGTTAAGTACATGGTAACTAAACTTCTTCAACTGCAAAATATATCAAAAATACTAGGACAGAAACATAACCACTAATTACAAATAACCTTGGTACTCCCCAGGTAGAACAAAGAAACATCTTTTAAAGACTGCTAATACTACTTAACTGGTGCAGTACTAGGACACCTTTCGTAATTAACACAAAAGTAAAGCATTTTTTCAGCTTCCATAATCAATACAAAAGTGCACCAGAAATTCTACTTGTTGATGATATGTTAAATATTTGATTCAATCAGAAATGATCTTCTTGACTGAATGGTCAGAACTGGAGGACTCCGAATCTTCAAACCATGAAAAGGGTGAAGAAGGAGGTGAAGGGGTGTGTACTTTGCGCTTCTTGTCTGGCCTGCTAGTCACACCAACATTCTGCTGCCAGGTAATCACCCCAGTGCGGCTAACTGATGTTGTTCCTCCACGTTGGTCAGCAGGTGGGGTTATTGTGCTTGGATGAATGCTAGGCCCTGCATAAAAAGTTTTTTCACAATATGGGTGTAAGTCAACATCATTATCAGTCATTAAAAAACGATTACGCTTCTTCTCCACCGGATTGAAAAAAATAGGATTGGTGTTTGGGGGCAACACAGTGTGAACCCTTGTGCTGTTGTTATCAGAGTCACTGTCATCAGATGACAACAAGATAATGGGAGATGAAGGAGAAGAAGAGGGTATCTTCGGGTTGGTGTTCATTTTTGGATAGAAGACGTGTGGAAGTGGTTGGTTTTACACTTTAAAATAGACAGACGAGTGTATATGTGGTTCTGCTGTACACAAATGACAAAGCTTTATAGACACTACCAACATGTCAAAGCAACTGTTTGGTAGACATTAATTAAAGTATTAATGAACTCTTGGTTTGTAAAGTACCTGCAACAGATGTGATGGAGAACCAACTAAAATGAATTACGGTAAATGAGACAATGTTTCAGAATCAGAAGTGTCATTCAGAATATTGCTGATAAGAGATAATGATAGAGGATATTATTTATGCAATGGCCACATTAATGCGTGTACTTTCAAATATTTACAGATGAATGAACTAATATATTAACAAAGTACTGTAATATGTATAAATACAAAGTATAATGATACCACCATGTGCCAAAATACTTTAATATATTACCAGCATATAACAGAATCTAAACATTACAACCCTATCATCAGAAAGATCCTTCATCCATACTAACAGCAACCTAAGGTAACTACCACATGCGGTAGATTACCACCTATCATACAACCGTCCTTCACTTGACACCTTGCCACCCCAAAAAGTAGAACCCTGTGGCATTTCACATCTCAAAAAGTTGGTGCTTCACATTTTAATTCTTACAAAAACCCCCAACAACACTACACAAAATACATTAAACTAAACAGCGGCTAGTAAATATGACACATAAGTTACAACCATGTTGTCCAAACTAAGAACATCCATTACTTCAGCAGACTAACAATTACCAGCAGTAACAGCAGATAAATTCCAATCATCATGCGAGATAACATTGATTTTATACTCTCCATATCCCCTGCACTCGAATTCTCAGATGTCTCAGTAGCATCCACACTACTAGAAAGTTGATGTTTACCCACGGAAAATTACCCACGACATGCCACCGTAGGTAAATACCCACCCTTTACCTACGTAATACCTACGGTATAGTGAAGGAATAGTTTCCCAACAAAATAACTACGGCTTACCTACGGAAACATATACCCACGGACTATTCCGTAGGTATATAGCGTGGGCAGTCTCGCGGGAGCCCGTGCTAAGTGGCGCGAAAAATAACCACGGTCTTTATCCGTTGGTAAATTGTTGGTAAAATATACCCACGGAATCCCCCGTAGGTAAAATATTACCAAAACGACAGCGTTCCACATCCCGGTAATTGGCTGCGTACTTAGGCCACATTTACCCACGGAAGTTCCCGTAGCTAGTTACCCACGGAAGTTTCCGTAGGTAAAACATTACCAAAACGACATCGTTTCCCATCTCGGTAATTGGCTGCGTACTTAGGCCACATTTACCCACGGGAATTCCCGTAGGTATTTACCCACGGAACGTTCCGTAGGTAACATTTTACCAAAACGACTGCGTTTCTCATCCCGATAGTTGGTTGCGTACTTGGGCCATATTTACCCACGGAAAATCCCGTAGGTATTTACCCACGGAAAATACCGTAGGTAAAATATTACCAAAACGGCAACGTTTCCCATTCCAGTAATTGGTTGAGTTTTTAGGCCACATTTACCCACGGAAATTACCGTAGGTATTTACCCTCGGACAATTCCGTAGGTAAACTATTACCAAAACGACAGCGTTTCTTATCCCGGTAGTTGGTTGCGTTTTAGGCCACATTTCCCTACGGAAACTACCGTAGCTATTTACCACGGAGAATACCGTAGGTAAAATTTACTTAAAACGACAGCGTTTCTCATCCCGGTAGTTGTTGCGTTTTTAGGCCACATTTACCCACGAAAATTACCGTAGGTATATACCCACGGAACATACCGTAGGTAAAATGTACCCAAAACGACTGCGTTTTGTGTACTGATATTTGTTTTCTCTGCAAATTTCTAATACTTCAATTCTCTCTTCTCCCGTTGCCTTTCCAAAAAATTCTCTTCCCCCGCCACTCTACGAAATTATCAACTCCTTCCCGCTCTACGAAATCAGCTTCCCCTTCTCCTGTAATCTGCTTCTCCCGTCGCCCTTCCCTCCTTCTTCTTTCAGCAAATTATTCTCGCAGCTTACAATCGCACACCTAAACCCAAACTCGAATCGATTTTGTCTCGATACTTGGTGCCGTTCGGCTGCTCCCTAAACTGAAGAATCTGAAGAAGCAAGTGGTGTCGCCTGGTAAACAAGTAAGTCATTCTTCTCCTGTCTTGTCGCTTAAACTTTTTTTCCTCTTCTAGTAGCTAGAACCCTAGAAATCGACAGATAGGTTTTTGAGCAGGTGTGTATGCGCTGGGTTTGTTTCCTGTTTCTTTTCTTTGTTTGAGATTAGAGCCCTAATTGGTCACTTAAAGCTCTGTTCAAATTGTTGTGTCGGTGAGTGGATGACCGTCTGTGGGTGGTGATGCAGTACTGGTTTTTCTTGTTGTTATTGTTGGTGGTGATGAACGATGGATTGATTTATAATAGAAGAAACGAAGTTGTAACTTTATCTAGTTCGTGAAGTCCGTATTCTCATTGAGACATGATAGGTTTTTCATATCTATCTTTTGCATTTTTTTTATAGTTAGCTGACAAGCAGCAATAGGCGATACTTATGCTCATGTAGAGCTCTTCTCGCCAGCATCAAGAAAGCGAAATCGCCAGTGCACTTTAGTTTACACAGAAAGCAATTATGTTTCATTTGTTTTTTCGCTCCTATATATAGAAAATGAGTCCAGTAGTAATTATCCTGCGATACGGAAATAAATTAATGACAATCTAGCCATGTAATATGGAAATAAAAGACTTAATTACGTAGCATTTGATATATATACTTTTCAAGGGTATATAATACTCACTATACGAATGAGCAATGTCGTGGTCATCTTAATAAGAACGACAAAATTTGAAAGAAGAAACGAAGTTTAGAATGTTTTGTTTGAATAGTAGTCAGCAACTAATATCACAACTGGTTGTTTCATTCCTGTAGCGCAGAATGCTTGTAGTCTTTGAACAGTTCTTTTTTTACTTCCTATGTTTGTAATAGCTCCTATACTTGTGAATTGATCGACGAAGTCAAGGGTTTTTTCTTCAATTTTGACCAATCGCCCTCCTAATATTGACTTTGTTACAGGTTTTATTGAAAAAAATATACATTAATCGCCACTTTCAATTAGAGAAAACGAGAATAGAATGTACAGAGAGCTCACTCTCACCCCCGATGCTTCTCCTGTTCTCACTAACTATAGCTACTAATACCCTTAACATTAATTACTACTGCTAACAATACTACACCTCTGTCAAACTTAACAGAAGTCTAGGATAACTGTACAACTTAACTTAATACTAAACCTCTGGTTAAGAGAAGGTGGTGGTTGTACTTGTAACGGTGGAGATTGGTCATGATGAGTGATAAGTGTCCAAATGAGCATGTTCTATAGGTGTATTTCATATATAATATTAGCACTTTTCTTGCTCATTTCTCCACTTCGTTTAGTTTTCCTCTAGTTTATGTTTTATTGTTTATCTCACAAATTTATTGGTTTAACATGAGGAAAACCAAGCTGGGAGTAAAGTAGACGAATAGACGAACGCATAGACGCAAACGGCTCAGAAAACGGAGTACAAACGAAGAATCTAGAGCCGGTAGAAGAGAGTCACGCGAGAAGCACACAACAGAGGTGTGTCCACCCCTGCAACCGCCTAAAGGCAGGCGGACACCACCTAAGGCAACCGCCTAATAACCAGGCGGACGCTGGGCGGACACAGGAACGGAGAAGGGACAGAGACGTCCGCATAAAAACCAGGCGGACGCGAGTGAGGTTGCTGAGCGGACGCGAGAGAGAACAACAGAGACGTCCGCGCGGTACTTAAGCGGACGCAGAGGCGGACGCGACTAATATCAGTCGCGCAACAGTTTTTTTCTTCGCCCGTCGTCGTCTGCAACTTGCCTCCACCGACTGTCTGCAACTCGTCCACTGCCATATCTATCTACTCCGCACCGCCTACCTTATTTTCCTCACGCGTGAGCTTTGTCCCCTGTGCAATAAATGAGCAATCAATGAGCTCAATCATTTCCTCAACTTGCTCACGCGTCTGTCTATCTCCTCTGCTGCTTCTTCGCTTCCTCTATATAAACCCACGAGCTTCACCCAAAAATTCCATCATCCATCCACGACCATTTCACCACACCTCACGCCATCTCATTTCTCTTCTCCCGCATTCTCCATTTTATTTATTTTTACATTCCACAAATCCACCTCTAGCCCTACGTATACAAAATAGCAGAGCGAGCCGGAGTGATTACGGATGATTTCTATTACTCTTGTCTCTGTTTATCTATTTAATATGTTAGGCTAGTTTACGTACGCTCTGGGAATGGTTATTACGTGTTTGTATTAATTATGCATTATTTTTACTGGTTTTATTTATATACAGTTTGTTACGATTAAAGCTTATCTCTCGCCTTTTTAATAAATGTCATGAGTTTATTAAATTGCATGCTAAGTCTATTTTGATCAGACCGGTGATAAATAGATAGGTTAATTAAGTCGTAAATCTGGAGAAAGCTTATTATGATTTAATGAGTTAGTATTTTCAGATGCAAATGTAATTCCTCAAATACTCCTCTGCCGTTTGCAGGCTTTTGCTTGAGTTTTCATCGGACCTTGCATTACAGGTGAACGAGTTCTTATGAGGCTATGACTTAGTCCTTAAGAAAATAACAGGAACCTTGCCAAATTATTAAACCAGTAGAAATAGCTTAATTATGCAGATTATAATAACCTGACCCAGAGTTCCATTTAATTTATCTGTCATCTTAGTTTATTTTATGTTTTCTTTTTTATTTATATTACAAGTCAATTAATCCCCCCTCCTGTGACACGCTTAGGTACTATAATATATATATTAGTCCCACGGTTCGATATCCGGTTGCTTACATTTCACTATACTACTGCGACCGAGACCGACGTTTATTTTGAGTTTTAATTTCTTTCCTTTTAATTTTACACCATTTTAACCACTCACTTTACAACGTCTGCAAAATGGCGCCGTTGCCGGGGACTAGTTTATTCTAGTCCCTAAGCCCCGGATTATTCACTTGTTATATTAGAATATTTTTGTCTATATTATTTTGTTGTTGTTTATATTATTTATTTTTATATTTTGTTTATATCGGTAGTATGTTTGTTTTCTAAATATTTCAGTACGTACTCAAAAAAAAAGAGAGAGCAGGGGCTGTCCGCCTCCTGTCCGCCCAACACCCAAGCGGACACCACCAGCACCTCGTCCGCCTCACTCCCGTGCGGACGCCCAGGCGGTCAGCTAAGCCACGTCCGCCTCGATTCTGCGCGGTCGTCCAAGCGGACGCACTAGCCTTGTCCGCCTCACTACCACGCGGACGCCCGAGCGGACAAAACTAAAACAGAAGCGCCGCGTTTGTTTTTCTGTTCTTCCCGACTTCAAATTGCTCCAGCAGCTAGACGACGTTTCAAAAAAAAAATTCCTGCTTCAGCTCGACCCGAACAGAAAAACAAGCTCGCGACTCCAGTCCAGCTTATAAATTTCTCCATCTCCGTACCACTTATATTATTATTGTGTTTGTTTATAATCATTTTATTTTCTAATCTGTTTCAGTAGTTTTGTTTTATATAAAAAACAGAAAAAAAAATCTGTACACGGCAAATGGAAGAAGCGTTTGAATCTTGGCAGGATTTATACTGCTCCGTATGTGGGGGAGCACATGATTATGAGGATTGTCTCATATTTCAAGAGCAACTCTGGTTAGAAGATCAACCAGACTACCTGGAGAGAATCGCTCAGCAACAGCAGCAACCAAAGAGCGAAACAGTTCAAGAGGTAGAACACCCCACTACAGACGAGCCATTCATAGAGACCCCTCCCTCTAAAATCAATTACCGCTATTTTCCATCCTTCTCTATAATATACCCAGACAATGAGGATATTTACATCCTCGAAAATGAAGAGAAGGAATTGCCATCATCTCCCGCCAAGATATCCAAACAAAACGCCACTATCACCTTCAAAGAATTAACTTTCTCTGAAGATGATTTTGATCAGCGTTCTTTCTGTGAGCCTCACCTACAAGAGGAGGATGTTTACATCCTCCAATTTGAGGAAGAAAAATCAGCACCACCGGGTCTTCTGATAGAACTACGTTCCCGGCAGTACCTCCTCAAACATCAGATTTTGTGGAGTATTAATTTTCTTATTTTATATGCCGAGGTAACATTTTGTTTTGATCCAGGATAACAAGGCGGGCGTCTAGCCAAAGACGTTAAAGAAGGGCAGCTTCCCGGGAGGCAACCCGGATGTACTTTTATTTATTTAGCTTTTATACTCTTTTAATTTTCAGGTTCTCTTAAAATTTTATTTTTGCTAACTTTTAACCCCGTTTTTAGTATGGTTGCTTCTAGTGTCTTATGCAGGTGCACCTCCATGTGGACACCGCAACCAAGCTACGCTACTTGAGGCTGAAACTCAAGTGTGGGGGAACTCCTATAAACGCAAGCAAAAATAATATCAGGGGAGTACCAGTTTCTTTAATTTTGCTTTTATTTAAATAAAAACTGCAGAGGAGCGTTTTTGTGCTTAAATGAATATTTGTGACCTTTGTGTTATCTCTATTTTATCTACTTACCGAAAAGGCCTTCTGAAACATTCCCTTGTTTTTCTGGTGAACAATGAGGACATTGTTCAATTTAAGTGTGGGGGAGTGTACCCTTTCGGTGACATTTTGTGCTTAAATGTTTAATCTCTCTCCTTATCATGAGTTTGTCCAATTCAATATTATGTACCCTTTATATGTAGGTTGTTCTCTTTAAGAATAAATACTATTATGAATTGTAGGATAAATGGTACAAAATTTTAAAATTTTGATTACTTTTGAGGAGCATTTTATATGCGGTGTGACCAAATAATCTGCAAATGGTTGGATTTTATTGCTCAGGGTTTCTTTCTGTCTTCTCTCTTGGGATTGCTAAGGGGTACTTCTCTGTTAAAAAAAAGAATACAAAATAATAATAAAGGACTTTCGAGACACCATTGGTAACCAACAAAAGAGAGTTGAGTGTTCTTAAATACAAAGGCGTGATGCCTACATTTTCTCGTCCCTTATGCAAAAGTGAAACGAATGCATAAATCTATTTTTCCTTTTGTTTTCTCCTCAATGCCCATTCTTGAGAGAAGTTGGCCATAGTAAAAGTTCTCAGAGTCACCTAAAAGAAACATTGAAGTACCTTAGATCATACCCCGAAACTCTATATTTTATTTTTGCCCTGAGCACACCTATGCCACCAGCAGTTAATTTTTCACACTCCTCAATAAGTTTAAAGATCATGTTTATCCTACCCTTCATAATAATATTTGTTAGTATTGAGCATTCCCTACTTACTTGGGTACGTGGTTTTGCTTGAGGACAAGCAAAAAGATAAGTGTGGGGGTGTGATAAGTGTCCAAATGAGCATGTTCTATAGGTGTATTTCATATATAATATTAGCACTTTTCTTGCTCATTTCTCCACTTCGTTTAGTTTTCCTCTAGTTTATGTTTTATTGTTTATCTCATAAATTTATTGGTTTAACATGAGGAAAACCAAGCTGGGAGTAAAGTAGACGAATAGACGAACGCATAGACGCAAACGGCTCAGAAAACGGAGTCCAAACGAAGAATCCAGAGCCGGTAGAAGAGAGTCACGCGAGAAGCACACAACAGAGGTGTGTCCGCCCCTGCAACCGCCTAAAGGCAGGCGGACACCACCTAAGGCAACCGCCTAATAACCAGGCGGACGCTGGGCGGACACAGGAACGGAGAAGGGACAGAGACGTCCGCATAAAAACTAGGCGGACGCGAGTGAGGTTGCTGAGCGGACGCGAGAGAGAACAACAGAGACGTCCGCGCGGTACTTAAGCGGACGCAGAGGCGGACGCGACTAATATCAGTCGCGCAACCGTTTTCTTCTTCGCCCGTCGTCGTCTGCAACTTGCCTCCACCGACTGTCTGTAACTCGTCCACTGCCATATCTATCTACTCCGCACCGCCTACCTTATTTTCCTCACGCGTGAGCTTTGTCCCCTGTGCAATAAATGAGCAATCAATGAGCTCAATCATTTCCTCAACTTGCTCACGCGTCTGTCTATCTCCTCTGCTGCTTCTTCGCTTCCTCTATATAAACCCACGAGCTTCACCCAAAAATTCCATCATCCATCAATCCATCCACGACCACTTCACCACACCTCACGCCATCTCATTTCTCTTCTCCCGCATTCTCCATTTTATTTATTTTTACATTCCACAAATCCACCTCTAGCCCAACGTATACAAATAGCAGAGCGAGCCGGAGTGATTACGGATGATTTCTATTACTCTTGTCTCTGTTTATCTATTTAATATGTTAGGCTAGTTTACGTACGCTCTGGGAATGGTTATTACGTGTTTGTATTAATTATGCATTATTTTTACTGGTTTTATTTATATACAGTTTGTTACGATTAAAGCTTATCTCTCGCCTTTTTAATAATGTCATGAGTTTATTAATTGCCTGCTAAGTCTATTTTGATCAGACCGGGATAAATAGATAGGTTAATTAAGTCGTAAATCTGGAGAAAGCTTATTATGATTTAATGAGTTAGTATTTTCAGATGCAAATGTAACCTCAAATACTCCTCTGCCGTTTGCAGGCTTTTGCTTGAGTTTTCATCGGACCTTGCATTACAGGTGACCGAGTTCTTATGAGGCTATGACTTAGTCCTTAAGAAAATAACAGGAACCTTGCCAAATTATTAAACCAGTAGAATAGCTTAATTATGCAGATTATAATAACCTGACCCAGAGTTCCATTTAATTTATCTGTCATCTTAGTTTATTTTATGTTTTCTTTTTTATTTATATTACAAGTCAATTAATCCCCCCTCCTGTGACACGCTTAGGTACTATAATATATATATTAGTCCCATGGTTCGATATCCGGTTGCTTACATTTCACTATACTACTGCGACCGGGATTTATTTGCAGCCCGACGTTTATTTTGAGTTTTAATTTCTTTTCTTTTAATTTTACACCATTTTAACCACTCACTTTACAACGTCTGCAATGAGATAGGACCTCGTTAACGTTTCCTTCACCACCATTTACATCCTCACTATGGTTTGAAGCACCATCTCCATTTTGTCCTTTATTCTTTTCTTCCTTCTTCTTTGCCACCACCATACCAAACCGACCACCACCACCGTGGCTCTTCTTGCACTACATGAGCCACCTTGGCCGTCTTCTTTCTTCAACTGCTCAGCTTTAGGTGGTTTATCAGGCTGCTTCTTCTTTCCACTGTCCTGTTCGTTTTCTTCTTCTTCAATTGGCTTCTTATTATTGTCAGCCTGTTTTTGATGATCACCACCTGAAGATTTCTTATTATTCATCTTCTTGCTTTTTGTATGATCATCATCACCAGCTTCCTCGTCCATTTTAGCTTTTGGTGACTCCTGCTGTGGTTTCTTCTTCTTAATCTGATCATCACCTTTTTTCAAGCTTTCTGCAGCAGGAGCTTTCTCTTGCTTCATCTTATTTGCTGATTTCTCTAAACATAGCTCCGCCTGTTTGCCTGATTTGTGAAGCCTCTTGATCAGTGTATCAGCTTCCACGTTTCCAGTCACAGTTACCCTTTGATCAGACTCGATAGTCGTCTTATAAACCCCTGATATATAATTTTTAAGGTACCAAATTAACATACCGCTCACTTAAGTTTCAATTAATAGGTACGTGGCAGTACGTATTAATGAACTACCAGTTCGTTCTATCAGCAAGCAACGAACAATACTTCACCAACTTAAATAGCTGTAACCTCATTCTCTCTTTTTTCTATAGGATGAAAATGCACATACCATCGATGCTTTGGAGGATCTTCTTGCATCCTTCACAATGGAGGGGGACTCTCAAGTGCCAAGTCTGAGAGTGATAAAAGAAAAAAAAACATAACACGATATTAACAAAAAAGGAAGATAGAGCCTTACTCTTACAAAAAAATAAACAACTTACACAGATATACTCACCTTGAAGTTGAGTGGCTCTTAACTGTGTTTCATCTTCATAAGCTAAATCATCACTCGCATAGGTCATTTTTCTCATCCTAGGCTTCACAACATAAAAGCAAACCACAAAAGACCAAAATACTAATTGCCAATGTTACCTACATTTCTGTTTTTGTGAACTTCAATCATGTTTACAAACTGAAGAAGATAGTGGTATTCAAACTTTAATCACTTCTGTTTTTGTTGCATTCACAAAACCTGTTACAAAAAGTTCAAACTTTCAGATATATGCTCAAAGTTACCTACCTTTCTGGCATCATATCTCTGCACATTTTAGCTGCTACATGGCATCTCTTGCATCACTTTCAAAAACAAGTATGTTTTGGTTGCTATAAAAGGGGGATGACCGGTTAGCAGAAGGTAAGGATAAGGTGCTATACCTTGTGGAAAATGGAAAAGCTTCTGGTTGTGAACATGAAGTACATGTCCTGATCATCAGTTGACTTCTCACCTTTGTAAGTGAACATGAATTACATGACGTACATCTGTACGTTCCTCATTTTGTAATTAACCATTTTGAATGTCTGAATTTTTATGGTCTTTGACCTGTTTTTCCCTATGCTGTACTAATTTCAGATTGGAAAGAGTGATCCTTCATTTCCTATACAAAAGAAAAGAGCCACCAAAGAATATTTGCGTAGGAAAGCTCATATGCGACCGAGGACGAATACTTTCGGGGCAGTATGATGGTCTTTCAGATTGGAAAGGTGCTGGTGAGCTATTCTGCGTGACTACTTTGGTATGTCTTATGAAACCACATTATTCTCTTGAATTTTTGGAGGTGTAATTCATGTAGAAGTTTGTGTTGGATGTGTGAAAGAGTATAAATATTTGGACCAATTTATTTGCTAAGATCATATATACTTTGAATTTTTGGACGTTTAATTCATGTAGAAGTTTGTGTTGGATGTGTGAAAGAGTATAAATATTTAAACCAATTTATTTGCTGAGATCATATATTTTCATTGCTGTCTCTTGAGATAGCATAAAAAGTACCTTTCTGCTGGGTTAATGCTTAAGCTTGTATCTTTTGTTAGGTTATGGTTTGTTGGATTTGTTAGGTTATGCGACCGAGGACGAATGCTTTCGGGGAAGTATGATGGTTTTTTCTATAATTATACAGATTTAACTTTTTGTGTTGGAAGCTCTGTTTTTCAGTGTTGTAGGAAATTTTCTGATATATTTGTGTTTTCTTTTTTGCAGTGTCCACTTTTGTGCAAAGAATTTGTGATAGATGCTTGGCAAATCTATTATGCTCTATCCAAGGGTGCAGATGCGATTCTACTGATTGCCGGTGTCTTGCCTGATTCAATTATCATTTACATGACTGAGATTTGCAAAAGGCTGGGAATGTCAGCTCTTGTTGAGGTATTTTTTTTCCTGCTATGTTCTGATATTTGTTTCTGTTCATTGTTGAGAGCTCTTGGAATCTGTTATTTGGTTATGTACATTGCTTTCATGTAGTAGACTTTAGTAGCTGCTACACAACTGTGTAGTGGCTGGTTGTGAGTGAAAAAAATGATTTTATGGCTTTCTTATTGAGCAATTGTGTTTCTCGTCGTATGAATTATTTGGCTGCAAGTTGTAGTAGTTGAAATGTCTACTAATTTGCTGGTGTAGGTGGGGCATAAATTGATAATTCTTTTCTTTGTGTTTTCATGTACCTTTGCAGTGTCCACTTTTGTGCAAAGAATTTGTGATAGATGCTTGGCAAATCTATTATGCTCGATCCAAGGGTGCAGATGCGATTCTACTGATTGCCGGTGTCTTGCCTGATTCATTTATCATTTACATGACTAAGATCTGCAAAAAGCTGGGAATGACAGCTCTTGTTGAGTTATTTTTTTTCCTGCTATGTTCTGATATTTGTTTCTGTTCATTGTTGAGAGCTCTTGGAATCTTTTATTTGGTTATGTACATTGCTTTCATGTAGTAGACTTTAGTAGCTGCTACATAACTGTGTAGTGGCTGGTTGTGAGTGAAAAAAATGATTTTATGGCTTTCTTATTGAACAATTGTGTTTCTCGTCGTATGAATTATTTGGTTGCAAGTTGTAGTAGTTGAAATGTCTACTAATTTGCTGGTGTAGGTGGGGCATAAATTGATAATTCTTTTCTTTGTGTTTTCATGTACCTTTGCAGTGTCCACTTTTGTGCAAAGAATTTGTATGGCTGTTTTCACTAATATATTTTGCATGGCTGTTTTTATATGGGGCAGGATAGAGACAGGAAATTAAGGATATTTGCTGGTGGTGAGCACCGTTTGGAGATCGACCTGTTGAGAATTATATTATGTCTCCTGGACAAGTAAGGGAATTGAGGCCCCGAGCAAGAAGAGAATTGTTTCGAGCTCAGAAGAGAGGAGCAACAATAGCAAAAGAAGCAAGGTGTTACTGCTGCTGTAAAGTAAAAATCACCCACAACTAGCTTAATTTAATCCACCTCATCTTGCAGGTCAGACCTCTCTCCCTCTTTCAATTTTTTCCTTATAAATATTATATATCTTCTTGCCGAATGCATTGCTGAATTTCAATTAACAGCAGTCGTTGTTTGAATGGGATAGCCTAGAGATTCTGTTTAAACAGCGCAGTTGACCCAACTTTTTTCTTCAATACTTCTACTGA
The DNA here is from genome assembly GCA_023374045.1 of Limonium bicolor. NCBI lineage: Eukaryota > Viridiplantae > Streptophyta > Magnoliopsida > Caryophyllales > Plumbaginaceae > Limonium > Limonium bicolor. The sequence continues at coordinate 121,965,244 of CM041782.1, read as the reverse complement.
GTTGGCGTGAGTGGTGTGCTTATGCTTCTCATCTGAAATATATTGTGATTCTTCAAAATCCCTGCTTGTGAATTTATCCATCCAGTTTTCCGGATTCAGAACATTGCTCATATTGGAAAATTTTGTGGATTTGTCCTGTAAAAGTGCCATTGTACTTCTTTTCCCTTTCTGTGATGTTTTCTCTGTCTTGTTGGGAATGAAGATGGAATCTGACCTTAAACATATCTAGCTAGTTTGATCTACAGGAATAGGAGAGCGACTTTACTTCTTTTCCCTTTCTGTGATGTTTTTTTTTGGGAATGAAGATGGAATTTAAGCTTAAACATATGTAGCTAGTTTTGATCTACAGGAATAGGTGTTTTCGATTGATATAGTTTGCCGGAATTCTTTTCGAAGCTGCTCTCTTTCTATGGTGCAACCTTCAGCAGTATATTCCTTTACTTTTGAATATCTTCATCTGTCGGCGAGCCTCTTTTCTACTTCAGAAGCATATTGTAAAGAGAACAATATAAGTTCTTTGTTTGAGGTGGGCGTTTGATTTAGGCAATTAAGAGATTGATTAGTGAGTGATATGTTTTTTGGTAGTTCTTAGCTGTTGCATGGTCAATGATTGCAGTGCCAATAAACTCTCTCATTGCTAATGTTTTGTGGGTGATCTATGTGATAAGTGTCCAAATAAGCATGTTTTATAGGTGTATTTCATATATTATATTAACACTTTTCTTGCTCATTTCTCCACTTCGGTTAGTTTTCCTCTAGTTTATGTTTTATTGTTATCTCACAAATTTATTGTTTAAACATGAGGAAAACCAAGCTGGGAGTAAAGTAGACGAAGAGACGAACGCATAGACGCAAACGGCTCAGGAAACGGAGTCCAAACGAAGAATCTAGAGCCGGTCAAAGTTTGTAGAAGAAAATAGGTCAAAGACCATTGTGTCCGCGTCTAGCTGGGCGGACGTGAGTGCGGACAGGACCTTGTGTCCGCGTCTAGCTAGGCGGACGCCAAAGCGGACAGACCAAGGCAACCGCCTGAAATGAGGCGGACACACACACGCGGACAGACAGAGACGTCCGCATGGTTTCAGGCGGACATGGAAGCGGACAGCAAGCGGACGTGACTAAAAATCAACGCGCGCCAGTTTTCTTCTTCGCCCGTCGACTTGCTTCTGCAACTTATCCATCTACTCCGCACCGCCTACCTTAATTCTCTCACACGTCTTCAGCTCTGTCCCCTGCAATTAATGAGCAATCAATGCTCTTCCACTACAGATCTGTCTCTTCCCTTCTATAAACACACTGCACCTTCAACCAAATACACACGTTCCACCCCCAAACTCAACACTCCAAATCTCTCATTCCATTTACAGAAATCTTACGTACGCTCTCCACTATTCTTTATTTTCATTCCTCCATTCACCATCCACACCTCTCGTATTATTATTATTATTACGTCCAACCTCAGACTGTCATATTACCAGTTAATATGTCAGGCTAAGGAGGATTTACTCCGGTCGAAGGTTTAATTATGGTTTGTTTAGTTGTGTAATCTATATTTCTACCGGCTAAAATAAATTTAGTTTGTTACGATTAAAGTTTTGTTTCTCTCCCTTTTTAATAAATTTTATCGATTTATTAAAAAGCCTTACTAAATCTGTTTTTAATCTGATCGGTGACGAACATACAGGTTAATTAAGCCGTAAAACTGTAGGAACTTATTTTCATCGTTTAAGTTAATACAAGTTGCAAGAATAAAATTCCTCACACTCCTCTGCCGTTTATACGCATTTTGCTTGAGTTTTCATCGGACCTTGCATTTTCAGGTAAACGAGTTCTTATGAGTTTTCATCGGACCTTAAGATAATAACAGGAATCTTGCCAAATTATTTTACTAAACCTGTAGAGTTAGCACAATTAATCAGATCATATTAACCTGAACCCGGAGTCCCGTTTAATTCAACTTCAGTTCACTAAATTTAATCTGTTATTTACTTTTCAGAAACAAGTCGATTAACTCCCCCCTTTAGTGACAGCTTAGGTACTACTTATTTCACGATAAGTCCCACGGTTCGATATCCGGTCGCTTACACTTTTCTATACTACCACGACCAGGATTTGTTTGCAGCCCGACGTTTGATTTGAGTTTTAATTTCTTCACTTTTATTTTAATTACACCAGTTCTAACCACTCACGATTACCCTCTGCACTATGCTGCTAGGAAATATGCTAAACATAATTGTGAGCTAGCTTGGTGGAGTTTGATTGAAGACAACAAGGCTTTTGTTAAAGCCTATCAGAAAAACTCAAGCTCCAGGACCAATCCCCCTCATGTTCAGCTCTCGTGGATGCCTCCCCCTAGAGGATTCTAAAATCAGTACCTGTGTGATCAAGAGACAAAATGGTGATTTTGTGATAGCAGGTATAATCATGGACCTACATGATCTCCCTAGCCTGGTTTTCAACAGAAAATTAGTAAGCATCATGAAGGTGCAGCTGGCCAACATCATGACTATTCAATTTGTAATGAAACTTGCCATGTCGGTGGTTAGCCTTTGCATATATTTTGATGCTGTTCAAGATCATCTCAGGAAAATCATCACTAATGGAATCTCGTGAAGTACTATGTATGCTCTGGAGGAGTGTAATAGGATTAAGCTTGTTGTACCCAGTTTACAAAGTGTGTTTTGTAACAACAAAACTCAGTATGATAACTATCCTATTTAGCTGGGTTGTGAGCTGGAAAATGAGCTTTTTGATAGCACTTTATCAATAAAAAACAATATATGTTTTGAGGATTTGCTTGCTGGGTTGGAGGATACAAAGGTGGATTGCAAGCGCTGTAATATTCTCTTTTTTTTTAAAAAAGGTAAATATTACCACGGAATACCCACGGAAAAGACCGATGGTAAATTGTTCCGTAGCTAATCCGTGGGTAAACTACAAACGAAAACCAAAGATCTTTCCGTGGGTAATCCGAAGGCGAAAATTTTGTTGGTATTTTCCCGTTGGTATTCCGTGGGTATCCACGTGGCATACGAACTTGAAACCCGTAGGTATTTACCCACGGTAAATGTCCGTGGGTATATTTCCCGTAGTTATTCCGTGGGTATCCACGTGGCATACGAATATCATATCCGTTGGAATTTCGAGGGTATTCTGTGGGTATTTCCCCACGGACATTTCCGTAGGTATTTAGCAACAAAAGAAGTCGTAGGTATGTTGTAGGTAATTACCTACGGAAATTTTAAATGGTAGGTAATTAGTTTACCCACGAGGGGTTTACCCACATAAAGGTTCCGTAGGCATTCCGTGGGTAAATTTGATTACCCACCACTTACCTACGGAAATGTCCGTAGGTAAATCCGTTTTTTCTAGTAGTGCCAGTTTGTTCATGATGGACCTCACAGTATGCTTGATTGCATCAAGAGACTGGGTGTTGCTTCTCACCATGTTCATTAGTGTCCTCACTTGGTTCACTGCACTTGTGGACCTACAAGCTTGAGTGTTGACAATCTCATTGTTGGGATCATTGGGTCTGTTCACAACATCCCACCATTCAAAGAAACCACATGAATTGCACTTGAAAAAAAGTCGGCCAAAGTTCTCATTTATGTATGAAATCAGCAACATGCACTTCAACTGGCAGTCACAGTTGATGTACATTGTGTTTAGTTCGTTGATGCTTCTCCCACTAGAGCAAGACTGCAAAATCACATTCAAACAAAATTTTGGACTTGCGGACAATAGAAAACCAAATGAAAACTAACTTAGCAATTATCAACATGGATTAAGGACGTCTGTTGAGCATTGTGTCAATAGCGGTAGTCTATAACATCAAATAGATGACCTACAACCTAAGCATGTTTACTTGTTGTGCGCTTCAACTAAATTACACTGTCAAAAAATCGATAAAACCACAGTGGGCAACATGGAACATTGTAGGTTTATGAATTAATAATATGGATAATCAAAAGGTCAGACGAAGTTCCTTGAATCAACCCATGATGTATGGAAACTTACAGAACGTGCTGACGGCATATGTGTCTTGGCTTCCCGGTAGTTACCTGGTACGCACATCAACAAACACAAATGCAATAAGGAAATGGAGAACGAAGCTAGCGTTGGGGAACAAAGAAGTTATGGAAAAATGATTCAGCAACTGGACTCGTAAACACACGTACCTCGCGCCAATGGTGTGAAACAACTGGTGCAAACCCTAGCAGGAACCACGAAGAAGAAAGAGGAATACAGAGAGGAGAAAGGCGAGAAACTGCTGCAAATGTAGAAGGGAAGAGTTTATTAGGGTGTCGGATTCGGGGTAATTTTGTAAAGAATACAAAAAGCAGAGTAGAAAATTAAAGCTTGGAAACGAACACCTCTTCCGTACATACAAAAATAAGCTAGGGAAATAAATCTGCCCACTTTCTTTATTAAGCTAGCTTCATAAATGAGAAGCCCACTTTCGAACGGGGCCTACAGATCATAATAGTTTGAGGAGTAAATTACTCGAAACCCCCTTGAGGATTGGGTATAATACAGTTAACCCCTTGTGTTTATCATAATTATTGGTAACCACCCTGAGGTTACAGTATCTTTGACTATGAGCCCCTGAACTATAACTCTTTTATCAAAACGTTAACCACGTGTTGACCCATCAACTTAATCACATTATTAATGACATGCTGGAGAAAAAACACTGTTTAATCAGCATTCTTATTATCCGAAAAACATCAACCCTACCTCGAAAATGCATCTGAATTGGGATGAGGGAGAGTTAAACGATGTTAATTAAGCAGTTTTGTTATCTAGACTGGCATTAATAATGTGATTAAGCTGATGGATCAGCATGTAGTTAATGTTTTGATAACAAAGTTATAGTTCGAGGGTTCATAGTCAGAGATACCGTAACCTCAAGGTGGTTACCAATAATTATGATAAACACAAAGGGGGTTAACTGTATTATACCCAATCCTGAAGGGGGTTCCGAGTAATTTACTCTAGTTTGAGAAAAGAATCTGAGGCTCGATCGTCCCTATTATGAATAATGTCCGTATTGGTGGTGAACTGCCGTTGATTGGGCTTTGCGACGGCTGTTCGCTGCATCATGGGAGTGGTAGCTTCTGATAGACCTCTTTTTGTTATCTTGTTAGAACTAAGTTAGATTTTTTTTAGATGCGGTTGGTGGCATCTAGGTTACGGGGATATAACTGGGCGTGTGGGGATAGCGAGTGTAGGAAAGGTGGGATGGCCATGTTTTGGCAAGATTATTTTGATGTATCTATGTTACGATTTTCTGCGCACCATGTTGATGTTTTGATTTGTAACTATGGGGTAATGCAATGGAGACTCACGGGAGTCTATGGTTGGTCAAATGTAATAGAAAATGGAAAACTTGGAAGTTGTTACGTTATTTGCGTGCGCAATGGCAGGGGCCATGGCTCCTTGGTGGCGATTTTAATGAATTGTTGAATCTGGCTGAGCACCGTGGACGTGGTTTCCGTGCTCAATCAGTGATGGCTGCTTTTCGTTCTTGTCTCTCAGATTGCTCTCTGACTGACTTGGGCTTTCGTGGCACTTGTTTCACCTACACCAATCGTGCAGGACACCCATATAATGTCAAGTGTAGATTGGATCGCTTTGTTGCCAATGACTCTTGGTTGGCTATTTACCCAAATGCGCAGAATTACCACCTTCGTTGGGGGCGATCGGACCATAAGCCGATTAAGCTATTGCTGCAGCCTACTACCCGACATGGCCCGAAGCCTTTCCGTTTTGAAAATTGTTGGGCACAATATGATCAATGCCGTAATATGGTGCAATCTATTTGGGTTCAATCACCTGCAAATTATGCAAGTAAGGTCAGAGACTGTGGACATGCACTCAGAGCATGGGGGCAAAGAAAATTTGGGTGGAAAAGCAAGCACTTCGATGTGCCCAGCAAGAACTTGATCATATTGCCCATTAACCACCTACTTTGCGAAATTTGACCAAGTGGAAGTCGTGTTCTTTTGCAGTTGATTCTTTATTGTTGCGTGAGGAAGTAAGACGTCAACAACGCTCTCGCCAATCTTAGTTGCGGGCTGGGGATAGGAATAATAGGATGTTTTACAATCGTTTTCGGGCTCGATCACGATGAAATGCAATTTTCACGCTATCTTCAACCTCTCTTCCTACTGCTACCACTTGGCCTGGTGTGGAATTTGTGGCAAGGGATTATTTTCAATCCTTTTTCATCACTACAAATCCCGATCCTGATTTGCATATGTTGGCATGTGAGGAAGATCGTGTCCCGCTTGATATGCGGGCCTCAATAGGCCAGCTTTTTACCCGTGACGAAGTGGTGGCTGCTTACAAACAATTGAACCCTTCAAAGGCTCCGGGCCCGGATGGCATAAATGAGGTCTTTCTCCGTACTTACTGGCCCATCATTAGTGAAGATTTTATTTCAGTAGCTTTGGACTTTCTGAATTCAGACATTGTGCTCGCCTCTGTCAACCATACCCACATTGCTCTTATCCCTAAAAAGCAAGGAGCCTCTTCTATCTTGGATTATCGGCCAATTTCCTTATGTAACACGCTGTATCGTGTCATTTCTAAGGTATTAGTCAATCGGGTCCAGTCAGTCATGCCATTCGTAATATCAGAAAATCAGGGTGCTTTGTCAAAGATCGTCTAATCATTGATCAGGTTCTTATTACTCATGAGATTCTGCATCTTATGCGTACCTCTAAGGTGAAGGTTCGTGGTTTCTTTGCTTATAAAGTTGATATGTCTAAAGCATTTGATAGGGTTGAATGGTCTTTTGTATTGGAGGTTCTGTGTCATATGGGTTTCCACCCTTTTTGGATCAAAGCAGTAAGAAAGTGTCTTACTTCAACCTCGATGGCAGTCCTCATTAATGGTCATCCGGGAACCACCTTTAATCCTCTTCGGGGCTTACATCAGGGTGACCCACTGTCGCCACTTCTTTTTATTTATTGCATGGAAGTTCTGACGTCAGCTTTACAGCTTGCTTCACACGTTAATCAATATGATGGATTCACTTTCAGTGGTCTTCCTTCGCCTATTACCAATCTTCTTTTTGCTGATGATTGCATCCTTTTTGAAAGGCTACGGTCTCAAATGCCCAAGCATTGGCTAATATTCTGGAGGATTTCAAGCAAGCTTCTGGTCAGTGCATTAATATTGACAAGTCAGCAATTATGTTCTCCAACCATTTACCTGTCCCACTATGTCATGCAGTTGCATCTACTCTAGGGGGCCGTGTTGTGACTGATCTGGGTATGTATTTGGGCTTTCCTGTTAAGATGGGCCGTAATCAAAATGCCATTTTTGCATACATAAAAGATGCGAAGCGGATACATCAATGGTCCCACCAGATTTCCCAGGCAGGGCGTTTAAGCCTGATCAAGTCTATTTTGCAAGCTATTCCCACGTATGTTATGTCTATTATTGCCTTACCCCAAGCCTTGTTGAAAGCAATTAAGAGCATGATTTCAAAGTTCTGGTGGAGTGGGTCTTCTGCCAAATCATCTATTCATTAGACAAGCTGGAAAACAATGTGCCTTCCTTTGTCAAGGTTTTCGGGATCTACACAGTTTTAATAGGGCTCTTTTAGGGAAGCAGCTATGGCGTATTCTAAAGAATCCTAACTCTCTACTTTCCTGCTTTTACACGGCTCATTATCTTCATCAAGCTCCTCACATGCAAGCCCAGCCTTTGTCTAACTCAAGCCCAATTTGGATAGCTCTCTTGGGTGTGCGAAACCTGATTGATTTGGGAGGCCGTAGGCATATTAGCGATGGTCACCCCACATATGTCCATGATCGATGGCTCCTTTCGAAGGAGGGAGGCATGCCTTGTCTTTGGTCCATTCCACCGTCACTCCAGCATGCAAAGGTGTTTGACTTAATGTTATCCCTTACAGCTTGGAATCTTCCACTCTTGCAGGTCAATTTTCATCCGGAGGATGTGCAACATATTTTGAATCTTCCACTCCCCAATGTTAGTTCCAGTTCCGACTCATGGGTTTGGAGCCTCACCAAAACTGGCCACTACACAGTCAAAACAGCTTATCATATTGATGTTGGTTTCAAGCATTCCATGCAACCCAGTACATCAGCAGTAACAGCTACGCCACAAGGATTAGCAGGTAAGCGGTTATGGAAGACGGATATGCCGCCTCGAGTTCGTTTGTTTGCTTGGAAGGTTTTGCATGGTGTTATTCCTTGCATGGAGGTGTTAGCGCACAGAATGCACTGCTCAGCCTTGACCTTTTGCCCAGTTTGTGGAGGCGATGAATCTTTTCCCCATGTTTTTTTCAACTGCCCCTCTGTTAAACAATATTGGGACCGTCTTGCAGTGCCTCTCCCGCCACATCTTCATACTAATGCCGAATTTGTTGATTGGTACATGCAATCATGCACAACCACGTTGCTAACAGGAAATTTGTAGGAATAAACTATACACAAAATGAATAAAATAATAAACTAATCCTACAACTCTACTACGAGTAGCAAATAAAACCCGGTCGAAGTATAGTGTAAATATATTACGACCGAGAGTATCGAACCCAAGGGACTTATAGAAAACTAGTCCTAATCCGGTAATAACCTATTCTATAATAAAGGGGGGAATGTGAAATACTTTCTAACCCTAATTAAAACTAACTAAACTAAGTGGTATTTACAAGGAAATTATTCTTGATTCAGGGCTTAAAACCATCTAAGTATCAATATGAACTCGAAACATAAATACAAGCCTTCGAATTAACCAACAATTGAATGCGCCGGGTGTCCTGCCGGACACCAGATGCACGGCATATTCAAAGACGTTGAATATGCCGGACAAAGGCCACCCGACAGTTCATCCGGCATAGTCAATTTGCATAAATTTATTCCAGTTTCCGAGAAGAAAACAGAAGACTCACTACCTCTTAACAATTCGAGCATATGTCATGACATGAAATGAACAAAGTAATGGGAAAGATGGGTTAATTCTCACTCTTACTACTAACTCTTAATTCACAAGAAGGGAGTAGGAAGATCATTAAGAGAGTCTAACCTATTATACTTTTGGATATATCCTCCTCAAGTAAAATTAGCATGAAGAGAATAAGAGATCAACCAATTCTCTTACAATAAGAACCTTACTCTTAATAAACTTGACAATTATATTAAGAAGACCATATTGTTTTACAAAGAGAGTTTCATTCCCTAACCAAAGAACTAACAAGGAATTCCTACTCCATTATCCACACAGATCAAGAGAGAGAATACACAGGAGATAAGAAAATTGGATGTAGCCTTAACCCGCCATGGATTTCTTCCCTTCGCGTGGAAAGTTGCATAGAACTTCCTTGGACACCAACACCTTGGAATGAGGCAGAAATTGAGTAATGAATGGAGTGTAATATGATGTTGAAGTGTGTCAAAGTGCAGCCCTTCTCGGCCTATTTATAGGCATCATATATTCCTGGTGCCGGGTAGCTTGCCGATCCCGTTTATTCGGCACCACGTGTTAAACGCAGGTAACCGTTAATGGTCATAACTGTCTGGCGAAGAGATGCATGTGCCGGGTAGGATATACCCGGCGCCATGCCCGGCATTGGTAATTATCACGTGGAAAATATGTGCTGTCGAATGACCAACCGAGGCGACTGTACACCCATGCCGGATGGGAAGTACCCGGCATCCGGCCCAGAAAAGCTTCTTTCCCATTCCGTATTTATGCCGTGCAGACTCAACCCGGCCTTATGTCCGGCAGTTTGGTCAGAAATGTTCCCTTGCATGGAAAAACATATAAAAACATTAATCTGAACAAATAGTAGACTTAATACATAATACAACATAAAAATTAATTATTCTAACCTTAATTTGGCTAATAATCTTATAATTATATATACTAAAACATGTTAAGTCTGAGGCTTATCAAGGCCCTACACTTATCTTTTGCTAGTCCTCGAGCAAAACTAGATTAGAAAGGAATAAATACTTATGCACAAAACAGATAAACTTTAGAATGACAATTAGATAAATATTCCTAACCATATGACTCTAATTCATAAGTATCACTTAATCATCCTTATTCCATCAGAAACATACTAATGGGTATAAAATAAACAATTTCAAAACCGATCAAAAATTTTCGGGCTATTTTGCATAAGAGATTTTGTAATCTTTCCTTTTTCTGGTTTCCATCATTCAGCTCTATTTTTCAAGAGTTTCTGAATGTGGCCAAGACACTCATCGATGGTTTTTATGTGTTCAGCCCGATTTTGCAAGGGTTTCTGAATCAACCATGATTTTTTTTTTGCATTGAAGAACAGGGAATTTAGGAGAAAAATAAAAGGAAAAACTCTCGTTTGTTTCTTTTATTTTGAGGCAATTTTTTTTTTGTATTTTATTTTATTTTATTAAATTAATACCTCAAGGAATATAATGCTTTTCCTTTGGAAAAAGATTTTTTTCTCTTTTTTTCTTCCTCTTTCTTTTTTCACAAAACCCTTTTTAAGATTTTCACCCAAAAGAATTCTCACCATTTTGAAAAAGAAAAGAAAATATTACCCAGAAGTAAATAAGAGATAGAAATAGGAGTAAGGTCATATACTCATGTTAATAAAGAGAATCAAGAAGTTAAAAATAAGAATCTACAAGTCATTAGAAAGGTTACCTCTTGAGAGAACAAGCTTTCATCCTTTTCTACTCTTACTTTGCCAACAACATGCAAAAGTCTTAGTAGAACATTGATAAAATCTCAACTTATAACATATTATTTAGATACTAAGTAGTTTTAGCAAAAATAATAATTTTTTTTAAGGGGGACCCCTGCCCTACACTTGGCAGGAACACTGTCCCCAGTGTTTCAAAAAGAATAAAAAATAAAAAATTAAAAGAATTAAAGAATGTTGTAAAAATAAAATAAACAAATGAATGATATAAAAAGAAAAAAAATACTCCCTCGTTGGAAGAATGAGGGCATAAATGCCCTCCGCTTGTGGTGAGCCGAGGAATCAAAATTGTCACAGCATGAGCCAACTAAAATAAAGGCAACTGTAACCAAAAACTCACAGAAGTACACAACTTCCATAATATATAAGAGAGAGTTAAATGAGTCCATTAGTCATACAAGAATAATAAAAGCAAATAAAACTAAAAAAAAAGCAAAAAGGAAAAAGGAAATGGAAAGAAAATAAAATAAAATAAACAGAGAAAGAGAGAAAGACTAATGAACTGCTGCCTGCGTGGAGGAGGATGGTGGTGGAGAGTCTGAAGAAGAATCAGGGGAATCGTCTGGAACATCAGAAAGGCTAGACGAGCTAGGGGTAGGATGCCCCTTCTTCTTCGCCTCTCGACGCGCCTTCCTCTTCTCCTTGTCCCGACGTAGAAGACTCTTAACCAAAGCAGCTATGGAACAAGATACCCTCTGCTTCATCTCCTTCCTCGCCTTCTTTCTGTCGGTCGCCATTGACTTGTTCATCTCATCTACAGCCAACATGAGACGATCATCAACCCGCCTCTCCTGCTCATCCTGGCGCTGAGATATACGCTCCTCAAACGCCTCCTGTCTCTACCCAACCTCAGCCTGCTGCTGCACCACAGAGTCTACTCTGGTAGTCAACTCTGTGCGCATCCCCTCATAACTCTACCGGAAGGAATCAAAATCACCCCACGCGGCCTGCTGAGCGGCCTGGAAGGCCTCCATAGAGTGGCGCTGCTGCTGGAGCTCCTGACGGAAGTGATCGAGCTCTGCAGCCACTCTAGGGTCTGCATCTGAAGTAGAGGTAGGAGGCGGTGCGGTGGAGATCGAAGGTGGTGGAGGCAGTAATAGCTGAGTACCCTCCCCCTGATAACTGGGGTAGTCCTGAGCAGTAGGGGTCCGGGACCTCTGATCTGGGGGAACATAAAGGAACTCCCCTGAGGGTGACTCTCTGAACCACCAGCGTCGAATGAGAGCACGATCAATAGGGGCAGACTCGGGCTGAAAATGTAGGCCTCTAGGAATCTGAGTCTCCCCTGTCGTCTGCATAATATGCTGGTGAATGAGCATGGGGAAGATGGGGCGCTGTCCCTCTCGATGCATGATGGTGCGGACCAACTGCACGAACATCAATCTCTGGACCGGGAACCGTGAGTCAACTGCTCCCTGAGCTGGCCCGAGAAGGTACTGTAGTAAAGCGCAATCCATATCATTCAGCTCGTCATGCTTGCACGGCCGAATGTTATGGCGGATAATCTCCATGGCCACACGCAACTGGAGATCGGTGATGTAGGTCAGGGGGATCACGCTTCGCTCCTTAGTATAAGCTCTGTCCATATAGCGGGTGTGTGATCCAAATCGAGAGCGGATAGCGGCATGAGCATCTGCAAGAGTCTGTCGGTTAAAGGATCGTTGTCGAGGGTCAGAGTCGATGCCCAAGATCTGTGCGATGCTCTCTGGCGTAATGATGATAATACGTGTAGATACAAACGAGCGGATCATAACTCCTGACGTCTGGGGGGCCCCACGGTACTCGGAGTTGGCGTAAAACTCACGCACCCCCGGGGTAAAAATGTCCATGGCCAATGTCTAAGATCCCCAACCAACCATGTCGTTCGAAGAGCTCTGAAATCGCAAATAGTAAGCAGACCTCGGGATGCACTCGCCTCTCCCGTACCCACTTACCTTTCATCTTGGACTGATGAAAGTACTGAGCAGCAGAAGGATTTACGAATCCTTCCTCATCAAAGGTAGGTACATCAGGAATGTGAGGAGGGAGAGGGAGAGGCGTACCAAAATCATCGTGCTCTGGAGTAGAAGAAGTGGATCCAGGGCTACTCTGTATCTCTGGAGATGCCCTCTTCTTCCTCTTGCCAACCCTTATCTTCTTGGCTGGAGGCGGTGCGGCACTGCTGGAGGCTGGCTCCTTGCCTGCCCGTCTGGTAGATAGACGAGGTGGCGCAGGTGCAGGAGGAGCCTCCTCCTCCTCTGTGGTGGCATCAGCGAAGGCTGCCTCAGCCTGCTCAAACAGTTCCTCCTCCTCGGAATCAAAGCATGAAGCGCGTGGAGGGGAAGTGGTGGATTTTCTGCGAGGCATCTTTCTGCTAAAGAGAGGAATACTAGATAATAATTCATCAATGTTAGTTTTACATAAATTAAAACTCGAATATCCTGTAGATGAACATGGTGCGCCCATATGCCTATAAAACAGAAACTTAATCGACTACTTCTCAACAAAATATTTCCATAGGCATTAATTCAGAAGACTAGATTCACAATAGGCAGAGAAGAAGCAATCAGAAAGCGTGCCGTGCGGAATGCCGGATAGAATCCAACAGGCATATTCAAACAAAATTCATGTCGGACGGGATGCCGGACATAACCCATCCGGCACATTCAAAGTCGAAACCAGAACTCCAGAAAAATGCACAGAATCACACACAATCTCCAGAAATCACTTAAGGCAGGTTCGAAAGTCCCTAAATCAGTATACTTAACCTACGAATCTAACAAAACGACACATTGAACTAAACAATAATGAAAATCGAATAGAAATCAGTACGACACGATGAGGGAAACCTGGTTTTGTAATTGTGTGATGGTGCGAGTCTGTGCGGAAGTGATGGAATGCAAAAATTGCCTAAAAATCCTGGTGGTCTCTGCGGTTCGAACTGGGGAATCCGGCGCTGGGCTTAGTTGGCGCTTTTGGTGCTGCTGTGCTCTTTGCGGCGTGTTCCTTCGGTAGGCTAAAAGTGAACTGTAAAAAGTTAACTTTTACCCGATTTTTTTTTTCAGAAACTGCGACATGCCGGGTGACTTGCCGGGTTCTGGGTATCCGACATATAGGATTTTTATAACGCCGGGTATAAATTACCCGGCCATCTGCACGGCATGTCTCCATTGAGTGCTCCTTCCTGAATTCGCTCAGTGCCGGGTTGAGTGCCGACTAATGATGATCCGGCACAAGTGTTTTTAGAAGGCCGGGTTACCGTAACCGGCAATGTTCACGGCACACTCAAATAAACGAGGATTGAATTAATCAAATGAGTAAAGTCAATGAATCACATATGTATAAAACAATTAGAAGAATTAAGAATAAATGAATAAAAGAATGCATTAAGTGAGAATCTAACATTTTACAGAAAAAACAAAAGAAAGAGAGTAAAATCAAACATGCCGGATACGGCGCCGGCTAAGTTGGGTCAGGCATAGAACATCTTCTGCATATGCCGGATTTATAATGCCCGACAGTCAATCCGGCAGATTCAACTAGATTAAAATAATGAACATATTAATTTAAAAAAAAGGAATAAGAAATGAAAGAATAAAGAATAGGGCGATTACCACTTTTAGGACTTGGACTAAATCCAAGTCCCCGGCAACGACGCCAATTTGCTAACAGGAAATTTGTAGGAATTAACTATACACAAAATGAATAAAATAATAAACTAATCCTACAACTCTACTACAGGTAGCAAATAAAACCCGGTCGGAGTATAGTGTAAATATATTACGACCGAGAGTATCGAACCCAAGGGACTTATAGAAAACTAGTCCTAATCCGGTAATAACCTATTCTATAATAAAGGGGGGGAATGTGAAATACTTTCAAACCCTAATTAAAACTAACTAAACTAAGTGGTATTTACAAGGAAAATATTCTTGATTCAGGGCTTAAAACCATCTAAGTATCAAGATGAACTCGAAACATAAATACAAGCCTTCGAATTAACCAACAATTGAATGCGCCGGGTGTCCTGCCGGACACCAGATGCACGGCATATTCAAAGACGTTGAATATGCCGGACAGAGGCCACCCGGCAGTTCATCCGGTATAGTCAATTTGCATAAATTTATTCCAGTTTCCGAGAAGAAAACAGAAGACTCACTACCTCTTAACAATTCGAGCATATGTCATGCCACGAAATGAACAAAGTAATGGGAAAGATGGGTTAATTCTCACTCTTACTACTAACTCTTAATTCACAAGAAGGGAGTAGGAAGATCATTAAGAGAGTCTAACCTATTCTACTTTTGGATATATCCTCCTCAAGTAAAATTAGCATGAAGAGAATTAGAGATCAACCAATTCTCTTACAATAAGAACCTTACTCTTAATAAACTTGACAATTATATTAAGAAGACCATATTGTTTAACAAAGAGAGTTTCATTCCCTAACCAAAGAACTAACAAGGAATTCCTACTCCACTATCCACACAGATCAAGAGAGAGAATACACAGCAGATAAGAAAATTGGATGTAGCCTTAACCCGCCATGGATTTCTTCTCTTCGCGTGGAATGTTGCATAGAACTTCCTTGGACACCAACACCTTGGAATGAGGCATAAATTGAGTAATGAATGGAGTGTAATATGATGTTGAAGTGTGTCAAAGTGTAGCCCTTCTCGGCCTATTTATAGGCATCATATATTCCTGGTGCGGGGTAGCTTGCCGGATCCCGTTTATTCGGCACCACGTGTTAAACGCGGGTAACCGTTAACGGTCATAACTGTCTGGCGAAGAGATGCATGTGCCGGGTAGGATATACCCGGCGTCGTGCCCGACATTGGTAATTATCACGTGGAAAATATGTGTTGTCGAATGACCAACCGAGGCGACTGTACACCCATGCCGGATGGGAAGTACCCGGCATCCGGCCCGGCAAAGCTTCTTTCCCGTTCCGTATTTATGCCGTGCAGACTCAACCCGGCCTTATGTCCGACAGTTTGGTCAGAAATGTTCTCTTGCATGGAAAAACATATAAAAACATTAATCTGAACAAATAGTAGACTTAATACATAATACAACATAAATATTAATTATTCTAACCTTAATTTGGCTAATAATCTTATAATTATATATACTAAAACATGATAAGTCTGAGGCTTATCACATGTCTGTTTCTGATCTGTATATCCACTCCTCTCTCCTTTGGCGGATTTGGTTGCCAGGTGCCAATTGCTACATCATCATGTACAATCTTTCAAGGTTGGGTGGTATCAAGATGATAGTTTCCTCCAACATAGTCTGCCCTTCCCAAGCTCAACATCACCTACCAGTTTGTCTGCTCATCGATCCACCTACACTCAATGGGTCGAGATTTTTGTTGATGCAAGCCTCGACCAGTTTGGTCGCTTTGGTTTAGGGGTTGTTGTTATGAATAGTGCAACAATCATTGGTGCAGCAGTTTAAGCTGGCACAGGATTATTAGAACCTTCACATGTGGAGGCACTGGCTCTTGTTCTGGGCATTGATGCTGCCAAGCAGTATAGACCTCAGCATATTCGCATTTTGTCAGATTGCAAGAGTGTTGTTGACTATGTCTCAGCCAACTGTGCAACGGCTTTGGATGACCATACGACGAATTTACTTAATCACCTGCTTACTACATTACAACCTATTCTTGATGTTGCATGGTTCCATGTTAATCACGATAACAATATTATAGCCCATAACCTAGCATATCATGTTGCGAACTTTATGTTCTTAATATTAATATATGCTCCTTGGTTAAAAAAAAAAGTAGTTCGCCTGGTTTGTTGATGTAAGATGGGTATATTTGTCTCGGTTGGGGAACACTTTTTTTTGAAACAAAAAAGAAAAACATGAGCGCATATATGCTTTGCTAATCTTGCAAGATGTAGTAGGTATGAGTACGGATGGTTACAAAACATTCCAGAATGTATCAAACTAATGACATGTATGTTTTTCAAAAAAAATTAATTCGCCTTGTTACAATTACAATAGTTTTTTAGAGAGAAAATGTTTTCTCTTCTCTCATTTTCTTCTAATATTCTTCTTTTTCTTCTTCTAGTTTCTCATCTTCATGTCAATTTTTTTTTTGCTTAATAGCTCTATATCTACTTTCTATATGTTTTTTTGCTTAGTAGTTTCTCCTCTAGTTTCCTATTCGGTTAGGGGAGCTTACTTGTTTTGTATAGTATGTTTTTAGTATCTCTATTAGTGGGTTTTGGGTTAGTTTTGCACTACAAGAAAAACATGTTTTAGCTACCGATAAATTGCTACTACGCATATATTGGTATCTAAATTGGAACATTGCTACTGATTTTTGATGTTATTAACAAAGTGATTGCTTTAGTGCTACCATAACAACAATGGTAGCTAAACTTTTAGCTAGTAGCTAAGTGTCTATCGCCTTACAAGATTGCTACCATCAATAGTAGCTATTTTATCTTTCATTCCGATAGTTTTAGTAAAAGTTATTTTGCTACCAATATCGATAGCTAAATTAATGAATTGCTACTACTTGGTTAATGCTAATTCAATCATGGTAGCTATTATGCTACTATTTGAGCAACGGTAGCAAAAAGATTCTAATCAATAGCTAACTAGCTACTATCTTAAAAGTTGCTACGACCATGTAGATAAGCGTATGAAATTGCTACTAACACTTGATTTTGGTTGCTATTGTGCTACTATTTTGGCTACGATAACAAATATTTTTAACAAGTAGCTAAATTGCTACTATCTTAAGTTTCAAAATTGCTACCGACTAATAATGCTGATGAAATTTCAGTTAATATTGTGCTAGAATATAAGAAATGATAGCTAATATTCGTAAGCATTAATAAAATTATTATTGTCTTATAACTTAAACGTGTGAATACTATATAATTCAGAATACTAACCTATATTGCTACTACCATAGTGGATATATTATCTTCTTATATAAATATTTAATTTTTAATTTTTTTTTTCAATATAGTACCTTTAGTATATTTTACTTCTTACATTTTAGCTATCGAAATTTTAAAAATAACTTTAAGTAAACAAAAAATTTCTAATTTATGAAAATTAATTAAAACTACATACCACTACAAGAATTTATTTATCATATATGATATATGTAACATAATACATTTTTGATACTTATAATATTTTTAATTTTCAAAGTATCACACATATTAATTAAGTAAAAAATAGAGTACATGTAATAATAATTTAAACTAGTACATATGTTGGTTAAAATTTACAAAATAAATATAAATTAGTTGTCAAAATAATTTAAATTAGTAAATGATATATTTGTATAAATTTTGAAATTTGTGAAGTTCTATATATTCTTTTAGTTTACGAAAATCACATAAATTAGTAAAATATAAAAATACAATAAATAATAACAATTTAAATTAGTTGACGTGTTGGTTAAAATTTGCAAAATAAATACAAACTCTCTCTCTATATATAATTTATAAATGTTTAAAGTTTTTGTAAATGTATATATATATGTTTAGTTTTTAATTTTATACAATTTTAAGCCAACATACACTTTTGTTTTTATTATTTTGACTGTACAAAATTAATGTTGTAATATTATGTAAATGAAAATACCAACATTTATTTTATTAATTTTTACATATCCAATGTCCGATCATATCTCGGCCAAAATTTTGCTTTATATTTAGAGTATCAAACAAATTCAATATATACATGTAGTATGTATATATGTTGTGAATAACTATCATGGCCCAATGGTTAAGGTAATAGCTATCCAGCCAACACGTCGTAGGATCGAGTCCTGATCCCATACATCACGGGATCGATCAAGGTGGTCAGAGATGATATATTCCCTACATCGCGGGTCGATTTCGATCCTTGATGTGTGCCGTAAGAATTGTTAGGCCGCATGCACATGGCTTTATTAAAGAACCACAAATGTGTGAATATAAGTAGCCACACTATTGGTAGCAATTTTTTTAATGCAACCACTAAGTTGGTATCTAAAAAGAATTTATGCTACTGAATTTATTGGTAGCAAACTAAGTAAAGCTACTACCACACCTAATCGGTAGTAAAATTGCTACTAGAAGAAAGAGCAGTGGCAAAACTGCTACCATAAGAAAGAGCAGTGACGGTGCGGCAGCAACATTGCTACCAACCAGAAAACGGTAGCGAAAATCAATTTCGCCACCAAGGGTTTACCCACCGCCAAGCTCCGGTAGCAAATGAACAAAAGCGGTAGCCCGTTCTATTTGGCTACCAATTTTATTATTATCACTACCAATTGCGTCGGTAGCAAACTACCTTTTTTCTTGTAGTGTTGGTTTTGGGTTGTTTTCAGTTTCTCTCTGATGGTTGTCAAGGAAGTTTACGATGCAAACGATGTCGGACTGTGCATGTGTGGATGCTATTGACGGCGGTGGCACCGCTAGCACCAGCGGCGGTGGCAATGGTGGTGGCCATGGTGGCGGTGGAAACTCTATGTGGAGAAAAAGACTGTAATGCTCTCTTTTTAGATAGGACATGTGTAGATTGTTGGGTAACATGCTTGACACATGTCGGTTCGTATGATGTTGGTTTGCATATGTACTCCTGATATAATATATAATATAATATAATATAATATAATATAATATAATACTCCCTCCGTTAATTAATATCCGTCGTTTTAGGTTGTGACTCTTGTTCAAAATATGTGTCATTCTAGCTTTTTGACACACTTTTTTCCACTTTTAACCCTACTATTCAACACAAAAAAAATTATTATAGATGGAAAAATAAAAAGTAGGGGTACATGCTTCATTGTTCTACTCTCCTTAATAAGTGTGCAAGTTTCTAAAATGACAGATATTGTTGAACGGAGGGAGTAATATAATAATATAATATATATATAATAATAAATATAATAATAAATAATATAATATAATATAATAATAAATATAATATAATATATAATATAATATAATTAAATAATATAATAATTAATATAATAATAATATAATATAATATAATATAATATAATATGATATGATATGATGACTATTTTCAAAAAACAAAATTCATCTTATTAGTTTTCCGCTAAAAAAATATCTTAGTTTTCTTTTGTGACTAATGTATATATTTATTGTGCTAAATAATATATATAGTTCAAAATTTTAAAATGTTATATCTAAAAGAGCACCTCAACATTTTTCACTTCAATTTTTGACGTTTAAACTCTCTTTTATTTAAAGTTCACTGATTTCTGTCTAGAATCTTCATCTACTTTAGACAACTATGTACTTCGTTTTTATATATTTTTACCTTGGAAATTTATTTACTATTTTATAATATATTTAGAGGGTCAATACGCTCAGTCGGGTTTTCACTTCGCACAGTCGGAAAAAGACTATTTTGCCCCTACTATAATAATTTTCAAAAATTACTATATTTACCCACAATTTGTGATATATTACAAGGTGACCCCAAATTTCATTATATAAAGGAAGTGAATATGATATGAAATCATATTCAAATTCAGAAATCCTAAAGTTAGAGAGATAAAGAGAGGAAATGGTTTCTTTCGGAAGTTTGAAGGAAAAACTGTTCGGTAAGAAGAGTAAAAATGATAGAGGAAATGCTGAAGGTGGAGTTCCAGAAATGCATGACGAGTATGCAGATGATGTTAACAGCGAGGAGTACTCACGAGGGGCCCATTCTGAGGTACTTTCTGTTGTTATTTTAGCAATTTATGTACAAACGTAGGTAGAATCTATACAAAACTGAACGAAAAAAGCAAAAAACGACGTCGGAAATAGCAGACGCTGGCGCGCCCCACCCATTAGCGGCGCCAGCGCCGCCTCAGTGTATCCCGCGCCCGCCCCCTATATGCGCGCCCGCGCCTGCCCCCTTATACGCGCGCCAGCGTGCCGCCTGTTCTGTGGGCGCCGACGCCCTCCCTTTTCTGTCGGCGCCTGCGCCGGTGCCCGTTTTTCAAATCGTTGTATCTTCTTCGTTATTGCTCCGTTTTTCGATCCGTTTACGCCGTTTATGCGTTTGTCTTTTCGTGTACTTTACAATGATATACTTTGTTGATTATTTGCATGTCTTATGTGTGATTTACTCTAAAGTACGTAGTATTGGGGTTTACGAGTAGAACTTCATGATGAACGACGTTTTTCTGCTTAGGGTGAGAACGATGATGAATTCGAGGACGTGAAGGTAGACACAGGTCATGTGTTTAGTACTAGCATGATCTTTGGCGATAAAGAGGAGGCGGTTAGTTATGCGCTTCACACCGAATAAGATAATAATATTTATCTAATCAGACAGACTAAGAGAGACGACGGTGAAGTAATACTAACGTGTGAGCGGTACGACAAGCATAGGCCACGGGTTAGCACAGGAGAATCGTCATCATCTAGTCAAAGGCCACGACGTGCCACGAAGAAATGTAACTGCCCGTTCCGCCTAAGCATTAGGGGTGGGGAACGTACGGGCTGGTCTATCTTGGTGATGGTTCCGACGCACAACCACGAGTTAGCTAGTAACCCGCAATCTCACTTCGTCCGGCCTCGCTTTAGTGTCGACGAAAGGGCAAGCATGAAAAGTTTGTACAGGAGTGGTGTTGCGCCTAGGTAGATGTGGACCCATTTGCATGACAAGAACCCCGAAGATGGGATATTAGAGGACTCAGGACTGGATGGGTTAATAGGAAGTTGGCCAACAGGATTTACGAGGGGCTGGGGGGAAATTTGGAAGGGGTTTAACATCGGTTGCTTTCCAAGGTTTGATATCTCCAACTGAGGCAAAGAAGATACTTTTGAATTCTTGTTGAACTCACTTTCAAAAGAGGATACTACAGTTTCCCAATCAAAATTATTGACCCCTAACCTAGTCCACAATATTTGAAGAAGAAACATTTGATAAAGGGGTGTTGAGAGGGGCTGGGCAACCAGAACAACCAGGAGGGCCAAGGGGTTGGCTCTTAAGCTCAAAGCCAGGAGGCGGGTGGTGAGGATCCAGATCATGGGGCTGGGAGCTAGCCTGGGAGACAGGAGGTTTATTCAGTAGAAGATCTCTGATTTGGGGAGGGACCACAGTAGGAGTAATATCAACCGGGAGCGTGGCCAAGGATAAATACACATTAACCCTCGGGGGATGAATGGAAGGGTTATCTTCTGATCTAGTCACCATAGCAGTAAGAGAGTCTAGAATCCCTTCCTCTTTCTAGAGTTGGATAAGCTGTACATCAGTAATAATGGAGGTGGAATCCACATGTTCTGTTCTAATCCAAGGACCAAACTTTTCTGGTGCTTCAGGGAAAGGTTTAGGGATATGGAAATCCGCCATAATATGAGTTAAACAGCCGCATTTATAGCAGAAACACGAGAGATTCTCATACGATAGTCTACAAACCCTTTTACCTTGTTCTGTGGCAATCAATAACATGCGGCAAAGGGGTTCTGTTACCTTAATTTCAATCTTCATCCTTAAAACTTTTGAGGTGAGGGGGTTTATCCTATCAGCACATTCCATGAATTTTCCAATTCGATTAGCTAAAACTATCACAGACTGACGATTGAAGAAACCATAGGGAGTTTGTGGACGCCTACCCATACCTTAGTAGTAACCTAGTTGCGAAATTCAGAAAAGAAGATCGTGGCGGACGTACAGATGTAGCGTCCTTGATGCACTCGCTAGATGAACGTAATTACAGTTGGTGGTCCGAGAAAGATGCAAGTAAGTGTCAGCACATCTGTTTAGTGTCGGTTTATTTGTATGTTAATGACTTTAAATGTTTGTTCTAATTAAATGTCCATGTTGCAGGGAATGCATCTAGGCTGGGTCTTGTCTTGTTTGCGCACCCTTTTTCGCTGACGCTCGTTAAGATGTTTCCTTATGTAGTGCTCATTGATAGCACTTACAAGATGAACATGTACAAGCTGCCTCTAGTGGATTTCATCGGATTCACGTCGTGCGGCAAGAACTTCTGTATAGTGTTCTGTTTTGCGGTCAGAGAGGATGAGTCTGCATACACATGAATGCTTAATCAGCTGAAGAAGGTGTTGATCTATCCTCCAAATGTGTTTGTCACTGACAATGAAAAGGCGCTAGTGAAAGCACTTTCAGTGGTATATCCTTCTGTACCACATCTTCTATGTCGTTGGCATATATGCAAGAACGTGGCTGCCAATGCGATGAAGATAATGCATGTTGACCGTGAGAGAGTCGAATTAATAGTGTATCGGTGGAAGCGAATAGTTTACGCCTCAACTATCGCGAAGTACGATGAACAGTACGGAAAATTAGTACACTCTTACGGCGCCAACAGTCCTTTCGTTGTGTACTTGAACAACACATGGCTAAGTCAGCGTAAGAAATTTTGTGAGGTATGGGTTAAAAGATTCATGCATTTCGGCAACACATCTACCAACAGGTTAGCCTAACTTCAATTGTCAACATGTTCTGTCGTTTGTATTGGTATGTTTCCCATTTATCTTCAACTAATTGTCTTTCAATCTATAGGGCGGAGAGCGCCCACTCGGCTCTAAATTGTTGGCTTCATACATCCACTGGATCTCTAGACACATGCTTCGATAGCATACATAGATTCATCGAAGGGCAACATTTCCACATTAAACAAGACTTCGAGTTTTCCATTGACAGAAGGGTTTCGGAAGACCAGCAAGTCCCGTTTCTGTTTCTGGTCAATCAAGTGAGCCTCAAATGCTTGGAAATACTATAGAAGGAGCTGAGGAGCGGTCATTGCGATATTGATCACACAACGTCGTACGAAGATGTTTGTGCGTTTACTTCGACAATGGGATTACCATGCGCGTTTCGTATGTATCAATACATTCAAGCCGGTCTGAATATACCAGTTGAAGAAGTGCATATCTTCTAGCGAACACTCAGATATGACCAACAGCAAGAGTTTGAAGCACAACGCCAAACATGCGATGAGTCGTACAGCACAGAGGAACAGCTCTCGTGTGTAGGTTTGTGGTATGAGGATCTGTCTGAGCGGTTTGATCCTACGACGATCGAACGAGCGTTCAACGCGTGGAAGCCAATATGGGAGCCCGAGGATGATCACACTGGTTTACAGCCCCCAGAGGTGAAGGTACCTAAGGGTAGGCCCACTACCAAAAAAAAGAAGAGGCCAAACACTAGGGACAAGTCTGAGCACGAGCATTTAGGTCTTGGAAACCGTGGCCTGCCCCTACGACGTTCGCAGTCTCAGCGACGCTCGACAGCACCCGAAAGTACAAGTGATCGTGGGCCGTCAATGCAACACAGTCAATCACAACGTTGGTCATCTGAGCGAATGAGTCAAACTGGACCGGGACCGACAATGCAACAAAATCCACCGCAACAACATCCACCATATTGAACATACTGGAGCCCCTGGAACGCCTCGCTGTATTGGACTGACCTCGATCCTCAATTACTTGATTATATTATAGGTTACAGGGAGATAGTGGGCGATGGAAACTGTGGGTTTCGAGCTATTGCTGATTTTGTGTACAATGATGAAAGTCAATGGCAAGCGGTTCGACGTGCATGCATGGATGAGCTGGAGAATAGAAGAGATTGGTGGTTCCAGCGATGTGATCGAGATTGGTACGATAGACAGTACCAACGACTGAATTGGTTTCGAGTCACATTTGCACCAACGCGACACTGGATTGAAATTCTCGACCTTGGTCTTATCTTGTCCACTGTGTACAACATTGTTCTTATCAGTTTTTCAGCAGGGCACGATGGTAGGGCTAGTGGGTTGGTCGCACTACCGCTACGTGGTGATCGGGGGTTAGGTCATCCAACAGCAGAGGTCTGTATTGCATGTGTCGGTGGGCAATCTCATTTCATTAGAGTCCAAACAATCGAAAATTGTCCAGTCTCATGCATGAATCCGGTGTTGTGACGTTGGCATGACGTCAAAGTTACAACTTATATTGATCCGTACTTACCGCGCAATGCACACTCGTATACGTTGTTTCCCTCGACTAGTGGACCAGGACAAATGGTTATAGAAGATTAGAGTTTGTAAAATTTGTTGAATTCTTGTATGCCAGTAATATATTCAAGAAGTCTTGTAATGTTTTGCAACATGAATCTATTTAAAAAGGACACTTAAATTTTTGAATATTTTAGTGTCTCATGTTGATACAGTGGATTATACTTTATCTAATAAAAGCAAATTCATCGTAGATACAGTGCGTTCTAATACTACTGTTGTTAACTGTTGCTTAGCTAAAGATCTATACAGATACTAGATAGGCTAATATGATGACGTATGTATAGAATCCATACAATTTAGTCAATGCATCAATCAAAAGCCTTGGATATTGACGATCTTGTACTAGACTGCAAGAGCGATGTTGAAAGACTAAAGAAAATCAAGACTTCAAAGTTTACAGTAAATGTCTATTTTCAGTTCTAAACATCAAGGATTTTCCATATACACTATTATTGTCTATCATTTCCACCGAATTAATGGTAGTTGAATGATCTCTAAATAGAATCCATGAGAATCATGATATACTCAAGGGACTCCCTGTTGTGGGTGTCTTGACTGTCACCTTTTAGCGACAACAATGGCTCAAGCAGATTCCACTAATTAATTCAGAACAATAGTTCTGTTTCTGTTCCTCCATTATAAGTCACTCCCTGTTGTGGGTGTTCTGTCTGTCACCTTTTAGCGACAACAATGGCTGAAGCAGATTTCACTGATTAATTCAAAACAATAGTTCTGAATATTGACGATCTTCTACTAGACTGCAAGAGCGATGAGGAAAGACTAAAGAAGATCAGGACTTCAAAGTTTGTAGTAAATAATGACGAGAAACACGAACTGCTTCGTATTGACGATCTCCTACTAGACTGCAAGAGCGATGAGGAAAGACTAAAGAAGATCAAGACTTCAAAGTGTGCAGTAAATGATGACGACAAGTTTTAAACACAGGGATTTTCCATATACACTAACATTGTCTATCATTTCCACCGATTCCACTAATTAATTCAGAACAATAGTTCTATTGAAGATCTCCTCCTAGACTGCAAGAGCGATGATGAAAGACTAAAGAAGATCAAGACTTCAAAGTGTGCTGTAAATGATGACGACAAGTTTTAAACAGTAGGGATTTTCCATATACACTAACATTGTCTATCATTTCCACCGATTCCACTAATTAATTCAGAACAATAGTTCTACTGAAGATCTCCTACTAGACTGCAAGAGCGATGAGGAAAGACTAAAGAAGATCAAGACTTCAAAGTGTGCAGTAAATGATGACGACAAGTTTTAAACAGCAGGGATTTTCCATATACACTAACATTGTCTATCATTTCCACCGATTCCACTAATTAATTCAGAACAATAGTTCTATTGAAGATCTTCTACTAGACTGCAAGAGTGATGAGGAAAGACTAAAGAAGATCAAAACTTCAAAGTGTGCAGTAAATGATGACGACAAGTTTTAAACAGCTGGGATTTTCCATATACACTAACATTGTCTATCATTTCCACCGATTTAACGCTTGCTGAATGATCTCTAAATAGAATCCACGAGAATTTTTTTTGGCTGGTCCACTCTTTTTCAACTGCTTTAGTAACCGCGGGGTTTTTCCTCACACTGACGTATGGATACTGGGCATAGAATTGGCGGGAAGATAAATATGCTACCTAAGAGCAGACTGGAGTGGAGCTAGGGTTTTCCTTCCTAGTTTGATGTATACATCACCAGGGTTAGATTAGGGAGGGAAATCATGGAAGGTGAGAGGAAAAAAAACAAGCAGTATTGCTATGGAGGAAAATATCACTGCCATTCTCGACGTATTTGGAGCCGGCGATTCCTCCCATCTCAACGCCGATCGTAAACTGTTTCTCCACTATTTATGTATCTATATGTGCCCGTGTAGTGGTTGTAATGTACCCCTTTTTCTCTTTATTTTTGCAAACCATAGGGATAAGATTCCTTGAAGTCGTTCGCTCTGCTTGCATCATGTTTGAAACATACTTTCACGACTTCAAAAGCGAGCTCGGTTTGTCGTCGGAGATTGCTCAAAAAATGTTTATTTTTTACAAATGAAATTGAATACATGTTTGAAACATATTTTCAGGACTTCAAAAGCGAGATCGGTTTGTCGTCGGAGATTGCTGAAAAAAATGTTTTTTTTACTAATTAAATTTTATACATATTTGAAACATATTTTCAGGACTTCAAAAGCGAGACCGGTTTGTCGTCGGAGATTGCTCAAAAAATGTTTTTTTTTACTAATTAAATTTTATACATATTTGAAACATATTTTCAGGACTTCAAAAGCGAGATCGGTTTGTCGTCGGAGATTGCTCAAAAAATGTTTTTTTTACTAATTAAATGTAATTGTATACATAACAAGCAGTATTACTATGGAGGAAAATATCACTGCCATTCTCGACGTATTTGGAGCCGGCGATTCCTCCCATCTCAACGCCGATTGTAATCTGTTTCTCCACTATTTATGTATCTATATGTGCCCGTGTATTGTTGTAATGTACCCCTTTTTCTCTTTATTTTTGCAAACCCTAGGGATAAGATTCCTTGAAGCTGTTCGCTCTGCTTGCATCATGTTTGAAACATATTTTCAGGACTTCAAAAGCGAGATCGGTTTGTCGTCGGAGATTGCTGAAAAAAATGTTTTTTTTTACTAATTAAATTTTATACATATTTGAAACATATTTTCAGGACTTCTAAAGCGAGATCGGTTTGTCGTCGGAGATTGCTCAAAAAATGTTGTTTTTTACTAATTAAATGTAATTGTATACATATTTGAAACATATTTTCAAGACTTCAAAAGCGATTCTATTTCGGAGTTTCATTTTCAATCAACATTGTTCACACGTCATTTCTCATAATGTTACAACTTATTCCACACACGCATCATTTTAAATCCCAGAACAATTAACAATTCTGTTGACTACCAGTACATGAAATCCAAATGTGGTTGCACTAATCAAGTCGGGGGACGTCGTCTCCTCGTACTAGCCCTGTAGCGTGCATTGTGTTCCCTACGGTCCGCCTCAGCCCTGCTTCGTATTACATCGGGGTCTTCGAAGTCTGAATCATCTTCATACTTCACAAGAATCCTAACTCTTTCCATTATTTCTCCAAGGTCTAAGTAGTTCTGCAACATCATGCGTACGTCCGCATCGGTTAGTATATCGATGACAGAGTCGTTGTACAGATCTTGGTCCATCCTAAGATAGACAATGGAAAATACGTTGAGCTGATGATTATCAAAATGTGATCTGACAATTTGATTTAATGAAGCTGTTAGATGGTTAACACTTCTCGGAGTTCTAATTTCTGTATTGATCACTGCCCATCCCGGAGCACGTTGGAACCGTGCCCCGTATTCATTGAGTGCGGTGTAATGGTTCACGTGAATTGCAAAGGGAATTGACATCCTAATGACATAAACAAGAATGAATTATGTAAAAAGCAAATAAATATATATTAAAAATACAATAACCACACCAGTTTAAGCATTAGTACAGAATGTTCAAAAACAGCATCAACTAATAAGTCTAAAAATATCCGGACCCACCACCACTATACCCACCCTTACCATACCCACCCCCACCATGCTCACCCGCACCATACCCAGAACCACCACCAGCACGTCCTCCCCTGCTATCACCACGTCCTCCCCTCCCATCACCATGTCCTCCCCTCCCATCACCTGGTCCCCTCGTATCATCACCGAGCCCACCATCACCCCCATGACGACGCGCCTGCTCCGTGTGCCTACGGTATACACCCTCCTCTTTAGGCCTAAGGCCTCTGGTGCGACGCCCCGCGATGTACCACTCCATGCCAGCACGAGGCTGGTTAGGGTTCCTGTGACGTGTGGGCGAATCAGGTGTGGTCGGAACATTAAGCCGGCAATACTCAAAGGCCATCTCAAGCGTATCAGCCACCCAGGTGGGGAAGCTGGTGGGCCAGCCCGGGTTGTTCTCCGGTGCAAGTCTCAAGATAAGCGGCGCTGTCTCATCCCAATACTGCAGTAAAGTATAAATGTGAAGTTAGTATTTAAAAACAATTACAAGCAACAACAAAATTTAACAAGACAAAGTATATACCTGGAGCTGATCCTCTCGTCGTGTACTGGGGCCACCGTCCGCTCCTAGGGGACGCACCTGAACATGAGAACGGCGCTGGAACCACCGGATGTAATCCTGGGCCACCGCCCATGGCATCTGCGCACGCGTCAGAGGAAACCTCCACCTGGAGGGCCCCGTCGTGTTGTCCCACACGGATGTCCCGTAGTCGTACCCTGCAAGGTATGCCTTCCCATGTCGGGGACGATAATGGGTGTCGGGTCTGATAGGCTGAGGGGGGATACGTATCCAAACTGGCGCAGACACCGCTCGGACATATACGGCTCAGCAATATCCAAGAACTGTATGGTGCCATAATACCGGGAGCGCGCATGTGATACGAGGGTACCCTTGAACTCAAATGGCAGCCAATCAACCTACGTTTCATTTAATGGAAAACAATTAATAACTTAATTGGGAATCAATATTTGACGATACGTCAAATGACAACTATTTAATACTACAATCACTAAGCGACTCGTACCTCAGTAGAGGACATCGTGTCCAGCTGCCCCCTCACGAAACGTAGCCTCTCGTCATCCATCAAATTCCTGGTGTAACGAGGCCACCTCGCCGCCAACGGGGAGCACTCATCCCAGTCTGAAAGCTGCTCCGGTCGGAACATGGGGAAGTACTCGTAGATCCAGCACTGCGGTAATCATACGAAACCATTAGCCAAGATACTCAAACACTAAGTTTACAATACTGAAGTCGTGAGCTCAATATCAAGTTCTCACTTGAAACAACGTCAGGCAACCAGCCAGCTGACGTGTATCCGCCCGGGAAGCGATGTCGAGCTGTCGGTACAGGTATGCCAGTGTCCCAGCCCCCCACGCATACATGTGGACCCTACTAGGGTCACGGATGGGCCAGTAGGACGAGGGCATAACACGATCCCCGCCCTTGTCGATGATCAATGAGTGGGCCACCACAAGTATCATGAAGAGCTCGGTAACGTACCTGGCTCTTCTCCAGGAACCTACAATCCATCAGCTCCTTCTGGTCCGCCGCACCAAACAGCTGTAGGAAGTGGGGGATGAGAGCGTGTAGTGGTGGGGCCGCTACACCGACCGGGCGCCATCCTCGGGCATGTACGAAATCGCCATGCCAGTGATGGGGATACCCAAAATGTGGTAGACGTCGTGGAGAGTAATAGTCATCTCTTCGAAAGGCATGTGAAAGGAGTTCATGTCAGGCTGCCATTTCTCCACGAACGCTGAGAGGAGCGCGAGGTCAAAACAACCATGCGCTATGTCGGCAAGATGCGCAAGTCCGCTAGCCTCAACCGCTGCTCGAGACTCTGGGTGCCTCAATGTACTAGGAGTCCACACCTCCAAATACTTCGCCTTAGGCTTGAAGCTAAGGCATCCCTTCTCCTGTTGAATATTTATAATTGATTTCACACTATGTTAACCATTTCCTAAATAATCTAAAATTTTATGGAATCTATTACCAGATGGGAAACATACCACTCCTCGCCAGACGTCAAGCGCGACGTGACCACCAAAGCTCGGGATCAAACTCGTATCGTGAGGGCCTCCGGGCACTGGAGTCGGCCCAAGCAACCAAGCATCAGCAGCCGGCATCTGCGCCACCTCCTCTGCCGGACCATATACTGGGGACCTGCGATGACGGCGCACCCGTGTGCCCTCATGCTCAAGACCCGGCTCATGTACGTCCTCGTCATCAGCGTCAGCCTCGTGATGACGTGCGTCTCCGGTCCTGCTCTGTGGAGGAGTAGGCCAACCAGGACTATCAGACCGCACGACCAGCGTCCCATCGCCGATCAATGAGTCAAGATCCACACCCTGCAGCTAGTCCACCTCCTGCTCCTGTGCCTCCGCATACTCGTCCTCCTCCGCCTCCGCCTCCGCCTGCTCCAGCTCATACTCTACCCGCAACCTATCCTCGCGCGCTCGTAGAAGCTCAACCTCCCTACGCTTCCTGGACGAAGCTGTAGCGTATTGTGTACGCCTCCCCTCTGCAGCAGCATCAGGCCCACTCATACGAGGGTGTGATGAACTCTCGCCTTGCTCAGAAATGGTCTTACCCCTACCCTTACCCAGACCGAACATACCAAGCATACTCTTCCCTTTTCCTCCCGCCATCTGTTGTTTACCGTAGAATTTAGTCATACTATTTTTACATTTAGTCAAGACCGGTCGAGGTTAGTCCATACCGGTCATATATACTCTCAGTAGTTCAACGTCAAAAACATATTCATACAAATCTAGCAACTGATTAAAACACGGATAATAGAGGTATACAATGACTAAGACAAACAATTATATAACAAAATAGCAAAAAATGAGCCCCGACCCTCCCCGGCAGCTGGCGCCCGCGTGCCCCTCTCTTCTCCGGCGCCCGCGCCCTCTCTCTCTTCCCCGCGCCCGCGCCCTCTCTCCCTTCCGCGCGCCCGTGCCCTCACCATCTTCCGCGCGCCCACACGCCTGGTGGCCTCCCCGCGCCGGCGTGCCGCCTCCTTTACGGGCGTCCGCGCGCCCTCTATGCTCCCGGCGCCTGCGCCCGCCTTCCTGCCTCCCCCGTTCCCGAATTCGTCTTCTTCTTTTTGCTAATTTTGCTACTTTTACTGGTATACTACGCTAAAAAACTGTAAATTATGACAGAAAAGAACCTAGTTTTGCAGATCGAACTAGTTGTGCACCGGCTTTCCTCTCGCTCCTACTCCTGCTCCCGCTCCAGTTACCGCTTCTAGAGAGAAGTCAGAGAGAATTCTAGAGAGATAGAGAGTTTGAGAGTTTGAAATTTTATGGAGAGATAATAGAGGGTAAAGGTGTATATATAGGAGAATTTAAGGGTAGGGGAAAAAGCGTAAAGTTTTTTAAATTTCCGACTATGCGAAGTGAAAACCCGACTGAGCGAACGAGTTCAGTATATTTAGGTCAAAAAACTTAAATATTAAACAAACTTAGTAGAAAGGTCACTAGAAAAAATGTACGGCCACCATTCAATCCTAGACTAGGCGACGACCACCTTGAAGTGTTTAACACTAACACATATCGTATCATTCCTCTTATAATGGAATTAAGGTTCACTTAATAAGATAGTACAAATGAGCACATGCCTCGGTGGCATATGTCACTTCTTGATGTTCACATTATTCTCTCAACTTATTGTAGGGGACACCACCCATCTAGTAGAAACCTTTAACCTTTATATCATCACGAGAGTTCAGCGTGAACATGGCAGCCACATCATCAAGGGTTACATCTTTTGTCAACTGAAGTGGATCCCGACCACCTAATCTCTCCATCAAGACCACCTTCCCCTCGATAAGTATACAGAGGTTGTGATAAACTTCATGTGAATCATGATCGACATCTCACTGAATGGAAGGAGAAATGTATTTTTGTCGAGCTTTTGATGCTCAACAAATGCAAATATGATGGGAACATCAAAGTAAGGTTTGGGCTAAGCTGCTCTACGTAACATATCCCTAGCAATTGGGTGTATCAAATGATTCATCTTCTACTTTAACAACAGAGGCCCTCTAGTGGCAACTAAATATAAAGAATCATAATATGGTTATAAAGTGGTGAGCTGGTTTGTAACGCGGGTGAATGAGTTTTGTCCTTCTACCGGGACTTGGAGTCTATTTAGTTTACTACTAGTTTAGTCATGTACATGATAAGCGGGGACCTTACATATATTTTTGTCCTTTATTTGATTATTTATTAATTTATGAGCTCACATGAGGATTTTATGCTTAACATGTTACAATGCTAAAATAAACGGTCTAAGAATGCATGACAAGAGGTTAATGATTAAAAAAGAACCAAAATAGAACAAAAAAAATTTATGGTGTGGTGTGCATGAAATAGACCCGAACCAACTCATAGCTGAACTTACTGCCATTTTTATGACCTAGTCCGGGTGTCTGTTGTAGAAGTATTCTCTGACCATATTTTAACTTACGGGATGGAATATAGACATTTGATGGGCGGCGTACATAGGGGTGTTCATAACCAGTTAACTGGTTTTTCATTAACCGCATTGGCGGTTAGTCAATATTTGATAACCGTAACCACTTCATTTAGAAACGGTTAACCGCTGGTTTCGGTACGGTTTTTTCCGGTTAACCGTAAACCGGATAAAGGAAAAAATTACTTTTTTAGATTACAACTTGTAATTAAAATCATATATTTTTCGTTTTCAGCTAAGTATTGTTAATATATCATAGAGCTCTGTAACTTACACATAATAACTAAGTTAGTTATAAACAAAATCAATAAGAGCATTAATTCTACACCCACCAAACTCTTACTAGCAAAATGCACAAAAAATTACACATCATAGCTGCTGCTGCAGCAAAACAGCCCCACCAAACTCTTACTAGCAAAATGTACAAAAAATTACACAGCATAGCTGCAGCAGTAGCAAAACAGCACAGCAGTAGCAGATCAGCACAACAGCAGCACCAAGACAACGTGTAGCAGCACCAAGACAGCGTGTAGCAGCAGCAAAACAACAGCAAAACAGCAGCAACATAACAATATAACAGCAACATCATAACAGCTTAGCAGCAGCACTAATAAAAAAACAGAACCAGCAGCATGACAACATAGAACCAACAGCAAAAACAGCATAGCAGCAGCATAACAATATAGCAACAACATCATAACAACATGGCAGCAACACTATAATATTAAACAGAAAACCAGCAGCATGATAACATAGAAGCAGCAGCAAAATAACATAGCAACAACAACAACAAATCAGCGCAACAGCAACATAACAATATAGCAGCAACATCGTAACAGCATAGCAACAACACTATAATATTAAACAGAAAATGAAAGCCTCTAAAATATCTTTTAGACCATGCCCAATGCCCCAGTTGGTCCTATACATGTGACCCGCTATCAGGAAAAGAATTGCAATAGCTAAATGATGGTGTGCAATATCGCTCAGCCATAGACCCCCGGTTACTGAGTCTAATCCTCCACGAAACGTAAGAAATTCTGCATATTTTGACCAATTCAAGGTAAAAAATGGGGTTGCTCCCTCGGCAAAACTGGGATAAAGTTGAGCCAAAAGATCCTGATTCAAGAATAAATTCATGAGGAAGTGGTATCTCTTTAGGATCTACTCTAGCATTTAGAAATTGGTTAATTGGTAAAGATACATGTACTTGGTGTTCCGCCCAAGAAAGAGACCCAAGTCCTAGTAGCCCTGCTAAATGATGATTCAACATGGATTCCACACCTTGTAACCAAGCCAATTTTGGAGCCGCTTTGTGATAATGGAACCAACCAGCAAAAAGCATTAATGTTGCGCAACAACACTATAATATTAAACAGAAAACAATCCTTCATTTTCTGGTGTGTAAAATGGATGGATGCTCCTTAACTCCAAATAAAATATAAATTCAAGCAGAATACACCATCATTCACAATTAAGACACAAGAATAGAGAACAGTTGTATAAGTACCAAAATGACGGACATCGTCTTCTCTTTCCAATGTTGTCCATAACTGTGAAACAAAAACATCAAACACAGTGTTAGAAAATAATAGAGATCATAAAACATCAAACCAAGCACATCAGCAGGTGGGCATATATAACAACAACCTTTCCTTCTATTTTCTGTACAAATCATGTAACAAAACACAACCAAAACAATAATGTTCGCGGTACCAAAAGGATGGGTATAGTCTTCTCTCTATTGTTGTCCAACAGTACCAAAAGGATGGGCCTGGTCTTCTCTTAATATTGTTGTCCATAACTCGGAAATAAAGACATTAGTGTACATGGTATTAGAAAGTAATAGTTATGCTGAGTGCAGTTATAAAAGAAAAATAAATACAAACCAAGTTTCACCAATCAAGAGACTCAACAATTGTTATTATAGGTTGCTCCGCTGTGAGCTCCGTCATTCCTACAAGTTTTACAGAAAATATTAGCGCAGTGATTCAAAAATATTAATTATAAGATAATTATATGATAACAAATCCGACCTTCATCAATTTCCATATCTTCTAATTCAAAAATTATTTCATCTAACATGATAGGACGTGTAGTAGAACGTAACCAATCCTGTGTGCACACAAGAGCTTCAACCATTCTTGGAGTTAAAGCGGTTCTAAATGGATCAAGCACACGACCCCCGGTGCTGAAAGCTGACTCCGACGCAACAGAGGAAACCGGTATCACAAGTATACCACGGGCCATTACAGCAAGAATAGGAAATCTTTTTCTTTGATCTTTCCACCATACTAAAATCTGAAATTTCTCTCTATGGTCAGCATCTTCATCCATCATTAGGTTCACAATCCTTAGCCAAGTACCGATCTATCTCACTTTTCCTTGCACTTGTTTCAACAGTGCTCTTTTACCTACTATACTTTAAATTAAAGTGGGGTTTCACACTCAACCTCAGCTCATTGTTGGAACCTGAGGTACTACCTTTGGACTGCGAGGAAGCTGACGTCTCTTGTTTTTTACCACTTGCTTGAGGCATCAATGAAGCATAGAAATCAAATAAAACACTTAAAGTGTTTTTAGTCTTACCAATAAGCAAACTCGCACTTGATTCCTCATAGGCATCTTCAACCATCCCCTCAACACTGCCCAATTTGTGTCTAGGATCAAGAACCAAAGCAACAAACAACAACATATTCATATTGTCCACATTTCCCCAATATTTCTTATACTTGATCTTCATTTGTATCGCCATGTCCTTAAGAGATTCATCCACACTTTGGCAATAGTCAGAAATCAAATTGCCAACTCCATATATCATATCAACATAGCAATTACAAGTTACGTAATTACTTCCCGATAAATTCAAAGTGGCTTCATAAAAGATCTCTAAGAAGGGTAAGAAGGAACTAGCTTTATCCCAATCTGATTCAGATGGAGCTCCACCACTCTTTCTAAGCTCCTTATTGCAAATACTGTTTTTGCAATATAAACTATCAAATGCTTTTCTGAATTTCATAGCAAATTTTAGCATCATGAAAGTAGAATTCCATCTTGTATCAACATCTAAACAAACCAGACCTTTGCAATATATTTGTTCCTCCTCTACACATTGTTTAAATGCTTTGAGCCTAGCAGGAGAAGATCTTACAAACTTCACAAAATTATGCACCTTAGCAATTGATGAATCCAACTCTTCAAGCCATCTTTGACCACCAAATTCAAGATATGAGCAGCACATCTCATATGTAAAAATTTGCTATCCATCACACTACCACCCCAATGATTTATCCTTCTTCCAAGATAGTGAACAGCCCCATCATTCGAACTCGCATTATCCACAGTCATAGTTAATATATTTTTCAGTCCCCATTCAACCAAACATCCCTCAACAACCCTTCTAATGAACTCACCGGAATGACCAGCTATGGAACAAAAGTTAATTATTCTCTTCTGCAATCTCCAGTTCTCATCAACGAAATGAGCAGTCAAGCACATATAACACAGATTTTGACCAGAAGTCCAAGTATCAGTTGTTAGACACACTCGAGATGTTAGCTTAACAAAGAAATCCTTTAACTTCTTCCGTTCATCAATAAAAATACCAAAGCAATATCTAGTGATAATGGACCTCGAAGGAGTAAAAACTGAGGGCAAACAACCATACAGAATTCCCAAAATCCTTGATGTTCAACAAACATAAAAGGCAGCTCATCTATAATTAGCATTCTAGCCAAAGCCTTTCTAACAACTACTTGATCAAACACCCAATCCTTCAACTGACCACTCGTTACAATACTACCATCTGGTTGAACCATAGACATGACCTCTAAAGCAAGAAGCTTTTGCCTTTTATCCACATTACATGGATATTTCTTGCACTTGTTAAGATGATTCCTCAAAACACTAGTACCATTTTTTGAAGTGCAATGACACTCACTATCACAATGTATGCATATGTAGCAATTAGGATCAGTAGGATCATTCTTATCTTTAAAATGATTCCAAAATACAGATGTCCTCTTCCTTGATCTAGTAGGAGGATTGCTACTTACACTCATATCAAGAGGCTCATTTACATGGAGACTTTCAGCAGTTTGAACTGGGTTTTTTCTCATCTCATCCTCCTTAACCATATCAGCTGTTTTGTTGCTAGACATCGTTCTGCAAATGAAAAGAAAACACAACACATTAGTACATATCAAGAGGATCATTTACATGGAGATTCACCATTATTATGTTTGTACACCGCATAATCTGATCCCAAGTATCTTTTAGGTTAGTTCTCAACTTTAATAATCTAAAGTTACTCAGTTGTCCTTCAACCACAACTAAGTCAAGTGAGGTACTTCCTTGAAACAAATGCTATCACAATTGAAATTTTCAAACCTAATGAGACTGTCATACAATTGAAAGTAACATGAAAAATGAGAAGTTGGTTTATATGACTCTCACAACCTTGTAGTACGCTCACATAATAAGAGGGTTGGTTGTAGTTTTTGTTTGTATGCTGATAAACTTAGAGAGGGTACGTCACAAATGTAGTATTATGGCGTTATATTTTTTAATATACGTATTGGCTTATTTGTTCCAATTATATAATCAAATCCCTAAATGTGGTATGTTCTAAATTTATAGGTACTCAAGCAGCTCCAAGGAAGTTGACCGCCACTAACATTATACGAGAGGTGTTGTGTAGAAAAAAAATTCAATCCATTGTCGAGACAGTATTCTCAAAACTCTGTAGAAATGGAGATAAACGCATGCGACTTCATTTTAGCATCTATCTTTTACCAAGGACTGTTTGATATGCAGTCAATTATTCTCTCAATCTAGTTCAGCGTTCAACAACAATTCTAAATTAGAGTATAATTAGGTTTAAGCTCTTACCAATCTGTTGTGTGCTCCCTCCCTGCACTCTACTCACAGAAGGCTAAATGGAACGCTTGCGCATATCTCGTGTTGTACGAAGGGGAGATGGTGGTCGGAAAGCACAAAGAGAAAAGGAGAAAGAGAGCGTCGGGTATGGAGCAAGGATGAAAAGGTAGCGTAGGAAAGTTAGAAAGATTTAAGACTTTTATTTTTTTTATTTATAAATAGTAAACGGTTTATCCGGTTAACCGCTTAGATGAAAAGTGATAACCGGAGTCGGAACCAGAACTGACTTATTTAACCGATCGATTAACCGAAACCGGAAAACTGGTTCGGTTAACTGAATTTTCGGTCGGTTTTACCGGTTACGGTTTCGGTTTTTTTTAACACCCCTAGGCGTACATATAATTTCACGTGGGCTGCATGGCTTGATTCCTTCACGAATCACTCATGGACTGACACTTACATAGAGGAGGGCAGCAGCATATCGGCTACATATTCTTGGACTGGATGTTTTATTTGTTGGGCTGCAATGCATTGGCAGCGCATGCACAAGCAGTTGGGCTGGATATTTACGTACACACCCATGCAGAGGTCAATGAGAGATCTACCACATATGAGAATTTGGGATGGTTACCATTTCTTTTGGGTCTCACACAAGGAGTACAGGCTGGGACCGAACGAAACATCAGGCACAACCGATTTGAAGACACGTTGGTGTTAGGTTTTTCTTCCAGGATCAGCTTTCTCTTTGTGTCTTGCTTTAAGATTTATTTTGATGTTTAAGGTTGATTTTGTCATTATTATGTATTTTTCTTGTTATGTTTGGGATTCAATGATTATTATTGGACGAAAGATATTTTTAACTTAGGATAGATATGTAGCATGTATCGATATTGAAGTTTGTCGTCGTATTAGAACAAGTCACTTTTGTTATCTATGCATCTAGTATGCCAATTTCTTCCTTTTCAGGATTTTACTATTAAATACTTGTTATATATAGTTTTATTGAAATACCCCAAACCTTAATGTGTTAATTAATTATGTAATTATGATTTTCTAAGGCTAATTAAGTCCTTAATAACATTGGTGAAGAAAGAGAAACCAAAAGATAAAGGAAAACGCATAAAAGTCACAAAATGCAAAAACGCGTATTTAATTATCTTAGGAGGTATATAACCTTAACTAGGGTTATAAATATATTTATATACCCTACTTACACACTAAGAACATGTGGGAAAAACTCCCGAAGAAAACGGATCCAAATAATGTGTTAAAACGTTAACGGAGTCTTAAAGCGCGTTTTTCGAGAAAAACCCGAAAACGTGACTTTAAGCGGTCAAATGACCCCGTAAAAATTATAGTTGATCATATAACTATTATTAAACGTTAATGGGAGCTTAATAACCATTAAAATTAAAGAAACAAGAAAAACCCAGAAAACGGGCCCGGTTAGTGAATAGTGCTAAAACTGGGTAAATTAACGAGCATTTTCCGTAAAAGACAAAAAACGCTCCAACTTATATATATATGTGGGCCGGTTTTTACAGCATAAAACATCCACACACACACACCTAGCTAACTAAAATAAAAGAAGAGGGAAAAAGCAAAAGTTAGAAAAGTTACAAAAGTAACTTTTCTTCTCTCTCCTCCCATTTATTTTCTTTCTTCTCTCTCTCCTTCCTTTTCTCCTCCCAGCCGATTTTCTTCCTCCTCCCCTCTGTTGCTGCCGATTTTGAATGCTCCAACCAGATTCCATGGCTACTCTATCTTCAACCTCATGTCCAAGCTTCATTAAGGCTCAAAACACAAAAATAACCACATATTATTCTTCCTCTCATCATTCTCTATATTCTTCTCTTTTCAAAATCCCAAAAGGATGAACTTCATCTCCATGGGTTTTGCCCATTTGAAGAGGAAATGGCACCATCTTGAAGCTTGGAGGCTTCTCTTTCCATTAAGGTAAAAAGTTCCCAAGAAAACTCATGTTTTTCCCATCTTGTAGTGCTGGCCGATTTTTGCCCCTCTTATGCCTTGTTCCTTTTATTGTTTTTAGCCTCTTTCCAAGCCTTCCATGGTGGTTGGGAGCTCCTCTTTGATTCGTGACCAAAAGCCCATCTTAGGGTTTCAAGGTAATCCTTTATTTTTGTGCTTTAAGCACCTCCCTTTGAATCCTAGCTAAATTAAAATGTATAAGGGTATTAATTAGAGCCTAATTCCCCATTTGAATGTTGATTTTGAGGTTGGCAAGTAATTGGCTAACTTGGCCGGTTTTGACTAAGAATGAGAGAAGGATGAGATTGGAAAGAAAAGAAGAATTTGTGAGCTTAAGGTAAGAAACTCGCCTTAATGCTTATTTTGATTATTTTAAGAATTGGGATGGGTTAGATTAAACAATAAACCCTAAATATGTGAAGTAATGTGTTGGAGAAAGTTTGAGAGAATTTGTGAACTTGTGGTTGTTTTGAGGGCCTTGGAGCCAAGTGATGTGGAATTTGAGTTTATGTTGTTGTTTGGTTAATTTTGAATTGAGTTAATGTGCTGGTAGGACCCTTATGGGTGTGGCTAGTTTAGGACTTGAATTTTGGTGATAAAGGATGAGTTTGGACATGTTAGGTTTATGGGGAAGTTATGGCGAAATTTCGGTAGAAAATAAGTGTTTTAAGGTGACTTAGTGAATTGGAGGATCTTGGTGTGTATGTGGTTGAGTTGGAGTGGATTAATAACCTAGACATGGTAAATGAAGAAGGGATTAGAGAGGTGTAAATCGTAGCAATTTTGGGGTGTTTTTGTAGCAGAGTGTGAATGTATTGAGATACTAGAAAGAACTAGTGTACAAGACTAGGAAATGAGGGTTGAACTTGGTTCTAGAATGCCTTATCTAGGATGAATGGAATGGTCACTAAATGATTTGGTAAGGTTGGTAGGCAGGTAGAATTATCAGGAAAAGGTAGAAATGCACAAGTGTGCAAAATGCAAAAAAAATAATGTGATGAGTGATATTTGTGAAGTTGAGCAAGAATTGGGTGGTGAATTGGACCAACGTTTTAAGAGCGTTTAAGGAGTATTAAAGTGTGTTTAAACATGTAGAAAACTTATGGAAAGATTAGGGGTGGATTAAGGGTTGATTTGGGGTTGAAAATGTGGGTTTATCAGCTTTTTAGCAGGGTCCGGGACCTCCTTGTATAAGGTCCGGACCAAGCTTAAAAATACGCCGAAAGTCAAGTTTACAGGTGGTCCGGGACCTAGGTCCAGGACCAAGTCCCGGACCAATGTCAAAAATGAGCCGAGAGTGAATTCCAGAGGTGGTCCGGGACCTTGGGTCCGGACCAAGTCCCGGACCAGACCAAAATTTACCTAAAATGTGTTTTAAAGGCTTCTAATGATGGGGGATTAAATGGTAATGGTTTTAGATGATGTTTAGGCCTTGTTTGGTGACATGCAAAGGTCTTTAAAAGTGTAAACAAGTGTTAGATTGAATGTGAGAGTTGTGAACTTAAGATCACAAGAGTAAAATTAAGTAAAACGGGGCAACGAGTTAAGTACGGGAGTGATAGTAGCTTACATACCGTATAACCATGATGTTAATAAAAAACGTTTCAAATAATACCAGTGGTTCGGAAACTGCCTGAGGAGCGTGAGGTGACACGTTAAGAGTAAATCCTCGGGGACACGGTAGAGTAACCCATGGTGTAAGGTATGGTTTTCTTGCAACCTGTGTCCTACCGGGTTACACCGGCTTGTATGCCAATGTGTTTTTCTGAGTGTTTGCCACCTGTTAAGATAAAAGCATGCAACGAGTTTACAGTAATTCTTTTATGTGGCGTATTTTAGTTCCGATACCATTTAACCTCGAATATGTGTTAAAGTGTAGCTAACCGACCCTAAGATCACATAAGAGATCGGTATTCGGATTTAAACGTCCCAACCTACGGGAATGTTCTAACTAAGGCTATCAGTGCGTTATTTGTGTAATGTGGTTGTGTGCGATGTGTGTTGCCCTTTTAGTATGTTGTGATTTAACAATTGTTGTTGTTCATGTATGTTGAATGGTATGTTACCTCCCTTGTTGTTTGACTAAGTTTGTAACACCATATGGTGTCGTAATGTGATAAGTTCCATAGAGGAACTTCTAACTAATATACATAATTGGGGGGGTGAGGAATCCGGGAGTCCCGGTCGTGCACGTGTGTTTGGGAGTTGATATCTATAATTGATTTAACTCCCTCTCTGTTTTGGTTGTCTTTCCTTCTTGGATTACAATCACCCACAAGCCTAATAAGAGGCTTTCCTACTAGGGGTGTCAAAATCGGGTTTCGGGTCGGGTTGAGCTCAACCCGAACCCGACCCGAACCCGGAGCGGGTTGTACTTCTTTAACCCGAACCCGGAGCGGGTTGACCCGAACCCGACCCGTTTTTTCAAAAATTTATTTTATTTTTTAAATTTTGAATTATTTAATAAATAAATAATACTATAATATTAATTAATTATTATGTACAATATATAATCATATGTTATCGATTAAATGTTTATTTTAGTCATAAATTAATCATTAAGTACTAATTAAGTCATTAAGTACTAATTAAGTCATTAAATATAACATATTTTCTATTTTTAATTAATTATTTTTTCGGGTTACGGGTTAGCAGGTTCAACCCGAACCCGAAGCGGGTTTCAATGACCCAACCTGAACCCGACCCGAAAATCATTTCGGGTCAAAAATCTCAACCCAAACTTGGCTTTTTACGGGTCGGTTTTGGGTCGGGTTTCGGGTCGGGTTTCGGGTTCGGGTCAAGATTGACATCCCTATTTCCTACCTTGTTATTATTCGGGGATAGGGGGATTTGTGTATGGTGTGATCGGGCCTATAATATGGCCGACACATCTAAGTAAAGTAAATATGGACGGCGTGTTCGGACCTATATTCTATCCGACACATCTTAAGTAAAGTGTACGTTCTCTAAGAAGAACGGTATTATGTAGTGTATATGTTATGACGTGATGTGTGTTGTTATATTGGGTACGTTGATCACCGAAATCAACCCCATATTAATATAAGAAGTAATTAGTGTAACCCGACCAAAAATGGGTAAGTGTTGTCTAATAAGCATTTGGTTCCATTAAGGTAGAAACCCTCAAGGGTCAAGGAACAAAACAATTTGATCTAACAAATGTCGATGTGCTAACCTTCTTGGTTGTATCCTATTGATTGGATATGTGTGATTTATAAGCATGATATGTGTTTATAGTATTTCTTGCATGCTCTAAATAAAATCAACTGCATGCTCACACGACAATTAGTTGTGCGTGGCCCGGTAGCATGCGGGCTGCACGATTACCATACCAGCAAAGGTGCTGAGCCCCTTTGGGGGCCCCCCATTACTTTTCTGGTACAAGAAAGCAGCCCTACGTTCGAGAGCTAGACGGGAACGGTTATGCATGGGTAGTTTATGTAGTTGTTTATGTGCTCGTAAGTAGTGTAAGGCCCAAGTGTGATATCGGTAATGGAATGTATTAGACTCGGTACAGTTGGAATGTAATTGTATTTGTTTCCAGTTTAGAAACGGAATTGTAATGTAAAGTGTAGTGCTCGGTAATCTTGTCCATCAGACCGGTACGTTGTGTATGTATTAGCCTTGTTAGCCACGTGGATGGTTGACGACGTGTAGCACCCAAGGATTAAGTCACGTGTTGAGTTGTAATTCCGCTGCAACCGTTTGTTAAGTATCATATTTGTAGTTGGGGTGTTACATTTATGATAGTGTTTTTTTACTTAATTGGGCGCAGATTGATCCGTAGATTGATAGATTGCAGAAATAGTGTTTGGGAAAGAGCTTTCTAACTTAGAATATAGGCGTTTATAGTAGAAAAAATAATCTCTTTGTGAAGGGGTCACACTCTCGACACCAAACAGGTGATCATGCGCAAGGCCGATTCAAATCAACAAATGCGCCGAAGCGGGAAGGGAGTAAGCCGCCCCGTGCCATTTTTCCTACTCATTTTAAAGCCCCTCCGACGACATAATTTTTTTATCAGAATCTAAGTGTATGGTATAGTTACTATAGTAATCTCAGTCTCGGCAAAAATAAACAATTCGAAAAGTGAATATAAATGGCTCCACTTTCAGGGCCATCCTCAGCCCTCAAACCCACCCACCCATCCATGTTTAATCAATGTTTGATTGCAACTAACAAAACTTCTAAATCTCTACTCACCTGCCCCTCATCTTGTCCCCTATCAGAGGTTCATCACTTCCGCAGCAAAAAAAGGGCAAAGCCACAGGGAAGCTGGCATATCCTCCATCCCCCACCTCAAAGCTTAGCACACACTCTAAACTTGTTTCTTCTGCTCCAGGTTGGCAACCACGTGGCGCTGCTTCTTCCTCCAAGCCGGCATCTTGCCCGGAAATGCCCACCTTAGCAGCCTCTCCCACCCATAACAGACCACAAACATGAGGAGTGCCCAAAGCAACACCTTATCTCTCAAGCCAGGAGGCATAGGGACCAGTTTGAGCGCATCATTCAAGTCCCGGAACATATCAGATGCAATCACAGTAAAGAATCCCGCAGCTGCCACAAGAGCGTACCGGAAAGGCCTGTTCTCAGATATACTTTGGTTGAATGGGTGTCCTATATAATTAACTGCGAATGTTGCCACCTGCAGCATCATTCCCACAATATATGACACTGTATTCACCAAATTGGGATGGAAGTCTGAGTCCGGCTCAATACATTCATCTGGCATGTACTTCTCAGCCTCCTTCACTGCAGAGATTAGGAAGAGTATGTGGAGGCAGAACTGTCCCAGGAGGGACAACAAGACGTACGCACAAAACACATTCGGATGTGGCCGCACGGCTGAGAGATTAGACAGTGGACGGGCGTGAGAAATGAAAAGAAAGAAGGCAGCCGTGAACACCCCACTAATTGTTGCCTGCACATCACCAAGCTTCACCCCGTCCAGATACATAACACTAAGCACATAGGCTGTAGCAAGGCAGTTGAGGCCAAGAATTTTGAACATCTGAAGGGTTGTGACAAGAGTGCTTCTCCCT
Organism: Limonium bicolor; assembly: GCA_023374045.1. Taxonomy (NCBI): domain Eukaryota; kingdom Viridiplantae; phylum Streptophyta; class Magnoliopsida; order Caryophyllales; family Plumbaginaceae; genus Limonium; species Limonium bicolor. The sequence continues at coordinate 121,920,531 of CM041782.1, read as the reverse complement.
TGGCGTATAATGTCCACTGTAGGTTTCACAGAAGCATGCTTTGCAGTGAAGGGAGACGCCATTGATGCATCCCCAAGCTTGACCACTGGGGCAGTACGGCCATCCCCTTCATCATTATTGAGCTCATCCATCATCTCCCTGAGCCTCTGCCTCTGCGCATCAGCTGCAGACAAGTGGCGATTGCTAGGTGTTTGACTGGCGCTGCGGTTTGGACGAGGGGCAGTTCGTGTTCGCGAAGGACCTTCACCATTTGAAGCTACAGGGTTACGGAGGTCTGTAGAAGGACGACACTTTTTCGACTTCGACTTAGCACTGTCACCCTGAGGAGCTTCTGAAGAAGGATCATTTGCAGCAGGAGGCAGGGCATTGAGTAAAGCAACCCCAACATGGGCCTGCAAGAATACAATATAGTAAGCATCAAGGGTAAATCATACAGACCATTTGCATGAATCTTCCACGCTTAGACTGTATCTACAACAATATCCAGTCAATCAATGGTATATAAAAGTTCTGTGCTTTGTTTACTATTGAGCTCCAACATCCAGCAAGTAAATTGGGAAAACAAGTCCCAGTGTCTGACTTTCTGTTCCTGTTGACAATATTCAGGTGGATCAGATGGAATTTTAAGGTACCTGTTTTAAAGCTCCAACATCGTTGGTTCCATCTCCACACATTAAAGTCGTACGTCCAACAGTTTTCAGAGTCGTCATAACCAGCTCTTTCTGTTCAGGGGCTACCCTGGCAAAAACCTAACACCATTGAAAAATACTGAGATCTGATTTGAGTGGTTAAAGAATATTGAGAAGAAATTACAAATAAGCTGATATATATAAGTGTGTGTGAGTGGGGTGGGGTGTAAACATCCTCAGCTTGTTTTAAATAAAGGAGTTCCAACCTTCACATAAGGAATGACTAGCAGAACGGCTTTAGTTTGCTGCAACATCTCAAAACTATCACCTCCAATACAAAGATCATGATCTTCAGCCAACGACTCAACGTCCTTCGCACTGCATCAGACATTAAAAAGATCAGAGCTAGTTGATATGAGTTTCTGCTCAGCCCAAGGAGACTTAAACAAATGGAAAACTTTTCTTTTTTCAGGAATTAGACACACAAATGACACAAAAGGGGGGAAGGGATTTAAAGTTACTTGTAAGGTATAATCTCCATTTCGTCCGGTGAGATCCACTCATATTCTTTACCAGATGTTTTTGGTGTCAGAATTAGTGCTGGTTTAGATACAATGTGCACTTGGCCAGCAACATGGCAAGCTGTCAGAGCTTGATCACCCGTAATCATAACCTACCCAAACAATATTAGTTTAAAACTGAGTCACTATATCAAGCACAAAAACACTACCATATTCAGTTTGACAAGGGGGAAATTTCTAAAACTTTATTTTGGAAGCAGTGTAAACAATAAAAATGGTTAGGAAGCCAAGATGCTTACTAAATCATGAGAAGACCTTCTTAGTTCAGCCAAAACTGCAGCGGAATCAGACCTTATTGGACAACTGAAAACCTAAAATTGCAATTGGACTAGATAAATGAGATGGCAGAACTCCAAACACATTGACATGTAAGAGCTGGCTTTGACAGTATAAGCAGTTACCGCGAACCCAGCAAATGTTAGCCCGCTCTCGACCACATCCCTATCCAAGCTCCTGGCTTCACTAATCTTTAAGCATACATTGAGACAATAAACAAATCAATGAATAACTACTAAGGCAGGATAAAGAAAGCCTACACAAAATGCTTGTTATAACCAAATAGTTTAGCTTAAAACTCCGGTTTGTGGAAGAAATGCATGCCCCCCTCTGCACCTACAAGAGAAAATGACAATTAGACGCTTACTGTCATCTCAGGAAGCATCTTGTAGGCTAGAGCCAAAACCCTTGATCCTTGGCGGGTATACTTCTTGTAAGTCTCAATATATGTTGCTGGTAAATCAACCAACCGGTCTTGGATGGTTTCAGGTGCACCCTAGAAAGAAAATGAGAGAATTGAAAATGCAACTGAAACTCAGCCCTGAATGAAGTCAGAATAACCATGAAACTAACTTCCAATACAAGCAAGGGGAGAACTAACGAAATGCAAGCTATGATGCATTAAAAATGTTTTTGTTTGTTTGCCAGGGAAAGAAGTGAGGTGTATCCGTATGTATGCACTGAGGGCATAAATGCGTCAAAATAGTATGTACCCATGATATACCTTCACAAAAGCAAACAAATCTTCCTGTATACGAGTGACTACAGACATTCGCTTCAAGTGTGAAGCAAAATGATACCTTTGAAGAATCTGCACAGCATTGCCACTGCCTCTGCAGAAGAAATATAAGCACATTAGCAGACTCAAATGGAAGAACTTTCCCCCATGAAATGAAGTAGTTTTTTTAGAAATATTAGCTATAGGCAAAGAAATCGTCCACCCTATGAGTAAAATGGTTCAGTATCACCCAGCATATGTAAAGTCATGTGCCAAATAGAACCAGAACAAAAAGTACAAAACAATTAATCCATGAGTCAAGAATTCCTCATCATTACTAGACAATCCAGGTATGACCAACAACTTCTATAATTTATTTCTCCTGTAATAAGTTAAGTGAAAGTTCATAGTTACTTTCTTGGCATGGCCTTCTCATCAGATTTGTAAGTCCATTCAATCCCTTTCAGGGCAGCCTTTTCGAGAGGATCACCAACCTGGATATGACAAGGAACTCAGATTACATCGATCAAGCATACAAGCTTGAGAGGAAATAAGTCCAGAAACAGCTGAGGCTCATATTACCACGACAAACTTGGCTTACCAGCTTATTATCCACAAATACTAAGGCGTGACAAGAAGCAAGAATTTCCAAGGCACGACTTGACACATGGCTCATATCCGAACTCAATTCTGTACTTTCTATAGCTCCAACAACCCCGCAAAACTCCTGATTAAGACAACAAAAAATCATTAAAAGATACCAGCGCACTAACATATAGATTCCAAACAGGAAACCATAAATTACCATGTCATCAGATGTGAGTGTCCCAGTCTTGTCAAAACAGCAAATATCAACCTAAAAGATAGAATAGCCAATATAGAAAGTTGTCAGCTGCAGAAGTTATGGCCTGGGAATACTGATCAAGCTGAAGCTAAATAACCTAAAAAAATGAAAAGATATAGCATTGCTGATACAAACATTCTACAGACAGGATATCAAAACCCGAAATTCTAGACTCCAATCTAACAGAGACTTGCCTTCCCTGCAAATGGAATACGGAACGGCTCCGTACAAAATATCCCACTCTTCGCAAGTTGAATAAGAGAAGTGTTGACTGCAATTGATAATTCCATAGGAAGCTCAGGCGGAAAACAGAAGTAATAATCAGGGAACAGCTTAAGAAAAGTTTGTATCTGCTTCTGGTAGGATCCTCCAGGCCCTACAATAACAGAAATTTGTACGCCACGAACAGCACCAAACATTATAAAAAAATACTATTACCCATAAGCAAGCCATTCCTTCAACAAATATTCAGAGAACAAATACTTGCCTTCTTTAACACATAACCAGCAGCTATAATGGCAAATACAACCAAGAATAAGATGAAAAGCCCACTCTCCCAGCTATTGGCAGTAACCTGGCATCAGGCATCCGAAATATGAGAGTTTCCAGAAGTAAAATCATGTAATATGGATAACGAATTTTAAAGATAGCTGGAGTTACCCTCTCCGTAGAGAACAGGATTGTGCGCATGAGCTTTCCTTGACTTGTTTCAAATCCAGTTCTCAGGACCACTGCCACGCAACCACCATCTGGGGCTTTTAGATAGAAAGACTGTTCCAAACATGCCAATAAAAGTTAGAATATGCTGATTTCAGAATTTCACGATTAGTAAAAAAAATAAAAACACCTTGTCTGGAGTGTGCTGCAGTATCTTTGTCCCACCAAACAAAACATGGGTTTTATCTCGCTTGATCGACAATCTCTCCTCACTTTCGGCCAGTGATGGAAACCTATTATGTAAATTTCCAACATTCATGAAAGAATAAGTTGATAGTGAGAGCATAAACAGCACAGGGATTTTGATATTGAATCTCAATAAAGGCTGAATGATGTTGATCGTTTCATTCAATAACGTGGGAGAATGCAACCTGGTAAAATTTTGGAGAGCAGGTTCATAAAGAAAGAAAAAGAGGATACAACAACAAAACAGGGAAGAAGAAAAAGATCAGAAAGCTTGAAACCTTCCACTGAGGAGTAGATTCACCCGTTAAGATGGCTTCATTCACTATAGCATTTCCAGCTAACAACAGCATATCTGCAGGTACAGACTTATCTTCATTTGGTCCAGATGACCGCCCTATAGAAACAACATCCCCTGGAAGAAGGTCTGTCCCGGAGAGTCTGGAAACCACCTACAAACACCATATTAAGCACAGAGCTATAATAACCAATACAGAGATGGAGAGAACTGAGATCACATACTTCCCACCACGATGCACCATCAAGGTCTGACTATCCACTCGAACATGCCTTAGCTCGGTTAGAGTTTTCAGGCGACTCTTTGCCATTGTTGACTCGAACAGGAATAACATCCCTAATGTGAACAGACTATAGTACCAATACTCATCCAAACACCATAACCCCACACAGAATACCTACAGATATCAGACCACTGAGATGAGAAATTCCAACAATTTCATGTGTTCTAAGACAAGAGTACATCAGTCATATATTACAACTAGGATATATTAACAAACCTGGAACACAAAAAAGGGCTCCATGCAGTTCTCTTTCATCAACTTTTGAAATGTTGGCTGTGGATACTCAAAGCTGCCATGAGCATGGGTAATAAATTGAAAAGCATAAGAGCAGCACCTTAATGAGATAATATAAACTATACGATACTTGTACATGTGACTCCAAAATGGACAGGTACCACATGAAAATATTTGAAAGGGAAACTTACACATTACGACCCCACTTCTCAATTGCGGTTGCAATTTTGGCTTCAGATCCATGTCCAGTACTTTTGAGATAGTACCCAAGTGTTTCTTTTGTAGGGAAAGGTAGTTTATAAAATGTCCCCTTCTCCTTTGAATATACAAATCGTTGCTTTCTGAAGTCAAAGCAAATTTCTTCGGCATCCTCAGAAGATGAATTTCCCAGCTATGTAAAACAATTACACTTATAAGACTAAGATTGAAAGCTATGTTAAGCAAAATCCAATAATTCACAGAGAGAATGTAAAGACAGATTGGAAAGTTGCTGAAAAAACAAACAGCACGCGGTACGGCCATAATCAATGGTATAAGAAAGCAAACTGTGCATCATAGAGCATACCACTTCAACTCGAACAACCTATCTATTCTAAAGCTTGATGACCAGATGATTTGAACCTGTATCTACCAGTGAGAGAAACAAAACTTACACAGCGAAACTGAATGGGAACAATTTCCTTTGATCCAGAGAACTTCACAGGTATGATTTTGCATGAGTCTGCCTGGAGAATATCATTAACCTGCAATCCATTGAGGAGCAACGGTAAACATCAACTAATGAAGCAACCATTATGCACGGGTTGGCAAACTTCGTCAAGAGAAGGAATTACACATTAACAAATGTGTTTCAATAATTAATAGGACCATATCGCTCAGTGCATTTTGATTTGTAAGGACGAGTTAACTCCTCAGCAGAGAACAAAATTTGCTTAATTAACTTAATATTTTTTTGTGAATATGGTTGGTCATGAGCGATGTCATTACAACTAAATAGGCAAACTACTGTCCACTGCAGATCAAAGCATTAGTATGTTTGTCTTATAGGAAAAATTACTGGGCCGGCAGGAGAGCTACCCACTTGCCTACTTATTCAGGATGCCACTAACTAGAATGCAGTATCTGATATGACACTTCTTTGCCTAGTCCTCAATGATCAACAACTTGGACGTAAATCAACAAAAATTCACCAAATGTAACATGAAAATATCTCATACCTGATCAGGGAAAAAAATTGAGAACAAAAAAAGAAACAATCTTACAAAAAATTGTCACATTGATTTCACATTGCTTTGGTAGAAATACATAGATTCAACTACTCTATTGACAAAATCCCGAGTAACATGTTGAATCACCCCACTTAACACTCAATATAAGAATCAATCATTCATAAGAAGATCATCCTCACAGTCTCATCTCGAACCCAGATGCTCAAGCCAAACCCATTCTAACGGAGGTAGAATATAGCACTTCCTCCTTCCAAGTGCATACGCCAGCAGCCACCGCCACCCGCATCTAACATTCGCTAATTTAGGCACAACTACTCTACAACCAATTAGGTCTTTACTGAGATAAATTGTTTGTTCTTGTAACTCAAACTACAACGTTCTAATTGGGCAGCCAACAAGCGAAGCAACGCCAGCAACTACAAGATTAAGGGTAGCGAACGAACCTTGCTGTACTGGACAAAGCATTTGAAATCGACGGACCAAGGCTGTGAAAGGCAAAGCAATATCTGGCAGACAACGAGGCCGCCGAGAACTATGAAGGCGTCACCGATATCTAGGCTGGTAGCAACCGTCGCCAGCCAAACCCATAGATGACGGCGAAATGGCCAAACGTCAATCGCCAAACCGAGTGCCTCTTTCGGAGTAAATCAACTCCATCGACCAACCCTTTCCGCCTACTGAAACCTCGGCATCTCAGAATATTTCCGACCCCTTACAACTCCTCGGGATCAAATCGACCTAAGCTCCAGAAAGCGTAAAATTGTTGTGCAACCCTGGTTCAGAGGTTACAGTGGGCACTGCAGATTGCTGGCTCACGAACTTGAGCAAAAGTCCTAAACGAACGGAGAACGACACTAGCTTGAGAGCTTCCCCGGGTTTCGATTGATCTTTCTGTTGCTCGATCTTCAACGCAGCAGGATCTCCTAAACCTCAATAGGTTACCGTATAATAGATTTAACTATTAAAAATTTACATGATATATTTGACACTTAATTAACAGAACAATTTTTCAAAAAATCTTAAATATGTTATTGTTTTTATAAATAGATATATTTTATACTCCCTCTGTTCCGTTTTGACCTTCTCCTTCACTATTTGGACATGTTGTTTGACTTCAATTTTTAACATATAAGATAACATAATTTTATAAATCTAAGTTTTGCAATGGAATCCTTATATGAAAAACTATATATTGTAGAATTTTATTTTATAAAATTATTTTATCTTATATGTTTAATCTTGAAGTGAAAAACGTGTCAAAAAGCAAATAGGAAGGTCAATATGGGACGGACTACGGAGGTAGTATTGAACTTCACTATTTATGTAATTAGGTTTCTCATGTGCTTAATTCTCTGTAATTCTATTCCGTCTCTCTGCAATCTCCCTTCTCTCATTTTTTACACATTATGTCTGACTAAAAAAATACATACATACATACGTCTCTCTTATGCACGCACATACATGCGCCTCTCTTCGTTCCATTGTTGTGTTTGGGCTGCCGCGGTGATAAGTCACTTGAACGTTACTTCGTTCCATCATGCCGCTTTTTGCTCCGTTCTGTCCAACGATTAATCTTCCACGAATTTCAAACGCGGCTATTGCTGCGTTTGGATTTCAAAAGTTTGTGAGAGAAGTGTGGGCCTAGAAAAAAAAGATAGCAAATGAGATGTGAACATGTGGCAGATTAATCTAACAAAAAAATTGAATGCAGTAAACGAACGGAACATTTGTCAATCTCCTACGATGTTGTGTGAGGTGAGGGATGATTATAGGAAAATTCATGATGATATATACTGGGATGAAGATGTTGATGAGATGGAGTATTGAGTGTGGTAACGGATAATGAGCGAGGAAAGCGACAACAAGATTTATGTGGTTTGGTTGTAAATGTCCTAGTCCACGGGAGGTATGACAGAGGTTCTTAGTAAGAGAAATGGAGCAGCAATGGAGGTACAACGAGTGTTCGAGAGTACTAGATATGTCTCCACGAGTTGTGTCCCTTTAATAATGTACATTGATTGTTATTTATAGTGAAGAGGACGAAGAAGTTGGTGCATCTCCCGGCTTCGTCGCTTGCTTGCAAGCCGGGTTGATGACGCGGGTGCGCTTTGAGATGAGGCCGACGACACCTTGATTAGGTCACTTTGTGAGGGATGAAGCTTCCTCGATCTGTTTGGCCGGTCATCCTTAATTGCAGAAAGGACGCTTGCTGTCCTGGGGCACTAATGGCATGTTAGAGAGGCGTGCAAGTTGGTAACCATGAGTGCATAAGACGGTAATGACGGGTTGTCTGATGAGACTGATTAGACAAAACGTTAGACGATGTGTGCTAGGTCATGTTGTGATGCGGGAGGTCGATCGTGGTTTCCGTTGGTGGCACCAGGCTATCTCTCTTCGGTTTCGAGCCCCGGCGGGATTGGCTTCCCGTCATACGGGATACATACTAGTCGGGGTCTTCGTATCTTGACTGATGGCTTGTTGCTCGGGTGCATGTGGTTAATGCTCTTGGTAATATATTTTAAGGTGTGGCTGATCAGTATCAATAGGCCCCAATTGGACCCAGCGTCCCAAATATACCATAATAGGAGCCAATGTGTTATTGTTGTCAGTGGCCATAAACGATTAGAGAATTCTAGCATTTTAGAAAAAAACAAACCCAAAAATGTTTGGAAAATATTAATAAAAGGAAATGATTAAATATACTAAAGGAATATTTTTAAAAAAAATTATATAAAAAATCATAAATATTGAAAACATTCAAGTGTAAATATATTTTTGGCTTTTTTTTAATGTTATTTGACTTTCATCCCTTTTCTTCACTAAATTTGTAATTTTTATCGAATAATGAGTTTATACTTTTTGATATCTTTTATGTTAATGCTTATTTTTCTATTGATTTTTACTACACTTAACCAAATCTTAAAAAGCTTCATATCTTAATTTTTTAGAATTTATAATTATTATTGTCTTTTAAAAATTTTAATTCCTTTTCACGGTAGTTAATCATTTCTTTATTTTTTATAATTGTATTACTATTTTTTAAAATTATATTGTTATTAGTATTTTGATTTTTTAAAAATAATTTTCAACACACAGTGCATATTGTGAACTTTCAAACTAGTATTTTAAGTTTTTAACCACTTGTGGTATTTCAGCCCTTTCTCTGGTTAAGAATAATAGCAGTATTATATATGAATTGTCAGGATTTCGGGCCCATTTCCTCAGGATCGTGGTGAGATCGACATGGTTACCAAAGAAGAAAAATCACAAGATAATGTAATAAAAAAAATAGTGACACAAGGATATACGTGGTTCGGTCCAAACATGACCTACGTCCACGAGAGGAGATAGAACAACTTTCATAGAAAAGATGAGGATTACAAGTTTACATGAGGATTATGAACCAACTCATCAACCCGAGTTTCCCGTGTTTCCCTTGGTGTTTTTATACGAGTTCCCACAGAACCACCATTGACTTCCTTGGATGTGATCCCCACAAGTTGGGATGATCCTAAGCTACAGTTACTAGATATATTTATAGTTCTAGATCTAAACCCTTCACTTATCCCCACATTAACCCTGTAACAACAACCACATAATGGCTCACACGTTACAACGGTTACAACCTCATTAACAAAATCCATTAACACTTAGGAACAACTAACACTCAGGTATCTAGAAAGCTATAAGTCTAAACTTATTTTTTTCAAGGATTTAAATTCCTCTTAACTCTCCTCATAATTAATGTTAGAAAACCACACTTCAGACGCCATTAATTTGCACACCGTATAAATGCTCCATTAATGCATATTCAACTTCCGTGAAACTTTTCGTAAATAAAATATTAATTGGAAGACGAAACCAATTAACTTCACACGAGCAACTCAACGGATTTAGCATTAATTCTAACATGAATTAGGGCATAAATGTAGTGACATTTCATAACAATGCAAGAAAGTGTAATTTTATGAATTAAGCAAACTTAGTGGCATTTCATGAAAATTTCAAATTTTAAAGAAAATAGAGAATATAACTACAACAATAGTATGATAAAAATTGACCATTTTATAGTTCCCCGTTGGAAATGACTATTCACCTTTTGTTTAAAACTGTTCAAAAATTGCAATATACATGCAATATTAATACCAGTAAATAACATATGATACCTGAGAATTATTGTAAGAACAAAATGAAAATTTATTTCATTGACCTAAATGCAAACCAGCAGGTTTGGTTTGAAAAAAGCTTTTCATAATGGATGCAACAAAATTGTTCTAGAAGTGATTACCAAAGCTCTCCTCGGCTGAAGCTCATTCGTCGTGCCCATTATTGTGGTCTCATGACTCGTGAGATCTCCTGCCTCTCTCAGAGCTATCTCTTTGTAATTGTGTTACACTTTCCCCTAAACTGTCTTATTAGAACATTAATGTTTATCTTAGTACCATATGTACATTAGTACTAGTGGCGGAGGCAGTACGGGAGCGTGACGGTATAATCACCCCCCAATTATTTAGAAAATATCAGTTTCTATTTGTATATTATGTAGACCTTGTAGCTTGTAGACTTTGCAGCCCCGCATCTACAGCAGAGTAACTTGGGGAGTTTCTTACTAACACAAGGGAAAAAAAATAAAAGGAAATGGTGAAGTGGATGAGAGAGACATACTTTGGGGTTCTTAGCTAAGAACCCTCTTTTTCTGACAACTTTATGTGGAAGGGGAGAGAATGTGAGAGAAGAGAATAAAATATATTAAATAAGAAACTCCTCAGCTCTCCACTGTTGTGGTTGCTCTAACTAATACTAGCAACTAGTACAAGACTCAATTTTCTTTTTTCTAATACTACGAAACTACTAGTACAAGCTGTACAATGTGCTTGGAACTATAAGTATAAAAAAAAATAATCATTTCCTTTCGTGCACTTGCACAACACCATTTTCATACTTCCCTCTGTATAAAAAAATGTCAAAATAAAAAATATAGGAGGTAATCATTACACCTTTTAGATACTAATATTAAAAAAATGGACTATCATTCTTAAATCGTGGACTATCATTTTTTTTATCTAGAAAATCTTCTTCTTGAAGCTTCAACGAGAGAGAGAGACCCAATTGGCAGGACTGCGGATTGGGGTTAATCTCCTACTTCTTCCTTTATTTTAACACAAAAATATGCTACTTCTTCCTTCTTCTTTCCACTTGCTGCTACTTCTTCCTTCCTTCTTCATTCCACTTGCCGCTTCCGAGCAGAAAGAGCAAGGTAACATCTTCAATCTTCATCTATTTTTATATGTATTTTCTTAATCTAATAATGCTTGTGGTAATAGATTTGGGGTTAAAACACCAAGCTCATAATAAAATAGAAAACATTGATTCCATATAAGTTCAACGGTCTTCACTTTTCAATATTTTTACCCATATACAACCACACTTCAAACTTGTTAATTAGTTCATTATTCATTTTGTCAAGTTATTTATTTGCACCAATAATTAAGTACTTATCAATCATTTTAGATAAATTTTAGACAAATCATTTTTGAACTAACGTTTGTATTAGTCATAGTAAGGTAATTATATAAAAAAATAGTCATAATAAGGTTTTTAATTGATGTCTAAAATTTGTAGAAATTGACAAATTGAAGTTCATGTCCGACCAAAATTAGGAGTGTGTAAACTTTATATAATCCAAGTACTTAGTCCCTCCCAATCTTTTCCAGCTTGTATTTTGAACTTGAAAATGAAGCTCCTTGATGTAGTCCTTTTGTTTCTCTCTTATTAGTATTAATGAGGTAGTAACAAGTTTCCAACAACAAAAAATATTTCAAGCTGCAATTCTTTTTCATGGTCAAGTGTTTCATAAGATAGTAAAATCAACAATTAAGCATGCGAGGCACTGGACTACTACTATGGAGGGACTGATGCTATGAGTGCGGCTACGCTGAAAATTTTCCAGGAAGATATGTGCAACTGGATAACCATAAATAGGATTCGGTCCATCAGGAACATTGCACATACACACTCGAGCTACGTTTTCCACTAGACCAGGATAAAAGAAATTTACAAGCTGTAGGACACTGCTCTATGGATGCATGTCATGATCCATGAAAACGCTAACAATACTAATTAACACCGTGACTATGCACTGCAGCAACAGCCATCACATGTAAGCCGAGACCTCGTTCACTGGAGAGTTGTCCTTTTTTTGAGGTGATTCTTGACCCTTGTCACCCTTCAGTGGAAGGGCCTTGTTTGGAACCAAAATCATGTATATATTTCGATCCTTGAAGTTCTTGCTCTCTAGGGTCGCAATCTGTAAATGAAAATCTCATTTAAAGCTGAAAAAAATCATAAATGAAAGGTAATAAAGAACAGATATAAAACTGAAACAGGAATCTAAAATCATGCATCTCTCTCATCCACACTTCAATACCTTTATCTACAGATAATATTAATGCTAGAACATTTTGATTCTTCCTTCTTGGTGTATTTATCAAAGTTGCCAAAATGCATTTTCTAAGACCCTTCAAGGTCAATTACCTCTCCGACATCATTTTGAAATCTCTTGATAAGATCGATGGCAATACCACGGAACTCATTTTCGCGACCTTTCAGATTTACAAAAACTTTAACCTGCAAAAAATATTGACAGCTTATTCAAAAGGATCAAAACCAGATCACTACACGGAGAAGGGTTGCCATAGAGATAACCTCTTTCCTTAGTTTTCTTTTTCTTTCTTTCCTTTTTTCTTTTGATGGGGGGGGGGGGGGGGGTTGCATTGCAACGAAAATAAAGATTTGAATACAAAAAAAAGAGCTGGAAAGGGGAATACACAAAGGGAGGGGAAGAGGACAACAATATATCTGTGTTGTTTGGTCACATGAGAAAAAGAATGAGGATGCAATTAGGTTACCCGATTACTCCATAAATTTGATTATGCAAGAAATAATTAGTCACATAATAATATGTATCAAAACCACAGTCATATGTAGTTACTAGTATCTATTAGATATTCATAATATCATATAACAAACAGTTTTCGAATTCTATTACGATTTATTCAACTTGATAAAGAATTCATGATATAAAAAGTAAGATATTCAAAGATCTACAAAACGATATGAAACAAAAAATTAGTTCGAAAAGTATGAAAGATAATAAATCACTGTCTTTGATAGGCAGTTTGGGTTGCTCTATTAAAAGCGCCGTTAGTGTTATTGCTGGATTGTAATTTTGCAGGTTGTTATGTTACCTTTCTGTCGGCATAAGTTTGTTAGGGAATGAGCAAGCTGGCAGGTTGTTTTGTCAGGCTGTTTGCAGCTTTATAAGGGGATTCTTCGTGAGTTGTACGGTCATACTGGAGTTTGACTATAAATCAGCCATATCTCGTATGAGAGTGGATTAAGAGGTTAGGCTGCTAAGGTGAGCCTATCAATTTGGTATCAGAGCTGGTCCTTGGGCAATTGCGATGAATGGTATCCACCAGAAACGACACCATGGAACAGCTGCAGAATGAGCAGTGGAATTGACGGAGCAAGTCACCAATCTCTCAGGAAAGGTTGGTGACCTCAATGGACAGATGGAGAATTTGACGGCGATTGTGTCGAGAATGCAGAAGGATAATCAATCATTGTTGACTCGAGCTGGTGAAGGAAAATCCACACGTCGAGTTCCTTGGAGACGAAGGACAGATGTTACGGATGAGGAGCACGGCAGATAAAGTTCAGGCAGCAGTGGTGTGTATGGAGGGTGGTGTGTATGGAGGGTGCTGCGCTTCATTGGTATGAATGGTATGGAAATCATTTTGGCATGCCTGAGTGGACTGAGTTTAAGGATCAATTACTGGAACAATTCAGCACGTCACCGACAAAAAATCCAATTGAGTCTTTGTGTGCTTTGAAGCAACTAACAACGGTGGAAGAGTTTGGGCGAAATTTTGAGTATCATTCCGCTTATCTCATTAACGTCTCCGATGATGTCTTGAGGGGAATATTCAAGAACGGTTTGAAGGAGAATATCAAGCGTGAGTTGTCGTTCTTTGAACCTCAAACGCTGAAGGAGATGATGAGGATGGCGCGGCACATTGAAGAGCGTGATGGCGTTGGAGATGGGACTGACCACATTGGATCGAGTCGCGTCTATCCTTCTTGGAGTTCGCATCGACCAACGTACTTTCCTGGTTTGCTGCTGCTCTCATCAGATTCGATGAGCAGTCAGATTGACAAGATTAGGGAAATTCCCCAAACTTCAGTCAAGAACCCTAATCTTCTTGAGCACACTTTGTACTTGAGTTCCTTGCAGTCGTCTGCTGGTTCCACGCCTAGCTTCAAGGCGAGCAGCTAGCAGCGCATCCCTAATGCTGAAATGCAACGTCGGCTGTCCCAAGGGTTGTGTTTTAGATACGGAGAAAAGTGGGTGCCTACATCATTGCAAGAATGCAGGGCTGCATGTTTTATTGACCGAAGGTGTGGAAGGGGAGGACGAAACCTTCGAGTTGACTCAAGATGAGGCAGATGTTCCTAGTGCCACCATGGAAAATGTGGAGCTCTCCACGTGTCTCTATGAAGTTGATCGGGCAAATTAATGGTATGTCGGTTTTAACATTGGTCAATAGTGGCACAACACACAATATTCTTAAACCTGAGGTGGTGAGTGAGTTGAGTGCCGGTGGATAAAAATATAGCTTTTGGAGTTACGATTGGTAAAGGGAGTATATTACCGGCTAGGGGGTCTGCTGGGGTTTACCGCTGCTGATACAGGGAGCTCAATTTCATGTTCACTGTCTTTCCTTTGGCATTTCTGGAGTAGACAAGATTTTGGGGAATTGGCGGGCCTCTTTGGGGAAGACTTGTACCAATTGAGGATATCTCTCTATTAAGTTTGATTGGCAGAGCAAGAAGGCTCATCTAGTAGGTGATCCCAAATATCAGGTAAGGATGTGGGTTGGAAAACTGTGGTCAAGACGATGAAGTCTCAAGGTGTTGGGTGATGTTTACTACAGTGTGAATGGTGGGATAGTTGCACTTCTGATTCAGATGATCTGTTTGATGAACCTTTACGGGTCCTTTAGGCTGAATTCCAAGATATTTTCACTCCTCTTGACTCACTTCCCCCACAGCGTTTTCATGATCATTCCATCCTGTTGCAGCCTGGTGCTACCCCCCGAACAGCAGGCCTTACTGCTATCCTTATTATCAGAAAAACGGGATTGAGCAGATTGTTCAAGAGCTGTTTTTGGCTGGGTTTATTCATAACAGTACTGGTCCATTTTCGAGTCCAGTGCTTCTTGTCCTGAAAAAGAATGGAGAATGACGTTTTGCGTGATTATCAGGCTCTTAACAACATTACCATACCTGACAAGTTTCCTTTGCTGATTATGGATGAGTTACTGGATGAGCTGCACGGAGCTTCAATGTTTTCTAAACTGGATTTAAAATCCGGTTAGGAGAAGGCAAGAGATGTAGAGAAGACTGCTTTTTGCACTCATGAAGGTCATTACAAATTCCTTATAATGCCCTTTGATCTTAAGAACGCACCAACCACTTTTCAAGCTTTGATGAACGATGTGTTCAAGCCTTACTTGAGGAAGTTTATCTTGGTCGTTTTCAATGATATCCTCATTTGCAGCAGAAGTATGGAGGAGCATTTACAGCATTTGTGGCTGGCATTGGGGTTACAACTCAAACATCAATTGAAGGTGAATTATAGGAAGTGCAGTTTCTGTTCACCAAGACTGAACTATTTGGGACATTTCATCTCTGGTCAAGGGGTGGAGGTGGATCGTTCTAAGGTGCATGCTATGGTGGATTGGCCGGTTCCAGAATCTTTTAAGGAGTTGTGCTCCTTGGGTCTTACTGGTTATTATAGGAAGTTTGTGAAGAATTAAGGCATTATTGGTAACCCTTTGACAACTTTGTTAAAGAATAATGCATTCAGCTGTAGACCTGACAATTTTGACCCAACCCGAAACCCAACCCGAACCCAACCCATACTTTTGCGGGTTAGGGTCTTGATTATTGACCCATCTATTTTTTGGATTGGGTTAGGGTAAGAAGCTAATTTTGTGGGTTGGGTTAGGGTAGAGATCTTAACCCATGACCCAACCCAAAACCCGAAAATATATTTGTTAATAATAAAAATAAAAATATTAATTCACATACACCACATATATATATATATTATTTTCAGATCAAACTATGCCTTAGCCTTAAGCCCAAATGTAGTTAGACTATCTCATATTTAATAATATCACATAATCATAACTAAACAAACGGCCCAACCAGCTGCATATCAAACAAAGGGCACAACCAGACTGTAACATAATGTTGAAAACCCAAATGCTCTCATCTTATAGACTCACGTCCATTTTTCTTCTCTATGTTGTTGTTCATGTCTATGTCGCCCTTCATCTCTGTCCAAGGTTTGTTTTTTTTATTCTCACTTCTATAGTTGTTCTTGAGAACATATGTATGTTTAGATTATCTAGAAGAGTGAACAAAAGAAGGTGATATGTATTTTTTGTAAGTAGGATCTTGATTATAGACCTCTTAGTGAATTCTGAAGCCAACAATGCGGATAGCGTGCTGCATAAAAAGTTCCTCAACTGTTGTAACGATTAAGTGATTGTGATTGTACTTTTCTCAGGCATGAGCACTCAATTTAAACAGGTGTAATTATTTTAAAACTATCAGTCATAGTTTGAGACTTTGAGCTCTCAGTTTATAAATTATTTCTAACTTTAGAAGATTTGTCTTTAGTATATTTCTCTAATGCATAATGAAGATTTTCATTTTCGTTCCTCTTTTTATTAAGGGCACTAGGATCATGTGCATATCTAGATAGGATTTCTCCCCAACAGTGGTAGAGCTTTAGGCTCAGATTGATAAATGTAAACTTATGGAAAAAGTACGTGTTATTCTATTCATGGGAAATTGGTTCAGTAGTTTTACATTCTTTGCATAACATGGAATTCGTTTAAAGTTGGGTCGATCAAGTAAGATTATTTCTCTTCCTTTTGTTTCATCCTAATTAGTGTGCCAACTAGCACTGGATGTTTTTGAATTTTTTTTATTAATTTCTACTCCTAATCATCTAAATTATTGTACGCTTAAAAAATGGGTTGGGTGGGTTGGGTTAGGGTTGAAGGATTTTAAAGGGTGGGTTAGGGTCATGATTTTCTTGACCCATCGATTTTTGGGTTGGGTTGGGTTAATAGTATTTTAAATGGGTTGGGTTAGGGTTGATATCAACCCGACCCAGTGACCTAAATTACCAGGTCTATTCAGCTGGTCCTCTGCAGCACAGTTGGCATTCAAATCTCTGAAGTTTGCCCTTACTAATGTTCCTATTCTGGCCATGCCTGATTTCGATGCCCTTTTTGTGGTGGAGACAAATGCTTCTGGAAAAGGTATTAGCGCCTACATTGATGCAGAATGCTCGACCTTAGCCTGTTGTGCACAAGATTTCTCTCCTAGGGCCTGTCCAAATCAGTCTATGAGAAGGTTGATGGTGTTTGGATTTCGTGTTCAGAAGTGGAGGCATTATTGTTGGGTCATCACTTTACCATCAAAACTGACCCCAAAAGAGCTTGAAAACTTGTGGGATCAGAAATTGAAGACAAAAGACAATATAAATGGGTGCCAAAGTTGTAGAATTAAGTGTACATTTGCGTTTATCGGCCTAGGAAGGTGAATGCAACAGCTGATGCGCGTGTCAGGGTGGTTTTCCTGCCTCAATTGTCCCCTGTCTACTGTGGTATTTGAGGGATGGAAAACAGGTTGATGAGGACTATGGCTGATCCTAAAATTTTGCCAGATTATTCAAGAGTTGTTACTATCTGCAGATTCTCATCCAGGGTATCAGTTGTGCAACATAATCTTTCTTTAAGGGGGTGTGTGGTGTTGCCAAGAAATCATCACTTGTCCTTCTCTTTTGAAGGAATTCCCAGCTCACCTTCGGGTGGTCATCGGGATTTATGTACCTTCTATTTGTCTACAGTGTTGTTGGCTGGTATGCGTGCTACTAAGGCATTTCTGGTACTTGTGATACTTGTTAAAGGGTCAAAAAACAGTTCACTCGCCAGCAGGTTTGCTACAGCTATTCCTATGCCTACCAAAGTTTGGCAAGACATCTCTATAGATTTTGTCAATGGGCTTCCTAAAATTCAGGGTATTTCCACAGTTTTGGTAGTGGGGACCATTTGACTAAATATAGGCTTTTTATTCCTATCAAACACCCATACACCGCTAAAGACATTGCTGCGGTGTTGTCCAAGAAATAGTATGACTCATGGTAAACCAGTATATTGTGCCTGATTGAGATGTGGTATTGTTAGCCATTTTGGAGGGAGTGTTTCGGTGGGCAGGAACCTCACTGCGCATGAGTTCATGCTTATCACCCCCAAACCGATGGCCAAACTGAGGGGGTTTGGTGAGAAACCGGTAGGGGGTGGAAATTTTTACCAACCCGATAATCGACCCAAACCCAACACGTAAATAGCAGGTATGGGCTAAGATTATCGAACATTGGGTAGGGTTACATTTAAATATATGGGTTGGGTATGGGTTAATGGTCCTAACCCGAATTCAACCCGACCTGTTTACTTAATTTAATTAAAAAATAAATAAATATGTATTATTTTACTTGGAGATGTATAATTCTATAACCATTAGTATAATAGCAACACAAAAATACTATCACTCTCTAAAGCCCACAAATAGAATTATTTTATAAATCTAAATACATAGCTCTAGGGCCATCTATATCTCACATTCACCCTTTATTTGAAGATCTAAATATTATATCAAATGATTAGTCGCGCAAACTCCACCGTTCACACTAGTTCATCCACACAAAAACAACGGCTAGGGTGAGATTATTGACCCATTTATAGCAATGTTGACATTTGAAAAAACAGTACACAATGATTCAGGAATAAAATGACCGTCATGTGCACGCTTTTATGGAACGACTAATCGTTCTGACAAAAAAACAAATGTATTTGTAGTTTAAACGGGTTAAACGGGTCGGGTTTGGGATTCAATGATTTATCTGGGTGTGGTATGGGTTGAAAATTGTAACCGGTTATTTGGGGTCGGGTATGGGTCAATACAATTTTAATCGGGTGGGTAGGGTGAGCTTCAACCCTATCATCAACCCGAATTGCCACCCCTAATAAACCGGTGCTTGGAGGATTATTTGCACAGATTTCTTTCTTGAAGCCAAGAGTTGGCTTAAGTTTTTGACCGTGGGCTGAATGTTGGTACAATACCAGTTTCGTTAGTTACTGGAAACAACGCCCTTTCATGCTTTGTATGGAAGAGAGTCCCCTGTTTTGGGTCTTAATAGTTTGTTGGGGCCTATTTCTCCCCCTATAATATTTCGAACATGGTATCAGAGCCTAGGTTCAGTCTTGGGTAAAGCACCACTGACTAATGGAGACTACTCGAGTAGAACGGGATGTGTTAAACAAGAGAAGGAAGGGACCGCGGCCAGTACCGTAGAATTGGACTGTATCACGGAGCAGGGGACCGGGCCAGGTACCAAGTGGGGTCCAAACGGGGGTGCAATATGGGGAGGCAACGGGGGGTAATGAAGAACTCACACTTGATGGGGATGTGGGAACAAGGTGAGTCCCACATTGAAAAATTATAAGCTAGGAAGTAGTTCATATAGCTTATGAGCTACTCCACCTAAGTCAATTGGTTTAAGATGAAACCTCATGGG
>CM041782.1:121538998-121900319 GCA_023374045.1 Limonium bicolor | reverse complement strand
CGCGAAACTTGCACGATCTTTCTACCAATAACACCTTTACCCTTAAACCTGCCATAGTGTCGTGGTTTTGGGATACCAATAGACTCTGCCTCACTCAAATAATCGGTCACAAATTCCGTGACTTCCTCAGTCACTGTTGCTTCAACAATGCTCCCCTCTGGTCGATACCTATTCTTCATTCTACTTTTCAGAATACCCATGTACCGTTCAAAAGGGTACATGTACCGTAAGTATACCGGACCACAGAACTGTATCTCTCGAACGATGTGCACAATTAGATGTACCATTATATCAAAGAAAGATGGTGGGAAATACATCTCTTGACATAATGTGATAACAATTTCACGTTGTAGATCATCTAGAGAGTTACGTCAATTGCCTTGGAGCAAACAGCGTTGAAAAAGAAACATAACCGAGTTAAAGCATTTCTGACATCAGATGGCAATATCCCTCGAATTGCGACCGGAAGAAGATGTAACATCAGTACATGATAATCGTGAGATTTCATGCCTAAAAGTTTTAAATCCTTCATCGATACAATGTTCTTCCAGTTTGAAGAGTACCCAGACGGTACTTTTACCGAGTGCAGACATTTGCAGAAACTAATCTTTTCAGCCTTTGAGAGCGTGTAGCATGCAGGAGGTAGGTAGATTCGTTTCCCATTCTCTTGTGGGTGTAACTCCTTTCGTATACCCATGGTTTGCATGTCCTTTCTGATTTTCAATCCGTCTTTTGTTTTGCCGGGTATATTGAGTAAAGTCCCACTCACTGCCTCACCAACGTTCTTCACAATGTGCATGATGTCTAAGCAGTGTCTCACAGAAAGATGACGCCAATAAGGTAGTTCCCAAAAGATAGAACACTTTTTCCAAATGTTTTTCGCCGGTTTTGATGTGTTTCCAAATACATTTGCAATGTCCTTAACCTTTTCGTACACTTCCTCAGAGCTCAGAGGTAGACGGGCCACACGAGTTTCGGCTTGACCATTGAACAACTTTCTCTTCGTTACTCGATAAGGGTGATCTTCGGGGAGAAGACGTCGATGACACATATAAACATTCTTCCCACAATGTTTTAAACGGTCCGAACAAGTGTCTTCCTCGCAATGGGACATGCAAATTTACAGTGAGTGAAGAGAATGAAGAGTTAAATTAAAAAAATTACCGGTTCCTAAATGAATTGTTTTCAGCCCCTCTTCTCAATCGGGCGTGCGAGACCGTGTAGCAACACCAATCTCTACCGAGGCAACGCATAAAGATTGAACAACATTCAGATCAATTAGAATAATTTTATATTAAACTTAACGACTTTACAATACTCATATATATATATATATATACACTACCGAATGTTTAATAGTTTTTATTTTACCATGAATGTTGTTCATACAACTCATAAATGACAAGATCAAACTATAACTTACATAACACCTAAATTGTATTTTTCGTGTTTAACATGTTATCCATAATTTTCAATATACCACTTATGCATCACACTCTTGTATTAACGATAATATAATATCATAATCAAATATGTAAATTATAAACATTATCGTTAGCTCATTCAACAAGCACAATAAGAATTTTTTTTAGTATAACTCTATACAATCTACAGAGAGTGGGGAACTAGTGTCAAAGATGATAACTCATCAACTCGACTACATGTTTGAAGACAAGGAGAAACTCTTAATTGCTTAACTATATTCTTGTTTCGAACAAGTAAACTTACATTTGTGATTAGTACAAATTTTGCTTACTTATATAACTAGCATAGATCTCCACTCACCAAATGTATATTTACAATGTATATTTACTATGAATGTGAATTAACAAGTAATTTTAAGTGGACAAATAAGCTAACCTAACTATACTTAACAAAATAATGCTCAAACATTTTCCACCCCATATATAAGCATAATAATCTAGCATAAATAAGCTAACCTAACTATACTTAAAGAAGGGCCAAAAACAGCAAAAAAATTCACTCGGACATTTCGTCGAACACCTTGTGTGCATACATTAAATTTAATAGTTTAACAACCAAATCTTGCAAAGATTTCACACAACAATAAATATCATCATCCACAATCACAATGTGACAACAATCTATCAATTTTAACACACATTAACGATTAATTAAACAAAACCGAAAATGAGAGTTAGGGTTCTCACTTCGCGTGTCTGTTGCTGGGCGGGAGGAGGGCGGCGACACCACCGACGCGACAACCACCGGCGGCGCGACGTCCGGAAGGCGGGAGGAGGAGAGGCGAAGGGAGCAGGTGGTGGTAGCGTCGGAGGTTCCCAAATCGACGGTGATAACAGAGAGAAGAGGGGTTAATTTAGGTTAATGAAACTGTAAGGCGTCGGGCGGTGCTTGGGGGTTAATTAAAACAACCTATTTCGGCGGTTCTTTGTTAGAAACCGCCGAAATAGGCCATATTTAAAAAAAAATTAAAGAGACCTATTTCGGCGGTTTCTAACAAAGAACCGCCGAAATAGGTCCTTAAATTAAAAAAAAAGAAAAATAGAAAAAACCTATTTCGGCGGTTTCGTGTAAGGAACCGCCGAAATAGGTCTCTTTTCATTTTTTAATAATTTAATATGGCCTATTTCGGCGGTTCATATCCAGGAACCGCCGAAATAGACCCCTGCTTTACAGACTAATACATCTCGGGCTCCTATTTCGGGGTTTTATCTAAAACCGCCGAAATAGGGGCGCCGAAATAGACGTTTTTTGTACTAGTGCTCTCAGACTAGGACTGGAGGCAGATGCAGAGTCCACGGATCCCAGTTTATAGAGGGATGATTGGATCACTCCTCGTCTTACAGCCATCCCGACCAGACATAATGCAAAGCGTGTGTTTTGTGCACGATTTCAGGCTCATCCAAAGTACCACATGTCAAAGTCATAAAACGCATCTTTCGTTATCTTCAAGGAACACCGACACTTGGGCTATTATACACAGCAAAATCACTACCTACTCTTGCTGCATACACAGATGCGGATTTTGGAGGCTCTCTTATTGACCAGAAAGCACCACTAGTACTGCGCAGTTCTTTGGATCAAATCTGAAGCATGGTCTTCAAGAAAACAAGCATCCGTTGATCTGTCTACGATTGAGGCTGAATACGTTGCTGCTGCTGCTTGTTGCACACAGATTTTGTGGATCTATAGGCAACTTGAAGACTACGGCTTGTCTTTTATACCAGTCCCGATTTATTGTGATAACACAAGCACTATTGAGTTACAAAGAATCCGTTCACCATTCACGCTCTAAACACATAGATATTCGTCATCACTTCATTCGAGACCATGTTGAACATGGTACTGTCATCTTACTTCACTGTTCAACAGATAAGCAGTTAGCCGACATTTTCACCAAGCCCTTACCGAGAGAAACCTTCGAGAAACTTCATTTTTGAATATGGCATGGTTGACACCAAGTGAAATACTCGTTTCTTTTTTTATTTCTCTTGATTGGTGTTAAACCCTTAGTTTAGTTGTTTTGCAATTTCAGTTTAGACCTATGGTCTTTGTTTACTTTCTTTGCTTTTTATATTGGGAATGGTCACACTGTTTCATAACACGGTTATCACAGTTCTTAAGGGTCTTTACATAGTCAATTACCAGGATTTGCATTAATGAGTTTTGTGTTTGTCCAAGTAGCTATTCCTGTCCTGAGATCATAACTGAAAACGTCCGAATAATTTGAGAACTTAATTTACACTCCGGAAATTAAGTTGGTTCATAAGTATGTATCCAGTGACATGTTTGTATTCAAGAAATGAACTGGGTTTGAAGGATAAATTGATGGTATGAACAAGGCAAGAGATTCCGCTACTCACAATTTAGTTATCAACACTTAATAAAAAAACAGAATTGGCCCCTTTATTGGTTATTAAGTCTCTGAGGGTGCCTTATCACCTAACTTCCTGAGGGTAACTACTCTGGGCAAGTTGACCCAACGCCGCTACAAAGATGAGGAGTAAAAGTCAAGTCCCTGTTTGCAATATGTTATATACAAAAGCGGAAGTTCTTATGCCAAATAACCAGATTGTGAGTATGAATCTGTGGCGATGAAAGGTTCAGTGGAATAAGACTGTACTTCTCGCCTCTTGTCGATTCAATGGGAAGTGAAAGAAAGGAGGAAATCATTCTATAATACAAGGGTGCCATTCTATATATGCATATATCTTCTAAACACGGAGGGTGGAATGTCTCAATTTACTCAGACCCATTGCTTAATCTCCTTGGATAAAACACTCAACTACTTAATTTATCGTGGAACATTGTATTGCGTAAAGCTCAGTTTGGAACTGAGGTAGCGTGTTAAGCAACGGTCTGCTTCATTCACTTCGTTTCGTTTTTTTTTAACAAAAAAATAAAAATAAAAAACCAACAAAGAGTGTTTTTATATTTTTCACTGTCAAAGAAACGTTTGGTATGCCTGCTACTTTCTCCTCACTTCCTACCTTCTTTGATTTCAAACGATTTTCTCACTAGTGTCACTCCTTACTATTTCGAACCAAACTTAATCTATACTACATTAACATGGATTCTTTCAAACAATTACTCGTTGACGAGAATGTGCGCCCACTCACAGTTGATAAGCCAGTTGATCAAGAAGTCTCACAGTATGTCCCAGAGTCCACTTCGAAACCCTCTCCCGGCGTCGAATCTGCAAACCCTAATGCTGAAGCAACAGTCTGAGCGACAATGCCTCCTCTGCAACACCAACTGAAGAGGAATTACCTTCTCCACCACCTACTACTACTAGACGAGGATTACGGGATCGATCCAAGATAGCACCTTCTACAGCTGATCGTACCTCTGCGCCTCCTTCGAAGCGCAAGATCGTCGAATCTCCTGCTCAGCAGTCCCGCCTCGAAGCGCAGGAAGTCCGTTGGTAAGCCTCTGTCCGAACTAAGGCGAAGAATAAAATCTTGAACGGTTGCAGAATCTAGGTCGATCTTACCCTCAAAAACCTGTTTTCGGTCGTGCCTTACTAGAATCTGACCTTGTTCCTGGAAAGCTGATAGACTGTGATTGGCTAGCGAATAATTCTTTAGAATCTCTAGGAGATATCTTGCGTTTTTCAAGGGTGGGATAAATTGTTCAATTCTGAAACTGTATATTACCCAGAATTCCTATTTCCATTTATCCAAAACTTGGAATTTGTTTCCCTTTGAATTCAAGATTGAAGTAGCTGGCAAGAAGATGATTATTTCACCTGCATGGCTTGCGATGATCTTGGAAGTTCCACAAGATGTCCTGGCTGAATTTAACCCATAAAAAATTGATATTGCGTCCCACAGTGATGTAGTCACCCACTTTGCTTTGTCTCGTGTGAGTTCTAGAATCAAGCACTACCCACAAAGGGATTTAGATATCTTGCCCCGTCTTTTTGCATCTGATTACTTACCAATGTCTTTGTCCATGATCGGATATGCGGGACAAGGTTACACCTGTGGATCTTGCGGTCATGTGGTGCCTTGACAAGAAAATTCAGCTATCTTTGCCTCGAATAATAATTTCTCTTCTGAGGACCGTCATTAATAGTTTAAAGCCATCCATACCTTACCCGTTTTGGTTGACCAAGGTGCTTAAGCATCATGACATTCCCCTGGTAGATGCTTACTCTATTTCAGCTCAACCAACAAACTATCTTGCCCTGCCTACTCTCTCCAAGATGGGAATGGAACTTTCAGAGTCCGGATAGCAACTTAAACAAACGGGCCCACAAGACACAAAGAATGCCAAGCAGTCTACTCAAGATCCAGCGCTACATCTTTTGGTTCAGTCAGTTCTAGACTCTATGTTGTCTCTGGAAAAATGCTTAATAGCACGCCTGGATAGGCTGGAGGCCAAGCTGGATGTTCTGGGCCCGTGCCGAATTCAAGTTATGAATCTTCTGAGAAAACTGTAGTGGTATTCCTGATTGTAATCACAACCCCCTTCCCCAGTTAACAACTGTCATGGATTGTTCTTTTGGTTTCTTTTGGATTGCTCTTTTGATGTGGCAAAAGGAGGAAGTGTTTGGAAGTCTTTAAATTTCTCGTATCTCGACTTTAGACTAATGGTTTGATGCATGACAGTTGGTGCATAATTAGACTAGCATTTCTCTTATGATTATGTGTGATCTTTTTTATTCGAGCTACACTTTCTTTCTGCTAATACTCTAGTTCAATTTCGATTCAACTATTATTGAATATGATGCTAATTGCTTCTGTTGAGTTTCTGGACTATCGTTTTCTTACTGTCTTTACTTAGTGTCATGTCACACTTAATGCTGCAGACTGTAAATTGAGAGTGGTTGGAACTGGTGTAATTAAAACAAATGAAACAGAATTAAAAACTCAAAATACCTTACGGGCTGCAAACAAAATCCCGGTGCTAGTAGTATAGTAAAGTGTAGGCGACCGGATATCGAACCATGGACTAAGGGGAATTATTAAGTACCTAAGCTTGTCACAAAAAGGGGGAATAATTGACTTGATTTTATAAATAAAGGAAAGATAAAATAAACAGAGTAAAAGGTAAATTAAACGGGACTCTAGGTTCAGGTTAATATAATCTGCTCTTTTAAGCTATGTCTACCGGTTTTATCATAATAGTTTGGCAAAATTCCTGTATTATCTTAAGGACTAAATCATAGACTCAAAAAGAACTCGTTTTACCAGAAAATGCTCGATCTAATCTAGATTCGAGCAAAACACATGTAAACAGACATTAAGTGCGAGAAGTTATAATTGATCTGAAAATACTAACTTATTAAATCATAATAAGTTTTCTCCAGATTTACGGCTTAATTAACCTGTCATTAATCACGGGTCTGATCAAAATAGACTTAGTAAAGCATTTTAATAAATTCATGTAATTTATTAAAAAGGCGAGAGATAAGCTTTAATCGTAACAAACTGTATTAAAAACTAAACCGATAAAATATATTGCATAATTAATACAAACACATAATAACCATTCCCAGAGTATAGAAATTCTAGTCTAACATATTAAATAGACAAACAGAAACAAGAGTAGTCGAAATCATCGACTCCTGGATTTATTCTACTATTTATACGTAGGACTAGAGGTGGATATGATGGAATGAAAGAAACAAAATGGAGAAGATGGGAGAAGAGAATAGGATGAACGTGTGATTTGTGGTTTAGTGGATCGATGATGGATTGATCGATTAGCAGTGGAGGAATGGGTTTATATAGCAGAGGAATTTGAATAAGTAGACAAGGAGGGCGGTGCAGTGAGTCTCGTCGACATGCATAATTGAACTGTCGACATGGAACTGTCGACATGAAAAATAGAGGTGCGGTGCATGTCCGTGTACAAATCCCGGACGTATCTAGCCTGTCCGCCCTTTGTCGCCTTTATTTCAGGACGGGCCACGGTTGTCTGGGTCTTGTCGTGTCTTGTCCGTGTCTTGCCGGCCTTTGTCCGGGTTTTATTCCATGGACGTGCCTTAGAGTTGTCCGCCTCATGTCCGGGTTTTATTCCATGGACGTGCCTTAGAGTTGTCCGCCTCATGTCCGGGTTTTATTCCATGGAGTGCCTTAGAGTTGTCCGCCTCATGTCCGGCCTTAAATCCACGGACGTCACACGGTTTTCTTCTTCTCTTGTCCGACCTTTCTTCTGCGGACATGGCACGGACGTGAACAGCAGTAAGGCCTGGCGGTGCATGTCTGTGTGACTTATTTTAATCCCTTTGTTATATCTATTTATATGGCATTTTTCCTACACATATATACATCAGTTTATACAACATAATTATAGGAAAAACCCAAGATAAGTGAGAAACATTACTTAAAATGCTGCAATTTATAAGGTGATTAAACCTTAATAAGTCTATATGTTTTGCACTTATCAAACTTCCTCACATTAAGCTTTTGTTTGTCCTCAAGCAAAATAAGGAGTGTAATTATCTCTAAGCCGTAGTATATAAACAAGATTAATAAGTGTAGAAGGGAATTTAGACAAAGTGACAATTGAAAGAATAATTCTGCTCTGAGAAGTAGGTTTTGCAAACAGTGAAGAAAGAGCAATTTTATAAAAGCATAGAAAAACTAGATTACAGAAAACAAGTTAGATTAGCTGGATTTTCCTCCAATTTCAGTTCTCTAACCCGGGATGACAAGGGGTGTGAAGTAATGCCTTATTCCGCAATACCTTTCAACACCACGTACTCATGTTTATAATATAAATTGCAATTTATTGCTTTTTTTTAATGCAGAAATGTATATACTAAACAAACATTTTTTTTATATAGCATTATTTTTCTGTACCCCAGACTTTTCTCTCTATCCTTGTAGCGGTGTTGGGTCTTCTATCCCAGATCACGAGACCTTAGGTAGATAGGTGTTAAAGCACCCCGAAGAACTTAATAACCGGATAGACGAGGCCTGTTTTTGGTTTAGAAAAATATATAAACAGTAGAGTACCTTATCTTTATCCTTTTCTTTCCTAACTTTCCAAACATTTCCAAAATCCCAAGCTAAGCTAAATTGGTTTTTACAATTAGCAGATCTATCGTATTTTCAGTGAAAATAGAGTATTTTGATTTAAAATAATTTTATACAAACTCCTTTAAGTAAAACGATGCTTTCAGTTGTCACTTGACTTATTTCAAAACACTTCTACAATTATTTTATCTCATTTTTTTTTCAAAATGTTGGCAATTAGAGTAGCAAAAGCGAGTGTGGCATTAACGAACAATGGCATATTTTAGGGAAAGGTCTCTACTTCCTCACACTTGAGAGGAGCATGTCCTCATTGTTCAAAATTAATTCAAGAAAAAGTACCTTTCAAAATATGACAGTCTCTTAAAGGATTAAATTAATAGAGAAGGTTTAACGTCAGATAGGTTGAACATTAATATATAAAGAAAGAACTGAAACTCCCCTTGTATTGTAGATTGAGGAAGGTGCCCTTCCTCACACTTAAAGCTTTGGTAGGGGTGAAACGTTCCTCACACTTAAGTTCACGCAAGTGTCCAACCGGAGATATCAAATTTCCAAAGCAACTGAGGTTGCTTTCCATATGCGAGTTCAGCTATATGTTTGAATAGAATGTATTCTGAAAAGAAAACCTGTATAGCCAGCAAAACTCAATGGCACCAAAAATAGTAAGAGCAAAACATAAATAAAATGCATTGCATAAAATAAAAGCATGAACAATATATAAAGAGAACTGTTACCTCTCTGAATACCCAAAAGTATGACAAGGTTAAAACAGTACGAGTTTACCATAAGTTAGTGAACAAGAGAGAAATATAAAATAAAATAAAAATGAAAGAAAAAATCACTGCTGCGGGCGGTGGTGGCTGTTGCGATCCCTGGCCTATCTGAGTGAGGAGATGTTGTATGAGCTGAGCGTCCGCTCTGCTGCTCATTCGACCGCTGAAGCTGCTGAGCTGTCTGTGCATGCAAATCGTCACTCCGGTCTAAGCGCTGAGTCATGTATCTGGGCCTCGCGAGCGTAGTCTGCTCATCCAGCATCCTCTGTTGTGTCTGCTCAAAGCTCTCAAACCGCTGTTGCATCTGATGGCAAGGCCTGAAGCTGAGCCTGCAGCTCTGACGTGATAGGAGGTATTGGAACAGGAGCCGGAATCTGCATCACGGCAGTCTTCGGCATGTAGGGCTCAGCTCCCTCTGCGTGCAGCGGAAGGTGGCTCGGGATCAGCTGAAGTGTGTAGCTCCCGTACTAGGCCTCTGCAGTGGAGGATGCGGTGGAAGACCGGCCAGAGCGACCCCTGACCCAGGTATCGTCATCTAGGCGCATGAAACCTAACGCCTCACAGTCTGCAGTGTGACTAGGCGCTTCCCGTCAGGAGCTCTAATCCTCGTGTGGCGCCCTCTGGAAGGATAGAGCAAAGGTGGTGCTGGATGAAGAAGGGAAAATAGGAGTGATCTTCTTCTTCTTCATCCTCAGATAGTACACCACCTTATGCACTGGCTAAACATAATATGTGGGATAGAGACTCGCTGAGCAAGTGGAGATGGCGCGAGGAAGTAGTCCAATAAAGCACAGTCCTCATTAGAAGCATCGGTCGCACACTGGGGGCGGATCTGATGACTAGGATATCTAGGAGTAGTCTCTGTAGCAACGTGGGGAAACTCGTGTAAGGGAGGACATCCTGTCCTCCTCCCCTCTACGTCGGGTCGTCCGCCTACATCCTGAAGCCACCTCGCCTTCGATCTGTGCAGGTGATCCTCTGTGAATCCTCTGATATAGGCAGGGCTATCCTGAATCTGCAGGATAGTGGAGAATGTTTGTGGTATGATCTCGATGGGGAGATGGCGAATGAAAGAAGTGATCCTCAGGTTGCCCGCCTGGGCATTCGCATAGAACTCCCTGACCATGGTCGGAAGGAAGAGTCCTCACCCATGTTTAGGACCCGTGAAAGTCCTAAACCAGCCAACAGGGTGTCCACCCTGTGGCCTCGATCACCTCAGGCGCTATTCGCCTCTCCATCACAAAATCTTTACCCTGATCATACCAGGCACGAGCCTCTGCTGAAATAAAACCATCATCCGGTGAGCCGGATGAGGAGGAGGTGCAGAAGAGGATGCACCGGGGCATTGCCCCTAGTAGTTCTAGAGTGTCCACCACGAGTGCGAA
Organism: Limonium bicolor; assembly: GCA_023374045.1. Lineage (NCBI taxonomy): Eukaryota > Viridiplantae > Streptophyta > Magnoliopsida > Caryophyllales > Plumbaginaceae > Limonium > Limonium bicolor. Next base: position 121,889,690 of record CM041782.1, on the reverse strand, counting down.
CCATACTAATAAATTTTGAAATTGAAATGTAAATAAAAAATAAAAGCAAATTAAATTAATATCAAACAGAGCATTAATATCCGACATAACAACTTACTAAATTAGCAACATAGAAACCAAGTAGAAAAATAATATGAAATACAACCATAAATAATAAATAACACAAATTCTCCGAAATTTCGACAGAATCTCCCCTAAAAATCTTCAATTCTTCACAATTTAATTCAATCAATATTCAAGGTAATGCAATACCGTTAGCAAATAAATCCACTCACAACATCATACAATCATAAAACCAATAACTTATAACCACAAGGAATTATACAATCCAAAAATCCAAATATACTCATATTATTTTCGTAACTATCACACCTAAATTTGGAATTCAATCAAAACACCAAATTTGAGTATAATAAGTGTAGAATTTATCTTGTGGGAGTATAGTATGATTGTAGAAGAAGAAATCGATGTCAAAAACGAAGAAGAAATCGATGTCAAAAACGCAAGAACGAGCTCAAAATTTTCGAATTCGTCCTCCTAGGGTTCGAAAATTCAGCCATTGATTTCTTCTTGTGTGGTTGATGGTTTGTGGATTACTTGCTATAGAAACGTAGAGAATTGAAAACGAAGATTTCGGTACCAACCTTGCTTAATTTGGTGGAGAAATGAAGATTTTAGAAGCAAATGAAGTTGAGGGCGATTTGGGGGCTGTTCTCTTCGCATCGGTATGTGAATTTGGGGATTATGTGCTCGCAGACTGATTCGGACGACTTTTAGATCCGGAAATCGGGACGTCCGGACCAGCGTCCGGACCAGCTGGTTCGGCAGGCCAAATGTTTTTTATTTTTACTGGGGACGTCCGGGTCTGGGTCCGTGGCAATATGGCCGGACGTCTCTCTCGCGTCCTGCTTGCGTCCGGCCTTTTAAGGTCGACGTGAGTTCCTCTCTTTTTTTTGTTTTTATTATTATTTTCTTATTAATCCGTAAGTAGTCCGCATTTGTGTCCGGCTTTTAAAGGCCGGACACGCCTAAACTAATTTTTTTATTTGATTAGCGTATATAAACCGAAAATAATGAAACGGATTAAAAATAAATGCTAAGTAATAATTAAAAGAAAGAGCGCATAATTAAATTGCTTGAATTGAAATGACAATAATTTAAATGGCCAGAATGTAAATGACAGAATTTAAATGTTAGGAGTTAGATGATAGAATTTAAATGACAGAAATTAAAATGCTTGAATTTAAATGACAGAAATTAAATGTTAGAAATCAGATACTGAAATTAAATTTTAGAAGTTAGATTACTGAATTAAATGTTAGAAGTTAGATTACTGAAATTAAAATGACAGAATTTAAATGATATAAATTAGTATAACAACAAACATAATATATAAACAGAATATAGTAGATAATAATTAAACAAAAACAAAATAATATGAACAAATATTCTAATATAGCAGTGAATTATCCGGGGCTTAGGGACTAGAGATAAATCTAGTCCCGGCAACGGTGCCATTTTTGCAGACTGTAAATTGAGAGTGGTTGGAATGGTTGTAATTAAAAACAAATGAAACAGGAATTAAAAACTCAAAATATATTATGGCTGCAAACAAAATCCCGGTCGCAGTAGTATAGTAAACGTGTAGGCGACCGGATATCGAAAGTGGGACTAAGGGGAATATTAAGTACCTAAGCTTGTCACAAAAAAAGGGGTGGAACTTCAGATATTAGAGGTTGAGGGAGAGATATTTTCTAACGTGAGTGAGTAGTTGTACTCGTGGGGTTGTAGAGAAGTGATAGCTTACGTGTAATACTTGTATCAAGTGTGATACATGATTATATAAAGTCGACTGAGTCTTCTTTCATCTATATTAGTTCATTCTCCTGCGTCAGTATTACTCACGCGGTAGGATTCAATAAAGGATCATGGAAGAGCCATAAAACCACCAATCGGATGGAACAATACTGTAATCGGTATATGTTAACTGAAACCGACGTACCCGCGCACTTGCCAAGGAAATTGGGAGACTTTTGGCAACCAACAAGTGCTTACTAAGGTACCACCGGGAGAATTGAAGACAAACATAGGATCAATAATCTAAGAACTTGAAGGATCAGCCTTGAAATGGCCTAATGGCCTGACCATCTGTTAACAAACATACCAGTCAGCGAGAAGCTAGAATTGGTCAAGACCTCAGTCATGGCAACGCCATGAAAATTTCTTTCAAACTCAAGATTTTATTTCAAAACCCAAAATTTTTCTTTTACAACCCCAAACAGGACATTTAAAACCCAAAACCTTTCTTTTTAAAACTCAAATTTTAAAACAAACCAGACCAGAGAATCACGGTGAGTATCCTAGAATGATACAAGAGGAGCTGACAATAGAATCTCACCTAGGCGTGTGACGAGCGCTACGAGTGTACCCAAATACGGGGATGTGGGACGCGCACTCCGAAGGAGCTTGTGGGCCGGACAAACCATTTGTGAGTTAGTCGGGTAAGTGGTAACGTACCAATAAGGTACCCTGCGTATGTATACATGTAGTGTACGAAACACGAAAAGTAGTCAGTCCGTTCTACGGACCATAAGGTAATTCAAACCGAAACAGCTGGGACACCCCGAACGAACGAAGGAACTCAGATAAGCTCACGAAGCTAAAAGAGTCAAGAACTCACTCTAGGAGAGTGGTTAAGAGTTAGGAAAGTGCGAGAAGCACTAGTAATGAGCAAAGACATCGGATGTGTCTCAAGGATATTGATACGAAGCATATTAGCTGGAATGGAAACCTAGTCTAAACACAATAAGGCAAATACTGATGGGAACACACAACGTTCAATGAACAAGGTGAAATACCCAGAGTGATCTTATAAGGTACCGGAGAATACCATTCACCACCGAAAAGAATATAAACCAGTTATAGATATAAGGAAAAGCATCAGTGGTTACTCTAAGAACGGGAGAGGTTATAACCCTAAATGGGACAATTTGAAATTGGAACCGCAATGCGGAGGTAGTAAACAGAACATTCTCATAAATGTTAGCCAAAAAGTAATGGCATAACTTAGCAACACCCAGGAGCAATCCTTGAAGGGTGTGTAGAATAATGTCGTGATAAAAACACAAGAATTACAACGAATATTCGGTTAGAACACCGAAGGGATCCCACTTGCCAGGGAGTACCCTAAATTAATAGATGGTACTGATCTATACCAAGATGCTTAAAGGGGCATCCAACGGGCGGAAGCGTGATGCGATGATCCTTCAGGGAGCCCAGTGTTACCTTCAAACCAATTTACGGTGTACGGAGTAATGAAATTATATGTGAACCGCCTATAATGAGCAGAGCTCTAGGCAACGGGGCTAGTAAGCCATGGAACCGCTACAATATGTAGATTCAACTCTTGCAAAATCCACATAGAACCATATGGAGAATTGCCAAGAACGGCACAAGTAAGATTGTTTAATAACTATCAAGCAAAAAACCCTCGTTAAGGTGGTACCGCAAGAGCGGTGAACATACAGATCCCAAAGGAGAGGATACCGTCAATAAATGTCTGAAAATATATCCTTTTCAGAACTACCAATGTAGTGAAGCTTGAGCATACAATGATTACCAAGCAATGTGGAAATAAGCTGTTATAGCAATTGTTGGAAACCAAAGAGTAATCGGTTCAGAAGAAACACTATATGGGTACAGTGTCAATCGTGAAGTAAATATGGATCAATGACTCAAAGATGTAAATGGTGGAAATGCATGAGCTGAAGCTTAGGTAATAGCGGATACCATGGAAACCAATCTCATAAATAAATACGAACATGGTGCGCAATAAGCGATCAATCCATGTGAATAAATCACACAGTGATATGGAGTTGATGGATAAAGATGGTAGACAAGACCGAGCAACAAGGAAACATTGTTCATTCCTATTGCAATCACATAAGAGATTTACTGCCAAGGGTTTACGCCTCTGCACTCTGTAGGACTGAGTGTTTTGGTATTGCACTTGTGCAGTAATGATCTAGTGGGATAGCCAAGAATTTGGGAAGATGTCAATTGTGGTAAAAGTAGAAGGAAACTTACGAAGTCATAAGGACCGATGCATAGAAAATGCAAGGTCATACAAGTAAAGAACACTTGTAAAAAACCGTTTAAGTGGGCATGATTTAGAAGCCACTGACAACAGAGGAAGCACTACAACTAAGTAGTGGCTCAACTCAACCGACAATAAGTCGGAGGAACCAAGTGAATAATCACTCAAGTACACAATAATATGTACATTGATTCCAGAGAGCTGGATAGAAAACCTGTAACTCATTGAGTTTGCGTACGGTAAAGGAATACCACGCTTGATTGATAAACCTTATTCCCAAGATAAAAAGGGATAAAAGGGTGATTTATAACACATTAAGGACAATGAGAAGGGCGAATAAGCCCAAGTTATCAGGGTCACGCCGTAGAAGCTAATGGGCCCCGAATTCTAAGGTTGATATACCTAGTGAATAAATGGCTAGTTAGCAATGCCTTGAAGCCTCTAAGGCTAGAACCGAACCCGGTTAAGAGTTGAACAACTCCGATGAAAATTCTTGGTACAGGGACTAACCAACAATATGGTTAAGACCCTTTGACCATAATACATATAATAGACCACATGGGAGCTAAATCACTCCATAATGGTTGAACGCCTTAGACCAATGTCCAATGTTGACACATGGTAGATTACGGGCGTAATCCTTTTTAAGGGGGGTAGGGCGAAAACCGTGAAGTGTATGTTTTACGTGATAAGTGTGTAAACTACGATGATGTGTTTTAATGATTGGTACTTATGTTACATAAACTATGTATCCATTCATGGGGATTTGTGAGATTTGAAGTGGAAAGGAGTAGAGAAATCCAGGGGAATGAGAACCTCGAATGGTAATAGTATGGGAAATGAGTATGTTTGAGGAATTGATGAGTATAAATCGGTATGAAACCGATGTTGAACCTAGTGGGAAGTGAGCCCCCTAGGTAACTTGATTTGATTGTATTTGTGAATAATTTGAGGATAGGAATTGATTTGACTTTGAACGATTTGAGGATAGAAAAACTAATTGGAAATTAACCTTTGAATTTCTTAGGCATAGTAGTTGAAGAAATTGGGTAATAATTGATGAGAAGGCTAATGAGTAATAATTTATGGGATAGTAATGAGTAAATGAATTCTAGAAATTGGAAATGTATGTCCTTGGTGATTATGACTAGCAAGATTAAGAAGATAGAAAATGAAATAATGTTTGACTATCTGATTGTGTGAATTGAGGTGGGAGGTGGAACTTGATTTGCTAGCGATCAAGGGAAACCGAACACAAATTGGGGGTGGATGGATAGTTCAACACCAATGCTGATCACATTGGGGTTGATGACTCTTGAAGCTCCCTATAAGTGGTCACAAGAAATAACACTAGTAATAGGTGTAACTAACATAAACTAGAATTTGGAGTGGTATTGAGTTTTCAAAATGAATTTCCAAACTGATTTTGGCACAATGATTTTTCTTCAAACTTGAGAATGAGGATTGGTTTTGAAACCACTTCCAAGGTGCTAGTTGGACCTTCTCATGGTTAGGCACCGGTATCGGGTCGGACCCAGGGAGTAAGGCTAGTTGTGAGCCAGTGGGAGTGATGATTAGTTTTGAAACCACTACAACGGACGAGCAACGGTACTAAGTGACCGGTAGGACGTTTGTAGTGTGTGTTTTGTATTTTTCCAAGGGCCACCGGATATGAGTAGTCCGGTCAGGGAAGAGTACCCACTTTGGAGCTGAGGATCTCTAGATGTGCAAATAAATTTGATCAGAACCAAGGACCGTAGGGCCAGAGAGCGTAAGTGCCCAAATTCATGATGGTCGTGAACCAGAAAGCGTAAGTGTTCAAACGTGACCGGTACCCGAGGGATCACTCGATATGGGGGAGGACTTAGTGCCTAATTGTCGGATGGACCCCCATGAGGAGATTGGAAAAGGATATTTTTTATTGCTATGCATGCTGTGACATGTTGTTTGGAACTTTGGATGTGTGGTATACATCGAGTTAGGCTTTTGGAGTCTGACAGGTTATCGAGAGATTATAAACTTGGCATTGAGTACTTGGGTGACTAACAATATTAGATTCACCAACTTTGAGGGCAAATTCTTTAAGGGGGGTAGGTTGAAATACCCCAAACTTAATTAGGGTGATTAAATTACTCTAATATGATATTTGAGGGCCTAATAGTGCCTAAAGAATTTTGGTAAAGAAAATAAATCCAAAAGAAAAGAGAAAAACGCCTAAAAAGCAAAAAAACGCTAAATTGAGTGTTATGTGACCGTAGGGGGAATACGCCTCGACAAGGGTCTTAGATGAATTTACAAGGCTTAATAAGGCCTAATTAATATACGGGAACAATCCCCGAAGAAAACGGTTCCATAAAATGAATTAAAAACGCTAATAAAGCTTTAGCGCATGTTTTTCAAGAAAACCCGAAAACGTGACTTTGAGTGGTCAAATGAACCCGTAAAAATTATAGTTCATTAAATAACTATAAACGAACATTAATGGAAGCTTAAGAGCCATTAAAATTAAAGAAACAAGAAAAATCCGGAAAACGGGTCCGGTTTGTGAATAATGCTAAAACCGGGTAAATTAACGAGCGTTTTTTGTAAAAGATGAAAACACTCCAGCATGTATAACAGGGGGGTCGGTTTTTAATTGCTGACTCACCCCTCTTCTCTCAATAAGTAAAGAAAAGAAGAAAAGAAAAAAAGAAAGAAAAAAAAAAGTAGAAAAGTAGACACACTTTCTCTCCTCCCTCATTTTCTCCTTTTCTTTTCCTCTTTCTCTTTCCTCTCTTTCTTCTTCCCCACCATCACCTTCCTCCTCCCTCCGCATTTGCTGGCGATTTCACCCTTCCATGGCAGCCCACCTTCTCAAGCTTGCCCAAGCCACACCAAGGCTCCAAATTAAGAAAAAATTACATATTCTTCTTTCCTCCTCAAGCTCTACACTTCCTCTTTTCAAAATCTGAAAATGATGAAGTTCATTTCCATGGGTATATCCCATTTGAAGAGAAAGTTACATATTCTTGAAGCTTAGAGTCTCCTCTTTCATTCAAGGTAAAAATCTCCAAGAAAAAGTCACTTTCCCTCCATCTCTTAGTGTAGCCGATTTTTCCCCATTCTGATGCCTTGTTTCTCTCCTTGTTGAGCTTGTTTCAACCTTTTAATGGTGGTGGGAGCCCTCTTTTGATTCAAGCTTGAAACCCTCTTGGAACTCTAAAGGTAAAAACCTAACTTATGGTGCTTTAAGCCTTTTCATTGAATTAGTGATATTCCAAGGGTTAGAATTTTAATTCTACTCATTTTTGTGTTTCTTGGGTGGGGATGGAGTTTGGCAACTCCATTGCCCACTTGACCGAATTTGAGAAGAGGAGAGCAAGAGGAGAATTAAAAAGGGGCTTGGAAAACTTAAGGTAAGAATTCCACCTTAAAGATATTTTGATTGCTTTAGAATTTGGGAATGGGAAAACCTAAAGAATGAACCAAAATTTGATGGAAATGTTCTTGGATTGGTTAGTCGAGAAATTTGGGATTTGTTGGTTAAATTGAGGGCTTTGAAGCCAGGTGAATTAAGTTGTGTGTTTATATTGTGGTTTATTGAGATTTTGGAGCTATGTTGTTGTTTGGTGATTTTGAATTGAGTTTGTGTGCTGGTAGGACCGTTTGAGGGTGTGGCTAGTTTAGGATTGATTTAAGTGAAATTGGTGAGAATTGATGGATTGGGATATGTTAGGTTTATGGGAGGTTATAGAAAAATTTTAGTAGAAAATGAGTGCTTTTAGGTGGCTTGGTAAGTGGGAGAACTTAGGTGTTCAGTTGGGTTGTTTAGAGTAGATTAATAACCTTGGAATAGTAGATTGAGAATGGATTTAAAAGAGGTAAAAATCTGTAGCAAATGGGTGTTGAAATGCATTGGAAAAACTAGAAAAGAGCTAGTGTGCAAGACTTTGAAGATAAGAGATGAACTTGGGTATAGTTAACTGCCGATGTCTAGGAATGAGTAGTTATGGTCATAAGTGGTTTGGTAAGGTTGGTAGAAGAGTGTAAACTACCAAAAGGAATTTAGAAATGCACAAGTGTGCAAAACACAAATGTGAGAATGAAAGTTTGTTGAATTTGAGCAAGAAGTTGAGCAAGGATAAAACTGATGATTTAAGAGGTTTTAAAGCATGTTTTAGGGTGATTAATTATGTAGAAAACTTGTGGAAAGATTAGGGAAAGTTTGAGTGTGGATTAAGGGTGGATTTGGGCTGAAAATATACCTAAGTAGCAGTTTTTAGGGGTCCGGGACCTAGGTTGGGAACCAAGTCCCGGACCGCATCAAAAATAAGGCCGAGATTGAAAACAGGTATTGGTCCGGGACCTTAGTCCAGGACCAAGTCCCGGACCAGGGGTAAAAATCAGTCGAGAGTTAGTTTTTGTATTGGTCTGGGACCTTGGGTGCGGACCAAGTCCCGGACCACCCCCAAAATGCACAGAAAGTGTTTTAAAGTGTCTAAAACATGGGGGATTGATTGGTATTGGTTTTAGATGATGTTTAGGAGTTGTTTGGTGACCTTTAAAGGTCCTAAGAAGTATAAACAAGTGTTAGAAATGAGTGAGAAGTAAGAACATAAATTAACACTTAAGTATAACTAAGGATAACGGGACAACGGTGGGTAACTATAGAGAGTAGTAAGTTACATACCGTATAAGCTTGATATTAGTATCAATGTTTGAAACATTATCAGAGGAACAAGTGTGAACCGAGGAACGTGAGGTGAACCGGTAAAGTTAACCCAAGGTGAAAGGTATGATTTTCTCATGCCCCGTATGCTACCTTGGTTACTCTGATTTGTGTGCTTGTTTAATTGTGTGATCACCTAAACAAGATAAATGCACGAATCGGATTGATTGCACTAACTTGTTGCTTGAATTTATTGTTCCTTGTTGAACTGTTTGTTGAAATTGAAGTTTGTATAATTCATGAAATGTGTGATTGTGGATGAGCTTGAATGTTGAATGTGTATTGTAGTTCAGCTCATAGTTGAGTCATGTTTGATTAGCGACTAGTAGAAAGAGTCATCTTGAAACTAACGAAAACGTGGAAACACACGATAACTACCGAACTAAGAACGAAAATGCAAACTGATAAACTCACTAGAACGTGAGAGGTAGTTGTACGAGATTAGTAAACTCCCGATAACGGTTAGAGAACGAAATGATCTAATCCAAAAACAACTAATAGTGGAAGTATTGAAGTAACCTCTATCTAGAGGATTGATAATTGTTCAAAATATGAACCTTGAGTAAAGTAAAGTATGGTAAGGGATCACCAAACCCCTTAGAAGATAGTCGAATCCCAATGAGAGGATCCGACTAATATAAACAATGTCCCGAACATGAGAGTATTCGATAAGTTGGGTAAAACCTTAAATTTTAGAATACTAGACATTGAGAATTCCCTAAGCTAATGGAGGATATCGAAAGAGAACTTCTAGGCTAATCTAAGAGATTGTGAAATGACTCCGAGAGAGGAGTTTTGGGAATTTGAGTAGTTCGGTAAAGAACTGGACATTTGAGAATTTGAGGAGCTAATGGTACAGCTCCATTTATATTTGTAAGCCCGGTGGTGAGTCTTTTGTATGACTCTGCCGGAGGTCGTGGCTAAGACTTAAAAGATGCCTTTGAGTATTGAGTATTGGTTTGAGAATTGATTTGAGAATTTGAGTATTGAGTTGAAACTCGAGAGACTTGAGAAATTGTTGAGGGAGTGGAGAATTGAGTTGAGGATTGTAGAACTTGCTTGAGGTTGAGAGAGTAAGAGAATTTGACTAAGAGTACCCAAGAGAGTGGGTAAAGCAATGAGTAATTGAGTAAGGTATAGTGAGGAAGAAACCTTCAAGGCCTAAGATTAAGCAGTGCTAACTAACAAACTTATTGTGTTCGTGTATTTGTATTCCTGGTTGAATGTGGAGTATTTGTGTGAATGTACATATGTAATGTATGTTGCAAGCATGTTGATTGAATAAAAATGAATCGCATGTTCTCGACAAAGTAGTCGGCGTACCCTCGTTAGCACGTGGGGTATGCGAATTTCATATGCAGCAATTTTGCTAAGCCCATGGGGGCACCATTTTTATTTTCCAAGTACATTGAATCCGATCTCCGTTCGAGAGTAGGAGGGGTTGCTATATAAGCGTGGGTAGAAAGTTAAGAATATTTGTATTGATTTGTAAATGCTGTATTATAAGACCGATTGGTATTTGGGTGAACTTGAGGAGTTTAGATACTCGGTATAGTTTGAAGGGATATTGCATTTGTATATTATGGAACCGAAGTTGTATTTAAATTGAGATGTGACTAAGGAATGAAATGTGTTGTTGGCATAGTGTACTCGGTATTCGACATCAGACCGATATTGTAATTTGATTGTTGTATTGAGTTTGGATTGGCCTTGTTAGTCACGTGGGTGACTAACGGCATTGTATCATCCCCGGTTGTATTGGAATTCCGCTGCTTGTGTATTGGTAATGAAGACGGGTTAGAAGATAATTGTGTGATTACCAGTAGGGGTGTTACATCTTCTATAAGAGAAGACCAACTCATTCTGAAACGGGTGTGCTAGAAGGTTGAAAAAACTTATATTTTCTCTAGAGAACACCAGTTGTATTCGGAGCTTTTTTATTGTATTAGTTCCAGTTATTTTGAGAGTTTAAGTGAGGTCTTGTAATTAGTGATGTGGAAGCGAAGTGAGTGAGAACTAACTCATAGTGTTGAGGTTGCTACGGGGTAGCTTAGGAACAGTAGGGGAACAACCCGGGGACTGTTGGGAGACTGCCCTGGTCGTGTGTCGACCAGGGTAGAAAGGGCTTCGGTGGTAAGTTCTAAACCACCCTGGAGTCCATACGTGGGCGTGGAGGGGGATTGATGAAATTGCTAGGGTGTAATTCTTTAACGAAGAGGTTTTCAGTTTAAAGTAACTTACGAGTCATATACCTTTAAGTTTACATTCCGTTGCATTCTCACAATAACTGCGCGACACATGAACATCGCTTGGGGATGTGTCATGGAGTACGAAGGGGACCAACAAGATTAATATTCCTGGGTTCTGTCTCTGTAAATATGTTGTCCTGTAAATGCTAATAGTGATCTCAAGCATGAAGGAATTATGTCATTCGGTTGTTAAAATATGTCGTAAGAAGTCATACCTATTGTTGTCATATCACGATGGGTAACTAAGATCATTCATATACTTAGCTTATTTCCTTTAGTTGTGATATTGGTTCTTATATATTTTTGAATTATATTCTTATGTTCTTAATTTTTATATAGGAAACATTGGTCGTTGATTGTTTTTTGCATGCAAAATCTACGAGTTTTGTACTTCAATTCTATTAAGACCAACACCAAAAACATTAGTGTCGATTGGTGTATATTGACAAAGTAAGAAAATTTATATCTCTGACACTTATATTTATTCTTTACAATAAGTTTAGCGAAAGTGCGTGTACATATATTTCTTATGCGTGTATTTTTTTTATATAACTCACAGTGCATTTATACATGCTTTGAGTGAGTGCCAAATTCAAGCAAAAAAAGATCACTTCATTGACATACCATAAATGTATATTCTTAAACATATTTACAATACTTTTAATTAGACGTGAATATGTTTTAATGTAATAATCCATTAAGTATATATATATACATAATATATATTATCAATATGTAGTGTGCAAACAATTTGAAAGATCATAGTGTGGTTATTATATCATTAGTTTTATATAAGATATAATGTCAATAATCAGATGTCTACGTGAGATCCATGGAGAAGGTATGTGTTAAGCCATTTCTTAAATTGCTTTAATTCATTTAGGGAAATTTCACCAAATACCACCGAGTTTTCGCTTAATTCATGATTATACCATTGTGTTTCTAAAATTAATAGGATAACGCCGAGTTTTTACTTATTTCACCAGATAACACTCTGTCATATATTTCGTTAACTTCTCTGTTAATATCCATAGAAAAAAGACTAAACTACCCTATTATTAGTTAAACTAAGGTGGTATCTTATGGAATTTATCAATATGACAATTCATTGTGAGGAAATTAATTAATAACATTAGTATTTTTGTCATTTTCCAGGAAAAATAACTAAGAAATTAACAGATATAGACATAGTGTTATCTTGTGAAATAAGTAAAAACTCAAGTTATCATGTGTAATTTAAAAAACACAATGGTATTAATCGCAAAAACTCAATGGTTTTGGTGAAATTTCCCATTCATTTATAACAACTTGTGACTATTGATTACTTGAAATTTTGTTTTCTTTTTGTCAAATTTAGGCATTCAGTTTGACCATTGGTGCATATATGGTGTACACAAAAGCCAATATTGACTCAACGCTTGAGGGGTGGGCAACAGTGTATCTTCAAAGTTTTGTATTGCTGAAGTTAATTCTATTGTTGCGTAGCGAGTATAGCTTGCATTGTAAGTGCATATTATTTTTTGGTAGGAACGTGATGGAAACGCGCATACAAGCGCTTGTGTGAAAATTAGATGAGATTCTCAAGTGAGTACCATTTGTTACTTTTAATATGGAATATGCAGCTTTGATAATTGAAAATATCGGTGTATTTGTTTAAAAAATTATTGGTTCTTTATACAAACCACCAAAATAAATAATTTTTATAAAAAAATTAATTATACAAAACAGGGTACACCTAATTTGGCGATCTGTATAAAAACCACCGAATTAGGTGGATATTTTTTCTAAAACATCTATTTTGGCGATTGTGTTTAACAAGCGACAAAAAAATCTCTGCCTATTTCGTCGATTCTACAATCGAAGAACATCTATTTTGTCGGTTTACAATTGGCGAATATAAGTCCCCAACAACTGGTTATAAGTTTTTTTTCTATTTGTGAAGAGAGATATGAAAAAATAATGTGAGTTGTAGAGAGTTGAAGCCACGAAGAAGGAGACACGATAGAATTGAAGAGAAATTAATTTTGATTTACATGATGATAAATTTGTAAATAAGGAGAATCATAAATAATACTTACATGATGATTAATAATCAGAGCGTCTTGGCTTCAACTACCCTGCTGCCATATTTGGCTACAGCCCCTCCCCACACTTTTTTTAATATATATCACAAACACTTTAAATTGTTGTAACTTTTGATATATAAGTCTAAAATGAAAAAAAATTATATCATTGTTCATCCAAATTCAAGCTCTTCAAAACAAGACCAGTCATGGATATATTTTGACAACTTTTAAAAAATTATTTTTACATGTATAGTGCACAGAATGTAAAAGAAAACTTGTACAGATGGCCATACAAACCTACAAATGTTCACTAAAACATGTACATCCTCACAAAACATGTACATTAAAAACATACAAAAGGTCACATAAACTTGTACGAATCACTAAATATGTACATTCTTAGATTAAAACCTGTACATATAAGAAATAACACTTGTACAGACAGTCATAATATGTACAGATGTCCATACAAACATGTACAAATGTTCATTAAAAAATATGTACATTCTCACATTTGAACATGTACTTCATCACATTAAAACATGTACATTCTCACATTAAAACATGTACATACATCCTCACATTAAAATATCATGGTATACATGTAAAACTAATTTTTTTTTGAAAGTGTCAAAAACATATTCATGACTGGTCTTGTTTTGAAGAGCTTGAATTTAGATAAACAATGATATAATTTTTTTCATTTTAGACTTATATATTAAAAGTTACAATAATTAAATTATTGTTGTTTTAATAAAGATTAAAAAATAAAAAAAAAAAATAAAAAATGAAATCGGCGGGCGTAAGGGCCCCGTAGTCACTTTGTTTGTTTCTATTTTCAATTTTGTCTCACTATATTTAATTAATTATAAAATTATCCTACTATAAAAGATATTTTTTATTTTAAGTTGACTAAAATCTCCTTGGATGTAGCCAAGATATCTACATATATAGCTAAGAATTTGGCTTAAATAATATGTTCTCAATGTTGATAAGATTATGGCCGAAGCCGAAATTAATGAATCCCTCAAGGTGAGTTCTGTTCTCCCCGGCGCCTCTAGGGTTTCTCCTCCGCTGTGCCCCCTAATCTCCGTCGGCCACTTCTTGCGGCTTCTGGAGGTTATTCCGTTTCTCCTCAACTTTCTTCTTCTGTTTCCCCTAGTCTTCTTCTTTTGTGCTTTCGGTGTCTTGCCTCAATGGAGGATCACGATGAGTTGCGCAAGCCCGCGAAAATGCCCCGAAATTCTGAGGCGTCTGGCATGGTTGTCGATCAGGGAAATCCGGTTAGTGTGGTGTCTCCCTTGGTCTCTGAGGAACAACCGCGGTCCTTTAAAGAGGTAACTACGAGAGATGTGATCCAGCAGTCAGTCTGGGAGGACGAGAATGAGTGGATGGACGACACGTCTGATGACGATGACGATGGTATGGAGGAGGAAGATCCTCGGTGTCCAACAATTCGTATTACCAGGGACCAAAAGCTGCGATTCCGACAACCTTGGCGGAATGCGTTAATAATCAAGTTACTGGGGAAGAATCTCCCGATGCAGTTCTTGTTTGACAGATTGAAGAAGCGATGGAACTTACATGGGGAATTCAAGATGGAGGACTTGACTAATGGTTTTTTCAGAGTTGATTTCTCCAATCAAGAAGACCTGAAATTCGTTTTAACTGAGGGACCCTGGCCAATCTTAGACCACTACCTTACGGTTCGACGGTGGAAACCTAATTTTAACCCCAAATCAGAGGCGCTAGCTAATCTTGAAGTCCTTGTCCGGTTCCCGGATCTACCGAACGAGTACTACAATGAAGAATTTCTTCGTCTATTGGGATCGAGAGTTGGAAAGGTCAAGAGGGTTGATCTTACGATGGCTAATTTTGGAAAATCTAGGCTTGCGAGAGTGGCGGTTGAGGTGGATCTTACAAAGCCTCTCCTTGCGAAATACCGGTTCAGACGTCGCACAATGAAGATCGAGTATGAAGGTCTCACCTAGTGTGCTTTGCTTGTGGTTGTTACGGGCAAAAGAATCCATCTGCCCGATAGAGAATCTGATGCTGGGTGACACAGAGTGAAGGCGTCCCCTTGGTTCCGGTCCCGGAGAACGAAGAAATTTCCCATATTACGGATGATTTTGGGGACTGGATGGTCCCTAAGCGGCGTAATGTGATTAAATCAAAGCAACCAAGAGGGGCTAAAGCTTCTAATGATCCTCAGCCTCGAAGGAAGGATGGTTCGCGATTCCAACTTCTGGAATCTGCCAACAAAGAGTTGGAATTGGAAACTGCGCGTGGTTCTGGCTCCGGGGTTCAGAAAGGAAGTGTTACCGGTGATCAGGGAGTTAAATCTGCAGTCCTGGGTATTGACCCAGGCCCTGTAAGTGTTTCTAATACCCATAATATTGCTTTGACTGGTAATTTGTGATTTGAATGTTGTTCCTGCTGGTAATAGTTTGGTGACTGTTGGTAGTGAGTCTGCCCATAATAATGCTGTTATTGGTGCCTCTCTTAATCTGGATGCTGCCTCTGCTGATATTAGGCGTTTGTCTGCTAGTTGTAACTCCGGGGCCCGGCCGGGTGTTGGGGGTACTTAGTGTTTCTATGTGTAAGCATTATCTTTGCCTGGTTATTTATTCATCATAATTCATGACTAGAATTATATGCTGGAATACTAGAGGTGCGTTGAGGACGAGTTTTCATAGATCTTTTAGAGATATTTGTCGAGTTTACCGTCCTGGTATTGTTGTTTTGGTGGAACCTAGAGTAAGTGGGCCCACTGCTGATTCTATTTGTAGTCGACTTGGTTTTGATCATGTGATTCGGGAGGATGCTGTTGGGTTTAGCGGGGGAATTTGGGTCCTGTGGAATAACCCTGTTGACATTCAGGTTGTTAGCTCTAGTAGGCAATTTGTGCATTGTTCTGTTCATGCTGATAACAAATCTTTTTTATTCTCTGCTGTGTATGCGAGTCCAAATGCAAACATTAGACATGAACTGTGGAATGAGTTGAATTGTGCCCAGAGTTTGGATAATGTTCCTTGGGTTATTTGTGGTGATTTCAATGCTACTTTGCTGCCTACCGATAGAAACAGGTCCTCTAGGAGTAATATGGGTGTTGATCGTCGGTTTGCTGATTGGTTCCATTCTAGAGCTTTGATTGATGTTCCCTCAACCGGCAACGTTTTTACTTGGTCTAATGGCACTAGTAGTGCCAAGCTGGATAGGATTCTTGCTTCTACTGAGTGGTGTAGTATGTTTCCTAATTCCTCTGTGTTAAATTTGCCCAGAACTTCGTCTGATCATAGCCCTGTCCTTCTATCTCTGGATAATAGCCCTTCTGGTTGCCCTGGTAATAAACCGTTCAAATTCTTGGCTGCTTGGCTCACTCACCCTGATTTTAATGATACTGTTCTTCAGCATCTTGATTTGGATACTGATTTTAGTGATACTCTTGGGAAGCTGAGTCATCATCTTAGGACTTGGAATAGAGTCTCCTTTGGCCATATTATCATGAATAAGAATAGAATTCAGGCCCGCATTAAGGGCATCCAGAGAGCTGTAGATGCTGGGGTTGGTGACCACCTAAGGGGTTTGGAAAAGAGATTAGTCAAAGAACTGGATGTATGGCTTCAGAGGGAGGAGCTTCTTTGGTTTCAGAAGTCTAGAGAGGATAAAATCAGATTTGGAGATAGGAATACCTCTTATTTTCATATTAAAGCTAATATTAGGAGGAAAAGGAATAGGATTAGCACCCTGATGAGTAATGATGGGGTGTGGGTTAGCAATGATTCGGAGCTTTGTAAGATGGTCCAAGAGCATTTTCTTAATCTGTTTTCTGTTGTTGACTCTGATCGTGTTCCTCTTGTTGGTCATAGCTTCCCGGAGCTTTCTCCCTCTGATTCTGAAACTTTTGGAAAGGAGGTTTCTATGGGGGAAGTTACTTTTGCTGTAAAATATATGAAGGCGTTTAAAGCTCCTGGGGTAGATGGGTTTCCTCCTGGGTTTTACCAGCATTTCTGGCCCCAAATTGGCCCGGCTGTGTGGAAGTTTGTTAGGGATTCTTTTCTGAGTGGTAAGTTTGACAGCAAGATTAATCATACCATTATTGCCCTTATTCCTAAAGTGGATCAGCCTATCAATGTTTCTCAATTTAGACCTATCTCTTTATGCCAAGTGCAATACAAAATCTTAGCTAAGGTCATTGTAAATAGACTCAAACCCTTTATGCCCGGCTGGATCTCTCCTAACCAGTCTAGCTTTGTTCCCGGTAGAGTGATCTTTGATAACATAGTTCTTGTTCAAGAAGCTATCCATTTTCTGAATACTACTAAAGCTCGAGATGGGTTTATGGCTTTGAAGATAGATCTTGCCAAGGCTTATGATAAGCTGTCTTGGAATTTCATTAATGAGACCTTGGTGTGTCTAGGTTACCTTCTAAATTTGTTCAGTTAATTATGCATTGCATTACGACGGTTTCTTTCCAAGTTAGTTGGAATGGGGGCTTAACTGATTTGTTTAAAGCTGAAAGGGGGGTGAGGCAAGGGGATCCCATCTCTCCTTTTATTTTTGTTCTTGTCTTGAAAGATTATCTCATCTTATTAATAGAGCTGTTGAGAGAAGGATTGGGTTCCCCTTAGTATGGGCCGTAGGGGTACTGACTATCCCATGTCTTCTTCGCCGACGATTTGGTTCTATTTGGTGCTGCCCTCCCTAGGCAGATGTGCGTTATGAGAGAAATTCTTTCTGACTTCTGCAAGGCTCGGGTCAAGCTATTAGTTTTGACAAATCTATGCTTCTTCTGTCCAAAAATGCTAGCCCGGAGAGAGCCTTAATCTTAAGCCAGGAGGCTGGAATTCCTAGTTCTAGGGATTTTGGGCGCTATCTAGGGGTATTCTTACAGCAAGGTCGGTATGACAAGCGTAATAAGGAAGCTCTCCTATCTAAAGTTAGAAATCGTCTTTCGGGATGGAAAATGAAATCACTATCATTCGCAGGCAGAATCTGCCTTGCTAAGAGCTCTCTTCTTTCTATCCCTATTCATCATATGCAGTGCCAAATCCTCCCCATTTCCTTATGTAATCAATTTGACAAACTATGCCGGGACTTTGTTTGGGGCCATGATTCGCAAACCCGGAAGTTCCATTCGGTCTCTTGGGATCAAATCTGCAAGCCAAAAAGTCAGGGTGGTCTGGGCTTTAGATATTCTAGGACTATGAACCTAGCATGCTTTGGTAAATTGGTATGGAATCTTGTCTCAAATAGGGATAGTTTATGCAACCGTTTGCTTAAGTGTAGGTACCCTAACCCGGATGTGAATCGGTGCTCTGTGACCTGGAGTAACATTAAGAAGTGCAGCCCATTGGTTCGACAAGGGTGCAAGTGGGTTCTTAGTAATGGAAAACTTATCAAATTTTGGACCGACAAATGGTTACTTGATTGTGATTTACTTTCTGTTGCTGTGAGGAATATTCCAGAATCTGTTCTTTGTAGGTCTGTTTCTGATTATTGGGATGACTCAAGAGGTTGGAAATGGGAGTCTTTCTTGCAGTTTCTTCCTAGTGATTTAAGACAACTTTTGATAGTTATATGGTTTACCCGAATGGTGGTGATGATTTTATTTCTTGGAAGGCCTCTGCCTCTGGGAATTATTCTGTGGCCTCTGCATACTCTTTGCTTCGGTCACACACTTTGGCTGGAGTGGACAGTTTTCTGGACTCTAATTTATTTAACAAAGTTGGAAGCTGTCTGTCCGGAAAGAATCAGAGTTCTATGGCAAGTTTTTGGGCAGGATTATGACTAATGCTCGGCGGTCTCTCAGCTGGGTTTTACTAATGATAATACATGTCATTACTGTGGTAGGGAAGAGGATTTGTCTCATCTGTTCCGTGACTGTGCTGTTGCTAGAAGAATCTGGGATCGGTTTGTTCCTAGGGAACAACAGCGGTCCTTTTACAGCCTATCCTTCTCGTTTGGGTGAAGTCTAACTTGCTCCAGTAAAACATATGCTAATTAATGATGATTGGTGTAATGTTTTTGCTATTTGCTGTCACTCTTTGTGGAATTGGAGAAATAAAAGGTGTTTGGACAGGAACATGGTAACTCTTGCCATTTAATATTGTGATTAGTAATTGCAGGGCCAATAGGGAGGCATGGGCGCTGAGCAAAGTAGTCAACATGGATTCTTTCTCTCGGAACAAAGGGGTTCCTACAGAGAAAAGCTGGACACCCCCAGCACATGGGTACCTTAAATTTAATGTTGATGGTGCGTTTGCCAACTTACTAATGCTGCTGCCATTGGGGGTATATGCAGGAACAGCAGTGGAGGGGGATTTGATTGGATTCGGGAAGACGGTGGGCAAAGCAACGGTTTTGCAAACGGAAGCAGCTGCCCTTCTTCATGGAATCAAATTGGCCTGCGCACAGCACCTGAGCAAGATTGTATTCTGCTCTGACTCTCTTGAGCTGGTGAATCTGTTTAACCAGTGCCCAGCCCAACACTATTGTTCTCCTATTATTAACGAATGTAAAGCCCTCCTTGGTAGAATGTGTGAGGTGTCTGTTAGCTATTCTCCGCGATGTTGCAATAGCATAGCGGATGCATTAGCCAAGCATAGCTTAGTTTGTAATTCTAACCATAGTGTATTGCCATCTCCTCCGGAGTATGTAACACCGCTTCTTCTAGCGAGCTTGGATACACCAAATATTAATACATGAGGCTCTGCCTCCGTTTTTGTGACCAAAAAAAAAATGAATCCTCAAGGTATCCATAACAAGAATGAACTCACCTAATCATGTTAGTAAGAAATAAAAAATGTTTGTATAATGCCGTGGAATCATTTTTATTTTTATTTTTATAAGTTTGTAATTAAGAACATCGCTTTTTCTGATACAATAAAGCGCACATATCTCTTTCTTTTTTTTGTTTCTTTTACTATTTAATTAGTTATTTATTAAAAAAGAGAAAATTAAAAACTTTATTCTAGTGAATAATAATTGGATATAATTGTTTAAATAATAAACTACATGACATGACATTATAATTGTGATGAAAAAAAATCTATCATCATTATAAATACCCTTAACAGTCACGTAGTTTTTTTATTTTTAAATTTAGTTTGTTCATATAATGTTCTCTTTACAAAGTAGCTTACGACCACATAAAATAGTTGGGATATCCGGACAAATATTGTTAACAAACTCAACATGGGAGCCGTCAGGGTAGTATTAGTTTGTTCATATAATAAAGAGCACCAAAGAATTTCAATCGTCGTCACCTAGGGTTATCAGTTCGTTTTGTTTTTTTAATCTTCATAATGCTTCATTGATTCATATGGATTCCACCCACTAACAAATATTTTTATTACATCCTCTTCACAATCTCTCTCTCCTTACTTAGCTTCTCTAAAAAGAGGGTGTCTTAGTTAAGAACCCTCTCACATCTTCTCTCCTCCACCTCATCATTTTTTTTTTAAACTATGGGGGAATCCATGTGGATGCCCTTATGAGTTATGAATGGACCATCCAAAATGGACCGTCAGCATATATATCATCACACTTCACAATCGCAAACACCCAATCAATGAGTCTTAGCTACCACTATATGTAGCCATCTTTGGCTACATTTTTCATGGTACAATTTGTGTAGAGTAAATGTATGTTTTTATAAGTTTGTTGTAAATTATAAAGTTAGTATGTACATTTAGTACACAATTCAGAAATATCACAATTCACTGTATACATATACAGATACATCAGTACAATTTTGAATGATTAAATGTACAGTTTTCAATGACTGAATGTATAGTATGTAGCTATCTATAGCTACATGTAGTTGTAGCCAAGAAATTGGACACCCAATATTCCGTGCAATGATTTTTTTTAAATCGCTAACAAATTCATCCGCCAGAAAGAGAAGATCAACCGTGAAGGAAAGGTCAAAAAGAGAAAACCCCGGGAAATACCGGCAAACACCAGTCACGTTTGTCTTTCTCCTCCGAGTGTGGGTTCATAATTACCGGCTGCTGATCCCTCTTTCAGCCATTGTCGCACGTTTCGCCTGGACTCAACCATGTCAGCAGCGAGTTCGGACACGTGTCGGTTTTTTCTTTACCTTTAGGTTCCTAGTCAGCGACAACATTTGGAAGGGGGTGGTGGAAGCTGGTGTTTCAGTTTTGTTTCGCGTTCTCCCACCTATCTCCTTCGGTTTCCCAAACTTTTGGCGAACATTCGTTAAGGCGTCCCTGATTTCCTATTTTTCTAATTGCTTCTCCCCCTCCCTCTTCAGATTTGGTTTCCTTTAATGTCTACTGGCAGCTCGGTACTATCTCAACGCCAGCATCCATTGTCGTTTAGGAATATTCCATCCGAAAGGCGGAAATTCTTTCTTTATTTGCAGTCCGGCGGCCCGTTGTCTCCTTGCCGAACTTCTCTTCGTCGAGTATAATTCTTGGAGCCTGTAAGTTAGCTGCCGTGGGCTTGCGATTTATATGACGCATACGATGATCTTTCCAGTCGTGTTCCCATGTGCAATGGATTTTGTTGTTAATCTACTTTGAATTGGCCGTTCTTCTCTTAAACATTTCAGCGAAAACAAAGGTGATTGTTTTTTAAAGATTTCTCGCGTTTGTTGGGTTGGTTTGAAATAAATGGAACTGTGATTGGGCTAATCAAGTCTGGGTTGATTAAATTGTACCCGGCTAGTCAGTGTAGGGTGCCTGATTTTTGCTACACTGACGCTAGAGTTGCTGTTCAAATGAATCAAACATTCAGCTCTGTTCTTTTTGCGATTGGCTGTGACTCAGTATTTCCACTCTGCAGGTAACATTATCACGCTCTTCTAGAAGTCACAAAAAAGGTTGATAAAGTAGAAGTTTACGGGTAGCCTGGCCAGTGATTACTTCGTCGTCACAGTTGATTGATTCTACATTGAAAGTTTCAGGAAGCTTTCATTGTATGCTGGCAATTTGAGAGGTGCAGTGGTCTGCCTCTCAAATGGAAGAAGAGAACTTAAGGAAAATTGGGATAGCCCCAGGACTGGCAGTACTTCTCAACTGTGAGATAAGAGGGAGAACTCTCAGAAACATCGTCTTCTTTTGTCTCATGATGATTTTGGTCACCAGTCTTTGGAGAGAACCCTCGAACAATATTTGACCTCCCATACAAATCGATTGGTTCGTTGAATGGGGGTTGGACTCTTGCTTCTGTTAGCTCTATTATCAGCCTCTACTTCTTTAAACATCATCAAATCCTGGGTGTTCCTGCTTGGAGCAGGGATGGTTTTGTACATTTCTAAGACGGGACTACTGTTACTATTGATGAATCTAGCATTTGTGGCGATTTACGGATCATCAACCCGCCTTTGCTTCTAGAAAGTATGGCTATATTCAGCAGTGCTAGAGCCAACGCTTGGTATGGAAAGGGAATGGATGTATGAAGTGATCTTGGAAACTGCAGGTATACAACAGCTTGGATGGGCTACTCTTTCTTGCCCTTTCACGGATCGATTGGGTGTTGGGGATGCTGAAGATTCATATGCATACGATGGGAAAGGGTTAAGAAATGGAATGAGGAAGATGAGAGGCATATGGTCAATCATGGTTGCTGGTGATGTGATTGGATGCTGTATAGATTTAGATGATGATAGGATATCATTTACCGAAATGGGATATCACTAGGGGTAGCGTTTGTTGGCATTAGAAAATTACCCCTGGGCTTGGCTATTACCCGGCCATTTCACTATCCCATAGTGAGAAGTGTGATATTAACTTTGGTGCTCGCCCGTTTAGGCATCCAGTTGAAGGTTTCTTGCCTCTTCAAAATCCTCCATCTGTAAATGGCCTTGTGTCACAGTTATTGCAGTGTTTAACAAGGCTGGTAGAGATGCAGCGCATGGAGAGGACGGACTTCAACTCTGTTGAGAAACTCAGAAGACTCAAGAGGTTTGCACCAGTTGAAGGCATATTTATCCTGTTGCAAATGCAATATGTGATGTTCTCTTCACCATGATTGACAAGGATTTGAATTGCGCAGAATATATAGCTTGGGGCCCACTTTTGTCATTTCTGATAGATGTATACGGCCCTCAAGCACCGCATGATCAGCAAAATTTGGATAAAGTGCTCGATATTCTTCTAAAATTTCCAAGCTCAAGTTTATTGTTTCAGCATTTGCTTTCTTCCCTTTCTTCTTGGTGCAAAACAGCTACACTGGTTTTGACTGAGTGCCCTTATTCAGGCTCGTATCCATATCTTGCTTTAGCATGTCAGATACTGAGACGGCAGGAACCAATGGTACTTTGGTGGAAATCATCCGAGTTCGAATTTGTTTTCGAAGGTTTTTTATCTCGAAAAAGTCCTAACAAGCATGATCTTCAGTTGATGATGCCTTCTGTATGGTGGCCTAACTCTTATGAAGACATGTCACATGAAAGTAGTATGCTGTTGACGACAACCGCTTTGTCTAGTGCAATAAATAAGGTGGGCTGGAGCCATTTATACTTTACAGTGGTGCTTCATGCTGTCATGATCTTCACAATGCCTCACATAAGTTTTGCTACCTGCCACTGAATTCGTTTCGGATATCATTGATTGTGCGCTAATTTATGTAGCTGAGTCCATATTAATGAAATGATGGCCCTATTGACTGTTTTAGTAAATTTTCTTAAAACTTTTTGTGGGCTTTTGGTATGTTTACTTTATGTCTTACATGCATTTGTTTTCCACTAGAAGTTGCTGCCATGGATCATAAGTTTGTCTATAAATTATAATCCCAACATCATATTCATACTGCTGTTTATATGTATCGTCCGTATGGATTTTACTAATTTTTTCTATATTACTTACCTTTGCATCTGTGAATTGTGGATGGATATATTAATTGTTGAACCTAATAGTTCATCTTATCTTTGATATTACAGCACCACTAAAGTTACTCGTAACTTGAACTTAACATCTGCCTGGCTTTTTAGGCAGCATCTTGTTTGTCAGTTGAGCCCTCTGCATCAAGCTAACTTCCCATATATTCACATGGTGTACCGTCTGAATTTTGTCATATCTGTATTCGACTTGAAAATCAACTACAGATTGATCTTCAAATGTTGCTTCCACTTTTGATGTGCTGCTGGGTTGCAGTAATGTACTGGCTTGTTGCACCTACATGCATGTTTTCTCATCGGATGTGCTCTTTTGTCTATTCAGGGAACTATTGTGTATAATTTATGTTAGCAAAAGGTGTAATGTCCATAAAGCTACTGATCTTAGAACTTGTAATTTGATAATATTTGTTGTCGCTCTGCAGATTGAGGAGAAACACAGGGATCTATGTTGCCTAGTTATGCAATTTATACCTCCTGTAATGCCACCTCAGTTACCTGGCTCAGTGTTCAGAACATTTCTTCAGAATGTGCTACTTAAAATCAGAACTGATCGTTCTATACAGTATACAGGGGTTTTGAACAATCCTGTTCTTGTTTCCTTGTACACTGTCATCCTATTTCTTATCCGAAGGCTTCCCTGATGGTTTGTCAAAGATCTGGTATGGTGGGGTTAAAACTGGTGTCGGCTTTCTCCACAGAGGAGGGGAGCAAAGTTTTCCAGTTGGTATGTTCCTAAAAAGTGATCCTCACCGAATAGACATTTCTAGGCTGGGGGGATCATTTGATCTGTTGTCAAAATCTTATCCTGCTTATGATCAGGAAAGTGAAGTAATCTCTTGGGAGGAAGGCTGTATGGATGATGAAGAATTTAGAGTGACACATCTAACACGGCAGAAGCCATGTTGCTGTTCTAGCTATGACATGGATTTTGCAAGAATTTATGGTGACCCAATCAGATTAAGCTCCAAGGCATCCCGAGGGCATAATGCTCCAATTTGTGAGAGGTCTAGTCATGTAGCTTCAGATTGCAATGATGGGAGCTTGAATGATGAGATAGCTGATAAACCAAGTTCTAGTGATCATTCTCATTCTCAATTGGAGTTCCGGTCATTCCATCACGCAAGAGTAGTACCTAGAGATAGTAACTTCTCATCATCCATGTTAAGAGAGGAGGAACTTCTTGATGCTATGTTATCATTATATCATATGGGTATAGCGCCAAATTTTAAACAGGTATTACTAGATTCCTTATCTTCTTGATTTGATGTACCCCCTTGAGTCAGGAGTTTGGTTTATTTTTTTTCAGGACGGCTGAACATAACAGCCCACATTTGAAAGCTAATACCTACTTATTGCTGGTCATACACTTGTTTTTAATCCTTCTTTGCATGTGTTCTACGTCCACAATTTGTCTTTTATGTAGTCTTGATATCTGCAATTTTTATTTATAGTGTCCTGGAATATGCAGGCTTCATACTACATGGCACAACAGTCCCAGTCAATTTCCCTATTGGAAGAAATGGATAAGCAAATCAGAGAAAGATCTTGCAGTGAGCAAAAAAACGGCTCAAAGAAGCTCGTAATATATACAGAGAAGAAGTTATTGACTGTATAAGATACAGTACTTGGTAAAATGCTGCTCGAATTTGTATTTTGCTGCTTTACTGTTGTTCTTACCCTCGTTTATTTTCTGTACCTTCACAATGTCTCATTGTTTCTGATATTGTGTTCTTCGTCCATGATGGTTTTATCTGGTTTTGGCTGATTGTTGTATTTGATCAATCAGAAAGCAGTTCATAGCTCGTTATATCATGTTTTGGTAGGGTTCATGCTCCTTCTTGACTCATGTATATGCCACCCATAAAATTTCCCCCGACTTGACAATATTTGTGTGGTGATTCGTCTGGTTCTTGTGGCATTTGAAAGTCATTCTGCCATTCCTTGTTGCTTATCTTGAAGTTCTTGTCGTTGACAGGTACCGCATCTCTCTTCTTTCTAGATGGAAACAAAGGGGAATGTTTGCTGTATGCATGTGGACTGTGCAAATGCTTCTGGTGGTCAGCAAAGAAGATTTGCTGTTTAGTTTCATGCCAGAATATTATCTAGAATCTTTGGTAAATTTCTTCATGGCAGTTATGTCCTACCAGTTTAAAAACAGTTGAATGTTTTGGTTGTGATACTTTCAGATAGGAGGTTTGGTAAAACATATGCTGAGAGGCGCTAGTATTACATTCTGCTAGTAGTTGCTGAATGGTTATATTCTGTTATAAGAGTTGTATGTTGTTATCTGCCAGCTGTGTGATTTTTGTTACTGTGGTCACAGGGAGAATTTGAGAGAAGCTGGTTGCTAGCAGAATGGAACAGCTTTTATAATATATTGGCCTTGTCCTTGTTGGATTAAGTTGCATTGTCATCTTGCGAACAACAATCAATTATATACAGTGCATCTGTTGGTGAATAGTATTTCCTCTCCCCAAAATGTATAAACATTAATCAGTTAAAAGTTAAAACGATAATCCAATAAGGACAACAAGGCCTCGTACTTAGTGTTGCTTATCTCCAAGTAAAAGTTTTTACAGATAAATAGGAATCTAAATGTGCTTATGCAATGTGCAGGTTGACTCTTTTCACGTGTTACGGAAAAGTGACCCACCTTTTGTGCCGTCTGCAATATTCGTCAAACAAGGCCTTGCTTCATTTGTATGTTTTCCTTTTATACCCAATTTATTTCTTTGTCGTCATATATTTTACTTATTTTATGAAGTAACTGGCATAATGAAGAACTAATTTAATCATGTGATTAGAATTATCATTGATTGTCACTCTTAAGCAATTTGGTTAAACGCATGCATCTAGTGACCAATCTTTGGAAGGTTTTCGTTGTGCTCTTTTTCAAAAGCTGTGTTAAACCAACCTGGTGTTTACTCAGAGAGAGGCTCCTACAGAGCTTTTTTCTTTGTTTATTTTTCCCATAACCTTTGCAAAACTTTCCTCATCCTTTTACTCATTTGAGACTTGAAATGTCATGGTTGTCCCACAATTTTCGCTGCTATATTAGAGATTGTACTGAAACTGACCTATGCATATGAGGGTTACTTTATCTGATTTGATGTTGCATATTGGTACACTTGATGAACAGATCACTTTTGTTGTTACCCACTTCAATGATCCGCGGATATCAAGTGCAGATCTGAGGGATCTTCTTCTACAATCTGTGTCGGTGCTTGTACAGTACAAAGATTATTTGACTGCTTTTGAAACGAATGAGGCAGCCACAAAGAAAATGCCAAAGGCATTATTATCTGCATTTGACAACAGATCTTGGATACCTGTGACTAATATACTTCTGAGATTATGCAAGGGATCTGGTTTTGGCTCTTCAAAGCACGGGGAATCATCATCCTCCACTGTTGTTTTCCAGGTATGAAATGAACATATGCTTAGCTAATGGGTTATCACATAGCTCTTTCCTAGATTTATTCTCTTCTCATCTTTCTGATTTTCTGAATTATACAGAGGTTACTTCGTGATGCTTGTATCGAAGATGAGGAGTTATTCTCTTCATTCCTGAATCGCCTGTTTAACACCCTGAGCTGGACAATGACTGAGTTCTCAGTTTCCATTAGAGAAATGCAAGACAAGTATCAGGCACGTAATTCTCTGAAACACTAGCGCCTCTTCATGAAACTAACTTCATCCAAGTTTCTGTTACTTTCTCCCTGGAGGTTCCGAATGCTTTTCATATAATGCCTTTCTGATACTATATCTTGAGCATGGCTTCTTGGTCTGGCTTATGTACTTACTGGTTAAACATTTTTGCGATAGGTAGTAGTGTATTTTAGGATCACGTAAAGATCACCAAAAGAAGCTATACAGTCTATCAGCTGCCAAGAACAGTCTTCCTAATACATGATTTGCGCAAGCTTGAGCCGTACAGAAATACTCAAAATATCTTACTATTCCGTTCTCTCCAAAGACGATAAATGAGGAAAGTGAAAACAGAAGAATTTATCCTATTACTATAACACCGTTTTCCCCTTCTCCTACCCACCCTTCTAACTGAATTACTCCAATCTCTCGGGATATTATACCCACCAAAATGTTTCTAAACAATCCGTCAAACTTCTGCGCTGAAACTACAGCCATTAACCAAGTGTTTCACACTTCTCTCTTTTTTAGAAAACATACACATCCTCTGATATCATTCTCATTTCATTGACATGTCTTTAGTAGATAATCTTCCATCCATAGCCAGCTAGGTTACAAAGGCGTGTCTTGGAAGATTCCTTTTACTCCTAATTTTATGCCTCTCCACTTTTGGGTCTGTCCTATACATCCTATCATACACATCTCTCAACTGAGAAATTCACCCACCCTGCTCCACGGCCAGTTAATTCCATTTGCTTCTGCAAGGTTGGGGATGGCTAGCTGTCTCAATCTCATCATTTTCTCTTCCAACATCACTTGCTATCTTGTGGAACATTCAGCTCCATAGATTTAATTGCTTCAGATAGTCTTCTTTCATTCCTTTGATCGGCAAGGTATCAGTTGAGGAATTTTTATGCAGCACACTATCCGCATTGTTGGCTTCAGAATTTACTAAGAGGTTTATAATCAAGATCCTACTTACAAAAAATATATATCACTTACTTTTGTTCACCCTTCTAGATAATCTAAACATACCTACGTTCTCAAGAACGTAATGGCAGTGAGAATAGGCAAAACAAACCTTGGTCAGAGATGAAGAGTGACATAAACATGAACAGCGGCGTAAAGAATAAAGATGGATGTGAGTCTGCAAGACGAGAGCATTAGGGTTTTCAACATTATGTTAAGTTCTCATTGGGCCTTTGTTTGATATGTATCTGGTTGGGCCGTCTATTTAGTTAAGATTGTTTGATATTATTAAATGTTGGATAGTTCAAATGCACTTGGACTTAAGGTTAAGGTATATTTTGATCTAAAAATATTATATACATGTGAATTAATATTTGTATTTTTTATTATTAATTAATATATTTTGGATTTCGGGTTGGGTCATGGGTTTAGATCTCTACCCTAACCCAACCCATAAAATTAGCTTATTACCCTAACCGAACCCAAAAAAATAAATGGGTCAATAATCAAGACCCTAACCCTGCAAAAGTATGGGTTGGGTTCGGGTTGGATTTCGGGTTGGGTCAAAATTGTCAGGTCTAGTTTCTTCCAACATCACTTGCTATCTTGTGGAACATTCAGCTCCATAGATTTAATTGCTTCAGATAGTCTTCTTTCATTCCTTTGATCGGCAAGGTATCAGATTTTTGTCTATTTACTGTAGTTCACTATGAGTTTATTCAGTGTTTGATAATCAGAAAGGAGATATACAGCCCTATATTTATAGGCACCTTAGGAAGGATCCAGATAACCTAAAGGAAGAGACACCTAGAAGTGTCTGTCTAGGAAACATAAATATTCTAGGTGTCTGTCTAGGAAACATAAATAATTGAACAATACAATTAAATACAATTAATTACATGCTGGACTGACATAAGAACCTAATTAATTACAGAATAATAAATGCACTATTTCCTAGACTAATGGTGCCTGTTCAGTAGGACTGTCAACACTCCCCCTCAAGCTGGGTTTGTAAATGTCTTTCATGCCCAGCTTGAAGATGAGATTATGGAATCTGGGACTATGGAGAGGTTTGGTAAACACGTCAGCAATCTGCTCTTCAGAAGGGATATAGCTTAGATCAATTAGACCTCCTTCTATCTTCTCCTTGATGAAGTGTCTATCAATCTCAATGTGTTTGGTTCGATCATGCTGGACTGGGTTGTGGGCTATGTTGATTGTAGACTTGTTGTCACATCTCAACTCCATGAGACCTTTCCATTTGATTTGTAAATCACATAAAATAATTCTGATCCAAAGAAGCTCACATAGACCGTTTGCAAGAGCTCTCAGCTCAGATTCTGCTGAGGATCGAGCCACAACATTTTGTTTTTTGCTTCTCCATGTCACGAGATTTCCTGCCAGGAACACACAGAATCCTGTAGTAGACCGCCGGTCAGTAAGAGAGCCACCATAATCAGCATCAGTAAAGGCTTGAACTGTTAGTTGTTCCCCTTTTCTGAACAAGATCCCTTGGCCCGGAGTCCCCTTTAAGTAGTGTAGAACCCTATAGGCAGCTTCTAGATGCGGTTTTCTTGGGTCATGCATGAACTGACTTAGGACACTTACTGCATAGGAAATATCAGGTCTAGTATGCGAAAGATATATCAACTTACCACATAAACGCTGATACATAGATGAATCAACTTTAGGCTCATCGTGAGCGTTGCCAAGCTTATGATTGGGATCCATCGGTGAAGAAGCTGGTCGACACCCACTCTTGCCTATCTGACTCAAAAGGTCTGTGATATACTTTTGCTGGCTGATAAAGATGCCTTGAGATGAGCGGGCAACTTCAATTCCAAGGAAATATTTGAGAGAGCCAAGAGATTTCATCTCAAATTGTGACTTGAGCTGCTTTTCTAGACGTCTCTCTGCAGAATCATTACTGGTAACAATGATGTCATCAACGTAGACAAGAAGGATAGTGACTCCCCCTGGATGAGAGTGTTTGAAAAACAATGTATGATCACCCTGACTTTGTCTATAACCAGCAGCTCGAACAACTTTGGTGAATCGGTCAAACCAAGCTCGAGGGGATTGTTTGAGGCCGTAGAGAGCCTTTTTTAGTCGACATACTTTGGTAGAGGTAGACTCACCATTAAAGCCTGGAGGGATTCACATATAGATCTCATCATGCAGGTCACCATGGAGAAAGGCATTCTTGACGTCAAACTGTAACAGAGGCCAATCAAAGTGTGATGCCAAGGATAATAGGATGCGAACAGTGTTGAGCTTAGCCACAGGAGCGAATGTCTCCTGATAATCAATCCCATATGTCTGGGTGTACCCTTTAGCCACAAGTCGAGCTTTGTACCGCTCTAGAGATCCGTCAGCATTGTATTTAACAGTAAAGATCCACCTGCAATCAACAACATGCTTTCCTTGTGGTTTTGATACAACAACCCATGTATGATTCTTTTCAAGAGCTCTGATTTCCTCTTGCATAGCATCCCTCCACTCTTTCTTGGCCGACGCTTCAGAAACAGATTTTGGAATTTGGATTTCATTCAAGCTTTGAACAAACAAGGCATGAGAAGAAGAAAAATTATTGAAGCTTACAAAATTGGCCAAAGGATAGAGAGGGGTTTTTGTGCACTGACGTACACCTTTCCGCAAAGCAATTGGAGGGGTTTTTCTTTAGGGAGAGGATCTATACCTGGGTTAGATAATTGATCCCGCGTCAGCCACGGGGTGGATTTGTACTGCCTTGAAAATACCTTTGTTACTGGAAGGTTAGGGGAATGATCTGTGGTGGAAGATTCAGTAGGAGAGATAACTTGTTGGTCTTGTGGTGGATTAGACGGTGGGGAAGATGGTGGTGAATCCGGTGGTAGTGAGTGTGTGGAGTGTGTGGAGGATCTGGCGGAGCTGAAGATGGCTGTGATGGTGTGAATCTGGTGGTGGTAATGTTTGTTGTGATGAGGGGGGTGATGGTGTAGGTGGGAAGAGGAAGCTGATTTTCTTCAGTCTGTGAGAAAGAATGAGATGAAGAAGAGATAGGGTCAGAGTAAAAGGGTTCTGATTCATGAAAAGTAACATCAAAAGTTATGTAACTCCTTTTTGTAGTGGGATTGTAGCATTTGTATCCTTTTTGAGTAGGAGAATATCCCAGAAAGATACATTTAGTAGAGCGTGGATCCAATTTTCCCCTATGAGGAGTGGGAATATGAACAAAAGCAGTGCACCCGAAAACCCGTAAGTTTAGATCAGAAGAGATTTTGTGAGTGGGAAAAAATTGACGAAGGCACTCATGTGGGGATTTATTTTTAAGAATGCGAGTGGGCAATTTGTTGATGAGATGACATGCAGTTAGTGTAGCTTCACCCCAATAGTGTTTAGGAGTATTTGATTGGAAGAGTAAAGCACGACTCATTTCAAGCAGATGACGATTTTTTCTTTCAGCCGTGCCATTTTGTTGTGGAGTGTATGGGCAGGAAGATTCATGAATGATACCTTTAGAGAGAAAGAACGAGTTAACAACTTGGTTGAAATGATCGGTAGCATTATCAGTGCGAAAACGTTTTATAGTGGTGGGGGAATTGGGTGTGAATCATGTTGCAGACGGTGGGAATAATTGAGCTCACATCACTTTTGTTTTTCATGAGAAAGACCCACATAAAGCGAGTACAATCATCAATAAAGGTAATATACCAACGAGCTCCAGAAATATTAGCAATCGGAGAAGGTCCCCAAACATCGCTGTGAATAAGATCAAAGGAAGAACTACTCATGGTATTACTTTGAGGGAAAGACACACGAGAGTGTTTAGCAAATTCACACACATCACATTGAAAATTTGAAACATCAATACCATTAAAAAGGTGTGGGAACATGATTTTTAGTACATGAAATGAAGGATGCCCAAAGCGTTTATGATGAAGCCAAATAGTATTGGTATTAGCAAGGGCTTTAGGTGAGGAAGCTTTAGGAATGGCAGCAGGTATATCCAAGGTAGTATAGTCCATCCGTTGCTTAGCAGTTCCAATCATCTTCCCCGTGTGCAGATCCTGCAAAATACACCAAGAAGGAAAGAAAATAGCACACATTTGAGGTCAGTAGTCAATTTGTGGATAAATGCAAGGTTCATGGCAAGTCTAGGAACATGTAAGGTATTTTTAAAATGTAGTCGGTCAGAAAGTATGACATTGCCGTGTCCAGCAACACGTGTAGACGTGCCATTAGCAGTAGTAATATTGTCATTAGTGGAACAAGGATAATAGTGTGTAAGTAAAGATGAGGTTGAGGTCATATGTGAGGTAGCACCTAAATCCAAGATCCAATCTGAATGTGGAGACTGTTCTGATGCATTAAGACAAAAATTTGTAGAGGGTTTACCTTGCAGAGCGAGAGCAATGACCAGAATCATTAGGGGTCTGAAACGATTGCAGCATAGCTCTAAGTTGCTGGATTTCTTCTTGAGATATGGATGAGGGTGTGGCAGAGTTGCCATGTGTAGAAGAGGCGGAATTAGCGCGTCCAGCACCAGGACCCCTTTTTTCTTGACCCTTTTTGCTTCTCTGTAGGTGAGGATACAGCTTCCAGCATTGGTCAATGTTGTGATTAGATCGCTTACAATGATCACACACATCACTTCCTTCTTTTCCTTTGGGTGTTGTATTCGTAGAAACTGTTTTAGCAGCCAGAGCTGTGTTGTCCACTGTCTTACTGTCCAACATGATGTTGCGTCTGCTCTCTTCATGCTTTACAGTAGCTATAGCAGAGGGTAGAGTAAGAGGAGTACTGTTAAGGATTTGAGCACGAACCTGATCGTATTCCGGATTTAGACCAGATAAGAAGCACTACAAGTGCTGCTGATTCAGGTATTTTTTGTGATGAGTGGCATCAGCAGCACATGACAAAGTAAAGGTTTGATACTGATCAAGTTCGGACCACCGCCGCTGGAGATCAGTAGCATATTCAGTGACAGATCGAGTACCTTGCTTGAGAGTTATGGTTTGAAGCCAAAGATCATAGACAAAGGCACCGTCTTTGGCTGAAGAGTAGGATTGTTGTATGAAATCCCAAATTTCTTTTGCAGTGTCTAAATAAAGACACGTGCTACTAATATTTGGGTCCATGGAGTCCCATAACCTGGCACGAATATTGGCGTTGATTTTCTGCCACTCAGCATCATTGTCCCCTTCTGCTGGCTTTGATTTTGTAAGGTGGTCATCAAGGTCTTTGCCACGGAGGAGTGTTCACCAGTTTAGACCAACCAAGGTAATTAGATCCATTAAAACGATAGGATGAATGGACTGGGGGTAGGTTGAACTTCTGGTGTTTGAGGGCGGCCAGCAGCAACAACAGCACTTACAATGGTGGAGTGGTCTGGGTGACTTGATGCTGAATTTGAAGTATCTTCCTTCGACATTTTTTTTTTTAAAAAAAAATCCTTGGTGGAGAGACTCACGCTGGATTAATGAAGAGAAGGTGGAGACACCTAGAAGAATGAGCTAGTGCAAGAAGATTGAAGATGCACTAGGGAGAGAGGTGAGCTGAGGTTGCAGCGTTTAGGGTTAGGGTTGAAGAAAGTTGTGGCAGCCAGAGGGAGAGGAAGGAGCAGGTTTGAGCTCTGATACCATGTAGTTCACTGTGAGTTTATTCAGTGTTTGATAATCAGAAAGGAGATATACAGCCCTATATTTATAGGCACCTTAGGAAGGATCTAGATAACCTAAAGGAAGAGACACCTAGAAGTGTCTGTCTAGGAAACATAATATTCTAGGTGTGTCTAGGAAACATAAATAATTGAACAGATACAATTAAATACAATTAATTACATGCTGGACAGACATAAGAACCTAATTAATTACAGAATAATAAATGCACTATTTCCTAGACTAATGGTGCCTGTTCAGTAGGTCTGTCAACATTTACCATAGCACCTTAAAGTTCGCAGCTTTGTTCGAGTGTCCAAGCATATTATTGCCAGGCCTCCTCAAGTGACTGGTTGACACACCTTCTTCCCATGCAACACTTGCCTTTTAAATTCTGTGTTACCTTCCCAAAGGAAAGCCCTACAAATAGCATTTATCTCTTTACTTACCTTTTTAGACAAGGGAATAAATACTCATTCATAAACCTGCATAGACAGTAACACAGATTTGATGATTTGCTGTCTGCCTGCATAGCTGAGAAATCTAGATGTCCAACTTGTGATATTCCTGGTATTTTATTCACCAAATCCCTGCACTCCAGTGCAGTTAGCTTCGTATGGGTAAGAGGTACCCCCAGGTACCTTATTGGCTGATTTTGTTCCTCCAAGTTGAAATTAGATCGAAGGTAACTTTTAATATCTTCAATTCTTCGTTAAACCCAGCCATAAATATCTTAGTCTTGTTAATATTCGCTTGGACACTTAAGACCCTCGAGAATGTGTTGAATAATCTCATCATGTCCTTCATTGTTCTCTGTTTGCCATTACAAATAACATAAGATTGTCCACAAAACAAAGGTGTGTATCAGCTTAAGTGCTTTGCACTTCGGCTAAAATTGAAAGTCTTTGTTCGATTTCAAGGAAAGATTGCTGCAGTATAGCATACATAATGCAAACAAGTAAGGCAATAGGGTCTGTATTCCATACTTCAAACAAACGTGTGCAGGGATTTGCTGGTTAATGTTGCTTCCTGATGAAATTGAAAATTTGTAGGTTTCATTTTCATTTTTACTACTAAACCGTTAAATAACTGTCTATAAGATTGAGTTGAAGGTTGGTAATTACCCTTTATTCTATTTGATTGGATATGGATGAAAGTCTCATGTAGTTAATGTGGTTGGATTGTCTCTTATAGCTTCAGCCGGATTCTTTCCTTTGAGAACTTTATATAGGTGGAGTTTGATTTTGGCTGATCATAAGGCATTTTCTCTCGTCTTTTTCATTGATAAAATTGCTAGTCCCAGTTGATGCTTAATGCTCCTTCTTTGTTTTTGATAAGTGGCTGAAAGTTCAGCATAAGAGTGATACTGAGTTTTCTAAATGAACCTTTATCGCATTACGGTAGTGGATCAGTTTGAAACCAGGATCTTTGGTTCTAGGATATCACTCCACTACTGATCAAGCCACGGGGGCTTGGCTTAATGCTCCTTTGTATTTTCTATATTTTATCGATGTCTTGCTTCTGAGTTGAAAAGGTTGAATTCCTCTTCATAACAATCTAACCGTTAATCCCTTGGTCAATTCACATTCCCATCCCTTGTCAGAGTGGCATGCCGAATTACCTGGTTACCGAGAGAACCGTACTTAGGGAGAATTCTTTGCTACGAGGAGGAAGTAGTAAAGCAGAGAGAGATTTTGTCTGTGTTGATCGCCTGTTTTATTTCATGGGGGTGAACCCCTATTTATAGTATTATCTACAGTTCTTGGGGTTGCCAACCTGCCACTATCTTTAATTGTCAGGCTGGCATTCTTTGTTATG
The DNA here is from genome assembly GCA_023374045.1 of Limonium bicolor. Classification (NCBI taxonomy): domain Eukaryota; kingdom Viridiplantae; phylum Streptophyta; class Magnoliopsida; order Caryophyllales; family Plumbaginaceae; genus Limonium; species Limonium bicolor. The sequence goes on along the minus strand of CM041782.1, from coordinate 121,853,630 downwards.
TAAACGCAACTCCTGATGCCTATATCTCTATTCGTTGCTTGACCGGGCATAGGCGCCCGGTCGCTACTTTACATTTTACTTCTTGGTTGTTGACCGGTCATCGGTGACCGGTCGCTCCTACATTCTTTTCCTTGCTTTCTTTGACCGGTCACAGGCGACGGTCGCTATTTACACTTACTTTGTTCATCTTGTCCGGTTACAGCCGACCGGTCGCTATTTTATACTTACTTTATACATCCCGACCGATCACAGGCGACCGGTCGCTATTTTACACTTACTTTGTATCTCTCTGGCGACCGGTCGTTTTTTACACTTACTCTGTGCTGCGCGGTTATGAGCAACCTAATCATTGCTTTCAGCTTCTCCTTGTCCTTTTTAGGATTTGTTCCCGTTTTTCCCCTTTTCATGAGTGATGTTTTGTTGAACAGATGCTGTTACATATTCCGCTGTTCTATTTATCTCTGTAATCAATTAATAATTGTCCCTCTTTGGAAGTAGGTATTATTATTATGTGGGTGCTGTTATTATTAGTTGTGATATTAATTAGTGTCTCTCCAGCCTTTGTATATTCCCTAGGCAGTTACTCCCTAGGCATCTCTCTCTTTTCAGATCAGTCTTTTCCCATTCCCCTCTCTATAAATATGTACAGACTTCCGTACTAATTGAATAAGAGAATTTTCTGCATTCTTCTCTTCATGATTATCATGTTACTTGTCAAAAAGAAAAGACTTGACTAATATTTCTTTCTTTAAAATCTCTTTCAAAACAGCAGGTTCTATTGGAGTTTCAGCAGAGAAAATCCAGTGTCATTTTTGACCTTTCATGCAACCTTGCTCGAATTCTGAGTTCTACACACGTGAAGTTCCTCAAGCATTCATTCTTGGACTGATTGAATCTTCGAAGATTAACCGAATTGGTCATCTTCATTCTGAGCCAGATATCCTCAGCAACCGACTCTGATTTCTTTGACTTGTAAGTTTATTGGGTAGCTTTTATATGGTGTCATTTCAACACGTATCTTTTAAACGTTGTATGTTCTTTTCTTCCTTTAAGAGACTGAGCATTATCTTCTCTTCAGGTCAGTGAGACGGAATGGTAATTCCTTAGAAAAGGTAAATAGAGGAATGGTACTTGCTCCTCTTGTTGGGATCATAGTGAATCTGCTTGATGCCAGCACCATATCTGAACAGAGTGACCAGAACGATGTTGTTGGTGTCTTTGCAAGTATGGAATGCCCTGAGATTGTGCTATGTGGCCTCCAAAACATGCTCGAATACAACTGGGTTAGCCCCTCCCGCCCTCCATCACACGTTTTTGTAGCTGATTTGTGCTCTTTTAATCTTGTGCCCGTTTGCTATTGAAGCTTTTTTTTTATTTCTTTAGTGATGCACTGAAAGAGTCTTGAGAAGCTTTTGGATGCTCTCTTTGAAGCGCTAAGCTAGTATTATCATTTTGATTGTCTGCAGGATGGGTTTTCAAAAGGTAACACACATTACACTAAGCTAAGACGACTAGAGGAGTTTCTCACTCTTCTCCTAACCAACTGGGGATCCGGGAACTCGAGAGGGCAAACAGATCCAGGCAAGATGCAGAAGACAGCATGTGTTGCATCTGTTACGCTTCTGATTCAGATGCCCAGTTTGTGCCTTGTCTGCACAGGTCCTGTTTTGGGTGCATTTCTAGGCATCTCCTGAACTGTGAGAGATGCTTCTTTTGCAACGCAACAGTTGTGGAGGTTAAGAAGATTGATAAGAGCTTCACTTTAAGGTTGGGCAAACTATAAGCTTATCATTTGCTGTTTTTGCTCTTTGGCCATCTGTAGGGTTATGTAGTGGATGTGCATATGAATGCGTGGTTATTCATAGCGACTGGTTTTGTTAAAAGGAAAATAAGAAGGTGGCTTTTGTGATGGAGGGAGGAGAGTAGTTGGATGGGCTGGGGAAAGAAATTATATAGTAGTATATAGTATTATAGTCTACATTTATATCTGTAGGAGTTGCAGAAGTAGAATTACTATGACCTTGTATATTGTATATGGCCCTTTTAGAAAAGGGTATAGACTGAAAAAAGGATAAAATGAAGAATGAAAAGTGGGTTAGTGAATGAGAAGAAATTTGGGTGGATGCCCAATGTAGAACATAATATATGTGGAAGAAGGAAGGGGACTCATGAGGGACATTAATTTTGTAAATATGAGAAATGGAATTGGATGGGAAAGGATCCAATTCCCTCCACTCCTTTCTCTTTCATTCCTTTTAGTGTGTGTGCATGGGTTTAATCTTGTTTAGGTCTCCCCTGTTTCCTGTTTATTTTGTTCCTTTAAACGTCACATGTAATACATCTAGAGATGCTTGTTGGAAATAGAGGATTGATGGATAATGCAATCCTGCAAAAGGATTTTAGGGGGGTGGGGCGCGGTGTTGCCTGAGCGTGTACCAATTAATTATACCGTTCTGGTGGGTTGAATAAGAAACCCCTGTACGAGGGACATTGAGACATGTCAAATAAATGATGTTGCTTTTCTTCTCCATATTTTTTTTTGATATAAACTTGTAATACCTCTTACATATCCTAAGATCCATTTACTAGTTCATTCTCCAAGCTACAAGCTAGTCTAATTTTTAGGGGAATATCTTCCCCTTTCCATATCTTAAAACCAAAACCAAAAGGTGAGGCATTAAACATGTTACCAACCAAAAAGGTCGGGTAGTGATCAACATTCACTTGCTTATCCCATTGTACATTATCAAAAGATCTAACAAGGTTCTTAGTGCTTTCGCATTCCTTCTTTCTCCGGTCTTTGATCCTTTCATTCTTCGCAATCATTTCATGAAACCAAGGTTGAACATTATCACAACAGATGCTAAAGTTATCCACACAAAGTGCAAGTTCCAAGGCAATTTTACTTGCGGTGATATATGTCATTTGCACTTGGGTAGTGCTGACTAGAATCTTGTTGTAAAATAGAAGATGTTTACCTTCCCCATCTCTGATTAGACCACCACTCCGTAGACTTTTCCCATGCTTTTACTAATGCACCAGCGTATACGATTGTCCTTGGTAGATTTGCTCCTTGAGTTGCTTTGAGTTTGATTCATTTGATAGTGAGGATGGAAAAAATTGCCATAAGCCTATGTAGCTCTGTTAAATTCAATAATAGAACACCAAGCAAGCTCACCATTATGTTTACATTTGTTTCTAGCGTCATATATGACCCACATGAGATTAACTACTCTAGACAACTTCTTTCTATCACAAAGATAAGCCTAGAGAGAAACCAGTCAATAACTTCTCCACTCTTTCTTTAGGGATATCTTCCGTGTTTAAGAAGTTCTCCCAAATATCCTTAACTGCACAGTAGTGAAGAAATAGTGAGATAAATTATCCTGATCACCACAAAAAAAAAAAACATTTTGTAGTTCATTTGATCCTTTTTCCTATATTGTATTGGCAGACTATGATGTTGTTTAGGAATTTCTAGAGGATAAGATTGGCTCTCGGTGAACAGACAAAAGGAAGGGTTCTTTTACAGATAGTTGCACTGATATTGGGTTTGATTTGAGTTTGATCACTCTTGTAGGATTAAGAAATGAGGTTGTTTCCTGACTTGACAGAATAGGTATTGTTTTTGTTGTAGTGCCACACCCATTTGTCTAGAGAGTTAGGATCAATAGAAATTGAGGCTACTTTGTCTTTTTCACGAGGAGGTAGGAGGTTGTCAAGCTTGGTAATATACCAAGAGCTAAGGCCATCTGTAAAAACATCACACTTTTAGGTTTTGAGGACTGTTGTGGGGTTTTGACGTTTTGATGTAAAAAAGGTCATCTCTAGGAATCCAAGGGGCATTCTAGAAGCTAGTAGAGTGGCCTGATCTAATCTCTTTTCTAACTCCCAGATTGAGAAGATTAATTTTTGAAGCGAAGGATTCCCATATAGGACTTGCTTTTTTTCTCTCTCTTTCACCTCCCTGATACAAGAGTTAGGGAAGTACAACTTCTTCATAATATCATCCACTAATGACTGATTATTAGTGAGGGGTCTCCATAGCTGTTTGACTACTAAGGCCTTGTTGAAAGTTTCCCCCTCCCCGAATCCCATCCCTCCCTTTTCAAAAGGTTTACACATTACAATCCATTTGATCCAGTGCATAGACTGGGACCCTTTGAAACTGCCCCACCAGAAACCAGAGAGGATAAAGTTCATCTTAGAGCTAATACTGTTAGGGAGTCAGAAAGGGGACATAGTAAAGCATGGTATAGATTGCAAACACTACATATCATGAAAACCCTTGCTGCCTGAGACATAGGTCTCACCACGAAGAGATTCTTTTTGGATTTTGGTGATAAGATATTTGAATAGATTAGATTTGTTTCTTCCTATTCTCAGAAGGAGTTCCAGGTATTTGGACAAATTAGGGACCTCTTGACCTTCAAAGGTAGAGGCCAATTGGGCTTTGAGGGTGGGGTTGAGTTTGTGACTGAACTTGATCTCAGATTTTTCTAGGTTTATTTTGTGGCCAGAAGAGGAAAGGAATTTTTTAGGACATTTTGTAGAGTAGAGACATTTTGAGGAGAGGCTGTACCAAAAAATATTATATTATCCGTAAAGGATAGATGATTGATAGAGGGGCTGTCAAAGGTGAGTTTAATACCTTTAAAAGACCCTTCCTTATCCAGCTTATTGATATAAGAGGAGAGAGATTCTTGGACTAGGATAAAGAGGAAAGGTGACAAGGGATCACCTTGCCTAACTCCTCTGGTTTGCTTGAAAATTGTCCCAGAGAACCATTAACCAAGAGGTCACATTTAACAGAGGTAACACAATTTAGAACAGTACCCAACCAATTTTGATAAAACCCCATAGCCTTAAGGATTTTTTCCAGAACACTCCACCCAATCCTCTCATAAGCCTTGCTTAGATTAGTTTTGAGTGCAACAAATCCTTTTTTCCTTGCTCGACTCTTGTCTAAGAAATGATGGATCTCACGAGGCAATATAACATTATCTGTTATAAGTCTCCCTCTAACAAAACCATCTTGATTTTCTGAGATTATCTTAGGGAGAATATCTTAAACTATCATAGCCAGCACTTTTGAGATAATTTTGTAAATAAAATTACATAGGGCAATTCCAATATCCACCGCTCTTTTTCTTTTGGAATAAGGGTGATATAGTAATCATTGAACTGATTAGGCATACTACCCCCTCTAAGAACATTTAAAACAACATATGTTTACATAAAGACCTACTATATTCCAGTGAGTTTTTATAGAATTTACCATTGTATCCATCTGGACCTGGTGATTTGTCTCCTCCCATCAGCTTCATTGCTTCCACCACTTCTTCCTTAGTGTAAGGGACATCCAGCTTATCAATGTACTCCTTCTCCGGTTTGTCTTTCACTGCTTCTTCAAAACAAGGGTCTTAACTGGATCAGAGGAAGAAATAATGCTTCAAAGTTACCTTTACTTGTAGCTTCAATCTGATTCCAATTGTACTGCATCTGGTTATTCAAATCCTTGAGCCCAAAATGTTGTTAGCTTTTTAGAGTAGGAAACTTTAGCATGAAAGAATCCTGTGTTCTTGTCGCCTTATTTGATCCAACTATCCCTGGATCTTTGTTTCCAATAAAATTCCTCTTTAAAGCCCAAAAGCTCTATTTCCATCATTAACCTTTTCCTATTAGACTCAGTTCCCACAGTGGGTGATCTCTTGGTAATAAGCTCCAGTTTGTTTTTTTTCCTGTAATCTCTTCCACTTAATTTTTTCTAAGGATGATCCTTTCCAGTCTGAAAGTTTCTTAGCACAAACATCTAACTTTTACGGCAAAGAGAGGTACTCATTCCCCCAAACCTCCAAAATGATCAGTCTGCATTTTTCTTCAATACTCCAGACATTTTCAAATCTGAATATCTTCTTAGGTGAAGAATGTCTCCCTAGGAATCTGATAAGTAGAGGGCAATGGTCAAAGTTTTCCCTGGGTAAATGCTCAACTGCTAAATCTGGAAAGATATCCTAAACCTTATGGAAATAGAAGACTGTCTAGTCGACTTTGGGAATTAAACTATAGAGTTTGACAGTTAGTATAGGGTATAGGTTCCCCAAAAAACCCGCATCTTGAAGATTGCATTCCTGAATAACCTTTATAAAATGATCCATCAATGACTCATGTCTCATTCTCCCACCTTTTTTCTCATGAGCAAACAGAATCTGGTTGAAATCTCTTGCAACTACCCATGGCCAGAAGTTTCCACGACATATATTTCAATCTCCAGTCTGCCCCAGCCGTAGAATCCTGAGAAGTGAAATCTAACCCCCACTGGAAAACTGATTTCATAGTCCATATGATGGGATGAATTTATCAGATTGACCTCTATGTTATCCTTCCACATAAAAGTAAGTCCCCCGCTTCTGCCTAAGCCACTGCTTCCCCAGAATACATTGTAAATTTATCAAAGAATAGATCCATGTCTTCCTTGGATCTATGGGGTTCTATTAGGAACACCATTTCAGGTCTAAACTTATCTCCTAAGTCTTTGACCCACTTAACTGCCAGAGGTCGACCCAAACCCCTACTTTTAAAGTTGAAGAGTCGTGAACCTCTTTCTCAGGGATCTGAGATTTAACCACCTGAGTTTTTAGCTTCTTGGTCTTCTTTATTTTGATAGTCAGATTCATTCTAGTAGAATCTCCACCCCGTGTAACAAATTTCTACTTTCCTTCTCTTTGACTAGTCTGGTTTTCTTCACCACCTGAACCCTTTCCACCTAGACTCTTCATCGTATTTTTTATGGCAGCTTCCTCCATAATCTTGGAAATTGAATCTTCCACATTACAATCCTCCTCTTCAGATCTTTTATTCTTCTTAGAAGAACTTTTGAAATTATCCGAAGCTTGCACCCAATCCTCCATATGATAGTAACCCCTCTTTTCCCCACTATGACCTTCTATTCTGCTCCTTCTTTCATATCCAGGAGGAGATCTAGGTTCCTCTAACTCCTCCTCCAGCAGAGCCTGAGTACAGGACACATTAGTCACTAATATCTCACCTAGACTTTTCGTTTGACCCTCAACAGGCTGAAGAAAGCTTCTACTGCCAACCACTTCTTGAGACAAACCAGCATCTATAGTTGCTCGGAGATTCCTACTACCCTGTTGAAGGAATCCTTAGAAACTTGATTTGGGTTATTGACCTTTTGCTGGCCCCCTTGTTCCTCCCCTAGGAGATCATGAACATGGAGTTGAGACAGAATCTGAATGGACTCATTTCCTCTCGATAGACTAGTAGACTAGTAGACCTACCTTCCCCCTCTTATTGAATAGGCAAAGCCTTATTACTGTCTAAGATAGGGGAAGAATCCACGAGGAAAGAGTCAAGGATGGTAGAAGAAGACCCAACAAACTCAACTCTCATCCAAGGGCCGTACGTCTCTATATCATCCAATTTTTTCTTTTTGTACAAACATTCCACTGTCGAGTGAGTCATTCTACCACATTTGTAGCACAAAAGAGGAAGATTTTCATAATCCACTCTACAGACTCGATCATTTCCCCCATTGTTAACCACCAGCACTCTACATAAAGGTTCTTCTACCTTCACCTCCACACACAGTTTTAGAGTTTTAGAAGCCAAAGGGTTTATCTTAGGGCTACAGTTAACAAACACTCACACTTTGTTTCCCAAAATAACCGCAGATTGTTTATTGAAAAGGGCTATAGGAAGGTTATGAATGTGGACCCATATCTTAACCACACTTGGATTATGCTCCTCTAAGTTGATCGACTTATCTATATGCATCACCACCAACAGCCTGTTGTGATAGTGCCACGGGCCATTCAGGAGGATATCCTTGATGTCTCTTTCATGAGAGAACTGGAAGGTAAACTTGTTGTATCCTACTTCATTAACCTTTAAAAAAAGCTTTTGGTTTCGAGACATTAAGAAGGAACACTTTCATAGCTTTTGCTAATATCTTGTTTTGGTGCCACAATTTTCCATACAACGTTGTCTTTGCTTCCACTGCAGAGGAATCCGAAGCTAGGCTGTCTCCATCCATTTTCTCCATCTCGGCTGGATGGATCTTCAACTCTTCATAGTTTTTGCGAAAACTATCCATGGATTGTGCTTTCTAATTAGTTTGTGTTCTCCAACAGACAAGAAGAAGGAAGAACGGGGAAGACCACAAGTATTCTTGGGGATCACCACTGACTTTTGCTCGAGTTTAAGACAATGATTTTGCCCCAAGAAGAGTCGAGAAGCACTAAATTTGAATTTATCAAGATTTTTGCTATGCAAGGGTGATCACTGCTCCATTTTTTGAAGTAGAACAATAGGAAATAACTGGGGGTATTTACTAGGAAACAAAGGCACTATCTTGCTATTCCCTCTCTCGGCCTTACTTCTGTTTTTAATTTCTCTCCACAGAAAGAATAATGACCTTGTACGATATAGTAGTGACTGCTTGATTTGATAGAATTTTGACTGTTAACCACATAGTTATTACTACACTCTTTCTTTTCTGTAAAGAAGGCTACATCACCCCTACTGGAGAGAAGGCTTGCAACCGAAATTCAAGCAAACCAACACCACTCTACTATCGTGTAACCAACCAAAGAGATCTTTGGTCTCCTGAACTCCGGGAACACTATGCAGTATACTTGGCAGAGTATAGAAGGCATTGCAAGAGAGTATTTCCAAGATCTCTTTTCTTCTTCCCAACCCCAAGTGGATAGGGACTTATTGGGAGCGGTGGAGGGTCGGCTAAATGGTAACTTTATCTCTGAGCTGAGCAGACCCTATACTAGAGAGGAAATCATTGTCGCTGTGAAACAATTAGGAGCCAACAAAGCTCCTGGGCCGGATGGATTTAATGGTAAATTCTTTACCACCTTTTGGCATATCATTGGGGACCAAGTTATTGATGCAGTCTTGGCTATTCTTAGAGGACAGCCCTCCCTGATTCTTTGAATGAGTATTTTATCACTCTTATCCCAAAGGTGGCGGGGGCGACGGAGATTGATAAATTTAGACCGATTGCACTCTGTAACTTTGCTTACAAGATTGCTTCCAAGACCCTGGCTAATAGGGTTCAACATATCCTTCCTCATCTCATCTCCCATAATCAGTCAGGGTTTGTGAAAGGAAGGCTCATTACCGACAATATCATTCTAGCAGGCGAGCTTCAACATTTTTTAGAGAAGAACCAAGCTGTTAAAAATGGCTTCTTTGCTCTCAAGTTGGACTTTAGCAAGGCCTATGACAGATTAGAGTGGAGCTTCCTCCAAGATGTTCTCCTCTCCATGGGTTTCCCTTCTCATTGGCTCTCTCCAGTTATGAATTGTGTCCGCTCAGTCAGATGTGCTATTCTCATCAATGGCAAGCCTGGTAGCTCTTTCGCCCAGTCCAGGGGCATTCGACAAGGTGACCCTCTCTCCCTTCCTCTTCATTTTGGCCCAGGAAGCGTTGTCTAGTTTCCTTAATAAGTCTGATATTAATGGAGATTTCCATGGTATCAAGCTCTCCCCCCTCTGCCCGTCCATATCTCACCTAGCCTTTGCTGATGACCTTCTCCTCTTTGGTAAAGCAAATCCCACCAATATATCATACCTGAACCATATTCTCACAAAATTTCTTCTAGCCTCCGGCCACAAAATCAATCACCTCAAATCGGAATTGGTGTTCAGCAAAAGATTATCCCTCCCCATTAAAGACAATCTCTCTAGCCTTCTGAATGTCCAAGAGGTACCTTGTTTCTCCACCTGGGCCTTCCCCTCAAGATAGGAAGAGAAAACATGATCTCTTTACCTATCTTATTGAATCTGTTCACAAAAGGGTTTCCAGTTGGACTAAACCCATGGCACAAGCAGCTAGATCCGTCATGGTGTCTAGTGTTCTCCAGTCTATACCCAACTACACCATGTCCCTATTTGCTCTCCCTAAGGGTATTATTGCGAAACTCAATTCAGCTTTCTCCTCCTTCTGGTGGAGTGGGAAGGTTGAAAAAAGAGCTCTCCACTGGACCAAATGGTCTAAGGTTTGTGATCCTCTGGACCAAGGAGGCCTTGGTTTCAGAGAAGTGGAAAACTTCAATAAAGCTCTGTTGGTTAAACAGTTGTGGAGATTGCTTTCGTGCCCGGGGTCTTTAGTAGCTCAAGTTATGAAACATCTCTATTATCCTGATACCATTATTTGTGAGTGTACCCCTTCAAATAAAGGTAGTCCCATATGGAAATCCATCTCTTCGGTCTTGGATCTGCTCCGAGAGGGCGCTCGGTCCTTACCTTCGATGGGGGATGAGATCCAGTCTCCTAATTCTCTTGAGTTGGGTAGTTCTAATCAGTGGACCTGGGTCTTCTCAAAAGATAACAAATTCTCCGTCAAATCAGCCTATCTCTCTCTGGTAAAAGACCCAGGGGCGGAAAGTTCCTCCAATTCCTACCTATCTCCATCGGTACGATTGGGAAAAAGTTAACTAGCTCTATATGTTGTCCTAGAGTTAAACTTAATCTCTGGAAGTTCTTGGGGAATATTATCCCTTGTCAGGATAATCTGGCCAGACGGATTGGGGGCGATTCCAAGTGTTTCTTCTGTGGAGACAAGGATAATATGGCGCATTGCTTCTTCTATTGTTGTGCTGTTAGATATTTATGGAGGGGCTTTGGTGGATGTGAATGTTATTCCTAATAATGTGGAGGGTATGTTGGACTGGTTTTTTCGGATGTCGGAGGGATGGAGTGCGAAGAAGCTATCTCTTATAGCTAACAAGCTCTGGGTTATTTACGCTTCGAGGAACAAAGTCAAACATAATCCAGAGCTTTCTTGGTGGAAAGAAGTCGAGGTAAAACAATTCCTTTATTGAAGCTTATCATTTACGTATAGAAGTCGTCCTCTCTTCTCTTTTCTCCTAGGATTTGGCATCCTCCTCCTCAGTATGACCGAGTAGCATTTTGGACTAACGGGTAATGCTACTAGTTTTCATGGTGACCGGATCATAGCCGGTAATCATCCGTGATGATCATGGGCTGCCAATGGTAGTTTTTCAATCGAAGAATCTCCCAGCACTAGTAATGTGCAGTATGCTGACATCAAAGTAAAAAGAATTGCTATGGAGCTTGCCTTCTCGGTGGGTAGCCATAGTAATTGCTTTGAATCGTTAACAAATTTTCGAGGATACCTCAATTTGGGGAACATCAGAAGACCCAATGCAAGTTGGGATGATATCTTGAGGGTGAGAGGTCTCATGCCTAACTTCGCTAGTATTATTAAAAGGGATGATCTATTGTATGATTCTTATCTGACAAAGATTATTTGTAATTTGGGGAATCCCTTCTTTGAGAGTAATCAGTGTGGATGGGGGGCATGTTCCCCCTATATTAGTTGCTTTGTAAGCTTGATTTTGAACTAGCATGACATGAGGTCTTTCCCCCTTGTTCTTGCTATCCTTTTTAATATATGGTCACAATTTATCAAAAAAAAAAATTGCCTACAAAATCGCTTTTGGAAGGGAGCATCTCTCCCAATTGTATCTATCAATTACTCTCCATATTTTCTTCTTCATTCATTATTGTCCTATTCTTTTGTTCTTCAGAAGCCAAGCAGGGGAGTGTAATAATAAAATGAGAGAAATGGTAATACTCTTATTTAATAAAAAAATCAAGCATTTAAATAAAGAACTATATTGTTCCCCTCAGAGAACTGTGCGAGAACAATGCCTTACCAAAGAATTTGTTTATTATAGTTATTAATAATAATATGTCATATTCTATATTTGTTTTCTTATGAATCTCCATCCGTGCGATTTCACGCTTTGAAATTGAATATAGTTGAATGAAATGGAAACCTGAGTAAAGCAACTTAAATGAAAAGGAATGTTTACTGCCTTTCTCCTTTAAACTAGTGAAAAGGGCAAAAGAGAACGAGATCTTTATTCGTCACCCGCTTTAAGCATATGTACTCCATTAGTAAATCAAGAAATAATTAGTTAATATTCTAGCTCAAGAGGAACTATTTTCTTTATCTTTATAAAGTAGATTAGAATCTAAACACTAACTTTCCGAAATTGGGCACTATTTTTGTTTATATAATATTAATTATAATACAATGGGATGCTTACAATACACCAACTTTTATTTAAATGTTGTGGCATTGAGTGTTGGCTATACACTTCAACACATTGTGGTTTGGTAATAGGTATGTCTTTCTGTGTGGCTTTCGAGAATAAGGTTCATGTACTTTTCCGATGTCTAGGAGGTTTTGCTTGACATTGAGTATGCCAGTAAAACTATATTGCGCATTTGTTTTAGGCGGGATAAACAAAATGAAATCTGGAAGAAAATGAAGGGGAATAGAAAATATTCCCTTAGATTTTCATAGTTGTTTGTTTGTGCACAGGAGAAGGAAATTAATAATCGGTCAACGATTGACAGTCAATGGTCAATGGATGCTGGCTGCCGGTCAATAACCATCTATTGTCGGTCATTATCTACCGGTTAATGGTCAATGATTGTTGGTCATCAGTCAATGATCATATGTCTCCGATTAAAGTGTACCAGAAAAGAGAATCTCACTCCCAGTAAGGGTGGTGAATAAGTTAGAGGGATTTGAGTTAATCTCAATGGATTATTCACAATGTTTTGTCCTAGGTTCGGGATTCAATCAACCTAAGTACCAATATGATCACAAAGTATAATCACAAGACTCGAATTTAACCAAACCTTTGAACGCGTTGGATGTCCTGCCGGACATCAGATGCTAGGCGCATTCATAGACTTTGAATGCGCCGGACACTAGACCCCCGACGCTCCACCCGGTAGGGCCAATTTGTCAATTGTATTTCTAGTTTCAGGTCTGATAACAGGAAACTCACCACCTTATCGAATCGAGCATGTCATGCCACGAAACGAACAAGATAGTGGGGAAAGATGGGTTAATTCTTAATCTTATATGCTAACTCTAAATCATAGATGAAAACATAAAGACCATTAAGATTGTCTAACCTATTCTACTCTTTGGGCTTTTCTTCCTCAAGTAGAATTCGCATAAAGAGAACAAGTGGCCAACTTTCACTTGCAAGAAGAATAAACTCTTAATGAAAACTTGAAATTATATTGGACTATCATATTGTTTACAAAGAGGAATTCATCCCTAACCAAGAACCAACAAGGATTTCTACTTCACCATTTATACAAACAAAGAAGAGATACAAAGAGGGTAAGGAAATTGATCATAGCCTTAACCGATTGAGATCTTCTTCTCTTCTTCGTAGATGGTTGCGTAGAATCTCCTTGGACACCAACAGTGGAATGAATGCGGAATTGAAGTGTGAATGGAGTGTAGGGAATGTGTGAATTGTGTAGGCTCTCGGCCTATTTATAGACCTCCATTTCTCCTTTGTGCCGGGTGCGATGTCGGGTCATTATCATCCGGCATCGAATAACGCACGTGCTTTTCTTAATTTAGCGGTCAAAACCGCCAAATCTGAGCGAAACGATGCTTGTGCCGACAGGGGATGTCCGACACCATACCCGACATCAGGTACTTTGTTTAACGGTAATTAACCGCTAACTCTTGGTGAATAGTGATGACTCTTCACTTGTGCCGCTACAGAATCCTCGGCACTATGCCCGACAAACTAACTTCTTATTTCTACTTCATATTGTGCCGTGGGTAGTGCATCCGGCATCAACGGCATCAGGCCTCAATTGATCAGAATTTATTCCTTGTATAAAAACATAGAAAACATAAGTATGAACATATATAACAGACTTTATACATAACATAATATAAATAATAGTCATTCTAGCATTATTTTGACTGTTATTATTCATATAATTCTAGTCCATAAATATGATAAGTCTGAGGCTTATCAATTGTTAACTTGTCATTTTATTTTTTAAGGCCAACACCTATTTCGAAACTAGAAGGTAAAACAAAAGATCTTCACGGGTGAAGATGTCTCCAACTGGGGATTTGCAACTATCCTCTCAACTTCTTGAATATAGCTTTGCACTTTGTGTCGCAAAGGACTCCGTTTTCTTTCTCAAAATTTTAAACGACACTCTATTATGCTAACTTTGCACACAAGCAATACAGTGCTGCTAAATTTTGTTCAGTGTTTGGACATTTTAATTTTTCTCGTTGGTGAAGCTCCTTCTAAACCTTACTTGAATACTTGTTAAGGTTGACAAATGTTTCTTCTAGATCTTGAGACGCTGTTTGGTTGAATTATTTTGTTCTATAATATCATCCACTTAAGTCCCAATGTTTATTTTGTGTTATGAACTAAAGATCTTATCCACTAATTATTGGATAGTTGCTACACATTTTGCATCCCAAAAGGTATTACTTTAAAACACTCTATTGTGTGCCGTTATAAAAGGTTTCCAGGAAAGGGAATTGAAATGATATATTTTTTCTATTGTTTATTTAGGCAGTTTTCTCATTTTCACGAAAGGGAAAAAGAATGAGAATATCTCTAATCCTTGTATCCACATTTCCACCTCCCACTAAGGAATAATATTCTCTTTCTCCACAACTCTTTAACGGTGGCCAATGATGGATGACTAGTGAATGTTCACCAGTGGCAGCCGGCCGTTGACCAATAATCGGTGATCGTTGATCGATGATTCATTTAATTTTTCCTCATGCACAAGCAAACAACCATAAAAATTAAAGGGAATTTTTTTCTACCCTTCTATTCTCTTTGTTGATTCCATTTTGTTTCATCATTCAAACAAAGACCCCATAATTGCCTGTAACAAAAAAACTTAAAAGGAAACTAAAAAAATGAACTTTTCGCCACTAAGTTGACCAGCTTATCCATGAAAGAAAACTTTTTAAAGTCATGATGTCAACTTTCATTAGGATTCTTAAAGTTAACACACATTCACACTTATGACATTTGAAAACCAATAACTATAACTAATAGGCTGAATAAATCCTCCCTTCATCATCTTGGTCAACTCCTCTTTCTATTGTATCTCTCCCCGCAGCAAGCTCTCGCTACCTTTGCCACATGGGTTGGTATGTGGGAACCATGACCAAACTATGTTGCATGATAGCTCGGTCGATCTTGGACTTTTTTTTCCTGGTGTCCATAATCATTGTTCTTAGGGTGGTGGAAAATTAATAGGATTCTTAAGGGAATGTTTACTAAATGCATTTCCAATATTAAGAAAATTAGAGGGTGATTTATAGAAAGAGAATACTTGACATGACCCATAGAGGTCACCTGTTGTTGGAACTTTGAAGTGTTGTTGAGGATGGATTCAATCGAAGTATCGATTGAGTCTATCGAAGGCACGAGTCAACCTGACAAAATAAATAAGTCTACCAAGATCAATGCAAAGAAAGGTGGCATCCTTAAAGAATTGATGAGTCAGAGAACAAAGATTATGTAGATTCATCCTATCGCCTCAACAGAGTCTATTGAAATGTTAATCAACTCCATCAATCGTATCTAACTGCAAAATTTAAGGATCAAGACGTCTTTGGTTGTTGCCAACGTTCAGTAAGCAATGTTCATCCTCCTTGGGCCACAATAGACGAATTCACAACCTCAATCATCCGAGAAATGAGTTAGGTCCAAAATTCATGCTGAAAAATGGTCAAATCCCTAGAATATCGGAAACAGACTCCTTCAACAGCTTCAGAGACTTTTCTATATAAAGAGCCATAGTTTTCAATTGCAAGTGTGCTTTCATTACATACTTACGAGTTATTAGAGAGAAGTGTGTCTTGTAATCAAAGAGAAGAGTTTTTGTTGTTTTTAGTTAAGATGTTTGAGCTTCATAGTTAGAATTAATCTAGAGTGTTTCTAGGCTGACTATACTTATCAAAGAGTTGATTAGACAATCTGTAGGGTGAGTGAGTGAGTTCCTGCTATGTAAAATCCTTATACTTAGTAAACAGTGTAAGTTCTTTATTTACATATTAATGAAGAGTTTACATGTTTATATGTGTTTGTCGATTGACTACTTCCACTTTTCAAGCTAGTACATTTGAGTCTAATAACCTAGACAAACTACGTCAGTCCCATCGATCTTTCAATTGGTATCAGAGTGAGGTTTGGTTGACACGCTCCATTTGAAGATAACCTATGAGATAGCAGAGTGCTCTTATGTTTTCGAGGTGGGACTCTAACCTTCAGACACACTCTAGGTGTTTGGCACATAGCCAAATTTCTACATCCAGATGCACTCTACAAAGTTCCCGCGCCTCATGAGGTGCTATCGATGACCAAGACAAGCACTGTTGATAAAGGAGCGCTAATTATCTACTTGAAGTTGCCTCTATTGGGGGTGCACACCCAAAATAATTGCCAAATTCAAAGGGAACATGCAACCCTTCTACCATGAAAAGTCATGACAAGCAATAAATGAGATGGTACACTTAGAGAGACAAGTTAATGCATATATCAAGAGGGAATCACAATGGGTTTCACCATCATCGGCAAAAGGAGAAATTATTGGAACTTTTGGGTTTTACCGATGATGAATCAATTTACGTGCAAAATGGAGTCAATAAAGAAATGTTGGTACTTGAAGTTTTGCTAACAGATGGAGTCCATCGGTACAAGGAGAGTGCATCAATGAATGCATTCGATCAATTGAGTTGATGGGTCGATCAACGTCGGTAGTCTACTAATACAAACACATCTAAACAAAATAAAGGCATTGCAAAGAATACAAAATACAAGACTTAAAATTTTCTCGGCAGATCGAGTCCATCGTCCTGACAGAGTCCATCGCCTTAACATAGTCCATCGCTTTAACAGAGTCCATCTAACGATGACAGTTGTAAGTGGCTGGAAATTTTTAGGAGAACACTTCCAAGTTGTCCACTGGCTTTGTAGTAGGTCAAAAATTGAGGGCCCAGCCTCTAAAATGTTCAGGAAACATTTAGGCCCGAAAGTCATGTAATGCGGACGTTGTGCTCTTAAGAAATCAGAACAGACTCTATCAACCGTCCAGACAACCTCATTAAAAAAGGAAGCTCATTTATGTTGATTCATTTGTTCTTTTCGCTTCAATACTTCCTATATTAAGGAAAAATTCACCAGGTTAAAGATACATGCCTCCTATTACAAGATATACTTCATATATCTAGCTACTTAGAGCTTTTTCACTTATTTCTTCATATGTTGTATTGATCTATTCATTGAGGAGTGAGTGTAGCGTTAGGCAGAGTCTGTCTGCCTAACCCAGTGTGAGATACTTTCTTGTAACCCTATAATATATATCAATAAAGTTTCTCATTCTTGTATTGGTATTTTGTTGATTGGCTCTGTCCATTCACTGAACGAGTTAAAATGTTTCAACGACTTACATCTTGGAACACTATGAAGTCATCCTATCGATTGACTGCTTGCACTTTCTGAGCTAGTATGTCTGAGTCTAACAACCTAGATAGACTGCTCCAGCCCCATCGATCTGACATGTGGTATCAGAGCACACACACCTACTAATTAACAGACACACATTGAACACACACACAAACAACAGTCTTTGGTAGGCTTCAAGTAGCAAAGGATTATGGTTTGGGACGACATGGATGGGATCAACAACCAAGGTGGGGGAACTAGTTGGTATCTCCTTCAGACGATCCAAAATGATCCCGACTCCTTCAACCATCTCTTCAGTCATTGTGTTGCGAAGTTGGTCCAGCATAGTCTTTTAAGTATTTCTCAGACTTTGACAAATTTAATCCTCTTCTTCTCGATAGATCACAAACTTTTGATATAAGACAAGTTCTCTCAAAATGAAGGTTTTCTAAGTGTGCAGGCCAAGAATCAACCACTTGACACGCCAAGCTGAGGTCTGGTCATACAATTAGACTTCATTTATGGACCTTGTGTGAAAGTCAAGCAACGTCCTTCTACGAATCTTGTCAGAAGGCAAGCGGACTCGTGTTTCTGAAGACTTCGATTCCAGCTTGTTGATATCATCATGAACAACATGTCCACTCCCATGGGAACAACTGGCAGACTCCGTTGAGACATAGATGGAGTTGGTGTCAATGCCACAGAGTACAAAGGCATGATAGGGTCTTTGTTCTATCTCACTGCCAATAGACCAGACATACTTCATGCGGTTTGTTTGTGCGCTCGCTTCCAAGCAACACCCAAACAGTCACTTCTTAAGGTAGTCAAAAGAGTCTTTCAATACTTCAAAGACACCAGTCATCTTCATCTATGGTATCCTCGTTCCCCTATCTTTACTTTAACAGGGTATACTGATTCAAACTACGCAGGTTCTTTCCTAGAACGAAAGAGTACATCTGGTAATGCACAATTCCTTGGCTTATGTCTTGTCTCATGGTCTAAAAAACAAAACTTCGTTGTCCTATCAACAGCCGAGGCAGAGTATGTTTCTGCAGAAGCCTACTGTGTGCAACTACTCTGGATGAGACAACAATTAGAATATTATCACATTAACCAGGACCAATGTTATAACCCAAGATTTGGTTATATTTTATTTCGTTACTATGGTTCATTAAGATGGTCTATTCTGAATTTAGGACACGGGAGTCCTTATTAAGGAAGTTGGGGACGAAGAGGTCTTTTCCCCATCCTTTTTATTTCTGGTGAGTTAACCTCACATTAATCTCTTAAACCTATTTTATTTCTTTCTTCTTAATTACCCTCTCTTCAAAACACGTTCTCACGATCGTTCACGCTCCTCTCTTCATTATTCTCTCTCTTCTCTCTCAAAGCCGTTCTTTCTCTCGATCAGTCAAGCCTCATTGTTCTGCTGTCAAGTTTCCTCTGCAGATTGCTAGTCCTTGCGAATTGCTGGTTTCTTCGAGGTAGGGTGGACAGATTGCTTTCTCTTTGATTCTTCAGTTCTATGGTTATGAGGATTTTCGCTTTCTAATTCCCCTCTGCAATCTGATTGTGAATCAGTGGCTACTCAGCATTCTCTGTCAATTCTCTTCTCTGTGGGCGTTGTCCGCGAATCCGTTGTTCCGCTGTCAGATTCAGGTAAGGGTTCGAATTGCGTTATCAGTGGCAGTCTCTGATTTGGGATTTAGTTCTGATTTCGGTTTGTTCTTCAGTTGCGTTGTTCGGAGTGTTTTGTCGTTTTGCATTCGGGGATTCTGTTCGTTGATTGCTCTGCTGTGTCGGGGTTGGATCGTCTGCTGTTCAGATTCAGGATTTCGTCTGCTGTTAATTCGAGGTAGGTGGCTTATGGATTCGACTTGTGTGTTCGACCTTGGGGAGTTTCATTCCGGTTCTGAGATTTGATTGTGAAATGTCTTGCAATTGTGTTGCGAACTGTCTATTTGAGGTTGTCTTAATGCTTACAAACCCCCAAGGTTGTTTCTGAAAACTTATGATGTTTTGACATTGTTTTGATGCCTCTGCCTGTGTGAAAATCGCTTCTGTTTGCTGAATTTTCGGTATGTCCGAACGTCTGTCCGAGCTTTGACGTTCGGACATACCCTGTTGCGCTTTTCCTTTCTGAAGTTTTCGCTGTGTCCGAACTTCTGTCCGAGCTTTGAAGTTCGGACACAGCCTTCTGTTTCTCTGACTTTGGGCTTCGACTTGTGTCCGAACATTGATGTCTGGACACAAGTTCGGACTCTCCACGTTCTGTTTTCCGAAGGATGTCCGAACATCCGTCCGAACTTGGATGTTCGGACACCTCTGACTCTCCATCTGTTTTAAGGTTCGACTTGTGTCCGAACTTTGATGTCCGGACACAAGTTCGGACATCTGTCTGATTGTGCCTTCTGAGTCTCGACTTGTGTCCGAACATTGATGTCCAGACACAAGTTCGGACATGCTACTGTTTTGGCCCTAACTTGCTCGTTTGAGCTCCGTTTTGACTTCTGTTTGCGGGGTTGGTTTCCCCTTCTGATTTCCAAGCTATCTATGAGCTTTCTGGTGCCTTTGGTGCACATATGCTTATCTGTATTTAAGCTTCTGTTTTGGGACCTAGTTATCTCTGTGTCTGAGCCTTTGGATGGCTGGTTACGCTGTCTCGTAGCGCGCTATGTAGGATCCTTCTGTTCACGGGTGATGTTCCCCGTTCTGTTCACGGGTGTCTACACCTGTTCTGTATACGAGTGAGGTTTCCTCGTTCTGTTCACGAGCTGGTTGCTCGTTCTGTCTGTATACTGTGATCGCTAGTGTCCCACTCTGTTTTCAGCTTCTGTCTGCTTCTGTTCTGTCTAGTCCCTATGGTGTGGGCTTCTGCTTCTGTTTTCTGACATGCTTATGGATTCTCTTGACTCCTTCTGATTCGTCAATATTCTGTAAATGTTTTGAGCATGCTGGTTGATGAAGTTGGTCATCTACTGGGCATAGTTGTGTGCTCATTCCCCTACTTCTAACGCTTTTGCAGATTGATTAGCGAGGATCGTCTTCCCTCAGCTTCTGGAGTTTAGCTGCTTTGTTTTTAGCTTCTTTTGAGACCTTGTATTGAATTTGGGCCTTTGGGCATATTTTGTTAAGCTTCCGCTTTTGACATCTGTTTGGTGGGTTCTGTAATGACTTTTGGGGATGTTTTATCCTCTCTTCGATAATACTGTATTGAAGTATTTCGTTTGGGCCTTATTTGATTATCTGTTTAATTCTGTTTATTAGAGCCTTGCGTTATTATGTAATAATACGCGGCGTGTAATACCCCTAACTCCTAGGCCAGTGTTTGGGGGTGTTACATTTAGTGGTATCAGAGCTCTGGGTTCTAATCTGCTGGGATTTTAAGTTAGCCAGTCAGTCAGAAATGTCAGTGTTAGTGTCGGAGTCTAACTGTCTGCTGTTGGACTTTCAGAATGCCGCCAAGGAGAGCGAATAACCCTCCAGGGAATGTGGCTGATGCTGTTCAGCAGTTCATGACGCAGCTCATGCAGACCATGGCTGCAGGAGGTGGACCAGCTAGAGGAGGACCAGCTGGCGGAGCAGGCCCAGCTGGGGCAGATGCTGGAGGGAGGAACGTGAAGGCGCTTCAGGAGTTCATGAAGCTGAAGCCGCCGTCGTTTGATGGGGCAGGAGACCCCCAGGAGGCCAGCCACTGGTTGTCAGAGGTGGAGGACTTGCTTCGAGTGATGGGCTCTGAGGAGGAGCAGAAGGTCGACTTCGCCACCTTTCTGTTCAAGGCCGAAGCCAAGGAGTGGTGGAGGTCAGTGATGGGGAAGTTCCCACAGCCATGGACGTGGGAGCAGTTCATTGGGGAGTTCAACAAGCAGTTCTACCCCGACGTCTACAAGGATCAGCGCATCCTGGAGTATAACCGACTACGCCAGGGTCGGGATATGAGTGTGGAGGAGTACGTCCGGAAATTCATCAGCCTGTCTAAGTTTTCACCTGAGCCTGACGAGCATAGGAAGGCCAGGAAGTTTGAGAGCGGCCTGAGGCCGGATATCCGATCTGCTGTGACGTCGCTGCGTCACAAGACCTTCAGGGACGTTGCTGATGTCGCCCTGTTGGTAGAGGCTGACTTGAGAGGTCGCCAGTCTGGAGGGAAGGACCAGAAGAGGAAGCAGAGGTCCGATGACAGTGATAGGAGGGATCAGTCTGCTTCTCAGAAGAAGCAGTCTACTGGAGACCGCTCTGGGGACCGTTCGCGAGACAGAGGTAGTTCGTCTTCATCAGCTCCCGCTCCGAAGTGCCGGGTCTGCGGCAAGTTTCATAGAGGCCAGGACTGCTACAGGAAGTCTGGAGCCTGCTTCAAGTGTGGGTCCTTGGAGCATAGGATTGCTGACTGCCCTCAGGCTGAGAGGGGCAGAGGTAGCTCTGGAGGTGGAGCTGGAGGATCTGCATCTGGGTCTAGAGATCGAGACCGGGCTGAGTAGAAGAAGCCCCAGGGCCAGGCCAGAGTGTACGCGATGGCTGGAGAGAGGGACCGATCGACTGACAGAGTTGTCACAGGTATTCTCCAGCTGTCATCTCGTTCTGTTTTCTGTTTGTTTGACTCTGGAGCCACCCACTCTTTTATTTCTGCTGAGTTGGTGGGTGAGCTCGGTTTGCCTGTTGTGCCTCTGGGTGTTGAGCTGTGTGTGCATAGTCCATTAGTTAGGGACTCTTCTATGCTGTTGAATTCTGTTTGCAAAGATAGTCCTGTGTTAGTCAGAGATAGGACTCTGTGTGCTAACCTCATCCCGATGGAGATGACTTCTTTTGATGTGATCCTGGGCATGGATTGGCTTGCTGCGCACCATGCCCATATTGATTGTGCTGCTTCGAGAGTCACTTTTGAGGAGCCGGGTCAGCCCCGTCTAGTTGTAGCAGGGAATGGACTCCCGTGCTCGCCGCCAGTCATATCTGCGATGCAGGCGTTCCGTTTTCTGAGGAAAGGATGCCAGGGATATCTGTGCTACATCCCTGAGGTTCGCAAGGATGCGAAGTTGGAGGAGATTCCAGTGGTCAGAGACTTCCCAGATGTGTTCCAGGATGATGTACCTGGGCTTCCCCCTGTCAGAGAGGTGGAGTTCTCGATCGAGCTCGCACCTGAGACTCAGCCCATTTCGAAGGCCCCATACCGTATGACGCCTGCTGAGCTCAAGGAGTTGAAGGTCCAGTTGCAGGAGCTGCTGGATAAGGGCTTCATTCGCCCGAGTGTGTCGCCTTGGGGAGCGCCAGTGCTATTTGTAAAGAAGAAGGACGGTAGTATGCGGTTGTGCATTGACTACAGGGAGCTCAACAAGGTTACCATTAAGAATAGGTATCCTCTCCCGCGCATAGACGACTTGTTCGACCAGTTAGCAGGAGCTAAGGTGTTTTCGAAGATCGATCTGAGGTCGGGATATCATCAGCTGAGGATTAAGGCAGACGACGTGCCTAAGTCCTTTCAGGACTCGTTATGGACACTACGAGTTCCTAGTGATGCCATTCGGGTTGACGAATGCGCCGTCAGTATTTATGGACATGATGAACCGGGTGTTCAAGCCGTTTTGGACCAGTTCGTGGTAGTTTTTATTGATGACATCTTGGTGTATTCCAAGAGTACTGAGGAGCACGAGGAGCATTTGAGGACCGTTCTCCAGACCCTGAGGGAGAACGAGCTGTACGCGAAGCTGAAGAAGTGTGAGTTCTGGTGGATCAGGTGGTGTTCTTGGGACATGTTGTCTCTAAGGATGGTATCTCCGTGGATCCGGAGAAGATTAGGGCTATTACTGAGTGGGCCAGGCCTACTAATGTTGGGGATATTCGTAGCTTCCTTGGATTGGCGGGCTACTATCGCAAGTTTGTGGAGGGCTTCTCCAAGTTGGTGATTCCGCTGACTCGTCTGCTGCAGAAGGATGTGAAGTTGAGTGGAGCGATGCCTGTGAGCAGTGTTTTCTGGAGCTGAAGAAGAGGTTGACTACTGCGCCGATCTTGACTCTTCCGGAGGGGACCGAGGGTCTCGAGGTTTTCTGTGACGCGTCCCATAGGGGACTTGGATGTGTTCTGATGCAGCATGGGAAGGTAGTAGCGTATGGCTCTCGTCAGTTGAAGCCATATGAGAAGAACTATCCGACCCACGATCTGGAGCTGGCTGCGGTGGTCTTTGCGTTGAAGATTTGGAGGCACTACTTGTATGGGCAGCGTGCAAGGTGTATACAGACCATAAGAGCCTCAAGTATCTGTTCACTCAGAAGGAGTTGAACTTGAGGCAGAGGAGATGGCTGGAGTTGTTGCACGATTATGACTTAGAGATCCTCTACCATCCGGGTAGGGCGAATGTGGTCGCTGATGCGCTCAGTAGGAGGGGTCCGTCTGGGACTGTTTGTGCTTTGTCCGGTGTGGAGAGGTCTGCTCAGGAGCTGCAGCGCATGGGTATCTGGGTTGTCCGTCCAGAGAGGTCTGGGATGTTAGCAGCACTGCAGGTTCAGCCTACCTTGATCGACCGGATCAAGGCCAGTCAGGAGCTTGATGTCAGTCTGTGTAAGATCAGAGAGAGTTTGTCTGCTGGTCAGGAGTCCGAGTTCCGGGTTTCAGAGGATGGCTGCCTGAGGTTCAGAGGCCGTGTTTGTGTGCCGGCAGACGACGCGTTGAGGCGTGAGATCATGTAGGAGGCTCATGGAGCTCCATACTCGGTACACCCAGGAGGGGTGAAGATGTACCGGGACCTACGTGAGACATTCTGGTGGAGCAACATGAAGAGAGACATCTCCGACTTTGTGTCCAGATGTAGGACCTGTCAGCAGGTCAAGGCCGAGCATCAGAGACCAGCTGGTTGCTTCAGCCTCTTCCCGTTCCGGAGTGGAAGGGGGAGAGCGTCGGTATGGACTTTGTTATGGGACTGCCTAAGACTCCGAGGGGTTTCGATGCAGTTTGGGTCATTGTGGACCGGCTCACGAAGAGCGCTCACTTCCTACCTGTCAGGAAGACCTTCAGTTTGCACCGTTTAGCTCAGTTGTACATTGATGAGATAGTACGTCTGCATGGGGTTCCGGCTTCGATTGTGTCTGACAGAGATCCGAGGTTTGTGTCCAGATTCTGGCAGAGTTTGCATCAGGCTTTGGGGACGAAGTTGTCCTTCAGTTCAGCTTACCATCCTCAGTCAGACGGGCAGACAGAGAGGACGAATCAGTCCTAGAGGACATGCTCAGGGCATGTGTACTCGACTTTGGGGGAAGCTGGGATCAGCACGTGGCACTGATAGAGTTCGCGTACAATAATAGTTTCCAGACCAGTATCGGGATGGCTCCGTTTGAGGCCTTGTATGGCAGGAGGTGCAGATCACCCATCTGTTGGGATGATCTGAAGGAGAGAGCTGTGATTGGTCCAGACTTGGTTCAGGATGCTGTGGGCAAAATTCAGTCTATCAGAGAGCGTCTGCTTGTGGCTCAGAGTCGTCAGAAGAGCTACGCCGATCAGAGGAGACGACCTCTAGAGTTTGAGGTGGGCGATCATGTGTATCTGAAGGTTTCTCCTGTGCGAGGAGTCGTTCGTTTGGGAAGAGAGGCAAGCTTAGCCCTCGTTTTGTGGGTCCTTTTGAGATCCTAGAGAGGATCGGACTGGTTGCCTATCGTTTGGCTCTGCCTCCGTCTTTAGCAGCAGTGCACATGTTTTCCATGTTTCGATGCTGAGGAAGTACATTCCGGACCCATCTCATGTGATCGACTTCAGTCCGCTTCAGTTGAGGAGGACTTCACGTTTGAGGCAGTTCTTTGAGGATTTTAGCGCGGGATGTCCGCAAGCTCAGGAGTAAGACCATGCCCTTGGTGAAGGTGCAGTGGTCGGGTCAGTCCGAGGAAGAGGCGACCTGGGAGGTCGAAAGCGAAGTTCGTTCTAAGTTCCCTGCCCTGTTTGAGCAGTAGGTATGTTTAATTTCGAGGACGAAATTCTTTTAAGGGGGAGGTGATGTTATAACCCAAGATTTGGTTATATTTTATTTCGTTACTATGGTTCATTAAGATGGTCTATTCTGAATTTAGGACACGGGAGTCCTTATTAAGGAAGTTGGGGACGAAGAGGTCTTTTCCCATCCTTTTTATTTTCTGGTGAGTTAACCTCACATTAATCTCTTAAACCTATTTTATTTCTTTCTTCTTAATACCCTCTCTTCAAAAACACGTTCTCACGATCGTTCACGCTCCTCTCTTCATTATCTCTCTCTTCTCTCTCAAGCCGTTCTTTCTCTCGATCAGTCAAGCCTCATTGTTCTGCTGTCAAGTTTCCTCTGCAGATTGCTAGTCCTTGCGAATTGCTGGTTTCTTCGAGGTAGGGAGGACAGATTGCTTTCTCTTTGATTCTTCAGTTCTATGGTTATGAGGATTTTCGCTTTCTAATTCCCCTCTGCAATCTGATTGTGAATCAGTGGCTACTCAGCATTCTCTGTCAATTCTCTTCTACTGTGGGCGTTGTCCGCGAATCCGTTGTTCCGCTATCAGATTCAGGTAAGGGTTCGAATTGCGTTATCAGTGGCAGTCTCTGATTTGGGATTTTAGTTCTGATTTCGGTTTGTCTTCAGTTGCGTTGTTCGGAGTGTTTTGTCGTTTTGCATTCGGGGATTCTGTTCGTTGATTGCTCTGGTGTCGGGGTTGGATCGTCTGCTGTTCAGATTCAGGATTTCGTCTGCTGTTAATTCGAGGTAGGTGGCTTATGGATTCGACTTGTGTGTTCGACCTTGGGGAGTTTCATTCCGGTTCTGAGATTTGATGTGAAATGTTGCAATTGTGGTTGCGAACTGTCTATTTGAGGTTGTCTTAATGCTTACAAACCCCCAAGGTTGTTTTCTGAAAACTTATGATGTTTTGACATTGTTTTGATGCCTCTGCCTGTGTGAAAATCGCTTCTGTTTGCTGAATTTTTCGGTATGTCCGAACGTCTGTCCGAGCTTTGACGTTCGGACATACCCTGTTGCGCTTTTCCTTTCTGAAGTTTTCGCTGTGTCCGAACTTCTGTCCGAGCTTTGAAGTTCGGACACAGCCTTCTGTTTCTCTGACTTTGGGCTTCGACTTGTGTCCGAACATTGATGTCCGGACACAAGTTCGGACTCTCCACGTTCTGTTTTCCGAAGGATGTCCGAACATCCGTCCGAACTTGGATGTTCGGACACCTCTGACTCTCCATCTGTTTTAAGGTTCGACTTGTGTCCGAACTTTGATGTCCGGACACAAGTTCGGACATCTGTCTGATTGTGCCTTCTGAGTCTCGACTTGTGTCCAAACATTGATGTCCGGACACAAGTTCGGACAGGCTACTGTTTTGGCCCTAACTTGCTCGTTTGAGCTCCGTTTTGACTTCTGTTTGCGGGGTTGGTTTCCCCTTCTGATTTCCAAGCTATCTATGAGCTTTCTGGTGCCTTTGGTGCACATATGCTTATCTGTATTTAAGCTTCTGTTTTGGGACCTAGTTATCTCTGTGTCTGAGCCTTTGGATGGCTGGTTACGCTGTCTCGTAGCGCGCTATGTAGGATCCTTCTGTTCACGGGTGATGTTCCCCGTTCTGTTCACGGGTGTCTACACCTGTTCTGTTTACGAGTGAGGTTTCCTCGTTCTGTTCACGAGCTGGTTGCTCGTTCTGTCTGTATACTGTGATCGCTAGTGTCCCACTCTGTTTTCAGCTTCTGTCTGCTTCTGTTCTGTCTAGTCCCTTATGGTTGGGACTTCTGCTTCTGTTTCTGACATGCTTATGGATTCTCTTGACTCCTTCTGATTCGTCAATATTCTGTAAATGTTTTGAGCATGCTGGTTGATGAAGTTGGTCATCTACTGGGCATAGTTGTGTGCTCATCCCCTACTTCTAACGCTTTTGCAGATTGATTAGCGAGGATCGTCTTCCCTCAGCTTCTGGAGTTTAGCTGCTTGTTTTTAGCTTCTTTTGAGACCTTGTATTGAATTTGGGCCTTTGGGCATATTTTGTTAAGCTTCCGCTTTTGACATCTGTTTGGTGGGTTCTGTAATGACTTTTGGGGATGTTTTATCCTCTCTTCGATATACTGTATTGAAGTATTTCGTTTGGGCCTTATTTGATTATCTGTTTAATTCTGTTTATTAGAGCCTTGCGTTATTATGTAATAATACGCGGCGTGTAATACCCCTAACTCCTAGGCCAGTGTTTGGGGGTGTTACAACCAGAGTGTCATCTACTATGATAATGAAAGCACTATCAAAATATTCAAAAACCTAGTCTAATACTCTAGGGCTAAACACATTGAACTCAGATATCATTTCCTAAATAACTGTGTTGAAAAGAAACTAATTCAAATTGATTTCATTCCTACAGAAGATCAACTAGCAGATAGCTTTACCAAGCCTCTCCCTACCGCCAGATTTGAAGCACTCCGCTCATCAATCAGAATGACCCAATCAACGTGAGAAGGTAGTCTCTCATCTTCCTTGGCTGTAATATTTAGTGGGTGTTGCTTACGCTCTGTTTGAGTCCATTCATGTTTTATCAATAGACTGTGTCTGTTGACTGTGTCCCTTGGCGGTTTTCATTGAAAGGAAAGACATGACAAAGACAAGGTACTCCACTAATTTGTTTCTCCTTAACCAAAACGGACCTCGTCCACTCAGTTATTAAGCCATTAAGGGTGCTTCATCACCTAACTTCCTAAGGGTGTGAAATTTTGGGAAAGTTGGCACAAAGCTGCTACATGGGTGAAGAGAGATGTCAAGGGGATGAAGACGATCCCGTGTGCTTACCTTGTTAAATATTTATGAATTGAAAATATAAAGTTATAAATTCTTCAAAATTGCAATGCATTGCAACAGGGATCACTACAGGTTATGAGTATGTGGCATTGAAAGGTAATGTTAGGACAATACTTCTTGCCCCTCATCGTCCACAAGTATGTTAGCGTGTGTATGCGTTATGGATACAGTTTATTTGTTGTTTGAACCTATGGATTGAATTAGACTCTTTTACAAACTTCCCCCACTGATGATTGCAAAAAAGGGGAAGCAGTGAGTCCCATCTCTCTACGAACGGGTTATTTTGGTTATCAACTGGATTGACTTTGTTTATGTTGTGACTAAGTCTTAAGTGAAGTTTGGATATTCTGTTTTGTTCTTACTCTATTGGTTTCTAAATCTAGTTGGTTTAGTTGCTTATTATGTTTTTTATATATAGCACTGTTCCATATATGATATTGTGCGTAGCCAGAATCTCTCGTACATTGAGTGGGAACTTTGAAAAGCTGGTGATAAGCGTGAAATATATATATTTTTAAGGGTATAATTCACTCAATATTCGTAATAACTTGGGCTATATTGCACACTTATTTTATGTTTTTCTGGAATTTGTATTTATATGAGAGCTGATATATTTTATTTGTCAAATTCTTCATCTCATAAGGATTACATGCAACAAACACTGATATATATATACATACATATCACTCATGTACGCATGGAGGGCTTGATTCATCATTGGATTATCTCATGATTGATTAATGATGTACGTGAGAATTAATGCTGGCCACGGTTCCAGTTCCGACGGTTCCGGTTCCGGGATATGTGTATTCGCAACCGGTCAGGGGCGGTTGCGGGGCAGTTTCGGTGCCGGTTTCGAACTCTATATTCGCTTGGGATTCATTCAAATCACCGGTTCCGACCAGTCTTGGACCGGTTCCGGTTCCGAAACCGATTCCATATTGGTTTTATACGATTCCAGATTCGAGTGTCGAGAAACTGGAGCAGACCAACCCACTGTGGGTCGGTCCCCTTGGGTCGGTCGAAGGCAGAAGCTTTATGTGAGCTTTCTGTCTTCGGCCGACCCAAGACGACCGACCCAAAGTGGGTCAGTTGGCTCCAGATTCGTCGTGTTAGTTCCGATTTGAGATCCGTTTGTGCGCACACGTTGCCCTTTTTGTATTCTTTTCTCCTAGATTGGTTATTCCTCAAGTTTATAATCTTAAATGTGTAAGTAACAAAGACTTAGAATTTTTACTGGATTTACAAAATTAAGGAACAAAGAGAATTTTTATTTATGATTCACTGCCTCGTCGTAAAACACCTATTGGTAAAAACCCATTGGAAAACTCTAATAAGGAAAAAGGAGTACAACTACTAAAAGGTTACATGATTTCAATTTGCATTGTCTTACACAAGGATTTACATGGAAAGAAAGTGATACTAATACATTCTAAAAGATACAATAAAAATAGAAGTCCTAGTGGTGTTTTCCTCATGTCATCTCGTACCAATCATCTTGTTCCCCTCATATTGCACTGCACGTGCTTGCATCTCAGCTCGGCTAAGTCCCAATCATACTTCTCAACACAAACCTTGATTGAGTCCGGTTGCAAGGCTTGATCTCTTTTCATCCAACCTCTCTCTTTGCCCGCACTAAACACTGACTCAGAAGCAATGGTTGATGCTGGAATGCTAGCACATCTCGAACTATCTTTGTAAGGATGGGAAACTTGCCTTCATGTGCTTGCCACCACTTAAGAACTCTATATCATCATCATCATCAAAACAAAAAAGTGAAGTAATATAAATCATAAGTATAAAATCCGAACCTGGTTGAATTATTTTGGTCTTTTCAAAATACTAGAAATGAAAGAACTTCTTTTGCTATTGGGTGTGGTGGTTTAAAAGAGGAACCACTAACCACTAGCAGGAGAAAGCTCATCCGGACAATACTTTGAAGTATCTCATCAATGTCACTTTTTAAGGCTACATTACCTTTTCTACATGGTCCTGAACATAATATCATTGGGTGGACCTCCGGGAACATACTTAATAATAATCAAGCAATTTTGTTAGACCATCCAGGTTTATTTGAGGATCAAGAACAGTTGCAATACAATAAATCAAAGGAAATTCATTGAAATAGTTAAACCATTTATGCAACATCATATCATCAATAACCCCATTAATCTCATCAACATTCTTGTTCTCATGCAAGACATGGAAAATACTAATGCATTCATTTATGACAGATGCACATTAGGTCATAAACTATGAAAATACTTTAGTTGCACTATCAAAACATTTTAAAACATTCGGCACAACATTAGCCTTTTCCCAAAAGTCCTCACCTATTAATTCTGATTGGATTGAACAACCTAGTGTTTTATAAAAACTACTCAATGGGTTGGTGTTTCTTAGTTTTAACTAACAATTCATATGTGGAGTTCCATCTAGTGGGGGTGTTAGGAGTAAAATGGCGAGACGTATACCAGACTGCTCACACTTTTTTGTACTCATTTTTAACAACATGCGATTTCTAATTTTTCTCACAATACATGCCTAAGTGGTTCTAGCGTAGAAGTCAAGTTTAGATAACCATCTTGTGCACACAAATTTACAACATGTGCACAACATCAAACATGCAACTAATCTCCTTTATGCAAGAGTGTGAGTCTCTTATTAGCCTTTAGAAGATCTACACACCTAACATTGTTCAAATCATTATCTAAAGAACTGAGAATACCTTGTCTAACAAATTCCACTCAGATAAACTTCAATAAATTCTCAGAAATATTATGACCGGTATGTGCATCATCAAAATATCAAAGCAATAATACGCTTCTGAAGCGTCCAAGAACTATCAATCCAATGAAGTGTAACACAATAATGCCTCATTAGTAGTAGATGTCCACATATCACTAGTTAATGAAACACAACCATCAAATGCATTAATCATTTCCATAAGTTGGTTTCTAGTTTTACTATGTTGTGCAAAAGCTCTACGTTTTAGCGTATTCCTAGGCACTCTACTATATTATGGTTGTAATGTGGTGCAAACAAAATTTTCAAATTAAGAGTCTTTCAACAATATTAAAAGGTAATTGTTCAGCAATCATAAACTTAGTCATGCCATCTATCATTCTTTCTCTATCATAATGAAAAAAAACCTGGACCGGGTTGTCGTTGGGTAAACCCGGAGCATAGAAAGATTACAATATTGCTTGTATGCCTCGGGTTTCTTGGATCTTATTTCTTTTGTGAAGTATGCACCCCAACCCAGAAGCCTGTTTCGTTTTTGTTGAGTGGCGGCATCATTATCATCTTGATCATCATCTTATTGATCAAGATTGTGGGCATCGGATGGGGTAGAGGATGTACCTTTAATTGTAAAAAAATTGTTTTGACTATAATTAAGATAAACAATGGAACTTAAAATTAAAGTTTGTATAAAATAATTGTAACTAATATTAAAACTTACCAAATGGAGATATTCTTGGTTGTGTTGCCCCCATGTGTGTAGATCCGTGCTGAGAAATTGTATAGCTTCCACCTTGCGGGATTGATGAGGTGAATAATGTGGTTGTTGATGATACCCGATTCCATCTCGTCGATTTGGTCTTGCTCATCAACTTGGAAAATTTGAATCGATTGGGAGGTTAGAAGAAAACATCACTTCCTTTCCGGTTCTCTTAGAAATTTTACTATAATGTGGGAAATGGGAATTGAGAGCTAATGTGGGAAATAAGCTTTTTTAGTAGCTAGAATGCTTAATAGCACTTAATTGCACAAAACAAATACCGGTAATAAGAGAGAAAAAGAGTAGGATGAGTTGTGTGGTGAGAATGATGATAAATGGTGTTGTAAGGGGTTTTAGGGCAAACTAGCAGTTTGGAGCCAATAGGAGCCGTTAGACACAAAGCAAAAAAGAGCTATTGTGATTTTTGGGGCGGTTCCGGTTTCCAACGGCTCTTTCGTCAAAAGAGCACGCATGCCCAATCCAAAACGATGTTGTTTTGCCCATTGACCAATGCTAGTTTGACCACTTCCAAGGCGGTTCTGGTTCCCCGGCTTCACCGGTTTTGCGGTTTCGAATCCAAGGGCGGTTTCAGGCGGTTTCCGGTTCAGTTCCGGTTTTGGGCCCGGTTCAGTCCCAAATCCCAAAACGTGTATTCGTGGTTGCTTCGTATGGAGGCAGTTTCGGTTCCGAACGGGTTCTGATTGGTTCCAGTTCCGGCCGGATTCGATGGCCACCATTAGTGAGAATCTCATCTAATATAGCAGCAAAAGATTAATTAATGATTAATCATGGCCACTATTCACATACTACTACATGATATCAAGGAGATATTCATGACTGAATTCTCTCACAACAAGTGTTTTACTCAAAGTTGTATTCACGTGTTGACACTAACATTAATGGTGTTTTTGCTGCGTGATTATTGTTTGATCAAACACAACATTTTATCAAGTTAAGATTCAGTTGATTATGTGGGCTAGGTCATTAATTTGGTTGCAGCTATACAATAGAAGAGAATGGTCAATTGAAGAAGGCAGCCACGGGGCTCTGCGCCCTCTCAAGATACGCCAGACTACTACGCCTCTTTCTTGGGGGCTTCGGTCTCCTCTCTTCCACATATATACTCCTTTAGCATTAGCCCCACACACTTCTGACAGAGAATTAATGCAGAGACACGTGACAACAGAAGGCGGAGCGGGGAATCTTCTTAACAAAGTTTCTTTTTCCCTTTTTTTCTAATATATCAATGTGTTCTTCCTTTGTTTTTTTCCTATTTTAACATCATGTTAGAGTAGTTAGATAAGCTCCCCGGATTGGGGGTAGCAACCGGATCTTAATATTTTTTTTGTAATATTTTCTCTGATTATTAATGCAGTAGTTTAATTCCAGTTCTTCTTCCGCTTTAGTTCTCTAGCTAATTATTAAAGCGATCTTTGTAGTTTTTTCTAATCAAAACGCGAGAGCTGAGATAGATAACAAGACATTGGAAGTTCAACCTGATTAGCGACTAGAAGCGTGATCCCGCCTATAGGTTAATCGTCTCCATTAGAAACTGTTCTTTATGCGATTGGTTTGTGTCCGTATTAGAGCATTAGCCTGCTGCTAGTTCTAGCAACTGATTAGGATTCGTTTGAACTTAGTCGTTGACGAATTATTATAGTTTTTTCTGAGTTTATTGTAGAATTAAGGAAAATCTTATTAATAGATTAGAAAGTAAAGGTTTTGCAGAACAATCTGAGGTGCTTCCTTAGATTTTGAGTTTTAATCTTTATTTCTTTATTTAGTTTATTTTATTGTTTTATTCTTTTATATTTGTTTATTGAGTCAGTCTTTAATTGAATTAAGTAAACCTAAAAAGTGATGTTTCATGTTTTCTTTGTTTAGTTTTTTTAGTTTCAGTTTAAAGTAATAAATTAAATTGTCATTCTTGAACGAGGTCCCTAGATCGATAACCCTACTTAATTCCTATCCCGCAAAACGATAGATACACTACCTAAGTAGAGATAGTTACATTCTCTACAGCTGGGTTACAAAAACATCATACGCTTTATCAAGGGGAACTTGGACAAAGTCAGTTCCCCAAAGTTTTCTTGTATTTGTTGTTGTTTGGTAGGATTGACTCAATTGGAATTCACAGAAGGTATTGCCATCATGAGCAACAAGGGGCAAATTGTATGAACTTTGAAGTGTTGCTGATGATGGAGTCATCGAGATCAATTGAGTCTATCGAAGGCACGAGTCAATGATGAAAAGAAAGAGTCATCCACGATAAACAAATCACAAGTCAACAGAAAAGAAGTGGCATCGCACGTACAGCATCGATAAGTCAGGGAGCATAGAAGTATAGTGGAATCACTTATTATCGCACCAACCAGAGTGATGTTTAAAATGTTAATCGAAGCTCCTGGATCTAACAATTTAACTAATTGACAAGATCGTCATCCTGAAATAACGTTCATTTCATCCGCCTTCCTTCTCACTAGTCGGATTCAAACCGAACAATCTACGGGGAGAAACAGTTAGGTCCAAAATTCTGACTAAAAATGATCAAATCCTTAAGAATATCAGAAACATACTCTTTCAACAGCTTCATAGACTTTGCTATACAAAGAGCCAAAGTTTTCAGTTGTATGTGTGCTTTCATTACATACTTACGAGTTATTAGAGAGAATTGTGTCTTGTAATCAGAGAGAGAATTGATTTTTCTGTCGCTTTTAGTTAAGATAGTTTGAGCTTCATAATTAGATTCAATCTAGGGTGTTCCTAGGCTTACTATACTGAGCTGATTAGACAATTTGTAGGGTGAGT
This sequence comes from Limonium bicolor, assembly GCA_023374045.1. Classification (NCBI taxonomy): domain Eukaryota; kingdom Viridiplantae; phylum Streptophyta; class Magnoliopsida; order Caryophyllales; family Plumbaginaceae; genus Limonium; species Limonium bicolor. The sequence continues at coordinate 121,819,234 of CM041782.1, read as the reverse complement.
GAGTGAGTTCCTGCTAAGTAGAATCTTTATACTTAGCAGGCAGTGTAAGTTCTTTGTTTACATATTAATGAAGAGTTTACATTGTGTATATAGTTCTGTCGATTGAATGCTTCCACTTTTCGAGCTAGTACGTCCGAGTCTAACAACCCAAACAGACTATGCCAGTCCCATTGATCCTTTACTTGCACCTTTCTCTATTGGGCTATTGGGCTTATGGTGATACTAAAGTAACTAACCCCACTAGCTAGTAGAAAACTACTCACTACTACACTAACTATTTTAATTAACAAATTAGTCAAATACTTGGAGTTCCACGTTCATGACAGAGGCATAAATGGTTGGACATTTAATGTGTTTAGCTCAGTAGGTCATTTATTAATATAAACTTGACTTTCTCCATTTGATTGAGATCTTCATGTTCTATTGTCACACTTAGTCCAACTGTCCCTTTCGAACGGGCCTCGACCTCTTTGAAGCTGGCGGTACTATATTGATGCCCGTTCACCAAGTCGTCTAGAGTAGACTCTCAATTGTTTGAATGCAGCCATTGGTAGTTTTTTTTTATATTGGTGGCACAAGGCCTCAAGAACCGTAAAAGCGGGACTACAATCAAAACACCGAAATACCCAAAGCGCGCCCTTACCTTAAAAATTCTACCCTTACATTAAAGAAGCACACCCGAAATCTTAGACTTTTGCTCGTGCCGATCTCTTGCTCCTACTAACACCCTACTAATACGAGAGAATTTACTAAACCGATACAACCTTTCTTATTCCATTACTCCTTCTGGAACTTACTCTAGAGTTGGGTTTGCAAGCAGTTGTCAGAACCAATCCCTTCACCAGGCCTGGACTCCTGGACTCTCTGTCGATAGGCATCTCTCTGATCTCGAATGATGTCCTCCAGATTGCTCAAAGCACGCCCTTCATCTAAAACTTGACACTCGAGCTCTTTCGCAAGCAAAAGAGTCTGTCTTGCCTCCTCCTTGACAAAATCCTCATCAGGCTGGGCCGACGGCCCAACTAGTCCACCATCAAGCTCAAAACTCGGAGGGAATTTATGTCCTCAAACAGGGCCCTAAGGTCACCCCCGTCCCCATCCCCTTGCTCGACACGAGGGTCTCGAACACTACCTCAGGAGGAGGAAAAGGGTTCAAGCATCTCATGATTGTCCATCTTACTAAGCCTCATTATCATCGAGCATACCACACTCGATCATCTCCATCACTACAATCTCCTTAGCTTTTGGGTCTTGGACGACGTCCTTACTGGTAGATGACTTCCGAATAGAAATAGGCAGCTTACCACAAGCTCCAGCCGCCCCGGCCCACGCTGGAGATTTGGTTAAAGGTATCTATAGTGGCAACATGTTGACCGCATGTGTCAAAGCTATACTCACCCTCGTTAGATAATATAAATAATGGATTTTGAATACAATATTTGATAGTTATAATAAGATATCTTGACTCCTTTGATTATAAATTTTCTCAAAATGAAGTGTGAGACACGGTTAATTAATCTTTAATATTACACTTTTCTACCATTGCGAAGGGATCGTGTGAGAAGACATACCCCTTATGTAGACACTTGTAATCTTAATGTAGATGCTGTGCTTGGGAATTAGGGCCATTATGATCGAGGTAGTTGTTCCCTATATAAGATTAGTAACTTCAATTACGATTGTCGATGGAGAGAAGTTGTGGACACGTTAAGTTATAGGTATTATTGTTTCTTTCTAAAAAAAGTAGTATTGACATACCCCTTATGTGGACACGTTAAGGGGTTCACAAGATTCGTATAGCTTAAGACTTCATAGTCGGGGTGGTGGGAAGGAAAGTTTAGCGTAATCGTCTGTGTTATTAAGAAATTAATGATTTTTTGTTTAGTAAGGAGTTTAGATTAAAAATAGTTAAGTAACTATTAAGTTTTAGTTGTCATAAAATAATATAGGTCATATGTTAATAAAAAAAAGCATTGTATATTGTATTTTGGTAGTTTTATTATAATCTCTAAAAAGTTGCACAAATTATAAGAACAACGAAATTTGCAAAACAATATAAATACTATCAATAATGGTCAGGGAACCCCATTTTATTTTGAGAGTCAAACGAGCGTAGTGTGATTATTTTACCAATCTTTATTCACAGTTTCAGTAAAAAATTAAAACATGAGCATTATATTAATAGGAACTTATGAAATTACTCAAACTTTATTGTTTACTATTGATTAAAATATTTTGGGAAATTTCATGAGATGCCACTATATTTTTGACTAATTCATGAAATGCCAGTAAAAAAAAGTTACGAAATGTCACTATATTTTTGTAAAAGTCCATGAAATGTCACTATGTCATTGACCAGAAGCAAAAAAGACAAAAATACCCCTATGTAATCCCTCATCCCCCACATTTGGATATGAGTAGTAATGTGAATGGTTTATAAGGATACATATGGGTTGACTATAGCAACAAGACCTTCCACTTTTAAGCCCAAGTGAGGATTGGGGGCCTAAAGTGGTTAGTTTTCAAGCCTGAATGGTTTGAGAGCTAGGTTGTTGGACAGTTACTGTAACACCCCTCTACAACAGAATAAACAACGATACTAAACCGTAGTGATAACGAGATAAATACCTATACATCATACTAAGTCCATAATCATAACCGACGACAAGTGGGCGTCTACCTATTCCCAAATGTATACAATAGTATCATCATACAATCCGAAGTCTAACATAGTTATACAAAACGAATTTTCTGTGCGGTAAATAAAACAAAAACCCTAACTACTCGGGTCCCGCACTTCAGCTTCCACGCGATCAACATCCTGCAAAACGCCGTTGAGGCTCAACGATAAACGTTGAGTATGCGATGTATGTATTTTTTGGACCCTATTGGTCATTAAGTCATTTTAACCATCTTAGCATTAGATTGATTACATGCTTTGTCCGGTTTACAGTTATAATAAATATGTAAAGATCATGCGTAATCACAGAGTCCTCCAATCAATACATTCACTACATTTCACAAGCAACAGTTGCATAAACGAAGATATCGAGTAAATGCAATAAAGTACGTAATCACTTTTAGCGAACGGTATTCATACTTGTATTAATATTCGGCCTTCAAGGCCCCATCAAATATCACCATGTTTACTCACATCACCAGTTGGGTGTCATGTTAGGACAACCCGAATTAATCTTTTAAATGGACAGTAGTCCTCCTGTACACACAAAGGTGCTCATGTTTGCCAGAGGTCCGGAGGCCCCTGGTCTTCCACTGTGCCTTAATAAGGTGTCCATAAAAAGGCCGTAGCCGTGTACCAATAGCAGGTACCATTTGACCACCGATCTATGTAGGCTCGTTGGAATTTCCTGGAGCGGGACCCGATCGGGTAGCCACTCAGTGATCATAAATGCATAACCAGGTAGTTCGTAAACTACACTTGATTTCTCTCCTCATCTCATACCAATTCTTTCATAGATTAAGTGTCTTAATCATTTCCTAAGATATACTCTTAGTTTTTAATGGAGAATACCATTTTATGTAGCTGCCTTCGAGGTCTTACGCAAATACCTAGAAGCAGTCTAGGTCATATTCATGTTCGAGATCCATGCTCTAGAGACCGGTATAGCCGTGTCTCATTCCTAAGTATTTTACTTAGGTTATTGTGACAGTAATAACCGTCGTACTTTATTATATAACAATACTATACTTTCACACGCTATATGTATGTTTATATAAGTCGAACGATAGTCAACTTAATATTAGTCCGATGGACATTTACATATAATAAAAACGATGCGATACAAACATCAGACTTACATTTTAATTCACACATACATGCATATAAGCACACTCAAACATCTTAAACACAATCAATATTGACTGAACCCGAGAAAGTCCTCGGACAATTCAGTCCACAACCGTTCACATACTGTACACCAAGACCTAGGATGCGCAATAACCTATGCTCGTCTGGTGCCCTTGTCCGACGTACGATCTGGAATAATTATAGCACTACGAGTCAATCCACATGACTATCTAAACTCGGTATCTCTGAATAATGCTAATAATCCCGACAGTTCATCCTCGGATTTCAACAGCTGGTTGGTTCGGTTTTTAACTGCTTATGTCGATTGCGTTATAAACATCGTAGCTCGTAGTATTTTCAAAGGTTAGGATTTATTCCATTATACCTATGATATTTACATAGGTATATATATATATATATATATATATCTATATATATATATATATATATATATATATATTATATATATATATATATATATATCCATGTTCATACTTATTTGTATATTATAACTATATTCGCACACATACACATATATAGCCTATAGTTGCATGTATTCATGCAATAATACCGTATAGTATTATAGTATAACACATTCATTATAACATTGTATTATACAATTTGTCAATCTTGTAACAAGTTACATTTGATTTCAAAACCTAACAACCTTATAGTTTATAAACTATACTAATGTAATAACATTTACCATTTAATATTATATGGTTTCCAACCATATTATATACCCATTTTTATGCATATTTGTCACGCATTTATATATATATATATATATATATATATATTATGTATATATTTGTATGATTATAGAATTCTTTTACTAATGTTACATTTCCATAATTTATGTAAGATGATTACCCTTACTAGTTTGTATTATATAATAAACTTATGTTAAGATTCTTATCCTAATATTATGTAACATTTATATTATAGTATATGAATTCCTAAAGTTTATTTAGTACTCACTTTATTGTATAATTCTCATTTACTCATTATTTGTCACATTATTTCATGTGAATATCCTTACTTATATTAGTTCCATTTAAATCACATTAATACTATATAATTGTTATAAACATTTATAACATTGTAGACCATAATCTAAAATTCATTTTTTACACCTATATATATGGTGCTACAGCCTTTTCTTTTATAAATTATACTTTGACCACATAACATTATACAATGTTACAATTATATTCTTATATCATATAATATGATATTTTTCATTTCATTATAATTTTAACCTATAGTTTTATATAGGCTAATATAATTGCTGATAAGGCACACTTGTTATAATCTAATTTTATCAACTTTCCAACACTTTACTATTATTACAATTCACCACATTATTATACAATATTATATATATCATATATTAAAAAAATTTAAACTTTATAATAAGTATAACCAAGGGTTGTATACATTCAAAATATCCGAACAGAACTATATTCTGTTCTAATTGTTTTGTAACACCTTTAACTTTCCATATTTACAATTTGACCACATTATTATACAATGTTATATATATATATATATATATATATATATATATATATCATATATTATAATATTTATAACTTTATAATAAGTAACCTATAGTTTTTTTATACTCTAAATTACCGAACAGACCTTAGGGTCTGTTCTAATTCATTTCTCAACCCACCAACTTTCTATATTTACGAATTTGCCCCATTTTATAACATATGCTTTATAATGTTATAATAAACTATATATTATACAATTTTCTTATTTAGACATCTTATATTATTCTAAAAATCATCAATTTTCACTAAAAGGTTATAAGCTGTTATATTAACTATTTTAACCCAAAACTTTCAGTAATTTCATTCTTACCCTATAAGTTTTGTAAATTTTACATTTAACTTCTAATCTTAATATAAAGTCACCAATTAATTACTTATATCATGAATTTTGTTCAAAGCTCCTAACATGGTCAATATTGACCTATAAACTGATACTTTGACCATAGTTTATATAAATTACAGTTTTGACACAACTTTTATAATAATTACATTTTTTACCCCAAATTTTATAAAAACTTATAAAATTCATTTAAATAGCTTCTAAAGTCTAATTTTCAGCCATAATTATATTTACGCCCCAAATTTCATTTTAATTATGGTTTGACCCCAATATGTTTCCGGTTATATTTATTTTTACCTAAACTTAATTTAAACATTAAAATGAGGCCTAAGGTACATGGCCTTATTACAACTTTAGCATATAATAAAAATTACACATAAATGTCACAAATAACATATATTGTCCATGGCTTTATAATAACGTTTGCTAATATTTTCTAAAATTACATTTTAGCCACTTAAATAATTCCTATGACATTATAAGTCATTTAAATACTAAGTAAGCTAATGAAATATGTTATACAACATTTTAGTACATAATTAAGTCATTTTGACCAATACTAGCTCACGACTTTATATTATATGTAACAAAATTACATAAAACCTCAATATATCATAAGGTAAGATCACTTACTTGTTTAATGTAACAAGATCAACCAAACAGCTCTCCAATGTTACGCCCTAATTTTAAAATGGCCTTAAGTTAAATTTTTGCATATAAACTCACATATAACTTAATTAACATAGCATTAAGGAGATGATTTAGCTTACTTTGGCAAGTTTACACTTAAACTTGATTTCTAAATTTTTGGGCAGAATCAATCCAAGGTTCCGAGACATATTTCACCACCATTTATGCAAGGAAAAAGATAGGTATTAGTTCTTGTAACATTAAGGATAATTAAGGACCAAATCAACGTAATCAAACATGGTTATACCTTGATATTGTAGGCTTATATAGGGCAGTTCACGCCTGGATTTTTGAAGCCAAAGAAGGTGTCAAAAACACCATACAAACTAGAGAATAAAACCGGTAATAACAAGGTAGAAATTAGCTAGGGTTTACCTTGTAAAAAATGCCAAAATGAGGTTTTTGGCATGGATTTGGATACCACTTGAAGCTCTTGATATTCCAACTGATTAAGTATGTAAATTGGAAGAAATAAGCCAAGAGATCAAAATAATCAACCGGATTTAAAGTAGAGAAGGAATTAGGTGCTTAAAGCACATTTTTACCTTAATTATGTCTTAAGCTTGCTTCCCCTTCAATATGAGTTTTCAGCCGAGATTTCCTCTCTCTATTTGAACACCAACTCGTGCTAGATGAGTGGATGGAAATGGTTGGAAGTTATCTTAATGGAAAGAGGAAGAAAAGAGGAAGAGAATGGACATAACCATTGATTAAGAGCTTACCTAGACCAATGGGAGTTGCTATTTGAAGTTGGCTGCTTCCTAGCTCAACAATGAAGGAAAGGGAGGGTATGGACTCAGCTAAAATCATCTGGAATGGGGTAGAAGGAAAGAGAAAGTCAAATTTTGCTTATAAGGTAAGTTATGTTAAAGTAAGGAATAGTAACATGGTGACTCACTTATTGGGCTAGATATTTATCATGTAATGATGGCTGTATAACAGCTTTATTTACGCCTCATTTCAGTCCATATTGGGGGTCAATGGTCAACATTGACCAACTTAGTCAATTAAGACTTAATTTTGCACTATTTGAGTACTATTCACATTTTAGTGCCAAACTTGTGATAAATCTCTTGATTTAGAGTTACTAATGTGATACTAAGTGGTACACATGTTAATTAGGGTGTATACAAGGTCATTTGGTCATCCAAAGTCAAGTTTTGGACACTTTCATAAAAATGTGTCTTAAGGAATTTAGTGCTCCTTTTTGTGTTATAACTCATTCTAGAGCTTGGTTTACTTTGGTAATTGTTTTATTATGTTCATTCATGAGTTATAATACTTAGGGATCAAATTTAGATCCTAAAGGGTTCATTAGGGCTCATATTCGCCCTAAATGGTCACAAGGTGCAATTCTTGTTTTATAATGACCATTGTTGTTTTGAATTGATTGTTAAGGCATGTTTAGGCCTTGATTTATTTGATTAGATGTTAAAACTATGTTTAATTGGTTAGGGGTATTTCAGTTACCCATATGGGGTGTTACACCCTACTAGTTAAAAAGTAGTTTTAAAGTTCACAATATGCCATTAAGTGTTAACAAATTCACTAAAATTCACTAAAAATAAAAAATATTAGGTAACTACAATAATATATTAAAATATTCATAAAACATTGAAAAAAAGTAAATATTTCTAAGATGTTTTTCCAAATTATTTAGTACTATAAAAAAGAATATAGAGTTTTAAAAACAAAATTTATAATATTTTTTCTACAAATTTAGATCAATATAGTACCATAATTTACCAATTAACTATGATAATTTAGACCAATTAATTACCATAATTTTACTATACATTTTTAAATTTTTATACAAAATAATTTTTTTAATTTTTTATTAATATTTGGAAATTGTATTTTTAATTATCTTCTATTTTGCTGATGAATTTATGACATAATATAATTTATTTCAAACAAATATTTTGAATTGATAAAAAAATATCATTTAAAAATGCATGGTACAAATTACGGTAATTAATTGGTACTAGTTTTGGTGCTTAATTGGTAGAAAAATTGATATAAATTATGACTAGTACCAATTTTTCTATCAATTCCGCATCATATATAGTACCTATTAATTACCATAATTTGTACCGTACATTTTCAAATTATCTTTTTTATCAATTTAAATTATTCATTTAAAATAATTTATATTGCGTCATAAAGTCATCTACAAAATATAATATAAATTTAAAAGTTTCCAAATTTTAATTAAAAATTAAAATAAATTATTTTGAATAAATATTGTAATTAGTAAAAAAAACAATTTAAAAATGTATAGTAATTAATTGGTATAAACTATGGTACTATATTGTCTAAAGTTTTAGAAAATTAGTATAAATTATGTGTTTAAAACTCTATATTATTTTTTATGGTACAAAATAATTTTGAAAAAAATAAGATATTTACTTTTTTCAATGTTTTATGATAATTTAATATTTTTTTATAATATTTTAATTGTATTTTTATAGTTACCTAAAATTTTATAATATTTTATTTTTTTGAGAATTTTAGTGAATTTTTAACACTTAGTGGCATATAGTGAACTTTAAACTACTTTGTTAACTAGTAGGGGTATTTTTGTCTTTTTGCTTCTGGTCATGACATAGTGGCATTTCATGGGCATTTCATACTTTTACAAAATAGTGTGTATTTCATGACTTTTGTTTTTTAGTGGCATTTCATGAATTAGCCAAAAATATAGTGGCATTTCATGAAATATCCCAAATATTTTCAATCTTGTGAAAACAAGTTACTATGCTTTGGACTAATTTAATGTTAAATGAACCAAAGTATAAAACAAATAAGCTAAAAACTTCTCAAAATTCAATAAAAAAGGACGGACAATGGACAACTTCCGCCAGGTGAGGAATAATAGTATCTAGTGGGTTATCGCTACACCCGGTGCGGTCACCCGATCTGCATAAACGAAGAAAACCAACTGTTATAACAGTTGAAGATGGGTCGTGGGTGAATCGGATGATAGTTGATGATTTTTGCTATCAATCACCCGTTATTGCGATTAATTCTATCACTCATTTATTGTGATTAATCATTCCCCGTTTTTAGTTTAACCCAACAATTTCTATAAAAATTATAACTATATCTTGTGAACTTTCAATAAGTTACACTCAAATCATTGGAAATTTATGATAAAAATAATTAATTCTTAAAAATTACTATAAGGTTATAATTAAAAATTCAAATATATTATTAAATTAAAAAGAATTCATCCTTTTGTCACTTAACCACGAATCACCTACGGGTGGCGGGTTGTTGTTAACGGTAAGGGGTGAGTGGAGTGTATGAATAAGTGGGAAAATATGTAATTAAGGGTTAATATTCACCTTAATCTGTCTTATTTATAACACTATATCTATATTATATAGAGTATTTTGTTACTTTAGGTAAACTTCTACATTATGTATTTGATTTAGGTAAAAAATCATTGGAGCATGAATAAAATATGCAAGGAGGTTATAACTAAGAATTACAGCTTTTAAAAATATGTCCAAGGAAAAGAGACAGTTGGGGATAGGTTCAACATAAAATGAAGATTATGAGGCTGACCTCCTCATAAAACCCACGTGGGTTGGTCGATTTGGTATGTACATTCGACTGGTGACTACTCTAGCTGACTGTCGTGTGGGTTGGTAATTGGTAACCATGTACTGAATTCTCGACTTTCCATCGACCTAGGGTGACCACCGGCATGTGGGGTCGATCAAAAATTAAAGTGGGCTCGTGACCCGTCATTTTCCTGAAGTGACCGACCCAGGGACCGTTTCGATAGGTTGGTCGCCCGGTATGTACTTTTATGCATAAAAGTCATATTTTTCCCCAACTTTGGAGTGCCAACTCGCTGACTAAAAAAGAGTGGAAAAGAAGCTGACGTAGGGAGAGAAAGAAGTGAGAAACTTTCTCACCATTGGAGCTCTTCTTACCTCACTTCCATGGTTATTTCTTTACTTTTGTTTCTCTCATTTAAATTTAATGATTGATTAGTTGTAATTTGTGCTTTAGGATGACGATTGACCATAAATCCCTAAACTTGCTTATATTACTCTTTTTTCACTCAATATAGTTGATTTCTCACTTGCACTTAAATAATATTTTAGTTGATCTCGTAACGCATATATGTTGATTCTAGCAGCACATGATTTAAAGTGGAGTTGAGATCCTAGAGAGAAAAACCCTAGGTCTTGCTATCTTGATTATTCGTGTACACCTATTGCTAGTTAATGAAACTTGAAAGTAATGCTACTTAGGGCATCCATAATGGTGTGGATTCCACCCTTATGTGTCAATAAGAAACTTAAAAAACTATTGTAGTGGTGTGGATTCCCTCCTAATTTCCCTTATTGTTATTACTCTGCAAATCAATATTATTGGCTACAACACTGGCACGCTTATAAAAAAAATAAAAACTCTTAATAGAAAGCTAAAGTAAAAATAGTGGTGGGGAGATTGAGAATGATAAGAAAACTATCTTATTGTAGAGATGAGAGTTTTTTGATAAATAAAATAATATATTTTGTTGATGTGACACCTAGAATGTGGTAAGACACTCATCACCATTGTGGATGTCCTTAGTGGTTAGGATCCAACTTGATTAGGGGGGGGGGGGCAATTGTATATGTAAGGTTGAATATCCATGATTTGAAAGGCCATGAATTGTTCTAATAAACCGCTAAAGTGAAGTTGAGATTAATACAAGTTGGATAAATTGAGGTGATAATAACCACCTAGTGTGCATCTTATTCAAATTTCTAAAACTAGATTTCAATTTACTTGTTAGCTTTTCTAATTGTCTAAGTTAAATTTTTAAGCTTGTCACCGGTTAAACCCTATCTAACGTTTTTTAATATAATAAAACCAAAATTGGAGATAATATTATTCAGTTTCTAGGGAACGACAATTATCTATTATACAATGATTGTGTACACCTGCCCCATTGTTTAACACGTTGCACATATACTAATAATCCACTGTCCACAACAACGATATAACCTGGTAATAGATGCAGGAGACTTCACCTCACTTAATTTTACCCATTGCCATGCCACATTGACAAAGCTATATCCCAGAACTAGACATAACGAGGTTACCTAGTTCCAATTAGCCCTATGTTTATGTAACACCCCCGGACCGGATGTCACAGACGCCAACCACCCACGTGGTTGACACTACAACACTAACACAGCTGGCTGCGGTCTGAACGACTGGAATTATAACCATAATCAAATCCAAGTACAAACTGAAATTTCAACCGAGTACTGAGAGTCTACGACATAATTCTTAATTAAATTACACAACCGAAACATAAACAATGGTCTAAAGGTACATCATCTCAATCCATACACTCAAACATCTACATAAGAGTCTTGCCCATATAGACTACCCCTATGGTAGTCACCCGTGCCTACTCTCCGTCTGCTTCTCGTTTCATACCTGTAAAAATAAAGGACTCAGCAAACTATGCCGAGTATGAACGTGTGAAGCCCGCATGTTACCGGGCTACACGACTACTTGGTCGAATATGATTAAGTCCAATTTCATGCAATAGAGAAACAATAACACATAGCATACACATCACAAGGCATCACACACATGTTGGCATAAAGATAACACCAAGCATCTCAAACATGCAAAACAAGTAGAGTTTTTGTAGAATTCGTATAATGATGATCCACACAGTGGGATCATTCAATGTGAGTGTTTTCGTCTCTTTATCTTTGCTTCCATCAAGTGCGCTTCTCTTTCTCTTTCTTGCACCGGTCTGGGATGTAGATTGATTCCCGTGACCATATAATGTGGGTGCCCATCTTTCTCTGGTTATCATTGATTAATTTCGTGTTCTTCTATTACCGCACGTTGGAGGACGTCTCCTCCATAGCTAGTCCCCCTTCCCGACGTCATACGTCGAGAAAGCGGAGTTGCCTCTAGACTCCAGGATAAGCTCCACCAATTTGTCACTCCCCCATTCCCGACGTCATATGCCGAGAAAGCAGAGTCGCCTCTAGACTCCAGGATGTGCTCCACATAGAAGGGCGAAGGATCTGATGCAGATACCAACTCCCGAATATTCCATACCGCGCGGCCCGAGATGTCGTCTTCCCGGGTATCCTCACGTCCCTCCAATCAAGATTTGGTCTTCATTATCATTCATGAATAGACACCATAGTGGGTGTCATGGTACATCCTCCTTAGTTAGAGAGGAGTTCCCCTTATAGTGTTTTCTTTGTTTTCGTAGTCCTCAGTGTTTCATCTCAAATTACATAAACGCGAAGGGACTAAACTACTGTGTGCGCGCAATGATACACAACAATGATATAACAATCATCCAACATGATAAACAGGCAATCCAATTTTCATGCTTTAATCTTAAGGTCTTTTCACAAAGAGCACACAGCACATAAGCCGTGTAACACGGCAACATACGAACCACACATGTCCATATCTTTTTCGCTAGTTCGGGTTGTCTCACACCTCGGAGTCCCGGTCGGAGCACGCTACGATCCTAGAGTTAATTAAACAATGTGTCAGTTCATTTTTTATGTGACGACACTTTATATCGTATGTTACTCCTTAGGTATGTTGTTACATGTTTAGTTTAGATTGACTCTTAGAAGTTCACATGCATTAATCCTAGGCTTAACTTACTCCTAGGATATTTCATATCTTATTTACATGTTAATCAAGCCCTTTTTCCTTAGTTAATGCCTTAGGGCGTTTTAAGAGGTAATTTTGTAACAAGTTTGTATAACATAGGTATGACTTATCTAATGTGTATTCCTTCCTTAGATAAAAAGGTGAGTGATATTTTAACCCTTGTAACGATATATAGATCATAGGTTACCCTTAAAACCCACTTATACAGAAGTTCAAAGTTTATGAAAACGCAACAATAGTTTAGTGTTTAATCTTCATTAACCTCTCCCTTAGTACGTCACCATGTTTAAAAATTTTTTTCCAACCATTTCTTTACACACACTCAGGTGAAATAGATCTGTTTAGGTTCATTAATAACTAACATCTCACTCATAACACTCCTGTAATCTAGCTATACAGAAACCATGTTACAGAACCGAGATACAAACAGAAATCAGAAAGCACTAAATCTGAACCCATGAGACCAATGTCCTCTCCCTTGATTCTTTTCTGTTTAAATGTTATCCTTTTCCTTCAGATCTCTCCCCAGGGTTTACCTATCTAATTGATGTGATGTGATAATAACAGTCTAAACTCGGGACTACTCCAGTAATACACACACAAAACCTCCTATACAGAAACAGAAAGAAACCTGTAACAGAAACTGAACTGATATTCCTCTTGTCTTTCTGTTCTGTTTCGGATTTTGGTTTCCTATTTCCTTCTAAGTACCTGTACCTAGTTAGTGGGTTCATAAGTTTTAGAGTTCAAGATTAATCCTAACCATAAGGACAACTCTACTGAATGTCATTGTACACACTACACAAGACTGGACTGCAACAGGAAGAAAAACCGAATCTGTAACTTAAAACTGAAAGGTTGGTAGCTCTCCTCGTGTTTCTCTTTTATGTTCTGACTCTATATTTTTGTTTGTTTCCTGTTTAAGTATTTATACCCCAACTTAAGTGTTTTAATAAGCTTTTGAGCCAAAAGAACAGACCAAGACCACCCTAGACAATACCCCGAGCTTCTCTGCACAACCAAAACCAGAAAACCTGATGTGCAACTTCCTCTTATTGTTGGTTTCTGTCATTTCAGACTTTTTTCTGTTTAGTCCCTCTTTTGTCTTTCAAATCCCCAAGGTGCCTACCTGTCTAATTTAGTGTTAAGCCACAGTTTAAACTCAAAACCACCCCAACTACAACTCAATTACTCTCTGTACAGAAACAGAATACATCTTCCAGAAACACACATAAAACTGAAAACAGAAAACTGCTATGTTTTTCTATAATTTCTTTGTCTTTCTTTTCTGTTCCCAATCTATTTCCTGATCCTTTCTAAGTATCTGTACTTAAGTAATGTGTTAACACGTTTTTGAAACTCCAGAACAGACCAAGAGTAACCTAGACAAAGTCTCCAAGTTTTCTCTGCACAGAACCAGAAACTGATAAGCCGATTTATTATCTTCTGTTTCACCTCTGATCCTTTTCTCCTTTCTTTTGTCCTTAGTTACCTGGTTCCTAAATCCTCAAATGGTTTACCAGCTTTATTTCCCTCTGTAATAATGCTTCTAATTCATACCTAAGTCACCACCACTCTTCTAATATCTCAGTACATCCGTTACAGAAAACAGAAGCACCTCCAGCAAACCAATTAACAAGAACTAAACAGAAAACAGAAACTGATATGTCATTCCATAGTTTCCCCAGCTAACTAGAACTGGTTTATGTGTTAATAGCTTTTTAGGCTCAAGACCAATCCTAATTCTCATGGAAAGTTTCTCGGGACACCCTTGTACAGACTCAACACAAATGAACTGAAACAGAAAATAAGACCTGTAACTTTAACTGACAGACTGATATTCTCCTTCATTTTTCTGTTTTTGTTCCTAATCTGTTACTTGTTCCTTTTCTAGGTATCTGTAGTTGGTTAGTGTTAACAAGTCTTTAACTCGTGAACAAACAAGACTAACCAAGAAGATGTAGTTAGCCACTGAAACTGTGACAGGAAATCAAGATTAACTTTCAAACCAGAAACCTGAACTGATCTTTCACTTCTCTTCTATTTCTTTTCCTTATTGTTCCTTGATTATATTTTCAACCTCTACCCAACTAACCTCAGTCACGTAGTTATAAGTGTTATCATAGTTCTAGTTCTAAGATAATCCAAAATAAAACTGTTGTACCACATAACTCACTTATGCAGAACCTAAAAGGTCTATGAAGGGAAACTGTAAAACTGTGACAGCGGAAACTGACATATCCCATTCCAACCCATTTCTAATTCACTCTTCTAACTTTCCATTTCTCTCCTGAATGGTTTACCAGACCCTTTTTGGTATCTTAATCAGTGGTTAAAACCTCAAACAAACCACGACAACAGAAAGTACACCTGTATATTGACTGTTACACTGGTTTATTGTGATGTTAGGATGTTATGGTTTCTGTTCTCTTTCTTTTCTCTTAGAGTTCCTTAGTTGCTTAACTAGCTAGTTTAAGGTGGTTTTATTTCTCGAGAGTAATACATCACAACACAACTGAACTCAGAGAAGTTATTAAAAAGAAAACACCAGGTTTCAGGAACAGGAATCAACTGTTAAGTCTCCCTCTGGTTCCTTTCTGTTACAGATTCGTTTTTTGTTTCAACCTGGTTAAGTTACTGACTGATTAGGGGTGTTGGGTACTAGGCAAATACTACTCTCACCCTCACTTATAAACTACAGCACAAGATTCATATATACATAATGTTACAGAACTCGACATAACAGGTGGCTGAATTAGACAGACTATTGTTATCTGTTATTTCTTCACAGAGCCAGTTTAGGATGTCTCACCAGTGATAGCTTAGGTGTTTCCTTTTTGTTTCCTCGTGGACCCAAGCACCCTAACAAGCCCCTTACACCCTGTTTATTGATACAGCTGAGGAAGAAGAAAAAAATCTCCTAGGAATCAGACTGGTTAAATCAGGGAAGGATATTACAGAAGTTAAAGGAGAATTGTTTCAGGAAAACTCACCCTTTTCTGTAAGTCTCAGGGAGAGTTTTATGCTCTTCTCAGGGATCTTTTGGACAAGGCCAATGGGGACTGCATGGGGGATTCAAACGTGAAAAGAACCAGTGTTGAGTGGCAATCTTTCAGACCGCATGAATAACACGGAAGTAACAGATAGGTAGGAGGCATTTCTGTGGCATTACCTGAGCTGGGTTTCGAAGGAGAAACACAGCAGATGACAGTAGCCTACCTGCTCCTTTGGGTTTTGCTCTTTGGCTTCTCCTCTAGCCACGCATGTACAGACGAGAAGGAAGAAAGAGTTAGGCAGCAGTGGAACTTCTCGGACAAGGAGGGAAACAGGAGGGAAAAGAGACTCAGCAGTGCTTACCTTGTACACCAAGATTAGAGAGAGTGGAGGTTGTTCCTGCCCATGCAGAACAATGCAAGGCAGGCAGATGAGGGAGGAGGTCTCTGCCCTTTTGAATTAAGCGGGAGTCGGGTCAGCCCTTAGTGGTGGCAGTTCCCAATGGAATTTTTGTGGGAGTTTGAGATAGCATGTGTTTGATGCGTGGGAATTTACATTACATGGATCTGATGTGCAGGACTTTGAAGCCTGAAGCAGGCTTGGTCGAGTTGTCTGTTGACTGAACGGTGGTGTCACTGAGAGTGGGAGTAGGAATGAAGCTATCCTGAGGTGGATAATCTGTTCAGGTTAATTGATTTATTTCTTGTTGTTCTCGAACAGGACCAGAGGGTATGGGCAATCGGGAAGAAAAAAAAAGAGTTGTGTCTGGGAGTTTGGGAGTTCTTGATCTGTGTAGTTTTTTTTGTTCGATCTGCTGTATCGAGGAAGAAGAGGTCGACTACAGAGATGTGTGATTCTTCTCTCTTTTTTTTGTATTTACCTCATTGATTGGTACTAGTTTTAATTCGTGTATAATAGATACCGAATATGAGCATAGCTCAACCGGTTAAGCATTCAGGGAAGGTACAGGAGGTCTCAGGTTCGAACCTCAGTGGGAGCGTCTTTGCCCCTTTTCCTTTCTTTTTTTTTGTACGGGTTATTTTATGTATGTAAGACCATAAACATATGGCGTTATATTTATTTATTATTTGTTATAAGGTTATGCGACGCCATCATTTTTATTACAACGTTACGATGTCGTAACGCTTACGTACATGTAGTTTTGTTGTCGTATATATATATATATATACAAACTTAAGGTTCGTTTATATTATTTTATGTTACAACTTATACAAACGCGTTATGATTTTCTGCGTTTAATGTTCAGGGGTATTTCAGTTTATCCCGTGGAGTTCGCCCACTTCTTCAAATCTTCAAAACAATATTTAACTTATTTGTTTTGCGTTTGAGTTTGTTTTTGTTTAAAATTAGTGTAAAATAATGAATTATTTAGAAAAATATATTATGAATTGTTCCGAATATTAATAGAAAAAAAAATTTCAATTAAAATAAGACCGTTTAGCAAATATTATTTTATAATATTTTTCAAAAAATTAATATCGTTCTTTTTTTTAACTTTGTAAAAAAATTAGGAAATTTAATGAAATACCATTACATTTTTGGTTAATTCAAGAGATACCACTGAAAATTTGTAAAGTTATTAAATCTACTATTTTATTCTCAGAATTCATGAAATGTCAATCTAGTCGTCTAGTAGTTAACAAACTACTATAAAAATTCACAATATGCCATTAGGTACAAATTTAAAATAATTTCATAATACAAAAAAAATATATGATTATAAAACTATTAAAATACCTTATAAAACTATAAAAACTATGATTAATACACTATTTGAAAAATTATTCAGAAGTTTTAAAAAGTTTATTACAGACCTTAAAATTGAAAATAAAATTTTGAAGACATAATTAATCCTACTTAAAATTTAAAATAAACTATTTTGAAGAAAAATTAGCAAAAAAAAAATGAGATAGGATTAAAAAAAAACACTAACTTAAAGTATATCAAAATTGTTGAAAGTTTTTCAAGCGTAAGCAGGTTAATTAATTTTTTTTTTTTGAAGAAAGGATAAGCTTCATTAACGAAAAAAGAACAAAGTCTTACAACCTAAAGAACCACTATACAAACCGATAAAACTATACCAACCAGTTATTTACCAAGAAACTCCAGTAAATCTAGACAGTTAAGAATCCTATAATTCCTCCTATTAACAGGGTAAGAGAACTTCCCCCATCTCATCTTCAAATCAGCTTTAATCTTAACAACTTCATTACAAACTACTGGTCTAACTCCTGAAAAAATCACGTCGTTCCTCAATCTCCAAATCGAGTAAATCACCATAGCAACAGCAGAGGATCTCAGCTCTTAAAATTAGACTCCTCTTCTGTTTAGAATGCCATAGACATCCCATACAGTCTGAGAACGACATAGGGAGTTTACACCTCATCCACCCATGAATAACACTCTGAAAGATATCCCGGCTAAATCCACATTCAAAGAAACAAATGATTTCTATTCTCAACAGAGCCACAAAAAACACAATTCTCATCAATCAAGGCATCCAATTCCGAATTCGTCCTTTGTAGAAAGCTTGTTGTGACAAGCCATCCACCAAATAAAAGAAGCTCGAGGAACACAAAAAGTATTCCAAATTATACTGTCCCAAACACCTCCATCAGGCTGAGGAAGAAGGAGATCAAAAATAACATTAACCGAGACATTACCTTGCTCCTCTAACTCAATCAAGGACGGGAGGATATTACTCTCCTTCATTTCATCTCTGAGCTTAATACAACACTTTAACCAGAAAGCATGGTCTCCTCTCAGCCGCAAGTTCCAAACATCATTATGTCCCAGTAGTATATATGTTCTACACCATCTAGTAAGTGCAGAGACATTACTACCAGAACGGTTTAATTGTACCAGAATATTAACCATGCTTGCCTTATTCCAGGCAAGAACTTCCTTAATACCAAGACCTCCAACACTTTTGGGTCTGCAAACAAACTTCCATGCCACTGGAGCTTTCCTCCCTGCAATATCCCCACTCCAAAGAAAGCATCTGAGAATACTATTGATCTTCTGTATAACGCTAATGGGAAATAAGAAGATATTGACCAAAAACGTTGAATACTAATCAAAGTACTCTGAATCAGCTGCAAACGCCCCGCATAAGACAATTTCCTTGCAGCCCAATGATTAATCCTTGCCATAATTTATCAATGAGAGGCATAAAATCATTACAAGACAACCTCTTATCAGAAAGAGGGACTCCTAGATAACGGACAGGAAGTATACCTTCATCAAATTCCAAGACCTCCAGAATTTTCCTCTTCTCCTCCTCATCAACACCCCCAAAGAATACTCTACATTTCTGGTTACTAACAAGCAACCCTGTAGTACCTGAGAACTTATCCAAAGTATTCTTGGTGATCCTCACAGAACCAACATCAACTCTGCAGAAAACTAGCAGATCATCAGCAAAACACAAGTGGTTAAGCCCGATTTTCCTACACTTCGGATGAGGATTAAAGTCCAAATTATCCTTTGCCAACGACAGCAGCCTACTAAGATATTCCATACACAGCACAAAAAGCAAAGGAGAAAGCGGGTCACCCTGTCTAAGCCCCCGTTCTCCTTTAAAAAATCCATGAGATTGGCCATTTATCAAAATAGAATAGAAGGGGGTAGAAACACACTTCATAATCCACCTGATAAATTGCTGTTGGAAACCAAACCCAGAGAGGGCCTCTTCCAGGTTCCCAACTTACCGAATCATAAGCTTTATGGATATCAATCTTAAACGCACACCTTGGGGAGACACCCTTCCTCTTATAACCTCTGATGATCTCTTGACACAAAAGTACATTGTGAGCAAGACTCCTACCAGAAATAAATGCGCCCTGACATTCATTAATAATATCAGGTAACACTGTTTTCAGACGTGCAGTAAGAATCTTCGAAATGATTTTGTATAGCACATTGCAACAAGCAATCGGGCGGAGATCCTTAACCACAGAAGGATTATGCACCTTAGGAACAAGGTAATAATCGTTGAGTTAATCTGTTTAAGGATCTTACCCTTCTCAAAAAACTCCTTAATCGCTTTCCTAACATCATCTCCAAGGATATGCCAAGTAGCCTTAAAAAACAAAGAGTTAAACCCATCTGGACCTGGTGCCTTAATGTTACTGATAGAATTCAGTGCCTCCCACACTTCTGCATCAGCAACCGGCCGACAGAGTTGAAGATTATGGGCATCAGAAACACAAACACCCCTTAGAAACACATCCTGATCACAAACCACCCTGTTACAGGCTTTCCTACCCAGTAAATTACTGAAAAACTGAACAATATGCTCACTGATATCAGACTCAGAAGTAAGCTTGACACCCTGATCATTCATCAGCATGTGGATTTTAGAAGAGTGTCTCCTCGAGTTCATTATTCTGTGGAAATAAGAACTGGACTCATCACCCAATTGCATCCAATCTATTTTCGCCTGTTGTGACATCTGAATGTAGAGCAACTCCACATTCTGATTATAGTCCTTAATCGCCCGATTCTCCTTCTCAATAATCTCCTTATCAAAAGGAGAATTCTCAAGTTGCTTCTGTATATCATGAATTAAACCTCGGCACAAATCCACCCTCCTTCTGATATTGCAGAATTTTGATTTATTGAGCTCTTTAAGCTTACCCTTGATAATTTTCAGTCTCTGGGTAATCTGAACATGGGACAACCCCTGATTACCACCTTCCACGCTTCCTTAACAATCTCAAAAAACTTCCCATCCGAGATCCAAATGTTTCTGAACCGAAATGTATTTGGCACCATCATTTTAGCACTATCCAAAACAACTAGTGCAGGAGAGTGATCAGAAACCCCAGGAGTACAAAAATCTACATAAGAATCAGTAAAATTGCAAATCCAATCGTCATTTACTAGCACTCTATCAAGCTTGCAGTAAATACGAGATTCAACATCAGTACAATGTTTATTAGACCACGTGAAAAAAGCTCCCACAGATTTTAGGTCATGAACATCAACCTCATTAACACAACTACTAAAGTGAACATCCTTATCCACAGCCACCGAATTAAACCCAATCTTATCACCACCAAATAGAAGACAGTTAAAATCACCCATTAGAATCCAGGGTTTCTGAACAGGTTTAACTCTTCTAATCTGATCCAAAGCGATACCCTATCCTCCTTAGCATTAGCTGCATAAACAACTGAAAGCAGAAAACTCACTTCCTTATTCATAGAAACAACTTCACAATGTATCATCTGATTAGACATCTCGATACATTTAACATCCCACATAGCACTATCCCAAAGCAGAAGAATACGACAGTTCTTATCTAAATTCAAGTTAGATAAATAACTCCATTTATTCTTAAACCAGTCCACAGCCTTATCAAACTTATTATCTCTAATCCTCGTCTCCAGTAAGCCAAACAGACTCACATTATTCTCCCTTGCAAACCTATCCACAACATCCTTTTTATTCAAGGCATTCAGCCCCCTAATATCCAAGCAGCCAACTGAAACTTACCCATTAGGTAACTTCTTATTAGTGAGACCAATATCACCAGAAGGGCCAGTATCCTTCCCACTGACCCCCTTGAGACGGCTCCCCTTCCTAGCTGCAACAATGGTCCACTGACCACCACCATCATTCTCAGAAGTCCCTTATTCAAAAGCACAGACGAACCCACAATTCCAGGAGCTCCCGTATTAATAACCCCAGACTTATTCACACATGAAGCAGCAGGAATAACAACAGGATTCGAACTAGCTATATCAGTACTTACAGTCACAGCCGCAGCCTCCATATCTCCAAGCCTCTCCTTCTCAGAAAGAACCTCATCATCATCAGTAACTAACAGCACCGTCTTCTTTTGGCATTGATTACGCAGATGCCCAACCTCTTACATTCATCACAGTACCACGGTTTCCATTCGTAGACGATTCTCTGCACAAACTTATTCCCATCCCCATCCTCCAGAATGATTTCCTCTTTCGGTTTAATCCCAGCATCCATCTCAACCAGGATACGAGCATAACCTATCTTCTCTTTCGTCGCCGTAAGCTTATCAGCCAGAATAGGCTTCCCGACCTTACTAGCAATTCTTCCTAACATGTGAGGGGACCAAAACTGTAAATCCAAGTTCGGGAGTTTAATCCAAACTGGAGTAGAACGCAGATTGGCCATATCCAACTTACACCCCGGTTCCCACACCCGAAGAATAATAGGATGATTACTCCTAAAGAACCAAGGCCCCGCCTCAATTACCCTAAACATATCCTCCTGTGATTCAAATCTGAAAATAAACACTCCTGCCTCGTTTTGGAAGATCTTCGGCACCGCAATTTTACTCCAACGTTGCGAAACAAACCTCTCCATAGCAAGGAAAGAGCATCTACTTCCCATATAACCGCCCCAACCAGAGCAAATTTCCAAAAGTCACACTCCGATTGGACCTCACTTTTCGAGAATCGAAGAATCGGCGAGTCATCCTCCGAGAACTTCTCCAATCTCAAAAAAATCCTTATCACGATTATTCGCCACAACATCACTCCACGTCTTCTTGGCCTGAGGGATCTTATCGACCTCCACATCGTTCCCCATCTTGAACGATTTCTGCAGATCCTCCAAACCAGACAAATGCTGCATCGCAGACCCCAGATCTACCCCACCTTTCTCCGCATCCACAACTCCCTTACTTCCAAAATCCAACACCTTCTTCGGCGCGCCACCAGAGAGCACCACAGAATAGCTTGATTCACGGTGTAATCGGTTGCCCCACAGGCACTGGAGCAGTAATTTTGGGCTTTCTTTTATTCTTTACGCTCTCCAATAATTCAACATTTGCACTTTTATCTTGACATATTAAATCAGTAGTAACATAAATAATTTTATGTTAATTTAAGTAATGGCATTGTTTATTAATTGATCAATTATAACTTTAAGTGAAGTGATACAAAATTTCAGAAAATTAAATTTATTATTCATTTGTATACATATTTCTAATAAAAAAACTTTGTTGGATAGCCCTTTTGAAGTTTTTTTACTATATTCAAATGATAACATTGTATTTTGTAAAAAATACAGTATAAAAATATAGTAACTAATTTTGTGAAAATAAAGTATTATTAGGCCCTTTTTAACTATTAACTAGTTCATAGTTCTATGTTATCTATAATATTAAAGTTAACTAATACATTATCTTCATCTATAATCTATTATTTACAATTTTTGTACATATAAACAATTAAATAACCACTCTAACAGAAAAAAAATGGGTCCCCTGCCAAGACCAATTGCACATGACACAACTATCTTTTCTTGCTAATTAATGAAAGTTTTGCAAGTAATCTAATATTGTTTAAACAAAGTTTTCAAAATTTGTGTACTTAACAAAATTCTTTTAATTTTTCTAAATACTACTCCCTCCGTCCTGAATTGACCGTCCTGTTTACTATTTGGACATGTCGTTTGACTTCAATTTTTAACATATAAGATAAATTAATTTTGAAAATTTAAGTTTGTATATGATTCCTTACATGATAAACTATATGTTACAAAATTTAATTTTATAAAATTATTTATCTTATATGCTTAATATTGAAGTGGAAAACCGTGCCATAAAGCAAACAGGACGGTTATTTCAGGACGGAGGGAGTAGTATTTAGTAATTATAAATATTTTATGACATTTTAATAACTTTTGATTTTAATTATAATAGTTTTGTTTTGGTTTTATCACTTTTTATACTAATTTTGATCATTTCTCAAAGTGAATTTTTGAAAATTATAAGTACTACCATATCTTTAAAAGTTTATATTTTTTTTATTTTTATAGTATTATTATTAATATTTAGTGATCTTATCATATTTGTTAATATTTTTAGGGAAAATTACATCCCATCCATGACGTTTGGTGAAATTACACTCCCCACCCACAAGGTTTTAAAAATTACTTTGCCCACCCATGTGGTTTCTCTCTATTTACATCTGACAACTTTTCTAATATTTGATCAACTTAAAGATGCTTAAATGTTGTCCAAAATTGATAAAAATTTAGATGGATGATGCTAAGGTATTATATTTTTGTCCAATGCCAAATCCAAAGTTTTTAAAGCTCATATGTGATATGTGGGACCCAATGAAAACACGTTGACATGTCACATGTTTCATTGGGTCCACAGATCACATATAAGGTTAAAAAACTTTAGATTTCACGCTAGACTAAATATAACACCTTAGCATTGTTCATGTAAAGTTTTATCAATTTGACAATATTTATGCATCTTTTAAATTAATCAAATATTAGAAAAGTTGT
Organism: Limonium bicolor; assembly: GCA_023374045.1. NCBI lineage: Eukaryota > Viridiplantae > Streptophyta > Magnoliopsida > Caryophyllales > Plumbaginaceae > Limonium > Limonium bicolor. The sequence continues at coordinate 121,794,858 of CM041782.1, read as the reverse complement.
TGGATGTAAAATAGTGGAAACCACATGGGTGGATAAAGTAATTTTTGAAACCTCATGGGTGGGGTGTGTAATTTCACTAAACGTCGTGGGTGGGGATGTAATTTTCCCTAATTTTTAATTTATCTTAACATGTTTTTAAAACTATCTATTTTTTTATAAAGTTTTGGGTTTGTTTTTAAACTCGAAGTGAAAGATACTACCTCCGTCCCGTCATAAGTGTCCTGTTTGCTTTTGGCACATTTTTCCACCTCAATATTAAACATATAAGGTAAAATAATTTTATAAAACTAAATTTTGTATTATATAGCTTATCATATAAGGAATCATATGCACAAACTTAAATTTTCAAAATTAATTTATCTTATATGTTAAAAATTGAAGTCAAACGACATGTCCAAATAGTAAATAGGACGGTCAAGTGGGACAGGTGGACGAGTAGTTTGTAACGCCGAAGGATATTACTTTTGATTTGAATGACACTGTGTGAATTAGACAAAGTTATAGTACTAAATTTTATAAGGGAAAATTTACAATATTCCATTTTTCTTTCATAATTCATAATATATTCCTGTTGTTTTTCGTAAATCAATTTTAAACATGATTAAATGTTGTCTAAAATTGATGATTGATGAAACTTTATTTGGACGATGTTAAAGTGTTATATTTTGGTCCAATATCAAATTTGAAGTTTTTAAACTTATATGTGACATGTAGGACTGTAACACCCCAACTACAATTAATACACTTAACAATACTTTGCAGCGGAAATCACAACTCACAACATAACTCAACTCTTTGGTTTACACGCCGTTAGCCACCCACGTGGCTAACAAAAGGCTAACTACTTACATCGTATCGGTCTGATGGACTAAACTCCCGAGCAACTACACATTAATCCTGTACCATGTCCAACATTCGTTATTGAAATACCCCAAACTTAGATATGGTGTTTAAATGATAAACTAAGATATAAGGAGGCTAAATAATGCCTTAGAAACATTAAGAAACATTTCTAATCAAAAGAAAATATAAGGAAACACCAAAAGAGCAGTTTTAAAACAAAACGTGCTCTAAGCTTGGAGAGACATGGGAGAGTACCCAAATATTGTTCTAAGACCTTAGTAATATTCTAATGGTCATTTTAAGACAATTACCAAAGAAAACCAAGCTTGAAAACAAGTTAAAACACAAAATGTGCTTTAAGGAGTCTTAAAGCACGTTTTTGAAAAATTGTCTTGTAAATGAGTTTTGAATGGCTAAATGTCCATCATTACTCTTTAATTAATATGTGTACTATATAGTATCACATTTGGAGGTCTATATCAATGGGAAATCAAAAATTTCACAACAATGTGCCTTGTTTTTGATGAATAGTGAATTTATTAAGCTAGTTTATAACATAAGTCTATATAAGTGAGACATTTGGTCAACAAAGACTAAACTACCCTCATTCACTAAAGGGGGCCGGTTTCTTTAAGTGTGACTCACCACACTTATCTAACTAAGTTAAGAGAAAGCAAATAAGTAAGTTATAAAGCATAAAACACTATTCACCTTTTTAAGATAAATATCACTTTAGCTTACCTCTCTCCTCACTTCTTCATTTTCCCTTGTTGCCCACGATTTCTTGCTCTCTTTCTCTTCTCCATTCACGTAGAGCTCACCTCCATGAAAGCTCCACCTTCTCTTGCACACCACTTGCTCATTTAAGCTCCAAATCCAAAACAAAATACATATTCCTCTTAGTTAGCTCAAGCTCTTCCTTCCTATCTTTTCAAAACTTCAAGAGCTTCATTTTGGTGCCAAGTCAAACCACCATTAGAGGAGGAAATTCAAGTTTGGAGACTCCATTGACATCTCCATTCTCTTAAGGTAAAGAAAGTGTAAGAAAATCTAGGTTTCCACCATTTTCTTCACATAACCGAAAATATATACTCATGGGACTCCATGTTTATGCCTTGTTCTAGCTTGTTCTACTCTTCAAAGGGGAGAGGAGGTCCTTCTTGCTTCACATCCAAGTTGTCTTGAAAAACCAAGGTAAAACAATCACATTAATACCTTAAAACATATTTTAAACCTAGGGTTTGTTCCTTAGGGTTGATGTGTTATCTAGTACTCATTGGAGTCATTGGATATTGGTTAGAACATTGGCAAGGAGAATCACATTGGTGACCGAGATTGAACAAAGAAAACCTAAGGAGAAAAGTTTTAAAGCTTGTGAGAAAAAAGGTAAATTACTTACCTTAAGGTCTTGTTGTTTAAGGGAATGAGATGTGGGTATATGATGAGTTTAGTGTTTAGTTATCTGTGGAAGGTGCTATTAAAACCTAGAGAGAAACAATGTCTATACTTGTGAACTTGTGACTAAGGAGCAAATGAGAAAGGAGATAGTTTAAGAATATAAAAGGTGAAGTACAAGAAGCATTTTATTTCAATGGGAGCCTTGTTGAGTGTATTCGCAGGTTGAAGGATATATATGTGGAAATTCAGTGGTTAAGATTATTGTCATTTAAGGGCCTAAGTGCCAAGCATTTTAAGTTTAAAGCATTATATGATGATGTGGTGAAGTTTTAGTGTAAATTGGGTGTTAAGTGTTGTTGTGATGAGAATTTGTGTGGTATTGTTGTTTGATGGAGAAAAACCATGTGTTAGGAAGTATTATATACTAGAGAACCCATGGCGAAATTTAAAGGAAAGTTTAGGTGTTAAGATACCCTAAGGGAATTTAATGATTAAGAAAGTACTATGAGTGTTCTATGGGTTGTCTTGATGAAAAAGGGTGAGAATAAGGTGTTCTAAGGACTCATAATGACCGATAGGCATTACTAGGAAGGATCTTAGGAATCAAGAGAGTGTATTCGAGTTTTTAGGACTTAGGCAAATGTTTGCACAACTAGGAAGGAAATAATGTGATGATGATGGAAGTTTAAACTTGTTAAGGAACTTTAGTGAATGCTAAAGGAGTTTAGATAGTGAGAGATGCTTGGAGATGATGTTATAGTGGTGAAGAAAACATTTGGCATAGTGGTTACATTAGGTATGAACCACCACCTAGAAACCTAGAGGAAAACATTACAAGTGTTAGCATTATTACAAGGAAAATGCATAATGACTAAGATGGATTTTGGTGGATGATTTAAGGTATTTAAGGAGGGCTTAAGGTGTATTTGAGGTGCCCAAATGAGGTTATAACATATTAGGATATATGAGGAGAAGTTTGGAGTTGAAAAGGAATTTAGAAACAAGTTTTTAGAGCCGACCGCCTTAGGACCGGACTTGCAAGGTCGGTCGGGCTCTGTTACACTACCTACCGGAAAATGTTTCTGGAATCGACCGGACTTGGGGACCGGACTTACAAGTCCGGTCGGGCTTGTTTTGTGAGAGGGAAAATGTTTCTGGAATGGACCGGACATGGGACCGGACTTGTCAAGTCCGGTCGGCATGAATTTAGTACGGATTATAAGTCTCTGGAATCGACCGGACATAGGACCGGACATGTAAGTCCGGTCGGAGTGAATTTTCCAACGGTAAAAGGTACTGGAATGGACCGGACTTGGCAAGTCCGGTCGGTAAGTCCGTCGAGCCTAAAAATAAAAAAAAAAAAGAAATTTCAATTTCTAAAATGGTAATGGGTAATGAGGTATGCCCTTGGTAGGGTAGTAATGATTGGGACCCTAAGAACTTAGGAATTAAGTTAAGATTAAGTATAAGTTTTAATGTTTAAGTTAAGTTTGTAAGCTAAGTGATAAAGACTTGAGAGGTTATTGAATGGAAGTCCTTAGGAACTAAGTGAGTTAAGTAAGGTGCAAATAACTAATAACCTAAAAATGAATGAATGTTTTAGGTTTGTGAATTGGGACCCCGAAGAAGATTAACAAACAACGATCGACGGTGAACGGTACAATCCTTTTTCGACCTGCTTGCTAACGAGGTGTCCCTCGGCTTGTGTGCTATCTGTTTATTTGCTATGACTAAAACAAGATAAAGCATGCAACCGGTTATATTGTTCTCGTTGTGATGTGTTATATTTACACTAACCCGCGAGGCTTGAGATTGTTACTAACCAAGTTTAGTACTTACTGAGTTAAGAATAAGAGTTAAGTTGATGGTTGTTGGTTAATGCCCGATAAGGCTTAGCTAGCACATGGTGTTTAAGATGTCTACTAACTGGAACTTGAGTGAGGAAACCCGGGACCGATCTCCGGTCATGCATGCTAAGTGAAAGGGGGACGGTATCTGAATCAGATCCGCCCTCCGCTTAAGGACTTGTCTTCGGACTTGTAGCCTAGGGCCGGTTGCCGGCTCAGCTACGCTGGACTCCCGTCCAGAGTAGGTGGCATTAAGATGGTGCGGTGGGATCACCTAAATCCCAGGTTCGAATTAAGCTACAACCAATCCCTTCCAGGAAAGGTTTGTATACTGAGATTAAGATTAAGATTGAGATTAAGATTAAGGTAAGGTAAGGAACTGAGATTAAGGAAATGAGGACTAAGGAGGGGTTACTAACCCACTTGTTAAGGGAACGCTTGAGTCGTTCATTGCTTGTGAACTATATATGTTCATCTGTGGTTATTGTTATTGCACTTCATATTATGTTTGTGTATGTAATCAATTTCCATGCTATCGACAATTAGTCGTCGTAGCCCCGTTAGCTTGGGGGCCATGAGAGGGTGTACCAGCATTCGTGCTGACCCCCTCGGGGGCTATTTTTACACTTGCAGGTAAGAGGCCCATGAGGACGCACTACGAGAGTAGGAGCGGTTAGACTTAGGTGGGACTTTATTTTGAGTTCGGGTTGCGCCTGTGCACCCGACTGTTTATATTAAATGTTGTAAGTTTGAGATTATGATTGAGATACTAGTACTCGGTTGGTTGTGGGATTGTGGATGTTATGTTTTGAGCTGGATAAGTATTTTGGTTAAGTATTGTATATATTAAGCCGGTATATTCTAACGATCAGACCGTGGCAAGGTCCAGTGTGTTGTTTATTTCCGCTGCGACGTTTTCGATTAAGTGTTCAGATTGCGATAACCACGATAGGCTTTGGATGGGGTGTTACAAAAAGTGGTATCAGAGCGTAGTTACGCTCTGATCAAGAAATACCGGACATGAGTGACCACCGAGTTAGGATATAAGTTAAGGAATAAGTATTGGGTTAAGGGTGTGAGAAGTTAGAGTGAGTAGAGTCAGATGACCACTAATAAGTGTGGATTGTCTTTACCGTCTACGGACGTTATAAATTTACTAACCAAAACAGTGGTGAATGTGAATCTAATGTAAGTTATGCTTGTTCAGATGGCAGGACGCCCTAGAGGAGGCCGAGGTCGCGGCCGGGGTGAGGATATTCCAGGGATACCTGGAGGGCAGACGATCGCAGAGATCGTAGCTGCCGCTTTAGGGCACATGGGCTATCAGCCTGGTGTGGGTGCACCACCTCCACCGCCACAACCTAGGGAACCAAACTGGGTGAAGAGTCTGTCAGATCTTCGACCCGCACATTTCAAGGGGGAGACCGATCCCGCCAAGCTTGAGGCGTACATCTCCGAGCTGGAGACCGCCTTCGAGACCCTTGATGTCCCTGCTGGGATCAAGGTGCGCTTAGCTGCTTTCTACCTGAAGGGGGCGGCGGGCGATTGGTGGAAGCTGGTGAGGGCCGAGCATGTGGCCAACCCAGAGTTCGGCTGGGAGCAGTACACCGCCTTGCTACGGGCAAAGTACTACCCCCGCCCATGTCCAGACGAAGAAGCGCTTGCAGTTAGATGCGCTTAAGCAGTCGGACAAGATGACGGTGGACGAGTATTACTCAGAGTTCACCGCCTTGCTCCGTCTTCTGCCAGGTCTAGGGTATTCTGACCAGATCTTGGTGAACCGCTTCTATGGCGGGCTTAGCCATCGACTCCGCTACGGCATGGGGCCGACGAGTTACACTACCTTGCAGGTAATAAGAATGATTGAATTTGAGTAAGTGGTGAATAAGATTTAGATTATGAGAAATAAGTGAGACTAATACTATGGAAAAGCAGGAGTGCTATCATGCCGCTGCTAAGGTTGAGATTACCGTCCAGCTGAGGGACGAGGAGAATGCAAAGAGGAAGAGTGCTGGGAAGAGCTCAGAGAGTCAAGGGCAAGGAGGGTACAAGAAACAAAAGTACCAGCCTCAGGCCCAGAAGAATCAGAACCCGAAAGGGAAGGAGGAAAAGGAGAAGGCTTCGGAAGAGCCATTGAAGCTGACCTATGCTATTGCAGCTACACCACTGCGCTCTAAGGCGCCAAAGGTGAGAAAAATTGATATTGAATGAGTTAAGAAATAAATTAGTAACTATTGAGATATGAGAATTGACAATGTGAATCATCAGGATCTGAGACTGAGAGGGGAGCCGGTGGTGGCTACCAGCGACGCTTCATCTGTAGATGGTGTCACAAGGACCACCCCGGGCTCGACTGTAAGGGGAATAAGGTGGAGTGCAACTTCTGTGGAGTCTATGGGCACGAGCTTATGAGTGTTACCGGAATCCTGCTAGCAGAGCCTATAGGCCCGACACCAGGGGCAAGGGCAAGACCGATCAGGGAGCTGGATCTGACGGTCAGAGGAAAGTGCAGCAGCCGGCGGACAAGAACCCACGGGCGACCCAGAAGACGGGGCCCACTCTACACATGGTGGATCGGGACGATGAGCCTGAGCCCTCATCGAGGCCAGGTACCACTATAACCATTTAGTAATAAAACTACCTGCTTACCGCATTATCATGCATGTTTGGTGAAATATATGAGTTAAGTAAAATAAGATGAGATTAGAACCTAAGTAAGATATAACCTACTACCACTTTAGGAAGATTCAACATCTGCTACCCTATACCATCTACATCTAACCCGGAGCACACCGACATCGAAACCACACACTTTCCAACCGAACAATGTCAGGTTATCCGCCCAGGTATGATTTTATTAAGGGATACCTGACACCCGACGCACAAATAGCCATCATCAGGAGATGCAATCAACTAGGAATGGGACCGGGAGGTTTTTACACACCGGAGTACCCAGGGGGAGCAAGGATGAAATTAAAGATGATGAGCTTGGGCAAGGATTGGAATCCGTATGCCAAGAATTACCAAACCACAAGGGAGCAAGATGGAGTCTCACCACCGGAATACCCGAAGAGTTCCATCCAGTTATTACACAAGTCGTGGAAATCGCTCAGCAGTTGGAAGCTGAACCGATTCCAGACATCCAGCCAGACATTTGCATTGTAAACTTCTACGAAAAAAGATGGGAAACTGGGACTACACCAGGATAAGGACGAGACAACGGAGTCTCTCGAAAGAGGGATACCCGTAGTGTCTTGGTCCATTGGAGATGATGCGGAGTTTTTATACGGCGAGCAGAAGCGTGCGGACCGTGCAGATAAGATAATACTTAAGTCAGGTGATGTATTAATTTTGGGAGGAGAATCAAGGATGTTATACCATGGGATTAAGAGAATCAAGCTGAATACAGCACCGTCAGCAGTAATCAATGCGACGCATATGAGACCAGGAAGATTAAACCTAACCTTTAGACAATATTAGCCATGTAATGTTAGAATGAGATGAGAAATGAGATGTAAGATTGAAGCACATGTTGTAAACAGGATGGTCATGAATAAAATAACAGTGTTGTTCATATAAATTGTTACGACTCTTGTTATACCATCAATACTCATGGAGCTTGTGAACACAATTAGGTTATGGACTCGGTACGGAAGGTGCACTAAGCATACTCACAGAGGCACAGGCCGACGCTAGCGGTACTATCCTCACCGGCACCTTTCCGATCAATGGAATTGAGGCATCAGTTCTCTTCGACTCAGGGGCCTCGCATACCTTTGTCTCTGCATCATTTGCGAGCAGGTTGGGGCTAGACGCTGAGAGCTACCCGACTTCACGGTTACGCTCCCGTCTAAGGAGAAGGTTCGTTGCACTCGTTACTACCGAGGAGCCACCATCAGAATTAAGGGGGAAGACTTCCCAGTCAGTTTCATTGAGTTCAGTAAGCTAGGATTTGATGTTATCTTCGGGATGAACTGGTTGGAGCGGCACAAGGGACGTATCCTCTGCGCCGAGCATAGATTGCTGCTCAGGAGTCCGTCTGGGGTAACAATATCATACCGCCAGAGGCCCAGGGAGCCTTCGACTAAGATCATCACCGCCATGGCAATGTACAAGAATTAAGGAGAAAGGAAGAAGTATACCTCTGCTATGTACAGGACATAGAGAGAGACCCTGAGTTCGACCCCGACTTACCGGTAGTGTCGGAGTTCCCCGACTTATTTCCACGGGAACTGCCCGGCATGCCACCCACTCGGGAGGTAGAGTTCACCATTGAGCTGCTACCTGGTACCGGACCGATAGCCAAAGCACCATACCGTATGGCTCCGGCAGAAATGACTGAGTTAAAAGAACAACTGAAAGATTTGTTGGATAAGGGATTCATTAGACCAAGTGTGTCACCATGGGAGCGCCAGTCCTCTTCGTGAAGAAGAAGGATGGTAGTCTCCGCCTCTGCATCGACTACAGAGAGCTGAATGCAGTGACAGTGAAGAATAAGTACCCACTACCCCGCATTGACGATCTGTTCGATCAGTTGAAGGGAGCATCTGTGTTTTCCAAGATTGATCTCAGATCGGGGTATCATCAGATAGCCATTAAGGAGGGAGACATTGAGAAGACGGCATTCCGGACACGATACGGCCACTATGAGTTTACAGTGATGCCGTTCGGTTTGTCGAACGCGCCAGCGAAGTTTATGGATCTGATGAACCGCTTGTTCCGGGAGCAGCTGGACAAGTCGGTGGTGGTTTTTATTGATGATATATTGATATATTCAAAGTCTAAGGTTGAGCATGAGGAACATTGAGAGAAGGTGTTGAAATATTAAGGGAGAACCAGCTATATGCTAAGTTCTCCAAGTGTGAGTTTTGGCTTGACCAGGTCTCTTTCCTAGGTCATGTCATCTCAGATGCTGGGATCGCAGTGGATCCAGCAAAGATTGATGCCGTACGTACCTGGCCAAGGCCGAAGACTGTTACCGACATCCGGAGCTTTCTCGGTCTGGCAGGTTACTACAGGAGGTTTGTTAGAGATTTCAGCAAGGTCGCGAAGCCGATGACCAGTCTGATGAAGAAAGATGCACCATTTCTATGGACAGTCGACTGTGAGAGATCATTTCAGCGCTTGAAGGACTCACTGACCACTGCACCGGTACTGACCATTCCAGACGGTACAGAGGGCTTTGAGGTTTATTGTGATGCATCCGGCAGAGGGCTGGGTTGCGTGCTCATGCAACATGGCAAGGTGGTGGCATATGCCTCACGCCAGTTGAAGAAACATGAGGAGAACTACCCCACACATGATTTAGAGCTGGGAGCTGTAGTCTTCGCTTTGAAGATATGGCGCCACTACTTATATGGGGTTAGTGTCACGATCTACACCGATCACAAGAGTTTGAAATACATATTCACTCAGAAGGAGTTAAATCTTCGACAGAGGAGATGGTTAGAATTTCTGAAAGACTATGACATTGACCTCCAATACAAAGAAGGGAAGGCCAATGTTGTAGCAGATGCCCTGAGCCGTCGAGCACACTCACTCCATTCGCTAGTTTCTTTCTCCAGCTTGGTTGATGAGGTGCGAGAGGCTCAGAGGACTGATGAGTATATGAGAGAGGTCAGACAGAAGCTGACAGATGGTACCTTTGAGAGTCAGAAATACGACTTCAGACTTCATGATGATGATCTGATCAGACTTAAGGGCCGATTATGCATACCACGAGGTAACACGGATCTGAAAGACCGTATACTTAGAGAATCACACTGTTCTTCAGTTTCCATCCATCCGGGAGCCTCTAAAATGTATAAAGACATGAAGAGATACTTCTGGTGGTCGGGAATGAAGACAGATGTTACCGAGTTCGTCTTGAGGTGTCTCACATGCCAGAAGGTGAAATTCGAGCACAGACGACCGGGCGGAATGGTACAGTCGATGCCAGTTCCGGAGTGGAAGTTCCATGATATCTCCATGGACTTCGTAGTTGGGCTTCCACCTGCTAGGGGAGGTCTCAACATGATATGGGTGGTGGTGGATCGCCTTACCAAAGTAGCCCGATTCATACCGATGAAGGATACTTGGAAGGTGACCAAATTAGCTGAGTTATTTGAGAAAGAAATCATGAGGCATCACGGCATACCAAAGACCATAGTGTCAGATAGAGATACCAGATTCCTTTCGAGGTACTGGAGAGCTACCAGAGAAGCGTTGGGTACAGAACTCAAACTGAGTACCGCGTTCCATCCTCAGACAGATGGTCAGACTGAGCGTACTATTCAGACACTCGAGGACATGCTGAGAGCATGTGCCTTAGACTTCCAGGGCAGTTGGATTGACAGATTGCATCTGATCGAGTTTTCATACAACAACAGCTATCACGCTTCGATCAAGATGGCACCTTTTCAAGCGTTGTACGGTAGACCATGTCGTACACCGCTCTGCTGGGATGAGTCGAGTGAGACGGTCATTATAGGACCAGAGTACTTAGAACAAGTTCAGGCTGAAGTTCAGCAAATCAGGGAGAACATGAAAGCTGCTCAAGATAGGCAGAAGTCGTATGCTGATGTTCGACGACGAGACCTGGAGTTCGCAGTGGGCGACCGGGTATTTCTGCGAGTATCACCGATGAAGGGTGTATTCAGGTTTGGGCAGAAGGGCAAGTTAAGCCCGAAATTGTTGTTGGTCCTTATGAGATTACGGAGCGGGTGGGCCCGGTTGCTTACAGGTTGAATTTACCTGCTGAGCTGGGTAAAGTGCATGATGTTTTTCATGTTTCACAGCTAAAGAAATACATGCACCACCCCTCCCATGTGTTAGAACCTGAGAGGTTGACTTTAGAACCAAATATGAGATCCGTGGAGACTCCTCAGAGAATCTTGGACAGTAAGACTAGGGACACTCGCCACAAGTCAGTGCGACTGGTGAAGGTTCTCTGGTCTAACCAGGATGTCGAAGAGGCCACGTGGGAATTAGAGGATAAGATGAGGGCGAAGTACCCTTCTTTATTTACTGACTAGATCGTCTGTATAGGGTACGGGGCGTACCCCTTTTTAAGGGGGGTAGAGCTTCCTCGCTTTTGAGTTAGGAAACGATCATGTTTGTCGTTTGTTTGGTTGTTTAAGATGTGGATTTGTGTAAGTTGCTACACTTCGGTGTAAGTTTGAGTTTTGAGTTATGTATGATACTTATGTATTGTATTTGAGATTGACCTTTGGTCTTGAGATGTATGAATGTGAATATAAGATGTGGTATTAAGATTAAGAGAATGTGTACCGTGAATGGTTAAACACATGTGTGAACTTTGAGGACAAAGTTCTTTTAAGGGGGGTAGATTGAAATACCCCAAACTTAGATATGGTGTTTAAATGATAAACTAAGATATAAGAAGGCTAAATAATGCCTTAGAAACATTAAGAAACATTTCTAATCAAAGAAAATATAAGGAAACACCAAAAGAGCAGTTTAAGCAAAAACGTGCTCTAAGCTTGGAGAGACATGGGAGTACCCAAATATTGTTCCAAGACCTTAGTAATATCCTAATGGTCATTTTAAGTCAATTACCAAGAAAACCAAGCTTGAAAACAAGTTAAAACACAAAATGTGCTTTAAGGAGTCTTAAAGCACGTTTTTGAAAAATTGTCTTGTAAATGAGTTTTGAATGGCTAAATGTCCATCATTACTCTTTAATTAATATGTGTACTATATAGTATCACATTTGGAGGTCTATATCAATGGGAAATCAAAAATTTCACAACAATGTGCCTTGTTTTTGATGAATAGTGAATTTATTAAGCTAGTTTATAACATAAGTCTATATAAGTGAGACATTTGGTCAACAAAGACTAAACTACCCTCATTCACTAAAGGGGGCCGTTTTCTTAAGTGTGACTCACCACACTTATCTAACTAAGTTAAGAGAAAGCAAATAAGTAAGTTATAAAGCATAAAACACTATTCACCTTTTTAAGATAAATATCACTTTAGCTTACCTCTCTCCTCACTTCTTCATTTTCCCTTGTTGCCCACGATTTCTTGCTCTCTTTCTCTTCTCCATTCACGTAGAGCTCACCTCCATGAAAGCTCCACCTTCTCTTGCACACACTTGCTCATTTAAGCTCCAAATCCAAAACAAAATACATATTCCTCTTAGTTAGCTCAAGCTCCTCCTTCCTATCTTTTCAAAACTTCAAGAGCTTCATTTTGGTGCCAAGTCAAACCACCATTAGAGGAGGAAATTCAAGTTTGGAGACTCCATTGGCATCTCCATTCTCTTAAGGTAAAGAAGTGTAAGAAAATCTAGGTTTCCACCATTTTCTTCACATGACCGAAAATATATACTCATGGGACTCCATGTTTATGCCTTGTTCTAGCTTGTTTCTACTCTTCAAAGGGAGAGGAGGTCCTTCTTGCTTCACATCCAAGTTGTCTTGAGAAACCAAGGTAAAACAATCACATTAATACCTTAAAACATATTTTTAAACCTAGGGTTTGTTCCTTAGGGTTAATGTGTTATCTAGTACTCATTGGAGTCATTGGATATTGGTTAGAACATTGGCAAGGAGAATCACATTGGTGACCGAGATTGAACAAAGAAAACCTAAGGAGAAAAGTTTTAAGCTTGTGAGAAAACAAGGTAAATTACTTACCTTAAGGTGTCTTGTTGTTTAAGGGAATGAGATGTGGGTATATGATGAGTTTAGTGTAGAGTTTATATGGGAAGGTGCTATAAAACCTAGGAGAAACAATGTCTATACTTGTGAACTTGTGACTAAGGAGCAAATGAGAAAGGAGATAGTTTAAGAATATAAAGGTGAAGTACAAGAAGCATTTTATTTCAATGGGAGCCTTGTTGAGTGTATTCGCAGGTTGAAGGCATATATATGTGGAAATTCAGTGGTTAAGATTATTGTCATTTAAGGGCCTAAGTGCCAAGCATTTTAAGTTTAAGCATTATATGATGATGTGGTGAAGTTTTAGTGTAAATTGGGTGTTAAGTGTTTGTGATGAGAATTTGTGTGGTATTGGTTGTTTGATGGAGAAAAACCATGTGTTAGGAGTATTATATACTAGAGAACCCATGGCAAAATTTAAAGGAAGTTTAAGTGTTTAGATATCCTAAGGGAATTTAATGACTAAGAAAGTACTAGGAGTGTTCTATGGGTTGTCTTGATGAAAAAGGGTGAGAATAAGGTGTTTTAATGACTTATAATGACTTAGGTATCACCAGGAAGGATTTAGAAATCAAGAGAATGTATTAGGAGTATTTAGGACTTAGGCAAATGTTGGTGCACAACTAGGAAGGAAATAATGTGATGATGATGGAAGTTTAAACTTGTTAAGGAACTTTAAGTGAATGCTAAAGAGTTTAGAGTTAGATGAGAGATGCTTGGGAGATGATGTTATAGTGGTGAAGAGAACATTTGGCATAGTGGTTACATTAGGTATGAACCACCACAAAGAACCTAGAGGAAAACATTACAAGTGTTAGCATTATTACAAGGAAAATGCATAATGACTAAGATGGATTTTGGTGGATGAATTAAGGTATTTTAAGGAGGGCTTAAGGTGTATTTGAGGTGCCCAAATGAGGTTATAACATATTAGGATATATGAGGAGAAGTTTGGAGTTGAAAAGGAATTTAGAAACAAGTTTTTAGAGCCGACCGGCCTTAGGACCGGACTTGCAAGGTCGGTCGGGCTCTGTTACACTACCGGAAAATGTTCTGGAATCGACCGGACTTGGGGGACCGGACTTACAAGTCCGGTCGGGCTTGTTTTGTGAGAGGGAAAATGTTTCTGGAATGGACCGGACATGGGACCGGACTTGTCAAGTCCGGTCGGCATGAATTTATACGGATTAAGTCTCTGGAATCGACCGGACATAGGACCGGACATGTAAGTCCGTCGGAGTGAATTTTCTAACGGTAAAAGGTACTGGAATGGACCGGACTTGGCAAGTCCGGTCGGTAAGTCCGGTCGAGCCTAAAAATAAAAAAAAAAAAAAGAAATTTCAATTTCTAAAAATGGTAATGGGTAATGAGGTATGCCCTTGGTAGGGTAGTAATGATGGGACCCTAAGAACTTAGGAATTAAGTTAAGATTAAGTATAAGTTTTAATGTTTAAGTTAAGTTTGTAAGCTAAGTGATAATACTTGAGAGGTTATTGAATGGAAGTCCTTAGGGAACTAAGTGAGTTAAGTAAGGTGCAAATAACTAATAACCTAAAAATGAATGAATGTTTTAGGTTTGTGAGTTGGGACCCTTTCCACACCGGGGAACGGTGTTGTTTTTTGTGGTTGTCTTTTGGGGGTGTGTTGTGTGGTTTTGTGGTTTTGTGTATTTTTTTTTGTTTGATGGTTTTTCACGAATAAGAATGGTGTGGGTAAATTTTTTGTTGGTGTGGTTGTTGTTGTTGTGGTTATGTTGTTAAGGTTTGTTATGGGTGTGTGGTTAGGTGTGTTGTGTTTTTTTGTTTTGGGTTAGGGCTGTTGTTGTGTGGGTGTGGTTGGGGTGGTGTTGTTGCGTGGGTGGGTTGGGGTTGTTGGTGTGTTTTTGGGGGTTCGTGGGGACTTCGGTGCTTTGAGTGGGTGTGTTTGGGTGTTGTTTGGTCAGTGTTGAGGTGTTGTGGTTAAGTATGGGGGTTGTTGGTGGAGTGGGGTGGGGGTTTTTGCCAAATTCCAGAGGGTTTGGGTCGTGACTTAAGTCTTTTGGGATAAGGGAACACGATCGACGGTGAACGTACATCTTTTCGTGCCCTGCTTGCTAACGAGGTGTCTCGGCTTGTGTGCTATCTGTTTATTTGCTATGACTAAAACAGATAAAGCATGCAATCGTTTATATTGTTCTCGTGTGATGTGTTTACATTTACACTAACCCGCGAGGCTTTGAGATTGTTACTAACCAAGTTTTAGTTTACTTACTGAGTTTAGAATAAGAGATAAGTTGATGGTTGTTGGTTAATGCCCGATAAGGCTTAGCTAGCACATATGTTTAAGATGTCTACTAACTGGAACTTGAGTGAGAAACCCAGGACCGATCTCCGGTCATGCATGCTAAGTGGAAAGGGGGACGGTATCTGAATCAGATCCGCCCTCCGCTTAAGGACTTGTCTTCGCTTGTAGCCTAGGGCCGGTTGCCGGCTCGCTACGCTGGACTCCCGTCCAGAGTAGGTGGCATTAAGATGGTGCGGTGGGATCACCTAAATCCCAGGTTCGAATTAAGCTACAGCCAATCCTTCCAGGAAGGTTTGTATACTGAGATTAAGAATTAAGATTGAGATTGATTAAGGTAAGGTAAGGAACTGAGATTAAGGAAATGAGGACTAAGGAGGGGTTACCAACCCACTTATTAAGGGAACGCTGGAGTCGTTCATTGCTTGTGAACTATATATGTTCATCTGTGGTTATTGTTATTGCACTTCATATTATGTTTGTGTATGTGATCAATTTCCATGCTATCGACAATTAGTCGTCGTAGCCCCGTTAGCTTGGGGCCATGAGAGGGTGTACCAGCATTCGTGCTGACCCCCTCGGGGGCTATTTTTACACTTGCAGGTAAGAGGCCCATGAGGACGCACTACGAGAGTAGGAGCGGTTAGACTTAGGTGGGGACTTTTGTTTTGAGATCGGGTTGCGCCTGTGCACCCGACTGTTCATATTTAAATGTTTGTAAGTTTGAGATTATGATTGAGATACTAGTACTCGGATGGTCGTGGGATTGTGGATGTTAATGTTTTGAGCTGGATAATATTTTGGTTAAGTATTGTATATATTAAGCCGGTATGTCTAATGATCAGACCGTGGCAAGGTCCAAGTGTTGTATATTTCCGCTGCGACGTTTTCGATTAAGTGTTCAGATTGCGATAACCACGATAGGCTTTGGATGGGGTGTTACAGTGACTCTAGATTTGAGGAAGCAGTTAGAGGAAGATTATCTAGTGACTACATCTATGAGCTGAATTCTCCTTATTCTGTGTCAGAGGTGGTGGAGGCAGCTAAGCTTCTTGGGTCAGACAAATCTCCTGGTCCAGATGGTTTCAATGGGAATTTTTTTCAAAACTTACTGGCATATTATAGGCTCACAAGTGTCAGATTCGGTTTTAGCTATTCTCAGAGGAGAAACTATACCTGATGGTTTCAATGATTACTTCATCACTCTTATTCCAAAAATCAAAGGAGCAGTTGATATGAGTAATTTCAGACCAATAGCCTTGTGTAACTTCACTTACAAAATTGTCTTTAAAGTGTTGGCTAGAAGAATTCAAAATATGCTTCCGTCGATTATTTCAGAGAACCAATCTAGTTTTGTTAAGGGTCGACTGATCACTGATAATATCATTCTAGCTGGGGAGTTGCTCCATTGCATGGGGAGGAGTCAAGCTTCAAAAAAAGGATTCTTTGCCTTGAAAACGGACTTGAGTAAAGCGTATGACAGGTTGGAATGGAGTTTCATCTATGAGATTCTTGTTGCAATGGGATCTCCTCCTAATTGGCTCATGCCTGTTATGAACTGTATCTCTTCGGTTAGATGTGCTATCCTTCTTAATGGGTCTCCTGGTCAATACTTCCGACAGACTAGGGGTATTAGACAGGGAGATCCTCTGTCTCCTCTTCTTTTTATTCTAGTTCAGGAAGCTTTAACTAGCTTCCTAAACCACTCAGACATGACGGAAGGTTACAAAGGAATTAAGATGAAGCAAGGGGGTCCTTCTATATCTCATTTGGCTAATGCAGATGATATCATTTTCTTTGGGGTGGCCTCGTTGGGAAATGTCAAGTTCTTGAATGACGGTGTCAACAGGTTTCTCCTTGCATCAGGTCATCAAGTGAACTTGGAGAAATCTGAGATTGTGTTTAGTAAGAAATTGATGCCTCTTCTCAAAATGCAGATTTCAAACGCTTTGGGGGTTTCTGAAGTTCCTTTCTTCTCTAAATACTTGGGCCTCCCTTTGAAGATCGGGAAGAACGAATCTCAGATTTATGAGTACATCATAACAGCAGTCCAGAAGAGGATCTCCTCTTGGGTTAAGCCTATGTCTCAAGCAGCTCGATCTATTATGGTGATGAGTGTTCTTCAAGCTATTCCTTGTTATACGATGTCTCTTTTTCTTCTCCCTAAAACCATTATTAATAAGTTAAACTCCATCATCTCTGGGTTTTGGTGGGGAGGCAACAAGAGCACTAAACCTATGCACTGGTTGCAATGGAGGAAGGTGTGCAAAAAGAATGATATGGGAGGGTTGGGCTTTAGAGCTTTGGAGGATTTCAATAAAGCGCTTCTCACGAAGCAATTATGGAGGGTTTTGTCGCAACCTAACTCTATGCTGGCTGCTACTCTGAAAAGTCTATATTTCCCTAATAGTTGTATAACCCAAGATGGTCCATCTTATAAGGACAGTCCAATTTGGAAATCGATGGTGCCGAATATTCCCCTTCTCAAGTCGGGTATTACACTCCAGGATGATCATTGGATATGGTAGTTCTCGAAGGACAAATCCTATAATGTTAAATCAGGGTTTCAATTGCTTCAACAATCACAGAAGCAAGGTCAACCTTCTTCTGAAAATGGGTGCACCTTCATCAAAAGGAAGATTCTCCAGTCTTTATGCCCTCCAAGAGCTAGACTGGTTCTCTGGAAATTTCTCAATGGTATCACTCCTTGCCAAGGTAATATTGGGAAGCGAATCCAGGGTGCAACTGAATGCTTCTTTTGTGGGGATAGAGACTCCCAAGCCCATTGCTTTTTTAGATGTTGTGCTGTTGCCTCGATGTGGACTACAATCCTTGATACTGAGGATATTCCTACTTCGAATAATGAAGCTATCATTGATTGGTTTATATATAAAGCAAAAAAATGGGGAAGAAGAAAGTTGTCTGATGTGGCAAATATGACGTGGGTGATTTATGATGCTAGAAACAGGTGTAGACATGATTCTAACCTTGCTTGGTGGACTGTAATTGAGCACAACCAAGCTTTCATTGCAGCCTACATTGCATCCTCTTCCATTCCACATCCTTGTGTAAGTAATTTATTTCCTTGGCGACCTCCTCCGACAGGTATCACCTCTATCCGTATTGAAGTCTTTATCGGTAAAGAGTTTACGATACAAATTGGTGGTCTTTTGAGAAATTCAGTAGGAAGTCCAGTAATAGCTTTCAACAAGAGGTTAAGTAGCACCTGTAAGGTGCATCTAGCGGTGATAAAAGCAGCTCGTATTGCAGTAGAACTTGCACTTAGTGAGGGTATCTACTGTATCTGTTTTGACAATATTCGTGAAGAGATGAAGGAAAAAATGTTTGGGAATGAGATGGAAGAGGATGATGGTAGGCAGGATTTGGTAGCCTTCAAAAATCTTTGTTATTCCTTAGATAGTTATGGGTGTAATATTAGTTATGAAACGTTTAATCTTCTCACTTTTCTAGTAGCAAAGATGTACAATAATGCTTCTGATAGGATTCAGGTTTGGAAAGGAAATCTTATTCCCTTTCATGTCCAAGTTGCGTGTAACTTGGATAAGGAGACTTAGAATCTTTATGATGTAATCGTGTTCTCTTTATATAAAAAGTATCAAAGTTCATCAAAAAAAATATATGTTACTACTATTTTATTTTTTCCTTCAAAAACACATAAATTACGATTTATTGTATTTTCTACTCTCATATTATATCTACATCGTTATATTTATATTATTGAACGTTAGGAAATGTCAGGAGAATGAACTTTTTATTAATAAAGATAATGTGTGCCAATGTTTTATTTTAAAAAACATAATTTCTCTTCTCTAAATTACTTAAAAAAAAAGACTCTAATCGAACATTTTTGGAAGTGGTGTTATACTTTAATTTAGTAATTCTATGACTATTATTATTGTCCGTCAATCAGGTTCATAAAAGGAAGAAAAAAAAAGTAGACAAAACTCAAATAAATCAGCATATGTAACCGTAGCTTATTTATTTCTATGCAAAGGTAAGGCTAGAGATTGTTGTAAAAGGTAGGGTGATATGATGATAATAAAAGCATGCATGCTTTGCTGCAATGCAAGCTATATAGTCCGACTTTATAATCTATCCACCTATTTTTATACTAGTATATTTGTAGAAATAATAGAAGTATGGCTACATCCATTTAATATTCGTGGAAAAAAAAAAAGATTACTTCCTTTTGACATAGGAATAGTATATTTGACGTAATAAGTGGTGTATAATGCAATAATAAGTCCCACCGATCGATGCATTTTTTTTTTTTTTTACTTTCCTTTATAGTAGTAGTAGTTCGCAAGAAAAAAAAGGTAATGCACAAACAATGAAAAAAGTAAAAAAGAGGTATGAGAAGAGACGGTGGAGGAGGAGGGTGGGAGTAGAAAGAGGTGATGAACAGAGAGAGTGGTAATAGGAAAAAGGAAAGATCGTTGCAACAACGCAATCAACATAAGTAGTACAACTCAATTGGGTTTCTTATTTGGCAGGCAGGCAGGCAGCAGTGGTACCGAGAAGGAGTGTGGGTCAGAACCAGACACTTCAACGTTGAGAAAGGAGAGAGGGACACATCATCATCATCATAATGCTCATCTGCCACCCCATGGCGGACCCCTCACCTCCATCCAAACAAACAAACTGGCCCACTTCGCAGAAGACCCACAAAATATCACCATCATCACTAAATAAATACAGAACAGTTTTCTTTTTCTTTATACTCCCTCCTCCGTCCTGAATTGACTGTCCTGTTTACTATTTGGACATGTCGTTTGACTTTAATTTTTAACATATAAGATAAAATAATTTTTAAAATTTGAGTTTTACATATGATTCCTGACATGTTAAACTATATATAACAAATTTTAGTTTTATAAAAATAATTTATCTTATATGCTTAATATTGAAGTGGAAAAACGTGTCATAAAGCAAACAGGACGGTCAATTCAGGACGGAGGGAGTAATTCGTTTTTCTGATAGGGGTACTTTAATGATTGAGAGAATCAAACCAGACAAGCACAGCCATCACACAGGCACACGGCCGGGTACAACAAATAGAGTGATATTCAAAACAAAAGAAATCTTTACTTACTTTATTGTTTTTAAGAATTGTCAAATTTACCACGCACTTTCCCTGTCAATAGTACTCCCCTTCTGTTTGTTTTATGACATATTTTTGTATATAAGATAAAATAATTTTACAAAACTAAATTTTGTAACATACTCCCTCCTGTTCTAATTATAAATCGTTCTAGATTTTTTCACAATTTTTAAGAAAGAGTTTAAAAAGACTAGCATACCCTTACTTTTTGTATTGGGATAATAAAAAAGTAAATATACTTTATTGATAAGATAAAAAGTAGAGTGCAATGATAATAATAATTAAAAAAGTAGAAAGGTAAAAGTAGAAAGATGGATACAAAAAGTCTAAAACGACTTATAATTTGAACATAATTCTAAAGTCTAAAACGACTTATATTTAGAATAGGAGGGAGTATAGTTTATCAGGTAAGGAATCTTATGCAAAACTTAAATTTTTAAAATAAATTTGTTTTATATTTTAAAAATTAAAATCAAACAACATGTCCAAATAATAAACAGAACGATCAATAGTAATAAGATAAGT
This sequence comes from Limonium bicolor, assembly GCA_023374045.1. NCBI lineage: Eukaryota > Viridiplantae > Streptophyta > Magnoliopsida > Caryophyllales > Plumbaginaceae > Limonium > Limonium bicolor. The sequence goes on along the minus strand of CM041782.1, from coordinate 121,774,177 downwards.
CGACAGCACTATATAGTGATATAAAAATAATGTACTCGCTTTACCTTTCCAGAAAAAATAAAATAAAGTCCGATTGATAACACGCTCTGTCACTCTGATTTTTGGATCTAATCTAAGTACTACTATTACTGTTTCAGATATGAGACCCGCACAGTTTCATAGAAAGAGGTAGGGGACCCACCACCACTACTGTCTACTACTACTACTACGATGTTATGTATAGTGCTGTGACCATATCCACTGTAGCACTATACAAAGGACAAACTATGAAAATCTACTTTTTCTTCGCCCAAAAAATGAGAAACCCCTTAATTTAGCCATGCTACCCTACCCTACCCTACCCTACCCTACCCTTGATGTGTGTGTATAGGTGATGGCAGTAATGGTGGGGTACATAAATAAAAGAGTAAAGAGTGGCTGACACATCTTCCTGATTTCCAATTACACGAAAATATATGCTACCTCTACCTCTGTACTACTACTAGTATAAAAACACCAGTGGCTGGCTGGCTGCCAGTAGCCTCTGACGCAAGGCAAGTGCGGATCAACGAGTACTACTACACCCGTCATAAGTGTCTTGTTTGTTTTTTGGCACATTTTTCCACCTCAATATTAAACATATAAGGTAAAATAATTTTATAAAACTAAATTTTGTATTATACTCTCTCCATTCAACAATAACTGTCATTTTAGAAACTTGCACACTTATTAAGAAAAGTAGGACAATGACGCATGTGCCCCTACTTTTTACTTTTCCATTTAGATAATAATTACTTTTATATTGAATAGTAGGGGTAAAAGTGTAAAGAAGTGTGTCAAAAAGCTAGAATGACAGATATTTTTGAACAAAAATCACATCCTAAAACGACAGATATTAATGAACGGAGGGAGTATAGTTTATCATGTAAGGAATCATATACAAAATTTAAATTTTCAAAATTAATTTATCTTATATGTTAAAAATTAAAGTCAAACGACATATCCAAATAGTAAATAGGACGGTCAAGGTGGGACGGAGAGAGTACATGCTAGTATCAATAGTATTACTACTCCCTCCATCCTGAATTGATCGTCCTGTTTGTTTTATGGCACGTTTTTCCATTTCAATATTAAGCATATAAGATAAAATAATTTTATAAAACTAAATTTTGTAACATATAGTTTATCATGTAAGGAATCATATGTAAAACTTAAATTTTCAAAATTAATTTATCTTATATGTTAAAAATTGAAGTCAAACGACATGTCCAAATAGTAAACAGGACGGTCAATTCAGGACGGAGGGAGTAGTACTTTATTACTGCTATAACTACGGGGTGTTGATAACCGGTTAATCAGTTTTTTATTACTAGATTATTGATTAGTCAAATTTAATAATTGTAATCAGTTCGTTTAGAAATGGTTAATTGGAACCGATTAATCTTCGGTTTCGGTGTGGTTTTACCGGTTTAACGGTTAATCGTAATGATGTAGATTTATGTGTTTGTTTTTTATAATTAGTAAATATTGTGTGGTTTTATCAGTTTTGGTGCGATGTTAAACTGGTTAACCACTAATTTTGATAAGATTTTATTGGTTTTGGTATAATTGAAACTATTCACTATATAATTGTATTTTTATTTATGATAAATCTAATAATGAACCATATAATTTTATACTTATACTAAAAAAATAAAAAAATTAATAAATTAAACGTTTAAACAGTTTTTTCGGTTAACTGGATTCATCAAAATCAATAAACATAACCAGAATTAGGAAACTAAACGGTTTGATTAACCGAAACGACAAACAACTTCAATTAACCGGATTTCCGGTTCCGGTATAACTTCCCTAGTAGTAATAATAATTCAACACCAGCAGCACAGTGTATGCATCGAATCAATCAATTTTAAAAATTACTAGATACTCTCCCCTTCGCACCAAATTACTACGGTCTCTATCCCCGTTTGATCTTCCTGTTTACAATTTATATACTCCGTCCTGAATTGACCGTCCTGTTTACTATTTGGACATGTCGTTTGACTTCAATATTTAACATATAAAATAAAATAATTTTGAAAATCTAAATTTTGCATATGATTCCTTACATGATAAACTATATATTACAAATTTTAATTTTATAAAATTATTTTATCTTATACGCTTAAGATTGAAGTGGAAAAACATGTCATAAAGCAAACAAGACGGTCAATTCAGGACGGAGGGAGTATATTGTTTGACTTCAATATTTAACATATAAAACGATATAATTTTACCAATCTAAATTTTTAGTAGATGAAGCAAATTGATGATGTTGTACGGCTATGTTATTGGTATGTATAATGATTTTAGATATGAAAACATGATTGTTTGATTATATTTTATCTCTTTCTCCAACTAATATATATTTATTTTGTTTTATTTATAAATATTATCAGATGGAGTATGATGGAAGCTACTCTTATAAAGTCTGAGTATGCACGCTATATTTTGGACTTAAAGTCCGTTCCTCCTACTTCCGGAGATGTATGTGTTAAAATTGATCTATTTTGTTAATGTTTATTTTATTAATTAATTTACGGTAGTACTAACTTCATTATGTTGTGTTTCTACAGTGGAGATGGTTGACATATAAGTAACTTTCTTGCTATCAGAACCCTCAAGCTGCCGTCAGTTTGCAAGAGATTAACCAATACCTGCCGCCCCACTTGATTGTGATAGATTGTATAACCAAAGTAGTGTAGTGCTGGTCGTGTCGGGGCGGACTGGTCTTTTGTTCTTGGTTCTTATGGGAGATTAGAGACACCTGACGCATTCCATTGCACACATATCAGCCTTTAAGGCCGTTGGACCTCGATCCTTTTATATAAGGTGGTTCACTCAACATAGTGTTCGTTGGTATACACAAGAATCTAGAAGAAATGCAGTGTTGGTATATATGATTATATTTCTCTTTACTTATTTGTAATATTTACTGATGATCAATGATTTAAAATTTTGCTGTTACTTATTATTTTTTATCATTGCATGGGGACATGCTATAGAACATTATCAGCATATACAATGTTCACAAAATCGTGATTCGATCCCACTATATTACGATTTTATGATCCAAATTCATAGTTACGATCCGGATCGCACGTAAGATCGGAGTCATGTAGGATCGTCAAAGGATCACGATTCCATTGCACGATCCTACACTCTAGATCCATAGTACGATCCTACGATCCTATCGATCCCAACTTTATTTATGGTTTATGTTTTTCATATCAATGTGAATTATATCATAAAATATAAAGAAAGAAAAAGTTCTCAAAATTTTCTAGATAGTTTCATAATCCATTAAAAAATTATGAATTTGAACATTGCAACGGGATGTTATTAAAACAACTTTATATGTATATTTAATTGAGGTCATTGAGCGGATGAAGATTAAGATTGGAATGTCACTTTTTTTACTCTCCATCGTGAAAGAATACAATATATACCTAGGTGTTAAAAAAGTATAATATTTAAAGTGTTATTTAATATTGTAATGATTGAAAAATTCAAAGTTATAAAGCTATAAAGTAGAAAAATGAAAAAAAAAACTTAAAAGAACCAATACAAATTTATAATATTGATTACTCTTATCATTTTTTTCTTCTTGGTTTATAATTGAAATAATAAACTGTTACAACTCATTTTGACTTTGTGTTCCAATGCGTAATTACTCTTTTGAATGATCATGGATAGGAAAACCCATGATTTTGTAAATAAAAAACTTGTAGCTCATATATTAGTTGGGAGGGTGATGAAAGAGATCAAGACGCACATAAAAATTATGAAGTCTGTGGATTTGATTTATGTTTAACCTATCTTATTACATTTTATCTTTTTTGTGGTCTTAACTTTAATTTTTTTAATACAATAATGCTATATATTCTTACTCAAATTATACTTTATGCTTTAAATAGAAGTTTTTTTTATAACATATCTATATTTTTGAATAATATTAACTCACTTTTTGTAGGATCGAACGATCCCACGATTCAATCCTAAGATTCGATTCTAGGGGTCACTTACGATCCTACGCTAGGATCGCGATCCTAAAATCATTGAGCATATATCACACGATATTGATAGCAGCCAGTATGTGACATATGTGGCCGAGCAAACATGAATATATCAGCGTATGCGGTGCTAGAAAGATTAGTCCGTAGAAAAAACAAAGTGGGCGACGGCTCGACACCTCCCGTCTACTACATTCCAAGATGCGCAACCGCAATTTGATGAAAAAGCTGAACAGGGTCAAATAAGTGCGGTTTCTTTGAAAAATCATCCTCATCCTCCCTGGGTATTGAAGTGGACAGACGTGAGATGTCTAGGCCGTTTTGTTTTATTGCATGTATTCCCTTCGTTAAATAATATCGGTCTTTTTAAAAACTTACACATTTATAAAGGGTTCGTTCAGAAAGCTAGATTATGTGAACAAAAAGCTATTTCCCCAGCTTTCTATTTTTTCGTCTCTGAGAGGGCTCCAAAAAAATAGGAGATTATAGAATCTCTTCTACTTTTTCTGAGAACATGACCTAAAAAAAGTAGAAAAATGACACATGTAACTCTACCTTTCACTAATCTATCTAGATAATAATTATTTTTATGTTAAATAATAAATTTAAAAGTTGAAAATAATGTATATGACCTACTCCCTCCGTCCTGAATTGACCGTCCTGTTTGCTTTATGGCACGTTTTTCCACTTCAATATTAAGCATATAAGATAAAATAATTTTATAAAACTAAATTTTATAACACATAGTTTATTATGTAAGGATTCATATGCAAAACTTAAATTTTCAAAATTAATTTATCTTATATGTTAAAAATTGAAGTCAAACGACATGTCCAAATAGTAAACAGGACGGTCAATTCAGGACGGAGGGAGTATGGGCCCGTTCGAAAGTGGGCTTATCATTTTTTAAGCTAGCTTAATAAAGAATGTGGGTAGATTTTATTTCCCTAGCTTATTCCTGCTACTACAAACATGTGTTCGTTTCCAATCTTGAATTTTTCACTCTTCTTTTTGCATTATTGACAAAACTACCCCGAATCTGCTGCCCTAATATGCTCCTCTCTTCTACATTTGCAGCATTTGCTCGCCTTCTCCTCTGTGGACTCGTCTTTCTTCTTCGTGGTTCCTGCTAGGGTTTGCACCAGTTTCTTCACACCATTGGCGTGAGGTAAGTGTGCTAACGAGTTCAGTTGCTGAATCATTTTTGCAATACTCCTCCGTTCCTCAACGCTACTGTCGGTTTCCATTTCCTCATTGCATTTGTGTCTGTTGATGAGCGCACCAGGAAACTACCGGGAAGCCAAGACACATATGCCGTCAGCACGTTCTGTAAGTTCCCATACATCATGGGTTGATTCAAGGAGCTTCGTCTGACCTTTTGATTATCAAAATTAAAAATTCATAAACCAACAATGTTGAAGCGTTAAATATTGTGGGTTTATCGTTTTTTGGTAGTGTTATGTAGTTGAAGCGCACAACAACCAAACCTGCTTAGGTTGTAGGTCATCTGTTTGCTGTTACAGACTACCGCTATTGACACAACGCTCAACAGACGTCCTTAATCCATGTTGATAATTGCTAAGTTAGTTTTCATTTGGTTTTGTACTGTCCACAAGTCTAACCTTTTGTTTAAATGTAAAATCTTGCAGTCTTGCTCAAGTGGGCGAAGCATCAACGAACTAAACACAATGTACATCAACTGTGACTGTCAGTTGAAGTGCATGTTGCTGATTTCATACACAAATGAGAACTTTGGCCGACTTTTTTTCAAGTGCAACTCATGTGGTTTCTTTGAATGGTGGGATGCTGTGAACAGACCCAATGATCCCAACAATGAGATTGTCAACACTCAAGGTGGTAGGTCCACCAGTGCAGCGAACCAAGTTAGGACACTAATGAACATGGTGAGAAGCAACACCCAGTCTCTTGATGCAATCAAGCATACTGTGAGGGCCATCATGAATAAACTGGATGCTACTGAGACACTTGAGAATTCTGGTGCAACGGATATGGAGAGTATAAAATCAATGTTAAGAAGTCTGATGATTGGAATTTATCTGCTGTTGCTGCTGGTAATTGTTAGCCTGCTGAAGTAATGGATGTTCTAAGTTGGACAACATGGTTGTAACTTATGTGTCATAGTTAGTGGCTGCTGTTTAGTTTAATGTACTTTGGTTAGTGTTGTAGGGGTTTTTGGTAAGAATTTAAATGTGAAGCACCAACTTTTTGAGATGTGAAATGACACAGGGTTGTACTTTTTAGGGTGGCAGGGTGTCAAGTCTAGGATGGTTGTATGATAGGTGGTAATCCACCGCATGTGGTAGTTACCTTAGGTTTATGTTAGTATGGATGAAGGATCTTTCTGATGATAGGGTTGTAATGTTAAGATTCTGTTATATGATGGCAATATATTAAAGTATTATGGCAGATGATGCTATCATTATACTTTGTATTATAGTAGTTTGTTAATGTTTATTAGTTCATTCATCTATAAATATTTGAAAGTACAGTCATTAATTCGGCCATTGCATGAATAACATCCTCTATCCTTATCTGAAATAAGCAATATTCTGATTGGCACTCCTGCATCTGCAGCATTGTCATTTACTGCAATTCATTTTAGTTGGTTCTCCATCACATCTGTTGCAGGTACTTTACAAACCGAGGATCCATTAATACTTTAATTAATGTCTACCAAACAATTGCTTTGACATGTTGTTTGTGTATATAAAGGTTTGCCATTTTGTACAGCAGGACCACATCTGCACTCCTCTGTCGATTTTAAAGTCTAAAACCAACCACTTTGATCCATCTTCTAACCAAAAATGGACAAGGGCAAGAAGATACCCTCTTCTTCTCCTTCATCTCCCGTTATCTTGTTGTCATCTGATGACAGTGACTCTGATGACAACAGCACAAGGGTTGAGACTGTGTTGCCCCCAAACACCAACCCTATTTTTTTCAATCCAATGGAGAAGAAACGTAATCGTTTTTTAATGACTGATGATGATGTTGACTTACACCCACATTGTGAAAACACTTTCTATGCAGGGTCCAGCATTCATGCAAGCAAAATAACCCCACCTGCTGGCCAACCTCTCGGAACAACAACAGTTAGCCGCACTGGGGTGATTACTTGGTAGCAGAATGTTGGTGTGACTAGCAGGCCAGACAAGAAGCGCAGAGTACAAATCCCTTCACCCCCATCTTCACCATATTCATGGTTAGAAGATTCGGAGTCCTCCAGCAATGACCATGCAGTCAAGAAGATCATTTCTGATTGAATATAATGTTTAACATATCATCAGCAAGTAGAATTTGTGGTTCACTTTTGAGTTAATTATGGAAGCTGAAAAATGCTTTACTTTTGTGTTTATCATGGTAGGTATCCTACTACTACACTAGTTAAGTAGTACTAGCAGTCTTTAGAAGATGTTTCACTGTTCGACTTAGGGAGTACCAAGGTTATTTGTCTAGTATTTTGGCGATATTTTGCAGTTGAAGAAGTGTAACTACCTTGTACTTAACTTCTACCAATTTTAATGAAGAAACATGCAAGTCTTTTTATTTCATTATCCGCCTCTGTAGTCAAATACAACTGCCACAGGAGAATGTAGCTGCAACGACATGTTTCTAAACAAGTGAGAGTGGATGTTCTCTGGTGAAGTAAACATATCTAATTGATATAAAACGGCACATGAAATTTAGAACACGGTTGACAGCACAAAAAAGAAACATCATATGCATACTGCTGAAATAAAAACCATTCAACTTTTTCCCATAACAATCCAACATTTTCCAGACCGACACAACATAAGTTTGACATAAAAACGAGACATTTGTGGTCTAACGAGATTTAGAATACATATGCATCAAATACTTCCAATACGCTTCATCACACCCTGGTGGTTTGACCCCCTTGAAAAGATATTCTTCAAATTTGTTTGCAGCACTCCATTATGACTGTTCACCTCTTGTGTAACAACAGAAGAAGAGGAGTTTTCTGGCTGCTGCACTTCACTATCACTGATAACCTCTTCTGTAACAACAGAATAGGAGTGTTGTGGCTGCTGCACTTCATTTTCACTATTAACTTCTTCGGTAACAACGGAAGAGTGTTGTGACTGCTGCTGCTGTTGTCCATTGGATCTATCTTCGATTATTGCCGACATGTTGATACACCTAGTACAGATAATAACACAAAAAGTGAATGACTGAGTAATATTTTTCAGAATACAAACAGGTTTGCGTATACGCTTTCATGTTCCAGATTGTGTAGATGCTGTGATGGAGATGGTTACCTCAAGTGATAATACTCTCCTTTGGTAGTAACGAAGGCTGGCCGCAGTGGAGAAGAAGCAGTAGGGTTTGGGCGTCGTAGATGAATAAACCAAGTACTTATGTTAATATAGTACATCAATTTTCCGTTTAACTATGATGAAAAAGTCAAAATTGACCTTCGAAATAAATGCATTAAAAAAACCGTCCCTAATCACCACAGATACTGATTGGTATTTTCCTCTGTAGAGAGCAATATGTGTGCGCATGATGCTAGTGATTATTATTCAATATAATCCACCACAATTGGGGTATATAAGGAACAAAAATGTTTTAGGATATGTAGATGTGGGAGTGCAGTGTATTTGATTTCAAGTGTGCCAGTAAAATAGCCAACACATACACAGACGATGAACACCAGGAAAAAAACATAGCCATAGCCAATCAAAGTGGGGATGTATCTACTCTCATCCTGTGGTTTGTCCTTTCACGCTCACCATATAAAACAACATCACACACATATGTGTCTTTGCAATACAGCAAGTTGGCATCAACACAAAGCACCACATAAGTTCATATAATACTGAACCAGGATGTGTTTTACATTAACCTGGGTGCATAACATCTTGAGTAGAACATTGGATGTAATCCATTACATAGGCTTGCATAATAATATAACAGTACCTAAATAATATCCCACGTAACTGGGTTTACAAAAAAGGTTTTTCTACAACAATTACATATCACGAAATAAACTTCCAATGTATAACTTAACATTTGAACTTCCATTTCAGAAAGTCCTTTTTAATAGAACAAAGGTACAACATTATCTATCTTCTTCTAATAGCCAACTCCCGGGTCAAACGATCTTTCAAATGTGTCATTTCTTACGAACCATTATCCGATGTACCTCTTCCACATGGTTGTGTGTCACTGGGGTCCAACTCTTCAGACAAGGGAATGAAATTCGGTGCAGCGTCAATTAGCGCGAAGCAAGGATCCCCATAACTGCTTAATCTCGTATAATTATGCAACGCAAAACAAGCGTTAACTATCTTCACTTGCTTTATCAACAGAAAGCTAGGCACCTTCAGAAGTATTTGCCACCTCGCCTTGAGTACTCTGAAAGATCTTTCTATAGCAGAGCGAAGCGATGAATGTAGTTTGTTAAATTTCTCCTTCGAGCCCCTGGGGTTGTCAGCTCTAAATTCAGACAAGTGATAAGGTACTCTGGTGTGGGGGGTCATAAGTCCCTCTCTATCCGGGTAACCCTTATCACCTAGATAGTATTTCCCTGATAATCAACAAATTCAATTCTGTCTTGTTAAGTACAACAATGTGTTGATAGACATAAAACGGCCATTGCAATGTTGAGAACTTCACAGAGCAAATTGAACTAAAACTCATAGCAAGGTACAAAGATATATAGAAACCCAAAGCATTTATATTTAATCGAGTTTTACCTGCTGGAGGTTTTGGGAACCGAAGTGTTTCGTCATGAACGCTATGCAAATATACTCGAGTGTCATGAGCCGAACCTTCCCATCCGGCACAAACAAACACGAACAACAAATCGAAATCACAGACTGCTAACACATTGGTCGAAGTAACCCCTTTCCTGTTGATAAAACGCATCCTATCTTTCTCTAGGACAGTCAGTTCCACGTGGCATCCGTCTAACGCCCCTACACAGTCCTGCGTTCAGATATGCGTCAGTCGTTTAGATTTGATAGGCAGTTATGTTATAACAATACAATGCATGTGTACCTTGAATGTTGGAAAATATTTGCTGCTGTTAACAATCTTCGGTGGTATGTCCCGATACTGCGGGTCGCGTGGTCTTACAATATCTTTGCCTAGTCTGCCCACCGCTTCTAAAATGTCACCAAAATGCTTACTAATAGTCGACCCCGAATGTTGGAATCTCTCCATTGAGTCCCTATTTGCACACCGATGACTTAATGTCCTAAGAAACCAGGCTACTCGCTCCTTCACTGAGGTGTTCGCTTTGGAATCAATCATGTACTTGTATTCGAGAGTGTGACACAACATGAAGAAGGTGTCTTTGTTCATGCGTAAAGCATTAAAGCACCGAACAGGGTGACCAGACAACAATTCATCCACCCATTTTTTCCCAGTTAATGCTGAAGTATGCATTGGTACTCTGGGTGGGATATTGTGAATGGCCCTAAGACACTGAACAACTTGTTGTAAATCATTCTGTATTTCGAAAATATCACTTTCTATTGCAGTGAGGAGGTCTTCCAAAAGATTAGGATCGGCAACTACTAGAGACACAATATCTTGAAAATCCTGTGTTGACATCTTGACGTATGAATAACTACACAAGAAGATAAGCAGGTGTTATTATAAAACTCTTGTATTCATACAAAATGTGAAGGCAACATTACATGTATGTGAATAATAATATACTGAACTATCGAACAACAAATCAAACTGGTTTCACTCCATGTTCATAGATATCACTTGTCCTCACTCATTTTTATCCTAACTATCTCGACAATCTCATCATCACTCAGACAGTCAAACAAATCTCGATAGTCATAACTCTGTATCATCTGAGCTGCAACCATGAACTCATCACGATTCAGTTCGACTATTTTCTGCAACCTATTAATCGCCATTGTCTCAGTTGTTTTGCCATCACGATCCACCATAAGCTCATACTGTGGGCGCTGGCTGCCTATAATCAAATCTTCGATGTGATTCACAAGTGACAAGTTGTACGTCATTTTGGCCTCTCTGAAAATCAGGTACAATTTGTCGACGAACCCGTGCCGCTTGCAAAAATAGCAGTTGTGTTTTTTCCTTGACTGCTTTTTCTTAATGTCCTTATACCGCCGTAGGTGTTGATCTTTATGTTTGGCTAGAACAAGTATAAATTTCTCTTGAAATTCTTCCACTGCTTGTAGAACAAGGAACTTAATGTAATCAGCCGGGCTTTCCCTTAGTTTAGACCTAACAATGTGGACTACATCATTATTGAAATCTATTGCTTCCATGTCTGTAAGAAAAATATAGTCAGGGGACTGAATTATGTAATACTGACTACAACACGTATTGTGTACTTAAACCTTGATACCACCAAACACAAACTGATGATGTAATGTGCAACTTGTTAAAGGAGACAAACATTGAAAATGAAGTTTGAATTAGCTAATAGACAGGAAACCCAATCTGATAATAACATTATGCGCATTACCATTCAAAATAAGGCAAGTACATCAAACACCATACCTAGTACCCACCCAAAACATCTCCATTATCACAACCAAAACTAGCAAAAGATAGCAAAAGCAACAACACCAACCAAAAGTGATTTCCTAACACAAAAGTGGGATGTTTTCATGTTTAAGGACCATACTTTAGGGTATACACCAGCCTCACCCATTCTCTAATTTCATCATTCGGCTAATGCCATAAAAACAGCCCTATGACTTCTATCAGATAGCACGTACAAAGCATAAACAATCTCTGTTCTACTCAAACCATTAACTTGACGAAGTCGTTCACCGGCTTCGGGAACACTTATAACCCTATCTGCCATTCCTGTTTGTTTCTTCACTTCTTGCAGAATATCTGTAGCATTGCCTAACTTGCTGTGTAGCCCACCTTCAACATCCTTTAGATCATTAACTAGCACTTTGCTTTTACCCTTACTACCCTTAGATTTGCTTGTCACCTTGTTTGATTCTCCCTAGGTTGTAACTTATTTCTTCTACAGCCATGTTCTACCCCACCAGCACTCGTCTGCATAAGGTGATCCCACTCAGCTGGTTTTTCAGGTGTGATATGCTCTTGCATATCATGAGTATGATTGATATTGTACCCAATTGGCGCAACACTATCCTCATGGGGTTGCTGGTCAGGGACAGGTATGACACTGTTTGGCACAAACCCAAGTGAGCTACCAGCTACAACCCCAGCATACTGACTGTGATGGAATGAATTAGTAAGACAACTAGCAGCAGCAACGGCATCACCCTCAGTTAAGTCAAAGAAAGGGGAACTACCATCATGATATGTACCTTGATAAGGTGCGGTTACACGGTGCCTACTGCTTACACCATAGTCTTGGCTTATTGGTTTTTTGATGTGTTGGATATATCCATAAACTGCCCACCTTCTTGACAGTCAGAGTAGATGATCTGAATTGAAGGTAGGTATACCTCAGTGTCCTCATCTCCATAGTTTTGATGATGTCCTTCGACATTATACTCAGAGTTAGTAGCATCAGTTTCCTTCTGGTGTTGTAGCTCACCCCCTGGGGTCAATCTCAAATCTCCATTTGCATAAGCCTGACCCCAGATAAGTTCCATCTCGTCTACCAGATAAGAAGGCCATTTCGAGTTTACAAGTTTGGCTATCCCCACATTCTCCTGCAACAGAATACTGTTTAAATGTATCTCTCTACCATATGCATGAAATTTATACACCATAATGTCAAATAACATAGTGCAAAAATGTTCCAAAATTACCTTTGACATTCTTTCAATCCATTCAGGTGGGTATGTCACTGAGTTAGTACTGGCGTCACACCCTAGACCAGTCTTCTTATGAGAAATCTCCTTCCATTTCCTCAAACTGGTTTTTAGGGTATCCCCCTTGTTCTTGCACTGGTGTTTGTCAACTGTTGGTAGACCAGGTCTTCTCTCATTGAATTTGTCCGCAATATTAGTCCATTTGTGCGTTAACCCTACCAATGAACCACCCTTCCCTAGCTGAATCCTTGCTTCCTCTACCAGCAATTGGATCAGTAACTCCACATCCCCCCGAGTCCAATCATGTTTCTGTTTCCTCTCCGTTTGATCGGCCATTGGCCACTTCCCCTTGTCATTTGGATTACCCTTGACCATAATGCTATACTAATATGTACACAGCAAGGTGTGGAAAATCTAGTTATAGCAGTAATATCTACACAAACTAATATATGTGCGGTTACTGCAAAGTGAATGTTGAACTCGAGAAGGTATATTCATGTTGTTTGCAGACGTTCACCCCCGTTGTAGTTAAGCAAAATTCGTTATCAATTGCACAAATGAAATTACAGTAAAAATTGTCATTAACTAATTGATGAAGTAAATTACCTACCAGTGGCTTCAACAACACCAGTCCAGTACAACAATCTAAACAAGGAAGGAAGTTAGGTTAGAGGGTGCAAACTGAAAAGGAATTTAAGAAAGGGGAACAAACAAATCACTTATTCATGTGCTACTTTACCACGGGATGTCATCGTCTGTGTTCGTATGGGTGTGCCAAGCGACTCACCATGTGAATGTGTACAACCAAGGAAGACGCCAGGAATTTAAAGTGGATGAAACAACTCCTTCCGTCTGCGTCCACATACCAACGACTTCAATCAATGCCCAACCCTTCAAGTGCAGTACATTGAATTTCTCTGTACACAGCTACGAGATGTGATGCGCAACCACAAGAATAGGGAAGAAAGGTTGTTGGATTGAAGAGGCGTCGACGAACAAGGGAACCAAATTCAATTTGCTGCAGGAGACAAGACGGGCAACATCATTTGAGTACGGACGAGGCAAAACGAGGGTATTACAGTAATTGATAACAGTGCACAAAGCTCAAATTCGAGATGGAAAAATGAAAAGCAACAAAAGTAACATTTTTTTAAAGCCCATTGAAGACACAAAAGCTAGGACTTTTGGGTTGGTCAAACAACGTTTTATTGGTCAACAAGCGGCCCTAAAGCTCCAAATCTGGGGTAAAGCCCACTTTCGAACGGGGCCTATATTATTGAACTAGAGTGCTCTTCTATAGCATGTACCGAATTAAATCCCTGGAGTAAAATTTTCAATTAGTTTTTTTTAAGAGGGGAATTACTAATTAATTAGGTCAGTTGAAATTAGAAATAAAAGAAAAAATAGTAAAAAAAAAAGTAGATTATCAAGTAAAGATAATTCGAAAAAAGAATGGGTTTCTCCCCCCTTCATGATGACGCTGTGATACGACTAGTGTATGAAAACTTTAAAAAGAAAAATTGAATAGTTGGTCTTGTCAAAGAACATGGTACAGCATGCCAGCCAACCTGCCTGCCTGCCTTTCGATGGGTAGAAAGTAGCAGTACTAATTGCATTGAAGCAGCAATAACAACAGAATACTGTGATAAAGACAATTGTCGTTTCTCATAATAATAACTCCACCACTGAGTTGAGAGACGAGACTAGAAAGATAACCCTGTCGAGAGCGACATTTTTTCTTTTCTTGCCACACCCCACCATAAAGCAAATAAAACCACGAATATCGCCACCATCAAAACCGATCACGCTCAGACACAACGTGACGTGACTCAGGACTCGGGAGGTGCTGGTATGAAGTCGTTGTTTAGTTGGTATATTTCCAAATGACCTTTTTTTTACACGGCTTGCGTTCTGAATTCAGCATCTAATTTATTTATTATTCAAACTTTTAAAATAAACTTTTACATAATATATATATTAAAAATTTATTTTTATTATTTTTTTATGTTATATGACTAATATTGAAGTAATGTATGAAAAAACAAGTCGATCAATTTAATATGGAGAGAGTAGATTTTATTTTTTTCATTTTATTTTGATTTTTTTATTTATTTTTTTTTACATATTTTTTCATTTCAATGTGATATAAATAAATATATAAATATATTTTTACAATATATAGTTTTTTCATTTAAAAATCTATTACTATAAAACTTAGATTTATAAAATTATACTATCTTACATTAAGAAGATTAAATAGGGACCTAAAATTGTTTACTCTGTCCAATGTTTTTGAAACTCACTAGAAAATTGTATTTAGCTAACTTATCAAGTAAGCATAAAAAATGCTGAGAACCACACAGTAATTCCATATTTTAATTAGTTTATTTTCTTCTGAAATATGTTTCACTTTCCATTCTTTTATTTTCCAAAAATAAAATGAAAATATGTAATGTAAACAAGGACGTATGGTGTTTATCGGATATGGACAACGTGACCACCATATGATATATCTGTATAATAATCTTTTCACACACACGTAGCGTCGTGTTTGTTGTCAATTTCCCAATGCCGTGACAAAACAAAATACAGTGTCTGATAAAGAACAAAAGAAAACAAGACGTAATACTAGTATAGTATAAATCGTTTAAATGACCGGGTCCAGTTATTTTATTTTACTCTTCATTATGGACTAGTGCAGTGTCATAATACAGTATATTTAATTACTTTGTTTGATTCCCTCCTAGCTAACAGAACTTCTCGAAAAAGAAAACAATTAAAACAGAATAAAAAAAAGTTTGATAATGGTGCTGCAACAATGAAACAGACAGACAGAGAGCTTGACCCCGCTGATAGAGATAACAAGACGTCGTCGTCTTATATTGGTGTCGTTTGGGGACACAGCTTCTCAAGCTTCCAGCAGCTGACAACTTCTCAATTTTTAAAATCAGCAGGTTTCCACCAAACACCCAAAACCAGCAGCTGACACTTTTACAAAATCATCAGCTGACAGCTTCTCAATTTCCCTCTACTTTTTAAAACACATCCACCAACACTAACCACAGCAGCTGTCAGCTTCTGTAAAACCATCAGCAGACAGCTTCTCAATTTCCAGCAGCAGGACCCAGCAGCAGGCCCCAGCAGCTGTCCCCAAACCAACCCATTATATCTTCACCGCGCCCTAATCCTTGGTTAGGTTAGGTCCATCCATGAGAATGAGATGTCCTTTTTTACTAACTAGGAGTACTTTTCTTTATCTATTTCTAAATCCTTGATATGTTAATTTATGTTATCTAAAAATTAATCAAACCACATTAAATTCAAATTCCTACTATCTAATAATAGTATCCTATTCTAAATTAGATACATAATTTTCTTTTTGAAATTAAGCAAGCAAGCTAACAAGAATAATTTTCCCGTGGATTAAATTTGTCAACTTATCTACTTAATTAATGGTTTTGTTTGGTAGTGCCTGCCTGCCTGCCTGCCTGCCGATGATGATAATAATGTATGTCAATAGATTGAGGACCGCTGAAGACACCGCCACTCGCTACTTGCCGTGAAATAGCAGCCAAACTTTCCTATCAACATAAGTGTAATTTATTTTTTCTTTAGAAATGACAAATGAGTATCTCCAGAAAACAAAACAAAACAAAACAAAAAATAAAATACTACTCCCTCCGTCCCATTTTGACCGTCTATTTACTATTTGGACATGTCATTTGACTTCAATATTTACATATAAGATAAATTAATTTTGAAAATTTAAGTTTTGTATATGATTTCTTACATGATAAACTATATAATACAAAATTTAGTTTTATAAAATTATTTTATGTTATATGTTTAATATTGAGGTGAAAAACAAACAAGTTATTAAAGGTAAGTTAGTACTAGTACAGCGACAATTACGCGCGTCAAACGTGCCCCCCATCGTATCAAAGATCAAACTACAGAGAGTTGTGACCCCACTCCCAACCACGTAAACCACACCGCACGTGATCTCAAACGCTCTGCTGCTAGTATTTTTTTGTTTTGTTTGCCGGTCTATTAGTTTTATTCTGTCCGTTTCCTCCGTCCAGTCTAGCTTCCGATTCCCATAAACACAGCATGCTTTACTTTCCCCACTTTTTTTTTTTTTCCATTATTATTATCTTCTTCTTCCACCTCCTTTTTTGACTCTTCTGTTCTGTTCTGTTTACCTTAGGCTACGGCAATCAATCCGTTCTCATCAAAAGATCCTGTTTTAGCTAACGCACGCCGCTAGTTAACTTGCGCCAGATTTAGTGTAGTTATCTGTCCCACCACTCGACCTCCCCGGGCCAACAAGCGAAGCAAGAGCGAAACGTGGATCCCTTTTCCTCCAACACTGTCCTTTTCCCCGTTTTTTTTCATGGTCCTCGTCTCTCATTATGCATTGCGCGCCATATAATTACTAATTGACAATGAAAAAAAGTAGTACTACTATAGTATGTAATGTATGCATGTATAACTTATTCATTTTTGTCTGTTTGGGAAACAGCACAACCCCACTCATTCACTCTACCTTTCCATAACAGCAACAGTACCACAGATGAAGAAAGGTCCGCCCCCGCACCATCATTATTCATCACACCCATCCCCAGTCCCAACAAACAAAACACATATGTTCACATACTGTCTACGTACATCGGATTATATATATACTATATTATTATCCACCCGAGAAAAAGATAGTACTAGTATTAAATTGGAGTACTTACTTGTTTATGCTGAAGTAAAAATAACAAAAAGAATCATGTTCAATGTATTACCGGCCATCACCATTTTTCTAAAACGTAACACAAAAAAAAAAAAGTCATTTCTGTTCAATGTAACAACTTCCTAGCTAGCCTTAATTATACTCTAAAACTATACTTGTACTACTATATATGTCATATTCCGGAGAAATTTCACCATACGGCCAGCCGGGATGATGAAAAAGAAAAAAGATACCAACAACAAAATGGTAAAAAAAAAAAAAAAGACTAATTTCTTCCTTGATTGATCGTTCGTTCCTATGGTTCATCATCATATCTATGTATCAAGATAGATTAACATGAACACTAGCACTCTTAGAGGAGTTACATATCGGGCAGGTATCAATGTAAGGACCACAAGCTGCACAAACACAGAGATGCCTGCATGGCAACAACAACACGCTACTCTCCATATCTCCACATCTCTTACACATCCTTCTTTTACTATCATCACAATTATTACCGCTGTAATTATTCCCAACGTCATCTTCTCCTCTCGCCACTTTTTTCCATCTTCCACCACCTTCAACTTCATCATCATCATTGTCTCCACCACATCCGGATGTGCTTCCACAGCACGATTCAGCTTCATCTGCTGTCATATCTAACCTTCCGCGGAATACACCTCCGTCTTCTTCTTGTTCTGTGTTTGTAAAATTTGTTCTGGGAAGAGGAGGTGCTGCCGCTGCTGCTGCAGTAGTAGTTTGATATGGATTGTTGTGGTTATTGGCTTGTGCTAAGACTTGTTCAAGATTTGAACGGAGTGCGTTTGCTGTTGCTTCGTTTGTTTGTGCTAAATCACGCCAGATTTGATTCTCCATGTATAATGATTTTATTCTCTCTTCTAATACCCAGTTTATTTTTCCAATCTTGTCGACTTGATCTTCCTTGTCACGGAGTTTCTTCACTATCGCTTGCTCGATTGTGTCTATGATTCGTTGGAGTTGTTTTCTGCGACGGGTTTCCATCTCAATTCGTACTTTTTCCATCTGTGATATATATATATATATGTATGTCATTAATTAATATTTATCAAGAGAAGAGAAGAGATGGGATGGGATGGGATGGAATTATTGTTATTATTATATATATGAAAAGAAAACATAAAAAGCAAAGCAAACTCACATGTAACGTGATCATCCGATCAATTTCCAACTGACTCTGCATCATCTGCAGCGATAAATCTTCACCAAGAAAACTCATGCCAGTTCCTCCTCCTCTTACAGAAGATGATGCTGTAACAGGACGACGTCCAACTGACAAGATCGATCCACTTCGTTTGTTGTTTTGTTCACACACACAGAGGCAGACGCAGAGGCAGACACAAGTGGTGGTGTAGCCGCACAACTGGTGGAATCTCTGTTACGTTTAGCAGGAAGATGATGGTGAAGAGTACTGCTGTTATTAAACGTTAGACCACTATCATCCGGATGATTGTGCAGCTGAATCGAAGGTGGTGGTGGTGGTGGTGGTGGATTGCCGGCGCCGCATCCAGTAGCGGTGACGTTCAGAGCGGATTTCGCTAATTGTTGAAGGTATATTGGTTCTGATGACATGTATTGATGTGTGTTGTTGTAGTAAGGAAGGAGAGATTCGATGTGAGCGGAGGATGGAAAGTGGGTTGTTGTGGTTTGGATAGGATTTGTTGTAGCGTAAGGGTTCATGCTGTTACCGGTGGAATTCAACATCTCTTTCTGTTGTTATATATATTAACGACGAGTTGAATCGAGTGTGGAATGTTTGCGGAGAATCTAGTACCTGTTGTTGCTTAAGAGATGTCCAGCTTCAACGGCCGGCCATAGAAGGGTGAAATGGAGGTAGTATTTAAGAATAAGGTTTATAACTTGCTTGGTTGGTTGGTTGGTTCCTTTCTTCCTTTCTTCTTGTTTGTGCGTTGGGATGGACTACTATTACTTTCTGCTTTCTCTTTCTCTTTCTCTTGAGAGATGGAGGAGGAGGGAGGGGGTTTGAACTTATTAAAGGGATGGAGGAGGATTTGATGTGTACAAAAAGCGTGCAATTAAAGAGGGGTGGCAATAGCAATAGCAATGGCAAGGCTGGGTCATATGATGATGGTATGGTGGGGTTCGATGAGGGAGTTTGGTCTATTCTATGATCTATCTTTCTCTTGAGAGAAGAAAGAAAGGATATTAGAGATGGAATTTATAGGTAGATGAGATGTGGGTGGGGTCCAGTCCAGTATTTATTTATGGTTTGGTCTTTTTTTCTGCAGTTTTTTTTGGTATTTGTTTGTTTGTTTGGATTGGGTGATTTGGTTTAGTTACCGCTCGTCCGGATCCATCTATCATGTCAATTTGTTTTTTCTTTTGTGATACTACTACAGTATAGGACTATAGTATTCCTTCTCCTTTTTTCTTTTCCTTTTAATAGTAGTGGGAGGGAATAGGACTAGTAAAATCGGGTTCATTGTTTTAGAAAAAGAAAAGTGGATTGAATAATAGTCCTAGTAGTAATAAAATCGACATCGTGAGGGGTGACCGGTGAGGTGAGATTAACTTACTTTCCGCAAAAAAAAAAAAAAAAAGAAATTTTCAACGTAATCTTCGTCACACGTCCCCACACCCCCCAAGAATCCGGATTTGTTTAGGTTTTCTTTTTCCGTGGTAAATAAAGGTGAGTGGCCACCATCATCACCCATTCACCACCACACCCACAACAGCATTAATTAAATAGAGAATTGACTGTCACCCTCGAGAGTGGGCCCTACTCTCCGTTTCCGTCTAATCTTTTTCTGTAGTTGTAGCAGTAGTTGTTTTGCCACGTTATTTCTGCAGCACGGCGCTGACACGTATGCAAAACGACTATTTCAAATCAATGCCCACGAAACGAAATTATTGATTCAATAAAATAGTAGTAGTAGCTGTAGAAGCGTAGACGTACTAGAAACGGAAAAAAAAAGTTACTAAAAAAAGAGATAAAAGATGAGAAAAAAGAAAAAGGTTGGGTCGTTGTTGTTTGTAAGAGAAAGGTAGAGGAGTAGTATAAGGCAAGGCAGGAGTGGTCAGGTCAGAAGAGTGGAGTGGAGGTGGGGTCCAGATAAAATGGTTGGCCAGTGGCAGTCCTTAGTCCTGACTTCTGGGCCTGCTGCTCTTGCCTGCCTGCCTGGGGAATAGTTTTAGGGCCCAACGGATAGCCTAGACCGCATCTAGTCTTTTTTTTTTTTTTTACATTATTTTTTCTTTATATATACTAGTAGTAGTATCTACTTCTATACGACTAGTACTATTCGTTTATCCAAAGTTAGTAGTAGTAGTGGTGGTATATAATACTAGTAGTAATCCATTAAAAAGAGATTATTATAGAGGCGCTGTTTGACCACGTGTGGTAGGAGTGCAACTCCGCACATGAAGGGTCCCACACCCACACTTTGCATCCTTGCCCTTTTTCTCTCATGAAACAAACAAAGATTTTATCTTTACTCTTCTAAAAGAGTTATAGTAATATATATGTATGTGCCTGTGGTAGTAGTAGTGTAATCTTTCTTTTACTAGAGTCTAGAGTATTTCATAAAAAGAGAAACCAACCATAAGTTTAGAACAGAAGTGAGAGCGGGGCAGGCAGGCAGGGAACGTGAAAAAGACAAAGCGAAAGTAGTGCCGGACGGTTCAGAGCCATTGCCATGGGATTACTGAGCATGGGAAGAGAAAACGAAACCATAAAATCTATAAATGCCAAGGAAGAGAATAGTACTACTGGACTACCCGCTAAACGATGAAGAAAGGGCAAAGGGGAATAACTTCTTCCTTGAAATCTGCAAAAATTGATGTCCTCTTTTATTTTTGTTACTAATTCAGAAACAAGGAAGGAAGGAAGTTACACTGTGTGAAAGGATCCGCGCTAGCTGAGTACTGTTAGTAAAAGTAAGAGGATAGACAGTAAAAAACGTAAAGCAGAAAGAAGTGAACAGTTAAATTAACACACATCGGTAGTGCAAATGAAACAAATTCCTTAAATTGTTATATTATTTTTAAAAAAAATAGGGAAAATTACATCGCCCACCCATGACGTTTGGCGAAATTACACAGCCCACCCATGAAGTTTCAAAAATTACGCAGCCCACCCATGTGGTTTCCACAATTTTACATACAAACAACTTTTTCTAATATTTGATCAACTTAAAAGATGGTTAAATGATATCCAAATTTGATGAAACTTTACATGGATGATATTAAGGGTTATATTTTGGTAAAACTTGAAATCCAACGCTTTTTAAGTTCATATATGATCCGTGGGACCCGATGAACGTGTCTCATGTTTCATTGGGTCCCACAGGTCATATATGACGTTAAAAAACTTTGAATTTGGCATTGAACAAAATATAACACCTTAGCATCGTTCATGTAAAGTTTCATCATTTTGAACAACATTTAACCATCTTTAAGTTGATCAAATATAAAAAAGTTGCTAGATGTAAAATTGTGGAAACCACATGGGTGGGCTGTGTAATTTTTGAAACCTCGTGGGTGAGCTGTGTAATTTCGCCAAACGTCATGGGTGGGCGATGTAATTTTCCCAAAAAAATACCTCGTTTCATAGTGAACATAAAAATTGCCAATCGGCACTATACAGTATCGGATATCTTACTTGAATCCCGAATTCGAGTAACCACTGATTCATTAAAAAAAAACAGTACCGTCATCATTCTTGAAACAAGTTCAATTAAGTAATCACCACTAATTTATGTTTACGATTTTCTAGTAAAAGATAATTAATGCTGACGGTGGTGGAGTAAGTAGTGAGTATTATTCTGTTGTTATTCCTCGTGTTGTGTATTGATCAGCACTTTCAAAGTACGAGAGAACTACTAACATCGAGACAAGTCAGATTGGCATTTGCTGGATTTGTTATCTTCAGTTAATGTTTAGCAACAATAACAATAATCAAAACCTTTATATAAAAGCGTTTTCAAAAGAACGTTTATAATAAAAGAAAGAGTTGAAAGTTGATCCTGCGAACGAGATAGAGTAGTAGTAGGAAAATAAGTTCAACCAATTATAAAACATAAATTTTATAGTCTACTTGTTAAAAAGAAAATGCCGTTAAAAATAACCTTTGCAATTAATATAACAAACAGTATTAATATGAAAAAAAAACTCTAATATTCAGTTTGTAGTACGTCTTCTCTTTTCTTCTTCAAAGCTCTCCATAGCTAATTTCGAAACAAAGTAACGTGACTTGCGTTAAGTCTATCGTATAGAAAACACGCTGCTGGTAGACAGACAGGCGAGTCACTCTTCTAGGAAAGCGTTAAACTTTGCTTTCTTATCCTTGGGGTTTGGTTTGTTTATGATGCCAGTAGTAGAGTAACTTACTTACTAATATCACTGATTTCTATACCTGTCAATCGAGTGGTACGCTATGCATGCAAACAAAATACCCAACCCCTATTTGTCACTATTATCTAATACTCCTATTTAATTTACCTCAATCTAATCTGTGCGTAAACTCTGCAAGTGCTACTACTACTTAAAAAAAGCCCATCTTTTTTAACTTACAGCTCCTTTCGCTCACCAGCAATATCAAAGGATTATTTTCCCTATGCATTTTTTTTTTATTCCGCGCAATTTCCTAGTACTATTAATTTTTTTTGGAAAAAAAATTCTAGTACTATTAATTGCTACCTAGTTTAATTTAAATGAAAACATTTGGAGAGCGTGTCGAGTAGTTAGTAGTATGTCTACAGCATCACTTTTTATTTATAATAGAAATTTGAACAGTTATTAATGGAAATAAAATATGACATATACATTCATATTTTTTATTTTTTTTTGATATAATAGTTATTTTTATACTACTTAAATATTATGAACAAATATAAAAAAATAGTATTATGTCAAAAAACTACAACAATTTATATTTTTGAACCTTTGAATGTTGATACTAGTATTTATAAGTCCTACATTCTTAATACTAGTACACTACTACTCTATAACCAATGCTTATTTTGTTAGATATTGTGCGAATTATAGATATCCAACCTATTTTACACGTACAAGACAAAGAGTGTTCATTGACAGCTGTAGATATGTAATTACTCCTAAAAACAAAAATCACACATATATATATTATCTCATACGATGCCATTCTAGAGTAAATATCGGCCAAACATACTCAAATTCCAATGGGGAATTCTTACTTTTTCCTCCTACAAATTCATTAATATTGACATAGCCAAAACATTTATTTAAGTTATAATAGTAACCTATATTCTATAGTTAAATACAATTGAATTTGCTTATACAGGTTATACATAAGCATCCTAAAGATAAACTTTGTTCAGCTAAATTGTTAACATAAATATAGCTGAGTCCCTTTAATTATTGGCTATCATTAAAATATATTCGTTAACCAAGCTAACATACTTTATAAGAATGTATGTTACAATTTTTATAAAAAAAAATACATAATTTATATAGAATTAGGAAACATTAAATTTTTCACTTACTAAATTTGTAACTGCATATATATATATATTTGTGTCAAGAATAATTTGATTGATACAATTCTAATATATTAAAAGCTATTGTTGAACCATATTATAATTTGAGTAATGATCACTTAAATGATATTAGTGATAACATGCAATTCATATATAAGTACAAGTATACAGTAGGCCCGTCATAACATCGTTTTAGTGAATCATCAGTTACATATAAAAAGAAAATATTTAAATAATAATACAACACAAAATAATATTTGGTACATAAAAAAAATATATGATTCACCATGTAATATTTAAAATACACCATACAATAATAATAATACACTACAAAATAATAACAATTTTTATCGGGTTTGAAATTTGTAATTTAATTCACCACTTATTAGTTAATGAATCATAATATCAATTTTAATGAATCATAATATTAAAACTAATGAATTATATATGATTTTAGTGTATCATCATACACGTGTAAAAATAAGTTTTTTTTAAAGTTGTCAAAACCTATCCATGACTGGTCTTGTTTTGAAGAGCTTGAATTTAGATGAACAATGATATAATTTTTTTCATTTTAGATTTATATATTAAAAGTTACAAACCATTTAAAGTTAATATAATACAAAGGACAGTCCAGTAGCAAAACAATCCAGTTAACTGCTGACTGGGACTGCCAAATAATCAGCTCGCACGATCTTAATGCACGGATGCCCGTACGCTCGAATTTGCCTTACAACAAACAGTACATCGTGCGGAACGCTCGCTCCGGATATGTTGCGGTTGTATAGGTAGCAGTCCAGTCAGCAGCTTATGTGGCATAATAAATGGGGTAATATTTGTATTAATTTTAAGTAGTCATAACTTTTAAAATATAAGTCCAAAATAAAAAAAAAATTGCATCACTGTTCATCTAAATTCAAGCTCTTCAAAACAAGACCGGTCATGGATATGTTTTGACAAGTTTAAAATTTTATGTTAGTTATATGTACATATCAACATATATCAACAACACTTATGATTCACCACGTACAGTTTAAAATACACCATATAATATTAATAATACACCACAAACAATAATGATTCAGTATTTGTTCCAAAGTTTGTTATCTAATTCACCACTTATTAGTTAATGAATCATAATACCAATTTCAATGAATCATAATATCAAATTTAATGAATCATAACATCATTTTGGTGAATCATCAGTCAAATATAAAAAGAAAAATTTTCAACAATAATACAACATAACAACATATTTGGTACGTAAGAAAAATACATCATTCATCATGTAAGGTTTAAAATATATTACAATACAATAATAATACACTAAAAACAATAATGATTTTTTATCGGTTCGTGAGATTTTTTATCTAATTCACCACTTATTAGTTAATGAATCATAACACCAATTTCAATGAATCATAATATCAAATTTAATGAATCATAATATCAAATTTAATGAATCATAACATCGTTTTAGTGAATCATCAGTCACATATAAAAAGAAAAAATTTATATCATTGTTCATCTAAATTCAAACTCTTTAAAACAAGACCGGTCATGGATATGTTTTGACAAGTTTAAAATTTTCTGTTAGTTATATGTACATATCAACATATATCAACAACACTTATGATTCACCACGTATAGTTTAAAATACACCATATAATATTTATAATACACCAAAAACAATAATGATTTAGTATTTGTTCCAAAGTTTGTTATCTAATTCACTATTTATTAGTTAATGAATCATAATACCAATTTCAATGAATCATAATATCAAATTTAATGAATCATAACATCATTTTGGTTAATCATCAGTCAAATATAAAAAGAAAATTTTCAAACAATGATACAACATAAAAAAATATTTGGTACGTAAGAAAAATACATCATTCATCATATAAGATTTAAAATATATTACAATACAATAATAATACACTAAAAACAATAATGATTTTTTATTGGTTCGTGAGTTTTTTTTATCTAATTCATCACTTATTAGTTAATGAATCATAACACCAATTTCAATGAATCATAATATCAAATTTAATGATTCATAACATCGTTTTAGTGAATCATCAGTCACATATAAAAAGAAAAAATTTAAACAATAATACAACACAAAACAATATTTGGTACGTAAAAAAAATATGATTCACCATGTAATATTTAAAATACACCATACAATAATAATAATACACTACAAAACAATAATGATTTTTATCGGTTCAAAATTTGTAATTTAATTCACCACTTATTAGTTAATGAATCATAATATCAATTTTAATGAATCATAATATCAATTTTAATGAATCATAATATTAAAACTAATGAATTATATATGATTTCAGTGTATCATCATACACATGTAAAAATAAGTTTTTTTTAAGTTGTCAAAACATATCCATGTCTGGTCTTGTTTTGAAGAGCTTGAATTTAGATGAACAATGATTTAATTTTTTTCATTTTACTTATACATTAAAAGTTACAAACCATTTAAAGTTAATATGATAAAAAGAACAGTCCAATCAGTAAAATAATCCAGTCACCTGCCGATTGGGACTGCCAAATAAGCAGCTCGCACGATCTTAATGCACGGATGCCCCTACGATCGAATTTGCCCTACAAATATATCTACATACGCGCTTGGATTTAATTAATTAACACTTTTTTTTATCATTTAGTGAATTGCTCGAGAAACTCAATTTTGTACTTAAATTGTGAAAATTTTAATTACCGTGAGTTTAAAGCAAACAAAAACCATAATTTTAATTTCTCCAGAAATTTTGTGAGTTGAGTTTATAATTAGTAAAAACATATCGTAAAATCATTTTGTGGGAAATAACTATCAAATTTTTCATAATTTATAAGCAATTAATTAACTCTTGCAAAAAGTATGGAGTTAATACAGTCGTTATTTTTGGAATTAAATTCCAAAGGTTTTGTATTTACTACATTCATAACAACTTAAACTAGAGAAACAGAAAACATTAGAGTTAGTAATATTTTTTTATTATGATAGTCATGTCTTTTTGATAGACAGATAGAAGCATTAAATAATTCATTAAATTACCATGATCCTCCATAGTCTATGCAAATATTTTTAAGACTCCACCCGTTCGTAGCACTCAAAAGATTGCAGCAAATTTAACTTGGTCCGTTTGTCCAACACTATCCGACACAAAATTTTACCGATTTGGATGTTAAAATTTGACATAATAAATAAACTGATCGTGTTTGAATTGACCAACTTAATAACTTTGTTAGGTTTGGATTTAAAGTGTATAACTCGTCAACCCGTTTAAGTTTTTAAAATTAAATAATATATTACTATAAATTGTAGATAAATTATTATTATCATTATAAAATTTTAATTTTAAAAAATAAAAATATTAAAATTAAATAATTTAGTGATTAAATTTAATAATATTATAGAATTATTAAAATTAATGTTAATTAGTCAAAATTTTACTTAAATGTAACTAAACAGCTACTTGGATTAGGTTTGAGTTTCTTATATGCAGATTTAAGTTTCATATTTAGACACATTTAATTAATTGGATTAGGTCGGGTCAACCTATTTATATATATTGGATTTGGGTTTATATTTGAATATTAATAGATTTGATTGGGTCATGTCAACTCGTTTAATAGACGGATCGAATTTGGGTTTAGGCTAATACGATGTTGCTTAGAGGTATAAATGAGTTCAATGAACTTAGGTCAATTGTTTTTATTTTTTCTTCTTTCTTCACTAGAATAATCAATAAAACAGAGGAGAAATGATAGCCACATTGAAATTGATATTTATTGTCAAACCAGTTTTCAAAAGTAATTATTTGAATAAAACAGAAGAAAAATTGTAGAATCGACACAAAAATAGATGACAAAAGCTAGTATATTTAATCTCGATCAAGTTATTCTCATACTTGGACGGATAATTAGTTCTTACGATTAGTATTGACTCATCTCAAAATTCATTCGTTCAATCATATACCGGGTATTTTATTTATTTTCAAGATGAAGCCCACTAATCTTATTAAGGCCTTTTTTCGTGGGCTTTGAGTCTTCATGTTGATCTTCCCTTTTGTATACTCAAAGGCTCATTGACATTATGAAGTCTTGTGCTGATTGTCTTAATATCGAATGACGTTATCTATAAATTAAATTTTACTCTTCGTTTAGATATGTTAAGTCATTATTAGATCAATTTGGAAGAGAACTATACAAAATTTAGTTTAATTGTTTCATTGAACAATACAGATGTTACTAACTAAAAAGAATATACTAATTACTTAAAAAATTATTAATTATTAAATATTTTTAAAATGATAAAATAAATTACTTGTTATTTTCTAAAATGTTTAATATTATTAAAATATAGTCTACCAATAATTATTTGAATTCTTAATATTTTTCCGTTTCAAAAAATATATAAGTTTTGAAAAAATATACATGTCTTATCTTTACCCGTATGTTATTTAATATTTATGGAGAAATTAAAATTGTAGTTTTTATTTACCTAAACCTCCCAACCAGTTTAAATTTTTACAAGTTAACTTAAAAAAGAATCTATCTAAAATTTTGGGGTCATGTTCCAATTAACCTATTCAACTCTATAAGTCATCTTTTTCTTGCACCTTTAGTGTTTGTACGTTTTACCACTATGCAGACAACGAAAGTGCTAAAATCAGTGACGTCTTAGTAGTGTGGGGTTTATTGTTATATGGTCTTATCTCAGTGTAAAGGGTCCTATTTATAGTAAGGACCTGATATTACAATAGCTTGTACAAAAAATGACTAAATGACTGTTGGGCCAGACTGAGCCCAAGACCAGAATAATGTAACGGGGCCTATTACTACTTACTACTACTATCCCCCCTCGAGTCAATGCTCCCAGTAAGGGGAAGTTGTGACCGTAAGTACTAAAAAACAGATGGGTTTAGGGGTTTTGTAAGTACATCTGCAAGCTGTTCCTGAGATAGAAGGTGAGAGACCTGCAAGCTACCATTTTTTATTCTTTCACGAACAAAATGGTAGTTGAGAGATAAATGTTTCATGTGATTGTGAAGGATAGGGTTAGAAGGCAAGGTGAGTGGCCGAGATGCTATCACAGTAGAGAATCGGTGAGTGAGGGAGGCGAAACCCTAATTCAAAGAGGAGTATTTGGATCCAGAGAGCGTCAGCTACACCCCCAACAAGAGCTTTGTACTCCGATTCTTTGGACGACCGAGAAACGGTGGGATGCTCCTTGGAGGACCACACTATTACATGGGAATCGAGAAACACGAGGATTCCAAAGGTCGACTTCTTATCTAAGATGGATCCACCCTAGTCAGCATTCGTCTAGATCCGAAGAGCTCCAGAGGAAGAAGCAGCAAATAAGAGTCCCAAATCATAAGTATGATTTAGATATCTTAAAATGCATTTTACTACTGTCCAGTGTATCTCTTTGGGATCGTGCATGTATTGACATACTTTGTTAACTAAGTAACTCATGTCTGGATGAGTGAAGCTTAGGTATTGTA
Source organism: Limonium bicolor (assembly GCA_023374045.1). Taxonomy (NCBI): domain Eukaryota; kingdom Viridiplantae; phylum Streptophyta; class Magnoliopsida; order Caryophyllales; family Plumbaginaceae; genus Limonium; species Limonium bicolor. The sequence continues at coordinate 121,744,594 of CM041782.1, read as the reverse complement.
GTCCTCCAACAATACTTCTGTAGAATGTAGGATCCTTGAAGGGGGAAGAGTCAATGGTCTCAAGGTTTTTAGTAGCTGACATAGGAGTAGAAATTGGTTTAGATATGTAACACCCCTACCGTTAATCCATTCATTAACTCCTAACCCATCTCAATTACCATCTTCAAAGCAGCGAAAATCAAACTACCAACGGAGGGTATTACAATGCCGTTAGTCACCCACATGACTAACAAGGCCAAATCCAATACAACAACTGAAATACATTATCGGTCTGATGGATTATTATACCGAGTACTCTATACAAACGCTACCTTCCATTACTTAATCAAATCTCAACCAAATACAAACTTAAATCCCATACTATACAATACAACTTCAATTATGTTCTATACTGAGTATCTACTACAATTCCCAAACTTGTCGACCACATGTCGGTCTTACAATTCCACAATACAAATAATACAATTCCTTAAACAACTACATGTGCTTAATAACAACCCCGTCCTACTCTCGAATGGTAGACGGCTTCAATACCAGTAAAATAAAAACGGTGCCCCTAGGGGCTCAGCAAATTGCTGCATATGAAATTCGCATACCCCGCGTGCTAACGGGGGTACGCCGACTACTTTGGTCAAGAACATGCGGTTCATTTTAATTCAATAAACATTCTCATATACAAGGTATTCAAACAAGGAATACAAGAATAACCAACACACAAGTTTGTTAGTCATAATATATTTACTCTTGGCCCTGAGGGTTTCTACCTCACTATGCCTTGGTTTCTTATTCATTATCTACCCATTCCCTTGGGTTACTCTTACTCTCAATCTCAATCAAGTTCTACAAGTTACCAACTTAACTCTCAACTCTAAAAATCTATCCTCAAACTCAATCTCAATTCTTAATTCAATACTCCAATTCTCAATCAATACTCAAATTCTCAAAGGCATCTTTTAAGTCATTGCCCATGACCTCCGGGCAGAGTCAAACACAAGACTCTCCACCGGGCTTACAAATACAAACGGAGCTATACACTTAGCTCCTCAAATTCTCAATCAAGTACTCAATCAAATTCTCAAACGTCTGTTTCTCTACCGGACTACTCAAATTCCCAAAACTCCTCTCTCGGAGTTACTTCATAATCTCATAGATTAGCTGAGAACTATCTCTCTCGATAACATCTATTAGCTTAGGGAACTTCTCAATGTCTAGTATTCTAAGATTTAAGGTTTTACCCAACGTATCGAATACTCTCATGTTCGGGACATTGTTTATATTAGTCGGATCCTCTCATTGGGGTTCAACTATCTTTCTAAGGGGTTTGGTGATCCCTTACCATTCTTTACTCCTCTCAAGGTTCATGTCTTGAGCATTCATTAAATCCTATAAGTAGAGGTTCCTTAAATACTTCCACTATTAATTGTTTGTGGATTAAATCAATTCGGTTCTCTAACCGTTATCGGGAGTTTACTAATTCCCGTACAATTCTCTCACGTTCTAGTGAGTTCATAGATTTGCGTTATCGTTTCTTGGTTCGATAGTTTTAGTGTGTTTCCACATTTTCATTAATTCACAACATGACTCTTCCTACGAGTCACTACTCAAAACAAGACTCAACTATGAGTCGAACTATAGCACACAATCAACATTCAAGCACCTCATTCACATTCACACATTTCATAAATTATACAAACTGCAATTCAATAAACAGTCCAACAAGAAGCAATGCATCACAAGCACAAGAAAGTGCCAACAATCCAATTCGTGCATTTATCTTGTTAAGGTGATCACACAATCAAACATGCACACAAATCAGAGTAACACCGTTTGCATACGGGGCATGAGAAAATCATACCTTTCACCATGGATTAACTTTACCATGTCACCTTACACCCCTCGGGTTGCTCTCGAACCACTGATAACATTTCAAGTGGTTCTATTAATATCAAGATATTACGGTATGTAAAACTAATACTCCTGCAATTAACCCTGTTATCCCTTTAATCTTAGGTTCTTAGGCCATATTCTTCTTACCATAATTACCCCACAAATGGCTTACTACTGGTGCCATTTGTTTTTCTTTTTTTTGACCGGACCTCCCCTGTGGGGTGGTCCCCTAGGGCGGTCCGAGACAGAAGTCATCTGGCCTGGGATTTCAACTAGACCTCCCCACAGGGGGTCCCTTGGGGCGGTCCGAGACAGAAACCAATTTTGTTTTTGACCGGACCTCCCTAGTGAGGCGGTCCCCTTGGGCGGTCCAAGACAGAAGCCATCCGGCCTGGGAATTCAACTGGACCTCCCCACAGGGGCGATCCCCTGGGGCGGTCAGAGACAAAACCAATTTTTTACTGTGTTTAACTACTCATTTTGAACTCCAAATTCACCTCAATTCTCCCCCAATCTTTTCCTAATCATTTCCACATGTTTTCTACATGTTTAACCATCATAAAACACCCCTTAATCATGATCTAAACCTCCCCAAATAATTACTCAAATTCTTTACCCATATCCTTGCTCAATTTCTACAACTTCCATTCTCACATTTGCATTTTGCACACTTGTGCATTTCTAACTCTTCTTGAACTATTTGTTCTCTCTCATTTTGACCATTCAAATCCTTCCTAAACAATTGCAATATCTAAACCCAAGTCCATCCTCCATTTCCATGATTAAACACACTAACTCTTTTTCTAGAGATTCCAAGTTACCAAACCTCAATATGCTACAGATTTTACACACTCTCTTTCTAGTTCTCCAAGTCCCCTTTCAAGGTTATTACTCTACTCTACTCAACACTATAAACACCTTAACCTCTCCAACTCATTAAGTCACCTAAGATCACCCAATTTCTACACAAATTTTGCCATAACCTCCTCATAAACCTAACATGTCCAAATTCACCAATTTCCACCTAAATCATTTCAAAACTAGCCACACCCATTAAAGGGTCCTACCAGCACTCATAGTTCCATCCAAATCATCATACAACACTATAGCTCCAAAATCTCAACAAACCACAATATAATACTATAACTCAAAAGCTTGGCACCTAGACCTTTAATTCAAACATCAATTCACAATTTCCTCTCCTCACCAACAAACACAGTCTCTCACATACTTTGGGTATATTATTTTAATTTAACCCTTCCCAAATTCTAAAACAATCAACATAGACATTAAGGTGGAATTCTTACCTTAAGTTTTCCAAGTCCCCTCTTTAATTCTCCTCTTCCTCTTCCTCTTCTCCATTTTGGTCAAGTGGGCAATGGAGTTGCCAAACTCCATTCCCAACATTCAAGAGACACGAAATGAATATCATTAAAATCCTAACCCTTGGAATAACACTAATTCAATGAAAGGTTTAGAACACCATAAGTTAGGGTTTACCTTTGGAGTTTTTAAGAGGGGTTTTAACCCTTGATTCAAGAAGATGATTCCACCACCATTGGAAGGTTGAAATAATGCTCAAAATATAGAGAAAAAAACAAGGGATTACTGTAACACCCCCAAACACTGGCCTAGGAGTTAGGGGTATTACACGCCGCGTATTATTACATAATAACGCAAGGCTCTAATAAACAGAATTAAACAGATAATCAAATAAGGCCCAAACGAAATACTTCAATACAGTATTATCGAAGAGATGTTAAAACATCCCAAAAAGTCATTACAGAACCCACCAAAAAGATGCCAAAAAGCGGAAGCTTAACACAATATGCCCAAAGGCTCAAATCCGAATACAAAGTCTCAAAAGTAACTAATAACGAAACATCTAACTCCAGAGCTGCAAAACGACCTTCACTGATCAATCTTCAAAAGCGTTAGAAGTAGGGGAATGAGCACACAACTATGCCCAGTAGATGACCAACTTCATCAACCAGCATGCTCAAAACATTTACAGAATATTGACAAATCAGAAGGGGTCAAGAATCCACAAATATATCAGAAATCAGAAACAGAAGTCCAATCATTAAGGGACTAAACAGAGCAGAAGCAGACAGAAGCAGAAAACAGAGTGGGACACTAGCGATCACAGCATACAGACAGAACGAGCAACCAGCTCGTGAACAGAACGAGGAAACCTCACTCGTAAACAGAACAGGCGTAAACACCCGTGAACAGAACGGGGAACATCACCCGTGAACAGAAGGATCCTACATAGCGCGCTACGAGACAGCGTAACCAGCCATCCAAAGGCTCAGACACAGAGATAACTAGGTCCCAAAACAGAAGCTTAAATACAGATAAGCATATGTGCACCAAAGGCACCAGAAAGCACATAGATAGCTTGGAAATCAGAAGGGGAATCCAACCCCGCAAACAGAAGTCAAAACGGAGCCCAAACGAGCAAGTTATGGTCAAAACAGTAGCCTGTCCGAACTTGTGTCCGGGCATCAATGTTCGGACACAAGTCGAGACTCAGAAGGCAAAATCAGACAGATGTCCGAACTTGTGTCCGGACTTCAAAGTTCGGACACAAGTCGAACCTTAAAACAGAAGAAGAGCCAGAGATGTCCGAACATCCAAGTTCGGACGGATGGGACATTCTTCGGAAACAGAACGTGGAGAGTCCGAACTTGTGTCCGGACATCCATGTTCGGACACAAGTCAAAGCCAAAATCAGAGAATGCAGAAGGCTGTATCCGAACTTCAAAGCTCGGACAGAAGTTCGGACACAGCGAAAACTTCAGAATGCAAAAGTGCAACAGGGTATGTCCGAACGTTAAAGCTCGGACAGACGTTCGGACATACCGAAAAATTCAGCAAACAGAAGCGATTTTCACACAGGCAGAGGCATCAAAACAATGTCAAAACATCATAAGTTTTCAGAAAACAACCTTGGGGGTTTATAAGCATTAAGACAGCCTCAAATAGACAGTTCGCAACCACAATTGCAAGACAATTCACAATCAAATCTCAGAACCGGAAAGAAACTCCCCAAGGTCGAACACACAAGTCGAATCCATAAGCCACCTACCTCGAATACAGCAGAGAGTTACAATCTGAACAGCAGAGCCACAAACAAGCAGAATCCCGAAGGTAGACCGGAAACGCAATCCAACAACGCAAACCCAAGCCTCTGACTGAACACAAAAACAACCCCGAATCAGGAACGCAACTTAATCCCGGAGACTGAAACTGAAATCCGGAAACTGCAACACAGTCCTTACCTGAATTCCGACGACGAACCCACAGACGAAACCGACAGCAGAAGGAATCGATCGAACGCAAGAACCAACGCTGAACCACAATCAGATTGTCGAGGAAATCAGAACGAGGAAAAAAATACCGGAACCAGCGGATTAAAGAAAGAGGAATCTTTCACGCCTACCTCGAATGGACCAGCAATTCGCAACGGCGGAGAAACCCACAGTAGAACTTGGATTGCAAAACAACACTTGCAAGGCTGAGCGCTTGATTGAGCGTATCTTGAGAGAGAGAAAGAGAGCAAGGGAGGAGGAGCGTACTGACGAGATTCAAAACTGACAGAGTGAGGGGGAGTCGTGAGAACGTGATTAGAAGAGGGGATAATAAATGAGGGAAATAAATAAATTAATAGGAAGGGAAAAATTGAGAGAATAATCTCACCAAAAAATAAAACGGATGGGGGAAAAGACCTCCTTGTCCCCGGCTTCTCTAATAAGGACTTCCGTGTCCTAAATTTAGAATACAATAATGCAAGACCACTTGTGACGAAATAAAATATAACCAAATCTTGGGTTATAACATCACCTCCCCCTTAAAAGAATTTCGTCCTCGAAATTAAAACATACCTACTGCTCAAAAAGGGCGGGAAACTTAGAACGCACATCACTTTCGACCTCCCAGGTCGCCTCCTCCTCTGACTGACCCGACCACTGCACCTTAACCAAGGGCATGGTCTTACTCCTGAGCTTACGAACATCTCGGGCTAGAATCCTCGAAGGAACTGCCTCAAACGTGAAGTCCTCCCTCAACTGAAGCGGACTGAAGTCGATCACATGAGATGGGTCCGGAATGTACTTCCTCAGCATCGAAACATGGAAAACACTGTGCACTGCTGCTAAAGACGGAGGCAGAGCCAAGCGATAGGCAACCGGTCCGATCCTCTCTAGGATCTCAAAAGGACCCACAAAACGAGGGCTAAGCTTGCCTCTCTTCCCAAAACGAACGACTCCTCGCACAGGAGAAACCTTCAGATACACATGGTCGCCCACCTCAAACTCTAGAGGTCGTCTCCTCTGATCGGCGTAACTCTTCTGACGACTCTGAGCCACAAGCAGACGCTCTCTGATAGACTGAATCTTGCCCACAGCATCCTGAACCAAGTCTGGACCAATCACAGCTCTCTCCTTCAGATCATCCCAACAGATGGGTGATCTGCACCTCCTGCCATACAAGGCCTCAAAGGGAGCCATCCCGATACTGGTCTGAAAGCTGTTATTGTACGCGAACTCTATCAGTGCCACGTGCTGATCCCAGCTGCCCCCAAAGTCGAGCACACATGCCCTGAGCATGTCCTCTAGGACCTGATTCGTCCTCTCTGTCTGCCCGTCTGACTGAGGATGGTAAGCTGAACTGAAAGACAACTTCGTCCCCAAAGCCTGATGCAAACTCTGCCAGAACCTGGACACAAACCTCGGATCTCTGTCAGACACAATCGAAGCCGGAACCCCATGCAGACGTACTATCTCATCAATGTACAACTGGGCTAAACGGTGCAAACTGAAAGTCTTCCTGACAGGTAGGAAGTGAGCGCTCTTCGTGAGCCGGTCCACAATGACCCAAACTGCATCGAAACCCCTCGGAGTCTTAGGCAGTCCCATAACAAAGTCCATACCGACGCTCTCCCACTTCCACTCCGGAACGGGAAGCGGCTGAAGCAAACCAGCTGGTCTCTGATGCTCGGCCTTGACCTGCTGACAGGTCCTACATCTGGATACAAAGTCGGAGATGTCCCTCTTCATATTGCTCCACCAGAAAGTCTCCCGCAGATCCCGGTACATCTTCACCCCTCCTGGGTGTACCGAGTAAGGAGCTCCATGGGCCTCCTGCATGATCTCACGCCTCAACGCATCGTCTGCCGGCACACAAACACGGCCTCTGAACCTCAGGCAGCCATCCTCTGCAACCCGGAACTCGGACTCCTGACCAGCAGACAAACTCTCTCTGATCTTACACAGACTGACATCAAGCTCCTGACTGGCCTTGATCCGGTCGATCAAGGTAGGCTGAACCTGCAGTGCTGCTAACATCCCAGACCTCTCTGGACGGACAACCCAGATACCCATGCGCTGCAACTCCTGAGCAGACCTCTCCACACCGGACAAAGCACAAACAGTCCCAGACGGACCCCTCCTACTGAGCGCATCAGCAACCACATTCGCCCTACCCGGATGGTAGAGGATCTCTAAATCATAATCGTGCAACAACTCCAGCCATCTCCTCTGCCTCAAGTTCAACTCCTTCTGAGTGAACAGATACTTGAGGCTCTTATGGTCCGTATACACCTTGCACGCTGCCCCATACAGATAGTGCCTCCAAATCTTCAACGCAAAGACCACCGCAGCCAGCTCCAGATCGTGGGTCGGATAGTTCTTCTCATATGGCTTAAGCTGACGAGAGCCATATGCAACTACCTTCCCCTGCTGCATCAGAACACACCCAAGTCCCCTATGGGACGCATCACAGAAAACCTCCAGGCCCTCGGTCCCCTCCGGAAGAGTCAAGATCGGCGCAGTAGTCAACCTCTTCTTCAGCTCCAGAAAACACTGCTCACAGGCATCGCTCCACTCGAACTTCACATCCTTCTGCAGCAGACGAGTCAACGGAATCACCAACTTGGAGAAGCCCTCCACAAACTTACGATAGTAGCCCGCTAGTCCAAGGAAGCTACGAATATCTCCGACATTAGTAGGCCTGGCCCACTCAGTAATAGCTCGAATCTTCTCCGGGTCCACGGAGATACCATCCTTGGAGACCACATGTCCCAAGAATACCACCTGATCTAGCCAGAACTCGCACTTCTTCAGCTTCGCATACAACTCGTTCTCCCTCAGAGTCTGGAGAACGGTCCTCAAATGCTCCTCGTGCTCCTCAGCACTCTTGGAATACACCAAGATGTCATCGATGAAAACTACAACGAACTGGTCCAAAAACGGCTTGAAGACTCTGTTCATCATATCCATAAATACTGACGGCGCATTCGTCAACCCGAATGGCATCACTAGGAACTCGTAGTGTCCATAACGAGTCCTGAAAGCGGACTTAGGCACGTCATCTGCCTTAATCCTCAGCTGATGATATCCCGACCTCAGATCGATCTTCGAAAACACCTTAGCTCCTGCTAACTGGTCGAACAAGTCGTCTATGCGCGGGAGAGGATACCTATTCTTAATGGTAACCTTGTTGAGCTCCCTGTAGTCAATGCACAACCGCATACTACCGTCCTTCTTCTTTACAAATAGCACTGGCGCTCCCCAAGGCGACACACTCGGGCGAATGAAGCCCTTATCCAGCAGCTCCTGCAGCTGGACCTTCAACTCCTTGAGCTCAGCAGGCCCCATACGATACCACTAAATGTAACACCCCCAAACACTGGCCTAGGAGTTAGGGGTATTACACGCCGCGTATTATTACATAATAACGCAAGGCTCTAATAAACAGAATTAAACAGATAATCAAATAAGGCCCAAACGAAATACTTCAATACAGTATTATCGAAGAGATGTTAAAACATCCCAAAAAGTCATTACAGAACCCACCAAACAGATGCCAAAAAGCGGAAGCTTAACACAATATGCCCAAAGGCTCAAATCCGAATACAAAGTCTCAAAAGTAACTAATAACGAAACATCTAACTCCAGAGCTGCAAAACGACCTTCACTGATCAATCTGCAAAAGCGTTAGAAGTAGGGGAATGAGCACACAACTATGCCCAGTAGATGACCAACTTCATCAACCAGCATGCTCAAAACATTTACAGAATATTGACAAATCAGAAGGGGTCAAGAATCCACAAATATATCAGAAATCAGAAACAGAAGTCCAATCATTAAGGGACTAAACAGAGCAGAAGCAGACAGAAGCAGAAAATAGAGTGGGACACTAGCGATCACAGCATACAGACAGAACGAGCAACCAGCTCGTGAACAGAACGAGGAAACCTCACTCGTAAACAGAACAGGCGTAAACACCCGTGAACAGAACGGGGAACATCACCCGTGAACAGAAGGATCCTACATAGCGCGCTACGAGACAGCGTAACCAGCCATCCAAAGGCTCAGACACAGAGATAACTAGGTCCCAAAACAGAAGCTTAAATACAGATAAGCATATGTGCACCAAAGGCACCAGAAAGCACATAGATAGCTTGGAAATCAGAAGGGGAATCCAACCCCGCAAACAGAAGTCAAAACGGAGCCCAAACGAGCAAGTTATGGTCAAAACAGTAGCCTGTCCGAACTTGTGTCCGGGCATCAATGTTCGGACACAAGTCGAGACTCAGAAGGCAAAATCAGACAGATGTCCGAACTTGTGTCCGGACTTCAAAGTTCGGACACAAGTCGAACCTTAAAACAGAAGAAGAGCCAGAGGTGTCCGAACATCCAAGTTCGGACTGATGTTCGGACATTCTTCGGAAAACAGAACGTGGAGAGTCCGAACTTGTGTCCGGACATCCATGTTCGGACACAAGTCGAAGCCAAAATCAGAGAATGCAGAAGGCTGTGTCCGAACTTCAAAGCTCGGACAGAAGTTCGGACACAGCGAAAACTTCAGAATGCAAAAGTGCAACAGGGTATGTCCGAACGTCAAAGCTCGGACAGACGTTCGGACATACCGAAAAATTCAGCAAACAGAAGCGATTTTCACACAGGCAGAGGCATCAAAACAATGTCAAAACATCATAAGTTTTCAGAAAACAACCTTGGGGGTTTATAAGCATTAAGACAGCCTCAAATAGACAGTTCGCAACCACAATTGCAAGACAATTCACAATCAAATCTCAGAACCGGAAAGAAACTCCCCAAGGTCGAACACACAAGTCGAATCCATAAGCCACCTACCTCGAATACAGCAGAGAGTTACAATCTGAACAGCAGAGCCACAAACAAGCAGAATCCCGAAGGTAGACCGGAAACGCAATCCAACAACGCAAACCCAAGCCTCTGACTGAACACAAAAACAACCCCGAATCAGGAACGCAACTTAATCCCGGAGACTGAAACTGAAATCCGGAAACTGCAACACAGTCCTTACCTGAATTCCGACGACGAACCCACAGACGAAACCGACAGCAGAAGGAATCGATCGAACGCAAGAACCAACGCTGAACCACAATCAGATTGTCGAGGAAATCAGAACGAGGAAAAAATACCGGAACCAGCGGATTAAAGAAAGAGGAATCTGTCACGCCTACCTCGAATGGACCAGCAATTCGCAACGGCGGAGAAACCCACAGTAGAACTTGGATTGCAAAACAACACTTGCAAGGCTGAGCGCTTGATTGAGCGTATCTTGAGAGAGAGAAAGAGAGCAAGGGAGGAGGAGCGTACTGACGAGATTCAAAACTGACAGAGTGAGGGGGAGTCGTGAGAACGTGATTAGAAGAGGGGATAATAAATGAGGGAAATAAATAAATTAATAGGAAGGGAAAAATTGAGAGAATAATCTCACCAGAAAATAAAACGGATGGGGGAAAAGACCTCCTTGTCCCCGGCTTCTCTAATAAGGACTTCCGTGTCCTAAATTTAGAATACAATAATGCAAGACCATTTGTGACGAAATAAAATATAACCAAATCTTGGGTTATAACAATTACAAGGGGCAAAATCGGCCACACTAAGAGATGGAGAAAAAAATGAGTTTTCTTGGGAACTTTTTACCTTAGAAGAAAGGGGAGGCTCCAAGCTTCAAGAATATGCCATCTTCTTCACAAATGGGGGGTATACCCATGGAGATGAAGTTCATCCTTTTGAGATTTTGAAAAGAGGGAATGGAAGAGCTTGGTGAGGGGAGTTCAAATATATAATTTGTTTTGCATTTGGAGCCTTGGTGTGGCTTGAGCATGTGGAGGAAGAAGGAGAAACCATGGGAGCTGCTTGGAGGAGATCCAAACCGGGGAGGAAGAAGAAGAATCAGAAGAAGAGGAAAGAGAGGAGCTGCTCATGATGGGAAAGAGGGAAATGAGAGGAGAGAGAGGGAAAAATGGGTATTAGTTCACTGTTTACTTTATTGACTTTTTAACTCTTCTTTTTCCTTTTGTCATTTAACTAATAGAGAGGGGGCTGTCTTATTTAATAAAAACCGATCCCCACTAGATGCACAAGCTGGAGTGTTTTTCGTCTTTTACAGAAAACACTCGTTAATTTACCCAGCTTTAGCACTATTCACTAACCGGGCCCGTTTTCCAGAATTTTCTCATTTCTTTAATTTTAATGGTTATTAAGCTTCCATTAACGCTTAGTTATAGTTATTTAACGAACTATAGTTTTTACGGGTTCATTTGACCACTCAAAGTCACGTTTTCGTGTTTTCTCGAAAAACATGCGCTAAAGCTTTATTAGCATTTTTAATTCATTTTATGGATCCGTTTTCTTCGGGAATTGTTCCCGTATATTAATTAGGCATTATTAAGCCTTGGAAATTCATATAAGACCCTTGTCGAGGTCGTATTCCTCCTATGGTCACATAACGCTCATTTTAGCGTTTTTTGCTTTTTAAGTGTTTTCTCTATTCTTTTGGATTTATTTTCTTTACCAAAATTCTTTAGGCACTAATGGGCCCTAAAATATCATATTAGAGTAATTTAATCACCCTAATTAAGTTCTGGGTATTTCAAGATAAATGCATGTTGGCCCTCTGTAAAAGGTCAATGATGTACTATTTTTGGCTTAGGACAAAACCTTAACCGGTTCTTGTAGCAGAAACCCTGAGAAAGAAATTTAGGTTTCCTGAAATACCCCAAACCTTGGTATGTTGTGTAAATGTTAAACTATGGTATTTAAAGGCTAAAAAGTGCCTTAGAAATATAAATGAAACATTTAAACCATGGTAAAACAAATAAACACTAAGACACGGTTTGAGCAAAAACATGCTCTAAGCTTGGAGTGAACTTGGTTAGGACCCAAGAGCCTACCAAGACTTGATAATGTTTAATTATGATCTTATAGGGCTAATTAAGTCCTTAGGAAACTTTGGTAGACAATGAAACCAAACAAAACACGAATAAATACCTTAGGGTCAATATGGGCTAAAAGGTGCTCTAAGCTTGGGATAAATGTGTATAAGGCCTAATGGTCATACCTATGCCTTAATTATATGTTAATGAACATATTAAATCAATTACCAAAGAAAACCAAGCTTGAAAACAAGTTAGAACGCAAAATGTGCTTTAAGGAGTCTTAAAGCACGTTTTTGAAAAATTGTCTTGTAAATGAGTTTTGAATGGCTAAATGTCCATCATTACTCTTTAATTAACATGTGTACTATATAGTATCACATTTGGGTGGCTATATCAATGGGAAATCAAAAATTTCACTTCTATGTGCCTGTTTTTGGTGAATAGTGATTTTTATAACTAGTTTGTAACATATAATGTTATAAGTGAGACAATTGACTAATAAAGTCTAAAGTACCCCTAGGTACTATTTGGGGCCGTTTTTTAAGTGTTGTGACTCACCACCCTTGTTTTACTAAGAAAGAAAGAATGACTAATTAGTATACTATTTGCTTTATAAGGATAAATATCTTAACAAAAGCAAACTTATCTCCTCATTCTCTTCTTCCTTTCATTTCCCACGGTGGCCACCTTCTTCCTCCTCTCTCCATCGGTTTCCAACAGAGCCATACCATTCTCATCCTTCCTCACTTGTAACTTATGACTCCATGCTCTGAATTTAATTCCGAGACTACCGTTCTCTTAGTTGGAGCAAGCTCTACAACCTTGTCCTTTCAAATCCTCAAAACCACCATTTTGGTGCCAAGGAGAACTTCCATGGAAGGGGCTTGAGCTAATATTTTATGCCTTGTTGATCACCTTTGCTTCAAGGTAAGGAAAACCAAAGAAAACTCCATTTCCTCTCTTTTAGTACATGGCCGAAAATTAACCTCACCATGGTGTCTTTACCTTGCTTGTTTAGCTTCATTTGAATCTTCCAAGGGCTAGGAGGAGTCCTCTCTTGATATATATTCAAGCTCTCTTTCCATTCCAAGGTAAAACAATCATGTTAATACCTTAAGATAATATATGTAACTAGGGTTTACAATGAGATAAAGCTTAAAGCTTATATACTCATTTCAATGTTGGTATATTGTTAGTTGTTGGCAAGGAACCAAATGCCTCACCGGTTTTACGAGGAAACAAGAAAGAAATTTGTGAGGAAAAGAGGTAAACAAGCTATTTTAATGTGGTTTAATGCCTTAGGAGAAATAAGCTTATAATGCTTGTTAAAACTACCTAAAGAGCAAATGGTGAATGACCTAGTAAAGTGTTCTCAAGGAGACTAGTAAAAGAACATATGTATTGGTGTATGTATTTGCAGGTCAAAGGCATTATTTATGTGGGAAATTCAGTGTTTAAGGATTATGCAATTTAAGGGCCTAAGAGCCATGTTATTTAAGGGCCTAAGTGCCAAGCAAGTTTAGTTATGCACTATATTGTGATGTAGTGTAAAGTTGGTGAAATTTTGTGAGTGATAATGTTCTTGATGGATTTAGGTGCTCTTGAGTGCTTAATGGTGAAAACTATGAGTTTTGGAATGATGATGTGCTAAGAGAACCCATGGCGAAATTTGTAAAATGTATAAGGAATTCTAAGTGCTTAAATGAACTTGGGTGAACTAGGAATTGTTAGGAATGGACACATGCTTCACTAAGGGAGAACACATGCATTAAGGTGTTCTAAGGTGCTATAAGGATATAGGCATTGTCTTGGAAGTTCTAGAAATCCAATGAGTGTTTTTAGGAGATATTAAAGTCTTGGAGAAGTTTGTTTAAGGTTTAGGTCATGTTGATGAATAAGGAGAGAATGATGTTTAGGTAAGGTTTCGAGAAAGGAATTTAAGGAGTTGTGAAAGAGAAGATTTGGTTAGTAAGAGAAGATGCTTGGGAGATGATGTTAAGGTGTAGAGGAAACACCTTGGTATAGTGGTCATTATTGGTGAATTACCACTTTGAAATCTTAAGGAGAAAACATCCCAAGTGCTAGGAATCTTGTAGGAAATTTGTGAATGATAAGATGGGTTTGGTGAGTGATTTAAAGAGTTTAGCACATGGCTAAAGGTGTGTTGAAGTGCCCAAATGAGGTTAGGATATACTAGGATATAAGGGGTGAAGTTTGGAGTTGAATGTAAAAAGGAAAACAAGGATTTGGGGCAGACCAGACTTGCGACCGGACTTGCAAGTTCGGTCGGGCCCAGTTTACCCTGCGAGAATTAGTTTCTGGAATGGACCGGACATAGGACCGGACTTGGCAAGTCCGGTCGGGCTAAATTTCCAAAGGGGAGAAACTCTCTGGAATGGACCGGACATAGGACCGGACTTACAAGTCCGGTCGGAGTGGAAAATTTTTGGCGGAAATGTGTTCTGGAATCGACCGGACATGGACAAGTCCGGTCGGCAAGTCCGGTCGGACCAAAAATGTGGTTTAAGGTTATGAAATGATATGAGATGATGGGGATTGATAGGTAATGATGTTATAAGGTTGTTAAGGACATGTTAGGTGAGTTTAAATGGTAATTAAGTGGGTGAAAAGTTGTATCAAAATGTAAAAGTAAAACAAGTTAAAAATGTAAAGTTATGTAACTAAGTTAACGGGGAAAGTTAAACATTAGACATTAAATAATCAAGCAAACCCCGATGTTAATAAAAACACATGTGATGTTAACAGTTGTTCGAGAATCGCTCGAGGAACATAAGTGGACGTGGTAAAGTGGACTCCGGTGACAGGTATGGTCTTCTTGCAACCTGTGTCCTACCGGATTACACCGGCTTGTATGCCAATATGTTTTACTGAGTGTTTGCCACCTTGTAAGATTAAAACATGTAATGAGTTTATAGTAATTCATTTATGTGGCGAATTTGGCCTCCGATACCATTTAACCTCAAATATGTGTTAAACCTTAGCTAACCAAATCTAGGAACACATGAGTGATCGGTATTCGGAGTTGACGGCCCAAACCTTGGGAACGTGCTAACCACGGCTATGTGTGAGTTAGTTGGACATTGTTGTTGTATGCAAGTGTGTGAACCTCCCTTGTGTGCTTAACTCGGTTATGATACCGTATGATGTGTGGATGTGGTAGGCTCCATAATGGATCTCTAACTACTTATTATTAAGTTGATATGTACTAATGGGGGGTGAGGAGTCCGGTTGTTCCGGCCACGCGTGTGATGGACGGGAGTCGTTATCTTATCCGGTTCGGCTCTCTTGGTGTATGTATAGGTGGTATTCCAATTTGGTTTCTACCTTCCCTTAGCTTATCCAAAGCTAGTTACTGACTCACGTCGGGCCACAGGGGCATACGAATGTTATTTCGGTGTGCTTGGGATTACTATATCCGACACACCTTGGGTATAAGTTAACCGTTTTATATAACCGGACGGTAACGAGGTTGGTAACGAGCTTAACATGGGATTGGCAAAAATCTCTAGGCTCACATGGTATACTAACTATGGTGGAAGGTTCCTTGTGAGAACCGACTTTATGGTGTTATGTATTGTTGTGATGCTATGCAAATTCCCTTGCTATGATATGGTATATATATATTGGATGTTTTAAATAAGTGCGATGTTGTCATGTGTACGTCGAGACAAGAAAGGTTTTGTTATGTTTTGTTATGTGTGGGATGAGTTATGTTGTAGGATATGGAATGTGTGGATCATGGAAATGATCCTAGCTTGTGACAAGAGGCGTTTAAGGATAAACCGATTAATGGGTACGTGTCGTTCATTAAGGAAGTAGCTCTGTTTAGAGGAGAGCCACTCTAAGGTTTAAGGAATCATTGGATGATTTGTTAAGTGTGGATGTGTTGGTTATAGGTTTGAGCCCATTGAGGCGAAATGTTATGTGTTGTATGTCTATGGCTTGTATGCATGATTTAAATATAATAACTGCATGCTAAGCCGACAATTAGTTGTGCGTGGCCCGATAGCATGTGGGCTGCGGATACCATACCAGCAAGGTGTGAGCCCCTGGGGGCACCCTTTCTCTCCTTTTCTATTTCAGGTACAAGGAGCTGGAAGCCGTTCGAGAGTAGGACGGGGCAGATGTTTATACATGGGTAGCCATTTAAATGGCGTGAGTATGATAGGCGTAGTAAGACGAAAATTGTTATCGGCAGTAGTTTGTAAACACTCGTACAGTGGAATGTATGTATATAATAAATGTTGAAAAGAATGAGGATGGATTATGTGTAGTTGCTCGGGATCTGGTCCATCAGACCGATACAAATGTGATATGTATTAGCCTTGTTAGCCACGTGGTGTAACGGGTGTAACACCATTGGAATAAGTAATGCGATGAGTTAAGTTTCCGCTGCAATGTGTTGTTAAATGTATGGATGTAGTTGGGGTGTTACAAAAGTGTATAAGAGCGAAGTATCGCTCTGATGACTGAATTACGAGCTTAGGAAGTACCGAGTTAGGATTAAGTACTTGGTGTTAAGGGTTGAGTGATAGCGGAGAGATACGCTAGTAAGGAACTACCAGTGAATACTGGAAACCTACTAATCCATCCCACCCTCCACAATCCCTGTTATATAACTTGGGAAACAACGCAGAGAGATGAAAGTCCTCTCTTACTCGGGAATACCCGATCTGGCTGTTAGTAAGTATCTTAAGGGTCGGAGAATTGTCATACGGTAGATCCACGAAAACTGGGAATCCGGAGACGGTCTCCATCTGGACAATGTTAACCGCATTTAGTAGCGAAGAATGAAGAATCAGTGTATAGAAGAATAGAATTTCTGGCAACCTGGGTCGACATGCCGAGCAGTCGAGAATAACCAGCTTGCAACGCAGACGTGCAAACAGCAAGAAGTGGATAGTGAAACCCGAGACGAATGTCTATGGGACACAGTTGGTAAGTATACACCACAAGGTTTTATACCAACCAACTAAGGAACTATAACATAGTGCCAAACAGGAGACAAGTCTCAGTAACCACGATGATGCGTGGAACGGGCTACAAGCAATGTTAAGTAAAAAGGGGGTCTTCCAGAATGGGAAACACCCTAGTTGATGATCGTCGTGTGAAGACAGTGAGAAGTCACCTAGAGAGAGTTACTATCAAGATTGTAAGATCAGTAAGGGCCAACAAGATCACTGATGACAGTACGGATAAAAACAATACCACAACCGGTATGTGTTAAACCAATAGCCAGTTAGCATGGCGCACTTGCCATAGCAAGTGCTGCTATAACAGGGCTGTTCGAGAAATTTATAACCTCGACAAAATACTTGGAGAAGTGTAATAAAGTAAATGAGATTGTCATAAAAGTGGAAGGGCCTGTTAGCCTAACCTCTGTTAATTGGAAGTACACCAGTCGACAAGAAGCTAGACTTGGCTAAGGTAAGAAGATGTTGTGAAATCATGGAAATTTTTCTTTCAAACCTACTCTTGTTCAAACCCTTTTTTTCTTTTCAAAACCAGATTTTCTTTCGAACCAACACTCTTTCCAACCTTCTTTTAAACCAAAACAGTGAAACAGGGCAATTGACAAGGATACAACAGTGGATAAACCTTCCCGATTAAGTTCGGGAAGCAAAGAATGGATATTGTCACGGGCAATATAAGGGAGTTGACAACAGAATACTTCACCTAGGCGCCGTGACGGACACTACGAGTGTACCAATGTGTGTGGGACGACCGCACTCCGATAGGGGCATGGGGCCTGACAGACTACTTATAGGTTAGTTGGGTAAGTAGTAATGTATCAGTATGATACCCCATATGTATACGAGTAAGTCCGGAAACACGGGAAGTAGTCGACTCCGTCTACGGTCAGCAGTATAATCAAACAGGAGCTAGAAAATACAAGGAATGCTTGAAGTTAAAGGAACCCAGTTAAGTTAAAAAGGACTAAAGGAACCAGTGAGTTATTTTAAGGAAATGTATAGAGTTAAGAAGTGCGAAGAGCACGGAATGTAGTAAAGACATCGCATATGTCTTATAAGCCGAGGGATAAACATGATAGCTGGAACGGAGACTAGCCTATTGCATGGCAAGGCAGATGCTAATGTGGACACATTAATGTGCAATGAACGGGATGAAATTCCCAGAATGAGTACCTACACTACCAGGAAATGTTGATCTTCCACAGAAGGAGATAATAAGCCATTAAAGAACGCGAGAAGCCGTGGCTAACTGGATGTACCAATAACTGTGAACCAGATGTAAGGGCATAACTTAACGACACCCAGGAGAAATCCTTGAAGGGTGTGCGCATCAACAATTGTTGAACGAAATACGTGACAGAAGCACAAGGGTTGAAATTAACACCCAGTTTAGACATAAGTTGTCAGGAGACGGACTGACAAACCTAAAGGGCATCCCATGAAAGGAAACGGAATGCAACGACCTTGTCATGGAGCCCACTACAACCTCTAAATATGTAATGTTGTACAGAGAAGTACATATGTGTGGACAGCCTACAATGAGCCCAGCTCAAGGCAAATAAGGCTTATAAGCCATAATCAAGATATGTTATATAAATTTGATCAGTTGTAGAAGTTTATGTTGTATAAGTGAATAAAGTGGTAAACGAACCACTGCATTAAGAGTGGGGATACCTCTCGATATTGTGGAACCGCAGGAGCGGTAGATAGGTGGACCAAGTTCAAGAAATGTGTGGAGGATGGACCACGTTGTTATTACCCCAGGATGATTTGAATAAATAATACGAAAAGAAGTGCTCGTACCAGTTGTGTACACAGGAAGAGTAATAAGTTGGGTAGCAATCACCGTAGGTGTGTGAAGCTAAATGTGTAGCGAACAACGCTCCAGGGGAAGAATAGTAATATATTCAAAAAAAAATAAAAAAAAATAAAAAAAAATCAAATCAGCCAAATAAGTGGCCAGATAAACCTAGAGTAATAGCGGAAGCTAATGTAATAGCGGATACAGTATAAGTTGATGCTATATAATGGAAGAGGATACGGTGTGCAATAAGCGACCGTTGTATAAGTATTGCTAAGTGATGGTATGACAAATAAACAGAGTTGTGAGTTAACCCAGTGGAAGCACAACAGTAAGCGATAGCAAACGAACCGAGCAGTAAGCCGGTGACAAGTATTATGTGATAAGAATTTCAGTAAAACACAGTGTAAATTCCTATTGCAATCGCATGAGAGATTTACCGTCAAGAGTTTACGCCTCTGCACTCTGTATGACTGAGTGTTTTGGTATTGCACTTGCGCAGTAATGATCAAGTGGGATAGCTAGGAATCAGAAGCATGGTAATTGTGGAGGAATAATGTTATAATGGCCGATGCATAGGTAATGCAAGGCCGCAGGAATGAAAGAATACATGTACAAAACCAAAGGTGGAGACATGATTAACAGTAAATAACTACAGTAACACTAAATACCAAAGGTCGGTATGAGATATACCCCAGGTGTGGGAAATAACTGAGAGAGCACTACACATTAGGTAGTAGCTCAATCTCAACCGACAGTAAGTCGGTAGAAGTAAGTCAATCATTGTGAATTACATAGTAGTTTACGCTGTAAGCTAGTGGAGAAGTGGACGGAAAGTTTTCGAACTCACCAAATTCGCTCAGGGTAGCAGATACCATGCGTCGGTTGAGAAACCATTGTTACCTCGATAAAGGTAATACATTGGAGATGTATAATACAGTAACAGTAACGAATGGGGCAAACTAGCTCTATAATTATCAGGGTTGCGCAACAGAGGCCAGTGAGCCCATGCGTCAGATACCGGATATACATTGTGAATATGAATGGATGGCTAGTCATCAATGCCTAGAAGCCTTACAGGCCAGGACCGAAACCGGTTAAGAGTTACAACTCCAATGCGAATTCTTGGTTTAGGAACTAAACCGCTAATATGGTTAAGATCCTCTAATCAGAATCCATTGTGTAATAGACCGCGTGGAAGTTAAAACACTTCACGACGGCAGAACATTTTAAGCTAATGCTCAGTGATTGATTACGTGGGCGTAATCCCTTTTAAGGGGGGTAGAGCGCAAAACCACTTAGTGTGTTTTACCGTACAAGTGTACGTGAATGGGGTTGTGCATAGCACAAAATGAATTGTTATGATGGTTGGCGCGTGTGTTATATAAACATACGCATTTATTTGTGGTTAAATTGTGGTAATTGCGCAAGAGATGCGAATACCATTGTGGGAAGTGTGTTTATTTTGTTAACAGTGGTGTGTGAGAGTACAAGTGGAAGGGAGTAAAGAAACTCCGGGGAACTAAAACCCCGACGGTGCATAAATGTAAACCATGTATGGTATTTTGATAAAAATATATGTATAATATACAGTGTTGTGATTTACGAAGGGGTATGAGACCGACATAGAACCTAGTGAGAATTAAATTCTCTAGGTAACTTGAATTAAGTTGGATTTGGATGATGATTGATAGACGGAGTTCTATCCCTTGGAGATGTTATGATTATGACTAGAAGGATTCAAAGATAGAAAATGGGATATGCTTGAATTAATTGTTGGTTGAAAATGAAGTGGGAGGTGAAACTTGATTATCATGAGATCAAGGGAAGCCGAACACAAATTGGGGTGGAAAGATAGTTCAACACCGATGCTGATCACATCAGTGTTGGATGATTCTTGAAGCTCCCTATAAGTGATTACAAATAACCATGTTAAGAAAGATACAAGGAGCATAAATTGGACTTGGAGTTGTGTGGTGTTTTCAAAAGGATTTTCAATTGGTGTTTTCAAACAATCGATCAATATTTTGAATAAAAGATCTTCTTATACTTAACCTAGTAAAGAATATTTTTGTAGTACTTGCTCACGAGCTGAGGACGTATGAGCCTTTGTCTTCGGACCGGTGACATGAGAAGTATATATGTTAAAGATTAAGTGACTGTTTTGATCTCCCAAAGGAACGGGGACCAGAAGGTGTCCATCGCGACCGGGTTCTGCGGGATCACTGTGTATATGTACTCAACGTGGGATTCGAACCCATGGAGAGATGGAAAAGGTATTTCTGTTTGATATACATGCTATGACATGTTGTTTGGTACGTGTGATAAAGGTTATTTTGGCTTTGATCTCCTAAAGTGTATGCTATCAAGACCTATGAGTCTAAATGTGGTTATGTCACCCAGACCTAAGAGTCTGAGGGATATTATGTTAGTGCAAGTGTGGTGAAGGTACCCGGACCATTAAGCCCAAGGTTACCATGTGAGTATGATATTTTATGTGTAATGTGGATATGTTGCCCGGACCATTAAGTCCGAGGTTGGATGTAAAGGGTGGTTGGTAATGGAAGTTTTATGGCCATAAGTAATTCCCGTATTCCAATCCAATGATGCGAGGAAATGTGAACTTCGAGGACGAAGTTCTTTTAAGGGGGGTAGATTGAAATACCCCAAACCTTGGTATGTTGTGTAAATGTTAAACTATGATATTTAAAGGCTAAAAAGTGCCTTAGAAATATAAATGAAACATTTAAACCATGGTAAAACACAATAAAACACTAAGACACGGTTTGAGCAAAAACATGCTCTAAGCTTGGAGTGAACTTGGTTAGGACCCAAAGAGCCTACCAAGACTTGATAATGTTTAATTATGATCTTATAGGGCTAATTAAGTCCTTAGGAAACTTTGGTAGACAATGAAACCAAACAAAACACGAATAAATACCTTAGGGTCAATATGGGCTAAAAGGTGCTCTAAGCTTGGGATAAATGTGTATAAGGCCTAATGGTCATACCTATGCCTTAATTATATGTTAATGAACATATTAAATCAATTACCAAAGAAAACCAAGCTTGAAAACAAGTTAGAACGCAAAATGTGCTTTAAGGAGTCTTAAAGCACGTTTTTGAAAAATTGTCTTGTAAATGAGTTTTGAATGGCTAAATGTCCATCATTACTCTTTAATTAACATGTGTACTATATAGTATCACATTTGGGTGGCTATATCAATGGGAAATCAAAAATTTCACTTCTATGTGCCTTGTTTTTGGTGAATAGTGATTTTTATAACTAGTTTGTAACATATAATGTTATAAGTGAGACATTGACTAATAAAGTCTAAAGTACCCCTAGGTACTATTTGGGGCCGGTTTTTAAGGTGTTGTGACTCACCACCCTTGTTAGTTTACTAAGAAAAGAAAGAATGACTAATTAGTATACTATTTGCTTTATAAGGATAAATATCTTAACAAAAGCAAACTTATCTCCTCATTCTCTTCTTCCTTTCATTTCCCACGGTGGCCACCTTCTTCCTCCTCTCTCCATCGGTTTCCAACAGAGCCATACCATTCTCATCCTTCCTCACTTGTAACTTATGACTCCATGCTCCGAATTTAATTCCGAGACTACCGTTCTCTTAGTTGGAGCAAGCTCTACAACCTTGTCCTTTCAAATCCTCAAAACCACCATTTTGGTGCCAAGGAGAACTTCCATGGAAGGGGCTTGAGCTAATATTTTTATGCCTTGTTGATCACCTTTGCTTCAAGGTAAGGAAAAACCAAAGAAAACTCCATTTCCTCTCTTTTTAGTACATGGCCGAAAATTAACCTCACCATGGTGTCTTTACCTTGCTTGTTTAGCTTCATTTGAATCTTTCCAAGGGCTAGGAGGAGTCCTTCTTGATATATATTCAAGCTCTCTTTCCATTCCAAGGTAAAACAATCATGTTAATACCTTAAGATAATATATGTAACTAGGGTTTACAATGAGATAAAGCTTAAAGCTTATATACTCATTTCAATGTTGGTATATTGTTTAGTTGTTGGCAAGGAACCAAATGCCTCACCGGTTTTACGAGGAAACAAGAAAGAAATTTGTGAGGAAAAGAGGTAAACAAGCTATTTTAATGTGGTTTAATGCCTTAGGAGAAATAAGCTTATAATGCTTGTTAAAACTACCTAAAGAGCAAATGGTGAATGACCTAGTAAAGTGTTCTCAAGGAGACTAGTAAAAGAACATATGTATTGGTGTATGTATTTGCAGGTCAAAGGCATTATTTATGTGGGAAATTCAGTGTTTAAGGATTATGCAATTTAAGGGCCTAAGAGCCATGTTATTTAAGGGCCTAAGTGCCAAGCAAGTTTAGTTATGCACTATATTGTGATGTAGTGTAAAGTTGGTGAAATTTTGTGAGTGATAATGTTCTTGATGGATTTAGGTGCTCTTGAGTGCTTAATGGTGAAAACTATGAGTTTTGGAATGATGATGTGCTAAGAAACCCATGGCGAAATTTGTAAAATGTATAAGGAATTCTAAGTGCTTAAATGAACTTGGGTGAACTAGGAATTGTTAGGAATGGACACATGCTTCACTAAGGGAGAACACATGCATTAAGGTGTTCTAAGGTGCTATAAGGATATAGGCATTGTCTTGGAAGTTCTAGAAATCCAATGAGTGTTTTAGGAGATATTAAAGTCTTGGAGAAGTTTGTTTAAGGTTTAGGTCATGTTGATGAATAAGGAGAGAATGATGTTTAGGTAAGGTTTTGAGAAAGGAATTTAAGGAGTTGTGAAAGAGAAGATTTGGTTAGTAAGAGAAGATGCTTGGGAGATGATGTTAAGGTGTAGAGGAAACACCTTGGTATAGTGGTCATTATTGGTGAATTACCACTTAGAAATCTTAAGGAGAAAACATCCCAAGTGCTAGGAATCTTGTAAGAAATTTGTGAATGATAAGATGGTTTTGGTGAGTGATTTAAAGAGTTTAGCACATGGCTAAAGGTGTGTTTGAAGTGCCCAAATGAGGTTAGGATATACTAGGATATATGGGGTGAAGTTTGGAGTTGAATGTAAAAAGGAAAACAAGGATTTGGGGCAGACCGGACTTGCGACCGGACTTGCAAGTTCGGTCGGGCCCAGTTTACCCTGCGAGAATTAGTTTCTGGAATGGACCGGACATAGGACCGGACTTGGCAAGTCCGGTCGGGCTAAATTTCAAAGGGGAGAAACTCTCTGGAATGGACCGGACATAGGACCGGACTTACAAGTCCGGTCGGAGTGGAAAATTTTTGGCGGAAATGTGTTCTGGAATCGACCGGACATGGACAAGTCCGGTCGGCAAGTCCGGTCGGACCAAAAATGTGGTTTAAGGTTATGAAATGATATGATGATGGGGATTGATAGGTAATGATGTTATAAGGTTGTTAAGGACATGTTAGGTGAGTTTTAAATGGAAATTAAGTGGGTGAAAAGTTGTATCAAAATGTAAAGTAAAACAAGTTAAAAATGTAAAGTTATGTAACTAAGTTAACGGGGAAAGTTAAAGCATTAGACATTAAATAATCAAGCAAACCCGATGTTAATAAAAACACATGTGATGTTAACAGTTGTTCGAGAATCGCTCGAGGAACATAAGTGGACGTGGTAAAGTGGACTCCCACCGTCACGTGAAGGTAGGTTTTGAGGTATCTTGCAAACCTGTGTCCTACGGATTACACCGGCTTGTATGCCATATGTTTTACTGAGTGTTTGCACCTTGTAAGATTAAAACATGTAATGAGTTATAGTAATTCATTTATGTGGCGAATTTGGCCTCGATACCATTAACCTCAAATATGTGTTAAACCTTAGCTAACCAAACTAGGAACACATGAGTGATCGGATTCGGAGTTGACGGCCCAAACCTTGGGAACTGCTAACCACGGCTATGTGTGAGTTAGTGGACATTGTTGTGTATGAAAGTGTGTGAACTCCCTTGTGTGCTTAACTCGGTTATGATACCATGTGTGTGGATGTGGTAGGCTCAAATGGATCTAACTACTTATTATTAAGTGTATATGTACTAATGGGGGGTGAGGAGTCCGGTTGTTCCGGCCACGCGTGTGATGGACGGGAGTCGTTATCTTATCCGGTTCGGCTCTTTGGTGTAGTATAGGTGGGTATTCCAATTTGGTTTCTACCTTCCCTTAGCTTATCCAAAGCTAGTTATGACTCACGTCGGGCCACAGGGGCATACGTATGTTCTTCGGTGTGGCTTGGGATTACTATATCGACACACCTTGGGTATAAGTTAACCGTTTCTAATAACGGACGGTAACGAGGTGGTAACGAGCTTTGAACAGGGAGTGGCAAAAATCCCTAGGCTCACATGGTATACTAACTATGGTGGAAGGTTCCTTGTGAGAACCGACTTTATGGTGTTATGTATTGTTGTGATGCTATGCAAATTCCCTTGCTATGATATGGTATATATATATTGGATGTTTTAAATAAGTGCGATGTTGTCATGTGTACGTCGAGACAAGAAAGGTTTTGTTATGTTTTGTTATGTGTGGGATGAGTTATGTTGTAGGATATGGAATGTGTGGATCATGGAAATGAATCCTAGCTTGTGACAAGAGGCGTTTAAGGATAACCCGATTAATGGGTACGTGTCGTTCATTAAGGAAGTAGCTCTGTTTTAGAGGAGAGCCACTCTAAGGTTTAAGGAATCATTGGATGATTTGTTAAGTGTGGATGTGTTGGTTATAGGTTGAGCCCATTGAGGCGAAATGTTATGTGTTGTATGTCTATGGCTTGTATGCATGATTTAAATATAATCAACTGCATGCTAAGACGACAATTAGTTGTGCGTGGCCCGATAGCATGTGGGCTGCGGGATTACCATACCAGCAAAGGTGCTGAGCCCCTTGGGGGCCACCCTTTCTCTCCTTTTCTATTTCAGGTACAAGGAGCTGGAAGCCGTTCGAGAGTAGGACGGGGCAGATGTTTATACATGGGTAGCCATTTAAATGGCGTGAGTATGATAGGCGTAGTAAGACCGAAATTGTTATCGGCAGTAGTTTGTAAACACTCGGTACAGTGGGAATGTATGTATATAATAAATGTTGAAAATGGAATGAGGATTGTATTGTGTAGTTGCTCGGGAATCTGGTCCATCAGACCGATACAAATGTATATGTATTAGCCTTGTTAGCCACGTGGGTGGTTAACGGCGTGTAACACCATTGGAATAAGTAATGCGATGAGTTAAGTTTCCACTGCAATGTGTTGTTAAATGTATGGATGTAGTTGGGGTGTTACATTTCCAGTTATAAGAAAAACCTGTTGAAAGGCATAGATAAATTTTTGTAGGAGGTGAGTAAACGATCTAGTTAGGAAGATGTCATCCACATAGATTATAAGGTAAATAATGTTAGACCCTTGAGTGAACATGAAGAGAGAGTTATCTAACTTAGACATAAAGAAGCCCAACTCTAGAAGATAGGTGTGGAGGGTGATTTTTTGGTATGAGGGGGGACTATCTAAATATGGTTTGACTGAAAAGTCAAGATCCTAGAAAATGCCATTCTGTGGAGGGTGAAAACCCGTTATTCTTGGCATCCCTCAAAAACCTACTAAATCGTCCGTCTTTCCCAGAAAGCATAAGGGTAGTGTTAGTGAACACTACATCCGCTCTCAATGGGCCCCACGCGGACTTGTGCCCTAGAGACGGAAATTGACTAGAGTCGCCACCTAGTTTTACCTATGATAACTAGGAAGGAATATCGGGTTCTAAGAACCGTTAATTGACTCTAAGGTTGTTGCCTATGGATAGGACTTATCTGATCATACTAGAGATTCTATTGTGGGTTCGCACTGGGTTACACCCCTTAGAAGTGGCAACGACCACGACCTCAGATTGGTGCCCGAGGAAACCTCGGTCTCCAATTGTTGGGATTTTCTTCTTTTAAAACTTATTAAAGAGATTCATTTAAAAGCTAAGGATAGGATTAGGATGAGAAGAGAGAGAGAGAATGGATAAGGTGAGCTTTTCTGCCAAGCCAACGCCTAGAAGAGGAATTGTTGAATTCAGATGAGTATAGAATGAAAGTTTGGGGAAAGTCTGAAGTTGGGTGAATAGAAAAAACTTGGAGTCTGATGGTTTGAAGTTAGTGGGAGCTGAAGAAGGTTTGAGTGTTTGAGAGATATGAGAGTCATCTTAGAAGGGGAAAATGACTTTTTGTTTGGAATAGGGTTGTACCCTAGATGGGCTTCCTATGTACTCAACTCCCTGTTGAGATCAGACCTTACATAGTTCACGGGTATTTTGGGGGTTTTTGGAGATTTTTGAGATGTTTGAAGTTTTGGGAAGTTTCGGATTTAAGAGGTTAGTCTGTGAGACACTCAGGTCTATAAGACATTTAGGATGTTCATGTAGTGGGAGATATAGGATATCAAGGTCTGTGAGACACTCGGGCCTGTGAGACATTTGAATCTTAAAATGGTGGAGAGATTGAGAAGTTCGAGTCTGTGGGGTGCTCAGGCCTATCAGACTTTAGAAGTTAGAGGAAAGTCGTGATTAAGGAGATGATTCAAGTTTAAGGTGATTTAGAGTTTGAATGATGATTTGAGTATGTGAGGCAATTGGAATTTGGGAGGGGTCCCGAGTTTTTTAGGTTCGAGGTTTGAAAATGGTTGAGGAAAATTGTTTTGTTGTGAAAGGGTGGGTGATCACAAGGGAACACCCTATGTACCCCCTCAAGCACGACACTTAATGAATGGTAAGTGCCAAGCCTCGAAAGATGGGGCAATGAATTTATGTCGAAAAGTAGGGCTTAGAGAGAAACATCATGAATGAGATGCTCTCGGTCAAACCATAATAACGTCTCTAACTCCCGGGTTTTAAAATATTGAAAACCGATAACCTTGAAATCAAACGGAAGAGAGTCAGACGGTTCTAAAATCCCGGCTGTAGCTAAGAAGGTCGTTACATCCTTAACACCCCGCCTTGTAAAAATCTAGGGTGCAATTAGGGGAGGTTTATCACCCTAACGCCCCACCTAAAGAGATCTAGACTACGACAAGGGAGGTTACGACCCCAATGCTCTGCCTCGGATCTTTATTTTAGAAGAGAGACAAGTGATGTCTAACTAGGAAGAAGACATTCTTTTAAGGTGTTAGACATCCCATGTTCCCCGAAAACGGTTTAGTTTTGAGTTTGAAAACTGAGTTAGAAAATCTTTGAAGTAGTTCGAAATTCTCGATGAAGAAATACTGATTTTGAGAAATATTTTAGGAGAAAACTTTCTGTATATGTGAGAAGAACTTTCTGCATGTGTGAGAATAGTTTTCTGTTATGTGAGAAGAGCTTTTCCTTTAAAATTCCACAAAATAGTTTGTGATACTCCGTATTTTCGTTTTTCAGATTTCGTTACATAACATTCTGGTTTGTGATATTATTTATGTTTTGTGGTGCCGTGTTTAGTAATTGGGACGTCGGAGGCAATTAATTAAAGGACGGGGGCAAGGAGGTCGTTTCCCCTCTTTTATTTTTGGTGAGACTTATTAAGGAAAGATAAGTCATTATTTTATTTCTTTTCACTTCACGATCAGTCTGCAAACCGCTCGTTCTTCTTCCCGACAGTTTTTGCGCTCTCTTCTTCTCCCTTGGGTGCTTCTGAAATTCTGGTGTGAATTGCTGCTGCTTTGGGATCGTGTGCTTCCCTGTTGTCGTGGTTGTCCTTCTTCAGTAAATCAGGTTTGGTTTTCTTTTCGATTCCGATGGTTTCCGCTTCTGTTTTGAGAGGGCAGTTTTTCTGATTTTGGGGTCTCTTCTCTGCGAATTCAGTGGTGCTCTGTGCGTCTCCTCTGCTGTGTCCTGTTCGTTGAGTTGCTGGTAGCGTGTGGACTGAATCAGCGCTTCGAATTCATGTAAGTGGGGGATGGAATCGGGGTTGTTTACTCACCCTCGGGGACTGTTTTGTTCTAACCTTTCTGCCTTGAAATTGTGTTTTGATTGGGTGTTTTGCTTCGGTTTTGTGTTGTTAATCGCGTGGCTAAACCCCCGAGGGTACTGATTTACCATTCCGTGGATTTGGGTGAGTTCGGTATTGATTTTGGTTGAATTTCTGCGTGTTTGTTCGCTCTGGTTTTCGTCAGTTTCGCGCTGTCCGAACATCTGTCCGAACTTGGAAGTTCGGACAGTGCATCGGGCGCGTTTTGTTTTTGAAGGTTTTGAAGTGTCCGAACATCGGTCCGAACTTCAAAGTTCGGACCTGACGCGAGGATGGATTTTCGTAAAAGTTTCGATGTGTGTCCGAACTTGCAAGGTCGGACGCAAGTTCGGACACTAAGATGATTCTGGCTTTTAACTCTCGACTTACGTCCGAACTTCGATGTTCGGACGTAAGTTCGGACATTTGTATCTCCGCGACCTCTGATTCTCGGCCTCTGTCCGAACTTGCAAGGTCGGACGCAAGTTCGGACATGCCACTGGTTTGGCATAACTTCTCCGTTTTAGCTCCGTTTGAGTTCCGTTTGCGGGGTTGGATTCCCCTATCTGTGTACAAGCTCTTATGGTTTATATGCATTGTTATGCACTTAAGATCTGTTTTGTGAGCTTTTGGCTCTGGGACCTAGTTACTTTGCTTCTGAGCCTTGGATAGTCGGGTCGGGCTGTCCCGTAGCATGCTGCGCAGGAATTCCTTCTGTTTATACTCCTCAGGGTCTCCCTTAGGACGTTATTTGACCGACGGGTCTGTTAGCTGTCTCTACGGCTTCTGTTGTGGGATCCTCGGATCCATAGGACCTTATGGGTGTCCTTCTGTTGTGTTAGCTTGTTTCTAGTGTCCCATTCTTCTGTTTCTGATCTGAGGGTCCGACTGTGTTTTGAAGTGATATTCCGTTCTGCTCTGCTTCTGTTTTGTGGTTTCATTCAGTCTATTTATATTGACCCCGCTATCCTCTCTGTTTATAAGTATTCTTCTGCTTCTGTTTTGAGTGGGCTTCCTTGAGGAAGTCTTCTGCTTGCTGGGCTGTTTAGCTCACCCCTTTACTTTGTTGCAGATTGAGCTCGTGGGATCTTCTCTTCTCGTCCCCTTCTGGAGCTTCGTTATTTATTATGTGTCTTTGGACTTTTTGTGCTTGCGCTTTGGACGCTTTAGTACTTTGTGTAGCCTTCGGGCCTCTCTCTCTGTATTTGACTTTTAAGCATTTGGATTTTGTAAACTCTTTGGTATTTATACAGTTTCTTATCGGTTTGGGATTCGTTTGCTTAGAGCCTTGCGACGTTAGGTAGTAGACTCGCGGCGTTAACGGCCCTAACTCCTAGGCCGGTTTTGGGGTCGTTACATAGTTTCTTTGAAAACTTGATTAAATTTGAATAGAATGATTGTTTGAAATTTGAGAAAGAAGATTTTAAGATTTAAGAGTTTGAATTGAATTTACAACTTGAGTTTGAATTGGATGAATTGAATCTGGATTTGAATTGAATGGAATTGGGTTTGAATTGAATTTGGTTTGGGGTTGGAAAACGGGCCGGGTCAAAATTAGATCGAGTCAAACTGGGATTAAATCAAAGTTGGGTCAAGGTCAAAGTTGGACCGAGTTGAAGTTTGGTCGAGGTCAAAGTTCAGATTGGTCAATGTTAGACCAAGTCAAAGTTGGATCGAGGTCAAAGTTCGGATTGGTCAAAGTTGGGCCGAAGTCAAAGTTCGGATTGGTCAAAGTGGACCAAAGTCAAAGTTGGGTCGAGGTCAAAGTTCGGATTGGTCAAAGTTGGACCAAAGTCAAAGTTTGATTCGGGCCAAATTGGGCCTTGGTGGTCTTGGGTTGAAATGGGCTTGAATTTGGATTTTGGGCCATGAAACTGGATTTTTGATTTTGGGCCTTGAATTTGGATTTTGGGCTGAATTGTTTTTTGGGCCCAATTTGGTTTTGGGGCCTAATTTAAATTTTGAGATTTATTTGGAATCTGGGCCTGATTAAGCCTTGTGGGTTGAATTTGGACATTGGAAGTTGGGCCACAATTGAGTTGTCTCATACTGAAGGTGAAATTGAATTTTGGATTGAATTTGAATTTGGATTTGGAATTGAATATATTCTTTGTATTGGGGTAAAGTTTTTTTAATGAAATTAAGGGGAGGTTTGGGACGAGCTTTAAAAGTTTGGAAGGTATTGTTCCCCACAAAGCAAGTAGAAATGAGCTAGCTGTGGGGTACCCTCTAAGGCTTAAACAAAGATCCTCAAAGTTTGGGGAGGTATTAGTCCCCACGAAGCAAATAAAAATGAGCTAGTTGTGGGGTACCCCCCAAAACTTATCATAAATGGGTGACCTAGAAGGCTGTCTCGGGTTAATAATAAGCAATACAAGTAGACAAATTGCAATAAAAGCAGTATATGTATAATAAAAGATATAACACCCCTACCGCTAATCCTTTACTTAATGTCTAATCATCCTAATTATTCAACTACACGCAGCAGAATTACTACTACTACTACTACGGCGGGTGATACAACGCCGCTAACCGCCCATACGGCTAGCTAGGCTTACACTACTTACAGTAACGGTCTGATGTCTAAATAATACCAAGCTTCTACACTACATACCACTTACAAAATATCATATACTTACAAAGGTGATTACCGAGTATCCAAGTGTATATGCAATTACATCACTACACTAGTTTACCAAAAGAATGAGTTTCCACAAGCTACTCATCTACACCCATCCAAAATCCTTTCATTATCCAAAAGGGTATACCCCATGGTACACCGGCTAAACAAAAAGGCCTATAGCAATGTACAACTTGGTACACCTTTCAAAATTCACTAAATACATCAAAAGAAAGCATCTTGAACTCATCAAGCCTTCACCCTTCACGAGCAACTATAAAATATTAAAAACAGTGCCCCAAGGGGCTCAGCAAAAAGCTGCATATAAACATCGGATATACCGCGTGCTAACTAGGGTACGCCGACTATTTAAGGCCGACTGTACATGCGGTTCATTATTATCATACATACATGCTTTACATTCACCATACAATCATACACAATGTAATTCACAAGCCAAAACAGCAATACAATAGCATACACAATACTTACCTTCACAAGGGTTAGCCAATTGCACATCCGGGTTAATCGGATGTTTATTACTCTTTTACTCATTACACATTGCTTACTCAAACATACTTCATACTTTACTTACTTACTTTTCCATACTCGTTTACTTATTCTTACTTACTTACTTTACTCATGTTAAGTCGGTATGACCTCCGGGCAGGGACTACACCGTCCCACCACCGGGCTTTAGGTGGCTCACTAATCCAGGATGCTACCCATTTAAGGGGTTTGGGCCATGGAAAAGATTAAAGCCAGGAATTGAAGCCAACCTCTTGTGACTCCGCCTCCTCACGCGTGGCCGAAACTATATCGGACTTCTACTCATTTCAATTTACCAATTTATTATGTTAGATTGGTTAGCTTGTTAGGAATTAGTTAGAAGTCCAACACCATAACATTCGGTCACTACAATATAAGTCAAGCACACACACATTCATTATCATCCATACATTTCATGAATTATACAAACTATGATTTAAAGATAATATCCAAACAAGGAACAATATCAAATATTCACAAGTAAGCATAATAGTTCCGATTCATGCGTTTATCTTGTTAGGTGATCAATTAGCACACAATTCAGAGTAGCCAAGGTAGCATACAGGACATGAGAAGTTCATACCGTTCACCGTTGTACTTGTAACCGACTTTCCTTCGGTGTTCACAATCCAAGTCCTATGATACACATATGATCGAGTGATTAATCTAACTATAATTAACTTAACTCGATTACTCTTACGTTTTCTAACTCATACTTACCATGTCTTTGCAATTCTTACACTTACACATGGTTTACTTACTCTTCATTACCTTTAAAACTTGTTTATACTCTTAATGACCTTTAAACATCCTTAATTAGGTCTTAATTATCTTATACTATCATTACCATTCATTACCTTTCCTTAAAAGCCATTTTATAAACTTATTTTTACAAATTTGGGTTGGTCCGGGACTTTGTCCGGATCCTAGGTCCCGGACCACCCTGTGGTCACAACTCTCGAACCGTTTTTATTTATGGTCCGGGTCCTTGTACTTATGTCAAGTCCTGGACCTTAAGTGGCTTCAAGTCCTGGAGGGTTTTCAATTATGGTCCGGGTCCTCTTACATGAGGTAAGTCCCGGACCAGCATATGAGTAAACTCTCGGTCATTTTTCAAGGGGTGGTCCGGGTCCTTGTATGGGACCTAAGTCCTGGACCACCCTGTAAGTCTAACTCTCGGCTTTAAAATCAGCATG
Source organism: Limonium bicolor (assembly GCA_023374045.1). Classification (NCBI taxonomy): domain Eukaryota; kingdom Viridiplantae; phylum Streptophyta; class Magnoliopsida; order Caryophyllales; family Plumbaginaceae; genus Limonium; species Limonium bicolor. The sequence continues at coordinate 121,711,363 of CM041782.1, read as the reverse complement.
GTCCGGGTCCTTAGCCAGGGACTAAGTCCCGGACCTGCTGCTGTATGTTACAGTTTTTTGCAAATTCTTCATCTGTTACAGTCCAAACCTTGCCCAATTAATTCCCCATTGTTCCTACACTTAATCCCACATATTTAAGCACCTATTTAGTCTCCTAAACATGTCTAAATCCATTACTAACCTATTACTCCTTTTATACTAATTCACTCACATATTTTTCTAAGTTTTCATTCCTGCACTTACACTATTTTCCTAGTTGTGTTTTGCTACATATTTTGGTTCTCACTTCCTCCATCTATTGCTCCCTCTTATAATGTCATTCCTAAGGCTTATAATGCATTATACACCTCTCCTAACTTACCCACTACCAAGCTCCTTATAAAATCTGTTTTCAAAGTAATTTTCTACCTAGTTTCTAGTTCTTAAGTGTTCTAGTCCTAGGTAAAATTTGACATGGTCTCCCCTATATTTTTACATTCTCACCACATGTTATATTCACACATTGTTATCCAATTCACCTGTTTATCAACAACACCAATATATAGTTCTCCAACACAAACACTAAACATTAAACACTCCTTAAATTCCTGCACATTCACCATTTCCTTTCTTAAGGTTTATACAAGTTTTTCATCAACCTTTGAAGCTTTTAAAACATTTAAGTTCTCTTACACATTACACTACTACTCAATACTATTTTCAATACACATTTAAACTACTAAAATCTGTTACATAAAATATTACAAAAACTACACAAGTGGATGTAATTTACCTTGTTTCCTCACTAGCTTTTCTTTTCTTCTTCTTTCTTCTTCCTTCTTCCTTTCCTCTCTTCCACCGATTATAGAACTTCAATTCTCTAAAGCTACAGCCCATTGATATACACATTTCAATACAACTAACCCTTTGATTCATCTTAAGGCTTTTAAGGTAGATTTTTGGGGTTTAGAAATTGACATTACCTTGCAAGTGATGAGATGGAGTTTATAACAGCACAAGAGCAAGATTTCTACACTCCAAGGATGCCAAAATTGGATGGGAACAAAAGGAATAGGAACTCAAAACCTAGAAATCTTTATTTTGCAAGTGAGAGCAAGAAAGGGTAGTATTTTTGGATTTCTTTTTACCTTAAACCAATGAGGTGAAGAAGGGGCTTCTAATGGTGGTCTTATTCTTCAAAACCAAGAACACCCATGGAGATGAAATTGCTTGTTTTCAGATTTGGAAAAGAGAGGGATGTTCTCCTTGATGAGATGAAGACAATGGTACAATTTTTGTAATTTTTGGAGAAGATTTGAGTAGTTAACAAGAGGAGAGAAGTTGAGGTTAGTGTGGTGGTGTGCAAATCGCCATGGCTGGCATGGGGAAGAAGAAGAAAAATTCAGAGAAAGAAGAGAGGTGCAATACATGGAGTGTGGGGAAAATAGAGGAGAGAGAGAGCAACTTGCTTTTTGACTTACTTTAAGGCTTTGTCCTTTAGAAAATTAGAAACAATTAAAAAGGGAGAGGGGGACAAGAGGCAGCCGGCTCACACTCAGCCCTCTTAAGGGTTTTGAAATTATATTTGCAATAGTGGACACACTAGTTTGGTTTATTTACGCTCTCACCCCTCAACTTCCCGTTTTTGACAGTTTTTAGTATTTTCTCGTTTTATTGATTTTATTGGCTCTAGACCTTCACTAATGTTCATTAATGACTATTTGGTTGACAAAAATTGTTACGAGTCTATTTGACCGGCTTAAAGTCGTGTTTTCCCGGTTTCCTCGAAAAACGCGCTTTAAGGTTCGTTTGTGTTTTTAATCCGTTTTAAGGATCCGTTTTCTTCGGGATTTGTTCCTTCATGATTATTTAGACATAATTAAGCTTCTAAATTACTTATTAGCCTAATTAATCACTATTTTTAATTATGAGGTATTTCAATCTACCCCCCTTAAGGAACTTTGCCCTCAAAGTTGCTCATGGTTAACGGTTTAATAATTCTACTCATTAGGCAAACCAATTGCCATAATGTGTCTTACTACCACCTATGAGGTGTTTACTTTCTCTACATTGCAAGCATACACAATTCAAGCACAACATGCAATTCACATACACAATACACATTTCCATACACATCATATCCACATTACACCGATACACCATACATTGTACATACACATCCATACACTACACATTACACTTACATACTCAATATACTCGCGCTACATGTGCCATCAACATACTATAATACATACACACTATGCAATGCTAACCCGAAGCAATGCAAAAGCAAAACGGCTCTACCCCCTTAAAAGGGGTACGCCCCGTACCTGAACCCGCTAAGTACTAGACTATCTAGTCTATGAATAACTGTGGGTACTTCGCCTTCATGGCATCTTCTAACTCCCATGTCACTTCTTCGACATCATGGTTTGACCATAGGACCTTCACCATTCGTATAGACTTATGGCGCGTGTCTCTGGTCTTCCTATCAAGGATTCTAACGGGAGTTTCAACATATCTCATGGTCGGCTCAATGGATAGTCTCTCAGGCTCTAGGACATGAGAAGGATCAGCAATATACTTCTTGAGTTGTGACACATGAAAGACATCATGGACACGCCCCAAGTCCTCAGGTAGTGCTAACTTATAGGCTACAGATCCAACTCTCTCGGTGATAGTGTACGGCCTTACAAACCTCGGGCTCAGCTTGCCCTTCTGGCCAAAACGGAATACGCCATTCATAGGTGAAACACGCAAGAACACTTGGTCACCCACGGCGAACTCAAGGTCGAGTCGTCGCACATCCGCATAAGATTTCTGTCTACCTTGGGCTGCCTTCATGTTGGCTCAGATTTGTTGCACTTCCGCTTGGACTTGCTCTAAATACTCCGGTCCTATGATGACCGCTTCACTTGACTCATCCCAACACAAAGGTGTACGACAAGGTCTACCGTATAGGGCTTGGAAAGACGACATCTTAATCGAAGCATGATAGCTATTATTGTACAAGAACTCGATAAGATGAAGCTTAACTAACCAACTCCCCTGAAAATCTAAGGCACATGCCCTAAGCATGTCCTCCAGTGTCTGGATGGTCCTTTCTATCCGACCGTCGGTCTAAGGATGGAAGGCGGTACTCAGCTTCAATTCTGTACCCAACGCTTCCCGTGTAGCTCTCCAGTATCTCGAAAGAAATCTGGTGTCGCGGTCAGATACTATGGTCTTTGGGACTCCGTGGTGTCTGATGATCTCCTTGTCGAATAGCTCTGCGAGCTTCGCTACCTTCCAAGTGTCCTTCATTGGTATGAATCGGGCAACCTTGGTGAGGCGATCGACTACTACCCAGATCATGTTGAGTCCTCCCCTGGCAGGTGGGAGTCCTACAACAAAATCCATGGAGATATCGTGAAATTTCCACTCCGGAATTGGCATCGATTGTACCATTCCGCCCGGTCTACGATGTTCAAACTTCACTTTCTAGCACGTCAAGCATCTCAATACATACTCTGTCACATCTGATTTCATTCCAGACCACCAGAAGTACCTCTTCATGTCTTTGTACATCTTGGAGGCTCCTGGGTGAACAGACAATGTAGAACTGTGTGACTCTCGCAGGATGCGATCCCTTAGCTCAGCATTGCTTCGGGGGACGCATAGCCTGCCATTCAGCCGAATCAGACCATCTTCATGCAACTTAAAATCATATTTCTTCTTCTCAAATGTACCATCTGTGATCTTCTGTCTAATTTTGGTCAGGTAAGGGTCGCTCAACTGAGCGTCTCGCACCTCGTCAACCAAGCTAGAAGAAGCGAGTAGCGAATGGAGCGAGTGTGCTCGACGACTCAGGGCGTCGGCTACAACGTTTGCCTTCCCTTCCTTATACTGCAGGTTGATGTCGTAGTCTGAGAGAAACTCCATCCACCTTCTCTGTCTCAAATTCAACTCTTTCTGCGTGAATACATACTGTAAGCTCTTGTGGTCGGAGTAGATGGTGATGCTTACCCCATAGAGATAGTGTCGTCATATCTTCAAGGCGAAGACAATGGCTCCTAGCTCTAAGTCGTAAGTCGGGTAATTCTCCTCATGTTTTTCAGCTGGCGGGAGGCATAAGCTACAACCTTGCCATGCTGCATGAGTACGCATCCCATTCCCTTGCCTGATGTATCACAATATACCTCAAATCCCTCTGTGCCCTCTGGAAGTGTGAGAATCGGCGCTGAGGTCAATGAGTCTTTTAGGCTCTGGAATGATACTTCGCACTCGTCTGTCCATACAAACGATGCATCTTTCTTCATCAGTGTAGTCATGGGCTTAGCAACTTTCGAGAAGTCCTTTACAAATCTCCGGTAGTAACCGGCTAGACCAAGAAAGCTTCGAATGTCGGTAACAGTCTTGGGTCTAGGCCATGATCGTACAACTTCTATCTTAGAAGAGTCAACTAAAATGCCTGCACTCGAGATGACATGACCGAGGAATGATACCTAATCTAGCCAAAACTCGCATTTGGAGAACTTCGCATACAGCTGGTTCTCGCGCAGTGTCTCAAGTACTTTCCTCAAATGAATTTCATGCTCCTCTACTGATTTGGAGTACACAAGGATATCGTCAATAAATACTACTACTGAGGTGTCCAACTACTCACTGAACAGTCGATTCATTAAGTCCATGAATTTTGCTGGTGCGTTTGACAAACTGAATGGCATGACGGTGAACTCATAGTGGCCATATCTGGTACGGAATGCCGTTTTCTCGATGTCTTGCTCTCTGATGGCAATCTGATGATACCCAGAACGGAGGTCGATCTTGGAGAAGACTGGGGCTCCTTTCAGCTGGTCGAATAGGTCATCGATGCGTGGCAATGGGTATTTATTTTTGACTACGACCGCATTCAACTCGCGGTAGTCAATACAAAGTCGGAGGCTACCATCCTTCTTCTTCACAAAGAGGACCGGTGCTCCCCAGGGTGATACGCTCGGGCGTATAAACCCTTTGTCGAGAAGGTCGCGTAACTGCTCTTTCAGCTCTGTCATTTCTGCAGGTGCCATACGGTACGGTGCCCTAGCAATGGGACCAGTACCTGGCAAGAGGTCAATCTCAAACTCTACTACTCTTCGAGGTGGCATACCAGGCAGCTCCTTAGGGAATACGTCTGGGAATTCAGATACAATTGGTACTTCGGGGTTAAACACTGGATCTCTCTCCAGGTCTTGTACATAACACAAATACACTTCATGGCCCTTTCTGAGCTCCTGGTACATAGCCATAGCGGAGATGACTATGGTCGAAGGCTCTCTCGGTCTCTAGCGGTAAGATACGGTAACCCTAGAAGGACTCTTGAGCAGCAATCGATGCTCGGCGCAAATGATTCGCCCCTTGTGCCGCTCCAACTAATTCATTCCGACTATTACGTCGAATCCCAACCCATTAAACTCGATGAAGGAGATGGGAAACGCTTCGCCTTTGATTTGGATCGTGGCTGAATTGTAGTATTTGGTACATCGTATTCGCTCCCTCGACGGGAGAGTAACCAAGAAGTTTGGCAACTCATCCACATGTAGCCCCAACCTCTTCACAAAAGATGGTGATACAAAGGTGTGAGAGGCGCCGGAGTCGAATAACACTGAGGCTTCAATGCCGTTCACTGGAAAAGTTCCCGTTAAGATGGTGCCGCTTTTACCGGCTTGTGCTTCGGTGAGGATACTCAGGTTACCTTCGGTACCGAGTCCACAACCTATTGAAGTCACAAGTTCATAAGTAATGATGGTGGACACAAGTGCAATTGAAATCAACACTGCTCTTTATTGATAAACCAACCATCATACATATCGTGTCTCTAATACACGTTACTAATACATTACATGATACTACGAATTTAATATTTTCTAAAGGTAAGGTTTAGGCATCCTAGTTTCATGTGTGTGGCATTGATTACAGCTGGCGGTGCCGTATTCAACTTGATCTTGTTGATCTCGTGATACAGCATCTTAGATTTTTCACCCATGATTAGGACATCTCCTGATCTCAATACCAATTTCTCTACGAGGTCCACACGCTTCTGCTCGCTATACAAAAATACATCATCATCACCAATGGACCAAGACACTACGGGCACTCCTTGTTCAAGAGATTCCGATGTCTCGTCCTTGTCTTGGTGTAACCCAAGTCGTCCTTCTTTCTCGTAGAAGTTGACGATACAAAGGTCCGCTTCAATTGCGGGCATTGGATCATATTCACATTGTTGTGCAAGTTCTACTGCTTGTGTAACAAGCGTCTGAAATTCGAGGGATATTGTCGGTGGCATCGCTCCGTCTTGCATTAGTGTCTCTTGGTATGTCTTGGTATAAGGGTTCCAGTCCTTTCCCAATCACATCATCTTCAGCTTCATCTTCACTCCACCGGGGAATTCGGGTGTATAAAATCCTCCTAGACCTGTTCCTAGCTCATTGCATCATCGGATGATTGAAATCTATGCTTCGGCTGTCAGGTATCCCTTTAATAAAATCATACCTGGTCGGATGACCTGACACTGCTCGTTGGAGTAGTGGTATGTGGTGATGTCGGTCTCTTCTTGATTTGGGTTTGACGGTATCGGGTAGCAGATATTAAAACTACCTATGGTTATAAATTTCATCTATGGTGAGTATTAGTCTCAACTACTTCATTTCATGTTCACTACATACTTCAATTCATTTACTCATGCATTCACTCAAACAGTTACTTCAATACTTAGACATGCTTCACAAGGATTCAAGGTTTAGTTAATTACCTAGGCCGGACTTAGAACCGGTCCCATCTCGGTCGATAATGTGCAAGGCAGGATGCCTCTGGGGTGCGCCCTTCTGAGGACCTCGGGATCCCTGTCCCTGCGGCGCCTGCTGGGCCGATGCATCGCCAGATGCAACCTCCTTGCCTTTCCTCTGCTTGTAGCTCTGGAAGTTCCCTTTGGGCTTGGCATTCTCTGGGCACATGTTGGCTCGATATCCCGGTTTTTGGCAGTTGTAGCACCGGATTTCTCTCCCTTGGCAATCCATGCCGGGATGGTCTTGGTTACACTTTCTACACACGTAGCTGCGGCTGTCAGAGTAGTTCTTGGTGTAACCGGAGCCAGAACCTAAGGCTTAGAGCATTAGCACATTTGTGCGGAAATACTAGCTATGATACTTATGCAAATATGAATTTAGATTAGAATTTTACCCTTAGGTGGGTGTGATCTCAGTGGCTTTGCAGCCACCGCACAGAAGAACCTAGCTGAAGAAGCTCAACCGGTTTGCCCTTCTCATGGGCACTGCTCTCACTAGGGGAGTTCTTCTGCGATTACTGGAAGAACTTCCCCTTATTCTTTTTCCAGCTCTTGCCCTGGTTCTGCTCCTCAGCACTAGTATTTTTGCTGTTGGCCTTGCGCTTAAGCGCGGTTTCCTCATCCCTTAGTTGGCAAGTGATCTCAACGCGAGATGCCGCGTGATAGCACTCCTGGAGTTTCAGGTATTAGCCGGGATTCTTACTCAAAAAGATAAAGGTAAAGTATTTACAATGGTACTAAGGGTTTAACCGATATTTACCCAGAGGGAGGTAAATTTGGTGTAGCCCATGCCGTACCGAAGGCGATGGCTCAGACCGCCATAGAAGCGATCGACCAACACCTGGCCGGTGTACCCATGGTCGGGTAGAAGACATAGGAAGGAGGTGAAGGTGCGGTAGTACTCATCGACAGACATCTTCTATGTCATCTTCAAGGCATCAAGCTCTAGCTTTTTCTTTGTTTTGACATGTTCCGGGTATTATTTGGATCGGAGGAGGGCTATGAAGGATTCCTAGTCGAAGGTAGGATCGTTGACATGCTCGTTTTTGACTAATTTCCACCAATCCATGCCTGCATCCTTAAGGTAATAAGCTGCTACTCTAACTCGAATTCCTCCAGGAGCTTCGAGGGTTTCAAAGGCTGTATCCATCTCGGAGATGTAGGCTTCTAACTTAGCCAGATCACTCTCACCTTGAGAGCATGGAGGTCGGAGTTCCGCTACAGATTTTACCCAGTTCGCTTCACTGGGTGGAGGGGGAGGGATTGGTCCCGTTTGTGTTTGTTGGTTTTGTTGGGTTTGTTGTACCACAGTGATTACTTGAGGTAGCATTTGTGCTACCGTGGCCGCGACGATTTCCGCTATCGTCTGCGGGTCCGGTCCGTCTTTGGCCCCTCCTCGGGTTCGCCCTAGACCTCGTCCGGACATCTGAACATTTAACATTCGCATTAGGCTTTGTAACATGTGACCAAGGGGTCTTGAATTTAAGCAATGGTATCGTTCATAAGGACAACAAGGGTATCCGTTGTTATCAACGGTAATTCCTAGTTAGGTTTCAAAGTATCCGTCTTAAAACGGTTGAAATCCTAACTCGGTAATCCCTATGCTCGGTAATCTTAGGACATCAGAGCGTAACTACGCTCTGATACCACTTTTTGTAACACCCCTACCGCTAATCCTTTACTTACCGTCTAATCGTCCTAATTATTCTACTACTCACAGCGGAATTACTACTACTACGGCGGGTGATACAACGCCGCTAACCGCATGGTACGGCGGGTGATACAACGCCGCTAACCGCCCATGCGGCTAGCTAGGCTTACACTACTTACAATAACGGTCTGATGTCTAAATAATACCAAGCTTCTACACTACATACCACTTACAAAATATCATATACTTACAAAGGTGATTACCGAGTATCCAAGTGTATATGCAATTACATCACTACACTAGTTTACCAAAGAATGAGTTTCCACAAGCTACTCATCTACACCCTTCCACAATCCTTTCATTATCCAAACGGGTGTACCCCATGGTACACCGGCTAAACAAAAAGGCCTATAGCCATGTACAACTTGGTACACCTTTCAAAATTCACTAAATACATCAAAAGAAAGCATCTTGAACTCATCAAGCCTTCACCATTCACGAGCACCTGTAAAATATTAAAAATAGTGCCCCAAGGGGCTCAGCAAAAAGCTGCATATAAACTTCGCATATACCGCATGCTAACTAGGGTACGCCGACTATTTAAGGTCGACTGTACATGCGGTTCATTATTATCATACATACATGCTTTACATTCACCATACAATCATACATAATGCAATTCACAAGCCAAAACAGCAATACAATAGCATACACAATACTTACCTTCACAAGGGTTAGCCAATTACACATCCGGGTTAATCGGATGTTTATTACTCTTTTACTCATTACACATTGCTTACTCAAACATACTTCATACTTTACTTACTTACTTTTCCATACTCGTTTACTTATTCTTACTTACTTACTTTACTCATGTTAAGTCGGTATGACCTCCGGGCAGGGACTACACCATCACACCACCGGGCTTTAGGTGGCTCACTAATCCAGGATGCTACCCATTTAAGGGGTTTGGGCGGTGGAAAAGATTAAAGCCAGGAATTGAAGCCAACCTCTTGTGACTCCGCCTCCTCACGCGTGGCCGAAACTATATTGGACTTATACTCATTCCAATTTACCAATTTGTTATGTTAGATTGGTTAGCTTGTTAGGAATTAGTTAGAAGTCCAACACCATAACATTCGGTCACTACAATATAAGTCAAGCACACACACATTCATTATCATCCATACATTTCATGAATTATACAAACTATGATTTAAAGATAATATCCAAACAAGGAACAATATCAAATATTCACAAGTAAGCATAACAGTTCCGATTCGTGCGTTTATCTTGTTAGGTGATCAATTAGCACACAAGCACACAAATCAGAGTAGCCAAGGTAGCATACAGGGCATGAGAAGTTCATACCGTTCACCGTTGTACTTATAACCGACTTTCCTTCGGTGTTCACAATCCAAGTCCTATGATACACATATGATCGAGTGATTAATCTAACTATAATTAACTTAAATCGATTACTCTTACGTTTCTTAACTCATACTTACCATGTCTTTACAATTCTTACACTTACAGATGGTTTACTTACTCTTCATTACCTTTAAAACTTGTTTATACTCTTAATGACCTTTAAACATCCTTAATTAGGTCCTAATTATCTTATACTATCATTACCATTCATTACCTTTCCTTAAAAGCGATTTATAAACTTATTTTTACAAATTTGGGTTGGTCCGGGACTTTGTCCGGATCCTAGGTCCCAGACCACCCTGTGGTCACAACTCTCGAATCGTTTTTATTTATGGTCTGGGTCCTTGTACTTATGTCAAGTCCCGGACCTTAAGTGGCTTCAAGTCCTGGATGGTTTTCAATTATGGTCCGGGTCCTCTTACATGAGGTAAGTCCCGGACCAGCATATGAGTAAACTCTCGGCCATTTTTCAAGGGGTGGTCCGGGTCCTTGTATGGGACCTAAGTCCCGGACCACCCTATAAGTCTAACACTCGGCTTTAAAATCAGCATGGTCCGGGTCCTTAGCCAGGGACTAAGTCCCGAACCTGCTGCTGTATGTTACAGTTTTCTGCAAATTCTTCATCTGTTACAGTCTAAACCTTGCCCAATTAATTCCCCATTGTTCCTACACTTAATCCCATATATTTAAGCACCTAATTAGTCTCCTAAACATGTTTAAATCCATTACTAACCTATTACTCCTTTTATACTAATTCACTCACATATTTTTCTAAGTTTTCATTCCTGCACTTACACTATTTTCCTAGTTGTGTTTTGCTACATATTTTGGTTCTCACTTCCTCCATCCATAGCTCCCTCTTATAATGTCATTCCTAAGGCTTATAATGCATTATACACCTCTCCTAACTTACCCACTACCAAGCTCCTTATAAAATCTTGTTTTCAAAGTAATTTTCCACCTAGTTTCTAGTTCTTATGTGTTCTAGTCCTAGGTAAAATTTGACATGGTCTCCCCTATATTTTTACATTCTCACCACATGTTCTATTCACACATTGTTATCCAATTCAACTATCTATCAACAACACCAATATATAGTTCTCCAACACAAACACTAAACATTAAACACTCCTTAAATTCCTACACATTCACCATTTCCTTTCTTAAGGTTTATACAAGTTTTTCATCAACCTTTGAAGCTTTAAAACATTTAATTTCTCTTACACATTACACTACTACTCAATACTATTTTCAATACACATTTAAACTACTAAAATCTGTTACATAAAATATTACAGAAGCTACACAAGTGGATGTAATTTACCTTGTTTCCTCACTAGCTTTTCTTTTCTTCTTCTTTCTTCTTCCATCTTCCTTTCCTCTCTTCCACCGATTATATAACTTCAATTCTCTAAAGCTACATCCCATTGATATACACATTTCAATACAACTAACCCTTTGATTCATCTTAAGGCTTTTATGGTAGATTTTTAGGGTTTAGAAATTGACATTACCTTGCAACTGATGAGATGGAGTTTAGAACAGCACAAGAGCAAGATTTATACACTCCAAGGATGCCAAAATCGGCTGGGAACAAAAGGAATAGGAACTCAAAACCTAGAAATCTTTATTTTGCAAGTGAGAGCAAGAAAGGGTAGTATTTTTGGATTTCTTTTTACCTTAAACCAATGAGGTGAAGAAGGGGCTTCTAATGGTGGTCTTCTTCTTCAAAACCAAGAACACCCATGGAGATGAAAGTGCTTGTTTTCGGATTTGGAAAAGAGAGGGATGTTCTCCTTGATGAGAGGAAGACAATGGTACTATTTTTGTAATTTTTGGAGAAGATTTGAGTAGTTAACAAGAGGAGAGAAGTTGAGGTTGGTGTGGTGGTGTGCAAATCGCCATGGCTGGCATGGGGAAGAAGAAGAAAAATTCAGAGAAAGAAGAGAGGTGCAGTACGTGGAGTGTGGGGAAAATAGAGGAGAGAGAGAGCAACTTGCTTTTTGACTTACTTTATGGCTTTGTCCTTTAGAAAATTAGAAACAATTAAAAAGGGAGAGAGGGACAAGAGGCAGCCGGCTCACACTCAGCCCTCTTAAGGGTTTTGAAATTATATTTGCAATAGTGGACACACTAGTTTGGTTTATTTACGCTCTCACCCCTCAACTTCCCGTTTTTGACAGTTTTTACTATTTTCTCGTTTTATTGATTTTATTGGCTCTAGACCTTCACTAATGTTCATTAATGACTATTTGGTTGACCAAAATTGTTATGAGTCTATTTGACCCGCTTAAAGTTGCGTTTTCCCGGTTTCCTCGAAAAACGCGCTTTAAGGTTCATTTGTGTTTTTAATCCGTTTTAAGGATCCGTTTTCTTCAGGATTTGTTCCCTCATGATTATTTAGACATAATTAAGCTTCTAAATTACTTATTAGACTAATTAATCACTATTTTTAATTACGGGGTATTTCAAAAGAATAGCAAGCAACTGTAGTAAAATGAATGAAATTCAATCAGAAAGCCAACGTGGGCTGGAGTCAAAGTTATTTGCTTATACTAGTTCTGTCATGGGAATGTTATTTCCAAGAATACTGGTTAAACGATATCATAAACTAAAGCCTAGCAAATGCCTCACGCAAGCTAGCTACTCCTCGCGGTCAACCAATCCTATGTATAAAATTAAAACATTTTAGTTGTACGCACCAGGGAGACGTTTGGTCAGAATAAAAATGACTTTCGAAGCAAAGGATCATCAAAGATTAGATATCGCTAGTCGAATATGCCAAATGGGAATTCGTAACTTGAATCCAAGATTCTCGTCAGTTTGTCAATCCTCCCTTTTGTTTTGACTTTCCAACAGGCTATCAGATTGATTTCACGAGGGGAGCAAACAACAGAACTTTAAGCATCAATCTTAATTACACCTTTTAAGCAAAATGAACTAATACGGTAGGAACACCCATGATTCTAAGATCAGCAAGAGATATGGGAGTATGCAAATCAGCGATACAGGTATAAATCTTCTTAGAACACGTAAACAGGGGTGATATAAACATATATCCAATAAAGTGGTAGACATAGAGCAATTAAGCATTTGAAGCAAAAACTAGATATAGATTTTCTAGTGAGGAATTAGCTGGTAGTGTTCTTTATGAAGAGTTATGAAGCTTCAAAATCCGTCACCTTAGCTCGCCCATCGAGTCCAGGATCAACCAGACCACAAGCATGCTTCAACTAAAACTCCAAAGAGATACCTCGTCCATGAAACAAAAATATATGAGCAGCTATGTGAATCCAGCATTGAACACAATACAGAAATAGAATAAGTTGTATATTAAAGAGAACCGTTCCAACCCAAGCGCTTTGAGACAGAAAACTGAGCCTGGAGATTGAGAAAACAAATGCCCGCTTCAGTGAATTCAAACAACGCTAAGTAAAACACATTTAAGCTTTGACAGATACGCGGATCAACAACACAACTTGGATGAAGCAATGAGAATCCAGGCCAGAATGTTGAGAGCATCCACTAAATAGCAGCGAATCCATGAAATAGCTCCGAAGGAGTATAAGAGCTTAAATCGACAGTAATGATGAACCGTTTACATGATATTTACCAGATAGATGATAGGACTTCAGAACTGAAAAACCCATATCATAACCATCTCTGTGATATTATACGTGGATAACATACACAATGAAAGGATAATAGAGATAAGCCACCAATATTCTTGTTTCACTCTTTCATATGAATACAAAAACAAAACTGGTAGCCATTGAGGTACCAAGATTACTGAAACGAAAGTGTGAATAAAACTGGAGTTCAAAATCGATTCTCAATGCTTCAAACAGAAAGCAAAAGAAACTTAAGTAGAAACGGACAGGCAAAACGATTTCTTACAACTTTCGAACCCATAGACCCATGTTAAAGCCCGGTATTCGTGGTAGTGCATTCATACAATTAATCGATATACAACCGGGAGTTTTTGACTTTGTGTATGAGTTCTACAAAAACCGGCACCTATAACTGGCTCAACATTCGTTTACAGTCAAGCAATAAAAATGAAGACCGTGAAAAATTAATGGTGGAAGGGAAAGCGAGGTTTGAAACGTGGGAATTGGTATCAATAATCGGAAACCAGTTTTCCGGAAAACCAAATTCCTCGCACCCATTAGGACCATCCCGACTCGGCTTACTTGGCAAAATGAAGTCAAAACAGAGCGAACCAAGAAGGAGAAACCAGAGAAGAAAAAATACGAGACAAAAACAGAAATGCGCGAAGAAGAATAGTGAGCTTGAAATCAATTTCGCAACAAGGGAAAAGAAAGAGTTACTTACACTGTCGATAGAGCAAGAAGTTAGAGGAATTCGAATGAGGTTTCTCAGAGGTTAGTGTGAACGAAGATTCTCGGGTGGGAATTGAAAACAAATAGAAAGATGAAGCGCAGTGGGATAGGTATTGGTATTGAGATTTCGAGCTGAGGATGATAATCCGGAAGAATGTGCTAACGACAGAGAGAAGAATGTGGGTTATACCCTTGTTGGGTGTTTTTTTTCGAGTGAAGAAGAAGAGGGAGACGAGCATGTATGTTGAAGAAGATGATCGAGCCGTAGAGATCGGAGTGGAGGTGGCTACTGTTCCCCTTTATAATGATATATTAGGGTTTTTGGAAGAAGAACGTCAACTAACTCTTAAAGGGGCTTACTATAATGGGTATGGGCTTTATCTTAGGCTGTTGGGCTATAGAAATCAGACCCAATTAAGAATAGGTCGTTTGGTGGGGCGAAAAAATGGGTATTTTAACCAGTTAAGCTATGTTAGAATTCGATATTCATACATGGAAAACAATCCTAAAGATCCGATTCGAGCTGGAAGGAAATCTTTAAGAACACTAACATTTTAAATGGAAATATACAGTGAAATGAATTATTTTTCTTCTTGAAAGGCATGAAACTACCGAACGCAAAATATTAAAGTACAAGACATGACTGAGTACAAATAAATGAAATACATATAATAATGTGTACATAAAATAATGTAATAGTATTGATACAATAGTGATAAAACTACAAGTAAATGTAACGTAAATGGGAACTGAATTAGATTTGTACGAATAGCGGAAAATAAGATTGAGTAAACAAGAAAATAGAGTAAAATAAGATAGGATGAAGCTTCATCAAATAATTAACAAATGACGTATACAGATAGAAATAATAATGGACATAAAATGATAAAAATGATACTACAATATAATAAAAATAAATCCTAGGAGACGATTGAAATATCAATAAATAGGACGAAGAAGCAACAAAATAAAAGAAAACTGATAGCTGAGCAAATAGGCAATGAGACACAAGGGGTGGGCTTAGAACCAGATTATTGTTTGGAAATTCATTTTCGGATAATCATGTTTTTACGAAATGCTTTGAAAAAGATTATAAAGTGATGGTTTTGTTTTGGCACGCACGCTAATACGTTTTTGAAAAAGAAAGGCGATGACCCCTCTTATTTTATTAATTATTTTGGAATTTGCTTTATGGGGTGAGAATTTTTGGTGTCTACAGATGTCTCCCCTTGATTCAATTTTGCAAGTCCTTGCGAAATTGGATCAAGGTTGACGGGGCGCCAAAAATTCTCACTACGTTTATGATTTGTTCTTATGTGTGTGGGTGCACGAGGACTTATGACGGGCCCCACCTAGACCTCTTGATATCTAGCACGAGGACTAATGATAGGCCTAGAATACGATCAATCAACCTATGCATGAGGACTAATGATGGGCCTCAACTAGATCTCGGTTTCTAGCTCTAGGACTTATGACGGGCCTAGAATGCATCTTCGAAATGTATGAGGACTAACGACGGGCCTCAACTAGAACTCAGTGTCTAGCTCTAGGACTAATGACAGGCCTAGAATACAATTGGTATATGGGTTTTGCATGAGGGCTAATGACGGGCCTCAACTAGAACTCGGTGTCTAGCTCTAGGACTTATGACGGGCCTAGAATGCATCTTCGAAATGTATGAGGACTAATGGCGGGCCTCAACTAAAACTTGGTGTCTAGCTCTAGGACTAATGACGGGCTTAGAATACAATCGGTATATGGGTTATGCATGAGGACTAATGACGGGCCTCAACTAGATCTCGGTGTCTAGCTCTAGGACTTATGACAGGTCTATAATGCATCTTCGAAATGTATGAGGACTAATGACAGGCCTCAACTAGATCTCGGTGTCTAGCTCTAGGACTAATCACGAGCCTAGAATACAATCGGTATATCGGTTATGCATGAGGACTAATGACGGGCCTCAACTAGATCTCGGTGTCTAGCTATAGGACTTATGACGGGCCTAGAATGCATCTTCGAAATGTATGAAGCTCGCAAGCACTCCTGATGCGTCCCCAACGTGTCGTGGACGTATCCTGGACTATAATAAAACTTGATAGTTGAGAGATAACTTTAAACTGGAAAACACATTTCGATTGAGAATTTACATACACGAAATTCACTCAACCTCCCTTACCCCACACACAGACTCCCGGGACAGTTTCGACTTTACCTCTAAAGTCGTCAACCCTCTCCTAACTATCGGCCTACGGTTCACCGGCCGTTCCCCGACCTGTCGTCCTATCAAATACCCAATGTATTGATACTCTAACACAGTCCTCTCTAGCTCACCAACTCTCTAGAACTTACACACACTCCTAAGTCTGATCCACACTTGCCCAGATTATCTCTATCTTTTTCTCTCGTATAGGGCTTGTCTTACAAGGAACATTAATACACCTATTTATACAAGTTAGTTGAGATGCCAACTAACAACCTAGGAGTTGTAGACTCTAAGAGTAGAATACTCATTCTTCTATGAATATAATAGCCGCACCCTATTGCAGATTTTCTTCCAACTTGATCTGGAGCCACCAGCACACGCGTTGCCTTGTGAATGGGAATGTTAGCGGTGCGTCTCCCAAGTGGTCGGTCACCACTTGCACACTTCAACTTGTCTGAACTTGTCTGGCTCATTAATGCTCATAAATGCTCTCTTCTGAAGTATTACGGCTATGTAATGATGTTCACTACAAGAAAAGCACAGTATTAGTGACAAAATTTTCCAACGGAATTTTTCTGTCTGTGTAAACAACTATTAGAGACGGAATAATACCATATTACCGACGGACATATCTTTTCGTTGCGTCACCTT
This sequence comes from Limonium bicolor, assembly GCA_023374045.1. Lineage (NCBI taxonomy): Eukaryota > Viridiplantae > Streptophyta > Magnoliopsida > Caryophyllales > Plumbaginaceae > Limonium > Limonium bicolor. Next base: position 121,694,300 of record CM041782.1, on the reverse strand, counting down.
ATTCTTCTATATTAGCATCAGATTTTGCTACGGAATTTCTGTAGGAGTTGTTTTCCGTAAAAGTACAGTATAATTTCCGTAGCAAATATTTGGCGGCAAAATGAAAAAAATTAGCGCCATAGTTTCAACAATTTATTCCATCGCTGATATTTACCTACAGAATTTTTATAGCAAATATGATTTTTACCTACAGAATTTTCTGTAGTTGATAAGTGAATTTTAATTACAATAATTTCTGTTGGAGAAACAATTATTCTGTTTGAATACCCAATAAAACATACTCACATATCTTTTAAGGCATCGTTCTCAAATTTAATAAAAGAAGCTGGGGTAGATTATGTTTATTCCAAAACGCTCCTCATACCAACGTTTCAAAAGAATCTACCCTTGAAAATTTTAAACTGCTATAAATGAATGGTGATGATTAAAATGATGGGTCCCACTTATACACAATAATCTTCATCTCCCTCCTACAATCTCGTTTGAGAACGAGGCCTAATTCTCGAGAGATCAGTCTCGCTCTTCATTTTGCAATCCGCAACAAAAAACATACATGCTCTCGGTCTCTCTTCCCCATCTTCTTGTGTCTCCATCTCTGAAGTCGCACACCAGATTTAAGACTGGGAAAAAATTTCGCATCTGAACCGGTAATATACTCATCTTCACTCGCTATAATTTAATCTGCTACTGCAACTGGCGAAGGAACTTGCTCTGCTCCTCTTTTCATTCTCTGCTTGTGTTTGTGCTCTGTAGAGATTAATTACTGAATAGAAGGAATTTGCTCTACGCCTCCCTTATTTCTCCTCTTGTGTTTGCCGGTAATATACTAGTATTATACTCTCTCTCTGACGGTAATTTTGCAACCCTAACTTACGATTAAGGAACATGTCATTCTCGGAGGCAGGCTTTGCCTGGAGGGAGCAAAACACCCCTAACTTTGTTAAATTACATAAATTTGTAGTTTAAAAATTTTTTTTTTTAGAAAAATTTAGTAAAAACACCCCCTAATTTTTTATAATTCTGTCTTTGACCCCCTCAACTTGTATCCAGTACTCTCTTCTCTGCCGTTAATTTTGCAACCCTAACTTGTGATTAAGGGACATACATAGTTTGTGGTCTCTTTATTCTCTTCTTGTGTGGGCTGTTCGCGCCTCTGCAAAATCAGATTTATAGATGTGAGGAATTGGCTTACATCTCTTGCACAACAGATTGAAGACGGCAGAAAACATTTCAGTTGGGCACCGGTAATATACTTCACTTATCTTTATCTCTTCTCTTCACTCTTGGTATAAACTGGTGTGCAAGCTGCATTTCATTCTCAAAAATTTTGCTACCTAAACTGGAGTAGAAAGAAACATAGTTTTGTCTCGATATCTATTTAGACTAGAGATAATCGTTACCGGTGTATGAGAGATTCAGATACACGCTAAGCTCATTCCCGATTTTTGTTTATGTCGGGTCGATAAATCATCTGGTTTTCTCTCTGTTCAATTTAATTTCTTATGATGAATACATTTCTCTGCTGTTAATATGTTGATTCTTTGATTTACGAATTTGGTCTGAAGTAAACAATGTTTTGTCTCTGGAAAATAGGCAACTGACGACCATAGTCTACTGAGGGAAGTTTGGATTTCTAAGCTGTTAGTCTTTCTGTTTTAGTCATCGCTTGAATCTCAGAAGCTGACTTCTGATCTTTCTTTTCTGAATCTTTTGTTTGTTTTGCAGGAAATAAGCATCTCTGCTCCCGGTATTCATCTCTAACTTGAAAAACTCCATAAACTATTAAGAGTAATGTCGTTCAATACTAGGATTGTGTGTGCAGTGTATTATTGTTTATGCTCTGGATCTTCACGCTCTTTCACTTGTAAATATATTTCATATTGTAATGGCTACACTTATGGTCGTATTTTCTTATCGGCTTCATATTTTAGGATTGTTGCTTCTTTCTGACTTTAGGGTAGGGATTAAGAACAAGCCTGCTGCTACCATCTGACCTAAGGGTAGTGATTATGAATGAGAAGAGGACTGTTGTTCTAAAAAAATCTATTTAGACTAGAGTATAGGATTTAATGTGACTTATCATTTTAAAAAATCAACAACTTCATTGTTTTTATCATTATATGTCGTCAAAGAACAACATTTATAAGACAATTGAGGTAAATGTAAGAGTATTCACATACTAACAAAGAAATAAGGTCTGTAGACGTATTTAATATTCATTTACATTCTAAAATAGGCATATGCAATCTTCAAAGAAGCATGATTAAAACATAAAACATAATTTGTTGAGCTCATTCAAGCGAGAAGAACTCAAAATTAATGTGAACGGTAAGAAAATCAAAACAGGCTAAGACATGAGCACAATAAATGAATCCGGTGGATATCGCCAGAATAGGAAAAGTTTCAGTCTGTTGACTGAGGGACATTGCCATCGAAAAGTTATCTCCGTCTAGGGATCCGCTTCAGGTGAACTACATTAGGTCACTTCCTCTGTCTATTATTTATTTTTGGCAGACTCAAGGTAACTTTCTAATCCCCAGTAGCATAACCGAGCTGTTAGAAAGCTAAAATTCTGTGGTAGAATTCTTGACAAATGTCTGCATACGTATTCTGAGTGTTAAAGTTTCTTGTACAATTCTAGGAAATTTAAGCATGCATAACAAGAATGCCCATTCTATCTTTGAATCTGTCTTTTATTTGGATCCTTGAAACTGCTTTTAATCTTCTGTTAGAACTGAAGCAGCGAAAATTACAAGTTCACTTCGCTACTACTTCTGTATCTGCCTTTACACTAATTCCAGGAATGCATCCTTCCTAAAGTATTGGTGTTTTGACGTACTAGCCAAACTTAGACTTCTTTATGCCGCTGTAAAAAAACAGAGAGAGAGAGAACCTGTCATAGTAGTGTTGTAGCCATAGGAATGCTCGTTTAAATTTAGCAGTCCCGCTTCTATTTGAGTTTGGCTAGTTTCTATTATGGAAATATGATACAAAAAAGTCTTTATGTTGCTTCAAATAAAAGATTTTGGCCTGTTTAAATCTTTGAGGAAAAGTTATTCAGTGTTTGAGTATGACTACTGCTACTACGGGTCTCATACTTACTATTATCATACCTTAAAAAAGCTAACTCATGGTTTATTTGGGCAGTCCATTGTTTCTATTTCTGGCCGAAAAATCAAAAGGTTATTGGCTATGATGAAATAGCATGCTATAAGTACATGATCTGATCAGAAACTAAATAGAAACCGTGACATAAAAAATCAACTAGAGGCCATGTGCAGCTAAAGTTAATCTTTGAAACCAAACATTTAGCACCTATTTTACATAATTACGTATTCTTTTGTCAACTGCTTTGGATTCACATAATACTGATATTTCTTGCATCCTCGAAAGTTTTTGCTGCTTCTGTTTTTTGCTTCCTAGATAATGCTAATTTCCCAACAAGTTTGGAGCTTAGCAGTATGTAAACCCAGATTGCAATTGCTTCTGATTATTAAATGATGAGGCTCAGCAGTCACAGCAGTACCTCTTGGGTACCAAAAACAAGTTGTTCCCCCTGTAGGTCACCCTCTTTGTCCATTATTCTATTTTACGGAATCAACTTTTTTCACAAATTGCTATTTGGTAAAGTTTTGGTTTTTGAACTTTACGCATCTCTCATCTGCTTCTGCTTTTGTTTTGTCTCTCATGATGCATTAACTTAGTTATTTTTTAGGACTATGATATAACATGACATGCATTATCTGAAGTATCTTAAATCTCACCAAACGAGCTGCATAAAACTGCTCATTATGAACGGAAAAAAATCTGTACTACTACGTCGTTGTGAACATGCACAATATGTTTTGGCATGGTTTAAATCTGTTATTGCACCTCTCTGTTTAGGAAACACTCTCAGTGCTGAAATATGCAAGTTTTACCCTATTTTCCCCTGTTATGAATGTATAAAATTGCACAATACATATATTTGACTACTTCCTTTTTGGCACACGCCTCTAAGCAATTGTTAACCTCTCAGTTATGTTTGTTTCTCTAAAAAGTTGAGCTACAACAAGCTCTCGGTCACTAAAATCTGCACAACAATCAGAAAGCTTGTATAACTCACCGTTACAGCTTAGGTAAGTCACATAAAACACTTGCCCTGGTTCATCATTTTAAAAGTTGTTAAGCAGTTTGTATTATTTAACAAATTAGGCATTCTATGTTATGCTTATTTGTTCAGTCACCTATTATTTTCTGTGTCTCTCGTAACAAATATTACCTGAAGACAAGTTCTATTATCCTAGATTTATGTTGCTTAGTTGGTGATACAAAAACATATGTTTTAGACCCAAAGCAACAAGAATCACATACTCATTTTGCTGCTGTTTTTGCTTCTATCAGTATATTGATCTAAGAATTTCTTGATCTAGAATCATAAGGCTTTTTAGTCTTGTTTTTTGCTTGGTATGAGTATGGCTTTTCAGTCATGATTTTTTATTGGGCTAAGAATATGGTAGAATCGTACGCTCTATTTGCTTCAATTTCTTATATCCTTAAAATAGGTAAAGTACTTCAGCAGTATATAGTCTCCAAGTAATGATTATTGTTTGCTTATGTTTTGACGGCTTAATCCACCTGCTTTGTTGATGTTTACACATTTCACGTTGGAACACTATGCTCTTGCACTTATGAGCTGATATAGAATGACTTAGAGTTTTCTACTATGTTAGAGTAGTATGTTAGTCATGATCAAAATGACTTAATTGGATCATTTAGCAATGCTACTGTGATTAATTAGATTGTCCAATTTGCTCTAAGTATGTTCTGATTTTACCTCTCTGTTTTCCCTAGATGATGTCTTTTTATATTACTGCTGCCATGATCGATTTTAACTTGCATTTTTGTTCAGTTATCTAGGCTTGTTTGGGATGTTGTTTTATGATCGGTTGTCGAACTTTCATTTCTATTTACAAGTCTGTCACAGTAGTTCTCTTGACCATGACCATTGCTCTTACGTTGCTTCGATTCTGCTTATTTTATAAGTCATGGTATACAAGTTAACAACATTCTTCCGTTAAGTTTGATAGAACCATTTATAATCTTTTCCCCCAGTGACGCTGCTGTTGTAATCAGCTATTTACCAGCGATTTTGTTTAAGAAATATCATCACTACTGAAATGTGCACACTTGTGAAATTCTCTGCTGTTAGTGTACATGATCTGTGATGTTTTAACACAGAAATCTACATTGTTTCTCGTTATTTGGCTTCTAACATGCATTGCTCTAAGAAAGGTATCTGATTTTGTACTCCCTTTTAGGAATTGCTTCCTCCCCTGAAAATCGCAGTTGAAGGTATTTACTTTTTGCATCTTTTAGACAAAGTTACACATGTTTAAAAGTTATTTCTATGCTATATGTTACTAGATTTACTGCTGTAAAAAAGTGCATAGATTTCAAATCATGTTCATGTTTTACTTCTGTTTTCACTGCTTGGTGATACAGCTTTTAGCATGGTTAAGTTCAAGGCTTGTGCTGTACTAGGCACTTTTTATACTGCTACTATGGTCATCTTTGATCTGAATTTTGTTCAAGTATTTAAACACTGAGTTTTCTGCTAATTGAGTGATTAGATAATGGGAAAACTCAAGTAATTGTATGCTGTTGTCAATAGGCTTGTTGCAGTCCTTGGAAAATGATCATTTTGCTTCATCATTATGCCTATGCTTATAGGTCAATAAAGATTGTATTAATCTACTTATGGTTGGATCTTTTGAGCCTTGCAGGCCTCTGCTCTTTCCCTCTGGACACTTTGTAACACCCCTCTCCTTAAACACGTAATAATCTCTCTCGTAGTAATAAATAAAACGTCTTATAGCGGAAGAATAAATAAGAACAACAGTACTCACTCGGGTGTCACCGACCATTACTCGCTCATGTGAATAATGAAGCCAAACTATATCCAACAACCAACATAAACAAACTGCTAACCGCTGTGATAACGAGATAACTCCTATACATCATACTAAGTTCATAAACCAAAAATATCGACAAGTGAGCGTCTACTCAAATCCCAAATATACATAACCTTACCATAATACAATTCACCATCTTTATTGCTATACAAACAAACTCCATGTGCGGTAATTAAAGTAAACTCTAATTACCCTGTTCCCGCACTTCGGCTTCGACAATAATCAACAACCTGCATAATGGTGTAGTATCAGCGATAAACGCTAAGTATGTCGGGCCTGGACCCTAATGATCACTTAGTCATTTTAACCATCTTATTATTAGATTGGTTTCATGCTTTACCATTTTACAGTTATAAACAATACTGTAATAAATATATATACAACCATCCATCCAATCCAAACATTCATTTAATATCATAAACAACAATTGTATATCGAACGTATCGAAATAATAGCAGTATAATGTACAATGTACAATCGCCGTAGCGTATAGTTTCCATAGTTAATTTACCTTGGCCTTAAAGGCCCCATCCAAACCATGTTAATTAAATACCAGTTGGGCGTCATGTAAAGACAACCCGATAATCTCACCATGGACAGTAGTCCTCCCGTACACACAAAGGTGCTCATTTCGCCAGAGGTCCGGAGGCCCCTAACTATTATCTTTTGTCTCGTAAGACGTCCATATAAAAGGCCGTAGCCACCTAACCCACGATCCAAATAGGGCTCGTTGGGTATAAACCTGGAGCGGAACCCAATCGGGAACCCCTCAGTGATCACAAATGCGCAACCAGATAGTTCGTAAACTACACTGGATTCCTCACCTCAACTCACACCATCTCTCTCTCATAATGTTTAAGATATGCTCTTAGTCTTATAGAGAATATAATTATTAATTAGCTGCCCAATGGGTCTCACGCATACCTAGAAAGAATCTAGGTAATATTCATGTTCGAGATCCATGCTCTAGAGACCGACAATGTCGTGACTCGTTCCTAAGTGTTTTACTTAGGTTGCCATATACTTAATATTAATACTATGGTATTATATCAAGTAACCGTCTTGTCATCACAATAACGTATATGTATGTTTATATAAGTCGATCTATAGTCGACGTAGTGTTAGTCCCGTAGGACGCTCGTGCATAAATAATTAATGCAGTAACACACATAATCACATACACGTATCCAAAACACATAACACACAAGTTATAACAACCAAATCCGAGCCTAAGGAAATCCTTAGGACAACCCGGATCAAACCCCTTTACATACCGTACACCTTAGACCAAGGATGCGCAGTGTAGACCACTAGCTCGTCAAGCGCCTTCGTCTGAAGTATGATCTAAACGGTAATAAAACTATAAGTCAGTCTCCATGACTAACTACATCCGGTATTTCCGAATAACAAGTAACCCTGACAGTTCATCCCCGGATTTCTACAGTTAATTGTTACGGGTTTCTCTAAACCAGTCGGTTTTGTTACTAAACTCGTATGTCAAAATACTTCGACTGTTAAGTTTTAATTCATTACATTCCTTTAATTTTATCCACCATTAAATTTACGTATATAACCTATAGTTGCATGTATGCATGCATGACTTATTATATTGTATTATTTCCCACCATCCATTATAATACATTGTATTATATAATCCATTATCTTAGCAAATTATATTTGCATTCAAAAACTCATAACTTATAGTTTGTAACTATTTTTTTGTAATGACCACGACCATTATATTATATGGTTTCCAACCATATTATATATTCATCCTTATATACATTTTTCTTGTATATGTATATATTTACCATATAGGTAAGTTTCATGAGCTATAAAACTCTTATATTATATGATACATTTTTTTATCATCTTATATTAGATGATTATTCCCATTAGTTGTATTATATTATACAACTTATATTAAGATTATTATCCTAATATTATGTAACATTTTATGTTGTATAATTACAACTTCTAAGGTTTATTCAATAAATACCTTAGTTTATAAATCTTATTTATTTATAGTTTGTCACATTTATTTAATGTGAATATCCTTACTTATTTTAATTCCATCTAAACCATATAATTGTTATAACATTTATAACATTGTAAACCATAGTTTAAAATTCATATTTCCAACTCTTATAATTCGGTACAGCCCTTTAATTTATTTAAATTCTATTTTGACCACATAACATTATGTAATGTTATACCATATACTAATATCATATAATATGATATTTTTATTTCCTTTAATTTATAACCTATAGTTTTTATACAAAACTATATTATATTGCCGCATAGGCATAAACATTTATACCTTATTCTTTCCATATCCCATAGTTTCCTTTATTTACAAAATCACCCCATTAATTATACCATGTTATATATTTCATATAATATAACATTTTTAACTTATAAAATGGTATAACCTATGGTTATTTATTTATAAAATTTCCGAACAGACCCTCCAAGTTTCTATAATTTCCATTTGGCCCAATTTATAACATATAGTTTTATAATATCATTAAAACTATATATTATACATATATCTTATTAAATACTCTTATATAATTCTAAAAATCACCAAATTTCACCAAAGGGTTATAATTATTATTAATAACCCCTATACTCTCGGTATTTGCTGTTTCACCACATATATTTATCCAAAGTGTCACAATGACATAATAACTATATATTATACATATATAGTTTATTTTAATTCCAAAAACAACCCAATAAATTCCTAAAAATTCCTAATAGCCCATGGGTGTTTATAATACCATTTTACACCCCTTTATTTTCGGTAATAACATATATACCACATATGTTATAAAATTGTTACAATTAAATACTTATCTTACTATAAAACCTTAAATAAGTTATTTAACTTATCTAATTTGGTCAAAACCTACCATATGGTCAAGGTTGACCACCTTAATATTTCCTTGACCATCAATCTCCACATATTACGGTTTATACCCATATCTTTTCAGAAATTACCATTTAACCCCAAAACTTTATAAAATCTTATAATTTTTATTTAAACTCCTTTAAATCTCTAATTTTCGGCTTTATTATTGTATAGCCCCCAAATTTAATTTAATTACACTTTATACCACATTTCCTTGCGGTAATATGTATATACTACTTAAACTTAAATAAAACCTTATAAATACATAAACAAAATGGCCTAAAGTACATGGCCTTATTACAAACATTAGCTTATAAAATAAATTACACATAAATGCCCAAAAGTACTTTAAACTCTCGGCCCTTACCACATATTTCCCATATTTACCAATTTTCCACATAATGTCTTAAATTTGACAATTATGTTAATCAATTAGTTATAAAATTTATTAAACCATTCCTTAATCACATAAGGTTAAAATAAGACCTATAAACCTTGTTCACTCACGACACAATATATATACATATTTATAAACACATATTAATATACCAAGTGAAGGTTTAAGTGATTTATACTTTGTTTTTGCCAAGTTTAGGCCTTGTTTGGCCACGGCTGTTTGGAGATTAATTTTCCATAGCTTAGTTTACATGTTTTCAAACAGCAATTAAGGCATGATTAGTCTCCAAGCAAGATCTAACCATAAGAAGTGTTTAATGTCTATTTTCAAGGTAAAATTTACCTTAGAATACCAAGGTAACCAAGATGTTATTCGGCCTGTATTTACAGTAGTTAAAGAGCATCAAAAGAGCTACTAAAACCAAGCTTTAAACTGGTATAACTCAGATTAGAAGATGGCTAATTTTTACCTTGATTAAAATGCCTAAAATGGTGTTTTTGGCTTGGATCTGGCTATACCTTGAAGCTCTTGATATACCAACTGAGTAAGTATATTAAGAAGAAGATATTAAGGCTAGGAACAAAGTTTCACAATCGGATTTGAAGGGAATCAAAAGATAAGTGCTTAAAGCACATTTTTATACCTTAAGAACAAGATTAGATTTCTCCACCTTCTTCCCTTGTTACAGCCGAGATTCACCCATATTTTTAACCTCCAAAACAACCTAGAAACATGGATGGAAATAGTTGATGCTTTGCTTCATGGAAAGAGGAAAGAATTGTGAAGAAAATGAACATAAAATGGCTTAATAAGCTTACCTATGTCAATTGTTGTTCTCGTCTGTATTTGGTGTGTTACCCACGGTTTGGAGAAGCAAAAGAGAGGATGAAGATAGGTGGTGTCGGCTGGGAATGAAGCAAATGAGAAGAATAAGCTAGTTTTGCCTTATAAGTTAATTTAATGTTACTTTATGAATAGTAATAGGTGAGTCATTAGATTAGCTAGATATTTGTTTAGAGATTGATTAATGAGTGGGTGTGACAGCCATAGGAGGTCGGCAAGGGGTGGTGAAATACCCCAAACATAAGTATTCTAAGTAAACATCAATTTATGATGTAGTAAGGCTAAAATAAGCCTTAGAAAGATTGGTAGACAATTTAAACCAAGGAAAACACAAGAAAATGCCTTAAGGGCAATTTAGGCAAAAATGTGCTCTAAGCTTGGAGTGACATTGATTAGCACCCAAATATCATTATAAGACTTTATTAACATGTTAATGGACATGATAAATCAATTACCAAAGAAAACCAAGCTCAAAAACAAGCTTAAACATAAAATGTGCTTTAAGACTCCTTAAAGCACCTTTTTGAGAAATTGTCTTAGAATTGAGTTTTGAGTGGCTAAATGCCTATGATTACATCTTAATCAACATGTGTACTAATTAGTATCACATTAGGAAGCCTAAATCAATGGGAAACCAAAAATTTCACAAATATGTGCACTAATTTGTGAATAGTGCCACATAGTGACTAGTTTAAGTTTTAGTCAACATAAGTCAATTAGTTGGTCAACAAAGACCATGACTATCCTTATGTAATGAGGGGGCCGGTTTTCTAAGGGATGAGTCATTATAGACTTCATCAAATAAGAAAAGAAAGGGAAGAAAAGTAAGGAAAGTACTATTTGCTTTAACATAAATATCTACCTTTACATACCTCTCTCCTCATCTCTTCATTCTTCCTTCTTCCCCAACGTTTTTCTTCATTCTCTCTGCTCCAAACCATAAAAGCTTCAGCCCTCCATTGTTTTTCAACTTCCATGGCTTGTCCAAGTCAACATAAAGCTCCAAATCCAAAACAAAACACATGTTTCTCTTAGTTAAGTCAAGGGCTTCAAAGTGCTCTTTTCAAATCATTCAAAGCTCCATTTCGGTGCCAAGAGAAAACTCCATTGATGGAGGAAAATCAAGTTTGAAGAGCCCATTTGGTTCTCCATTCATCCAAGGTAATGAAAATGTAAGAAAAACCATGTTTCCACCACTTCTTCTACATGGCCGAAAATTACTACTCATGGGGCTTCATTTTTATCCATTGTTCTAGCTTGATTCTATCCTCCAAGGGCTAGAGGAGGTCCTTCTTGATTCATATCCAAGCCTATCTTAAGACTTCAAGGTAAAATATTCATTTTAAGACCTTAAAACACATTTTTAACCTAGGGTTTACTCCTTAAGGTTAGTGTATTGTTTAGCACTCATGAGAGTCATTGTATATTGATTAGAACATTGGCAAGGGGAGTTAGAATGGTGGCCGAGATTCCCAAGGGAAGAAGCCTAAGGAGAAAGTTAAGAGAAACTTGAGGAAAACAAGGTAAATTACTTACCTAGTGGTGGTTTAAGTTTTAAGGAATGAGTTTTAGGTGGGTACTAATGTGGCTTAGAGCTTACATTGTGTAATGGGTTATATAACCTAGGGAAAAAGAATTTAAACAAGCTTATGAACTTGTAACTAAGGAGCCAATGGGAATGAGTTGATAATATAAATTTAAGATGGATTTTAAGAGCATTATAACTACTATGAGATTGATGGGTGTAATTGCAGGTTGAAAGCTATTACATATGGGAAATTCAGTGTTTAAAATTCATGTCATTTAAGGGCCTAAGAGCCATGTTATTTAAGAGCCTTAGTGCTATGCAATTTAAGATTATTGCATTATTGAAATACCCCAAACTAATTAAACATGGATTAAACATCTAATCACATTAATTAAGGCCTAAACATGCCTTAAAAGTCAACTGAGAACAACAGTGGTCAACACAAAGCAAGATATTGCACCTTTTGACTGTTTAGGGTAAATAAATACCCAAATGAACTTCTTAGGATCTAAAACTTTGTCCTAAGCTTATTAACACATGACTAAACATATTACAATCGTTGGACAACACTCCAACTCAAATAACAAGCATTTACATGCTTCAAGGTCAAGAAGGGCAAAAGTGTGCACTAAGAAAACCTTAAAGGTCTAATGACCTCTAAATGATATAAAATTGGATTCCACAATCAAATATCATATAAGGAACACAATAAAACTGTTCTCAAAGAAAACAGAGCTCAGAAACACTCTGCGACTCAAAATGTGCACTAAAATTCCTTAAAGCACGTTTTTTGTGTATGAGCTCTAAGATAATGACTTTTTGTCACTGTAAAGACTATATTAAGTTCTTTATAACATTAATGGGACATGATGGACTATATTATAAAGTCTAAATCAAAGTTTAAAAATAAAATCAAAATGGGCAATTTAGTATGAATAATACCCAAAAATAACATTTAAGTACTTAATATTAACTATGGTCAAATGTCATCCATTGACCATACCCTATGCTGCTGACTTCAATGTGCTGTCATGCCCACTCATTTATCAATCTTCAATCAATTATACAGCCAATTAAGTGAGTCATCAAGTTACTATTTGATAAAATAACAATAATGTCATAAAAAGCAATTTAGTCTTCTTTCTTCATTCACCTTGCTTCCCAGCCGAAACCAGCCTCTTCATTCTCTCTTTGGCTGCTCCAAAGACGTAGGGAACTCACCAAGTTCAGAAGAGAACAACACTTGCTATTGGTAAGCTTATTAAGCCTTTAAATGTTCATTCTCTTCACAATTCTTACCTCTTTCCATGGAGCTAAGCATCAACCACTTCCATCAATGTTCTTAGGTTTTTTTGGAGGTTAAATGGAGGGTGTATCTCGGCATTAACAAAGGAAGAAGATGGAGAAAGCTAATCTTGTTCTTAAGGTATAAAAATGTGCTTTAAGCACTTATCCTTTGACTCTCATCAATTCCGGTTGTAAAGCTTTGTTTTATAAGCTTATAATCTTCATCTTAACATACTTATTCAGTTGGTATATCAAGAGCTTCAAGGTATAGTCAGATCCAAGCCAAAAACACCATTTTAGGCATTTTAATCAAGGTAAAAATTAGCCATCTTCTAATCTGAGTTATACCAGTTTAAAGCTTGGTTTTAGTAGCTCTTTTGATGCTCTTTAACTTCTGTAAATATAGGCCGAAGTCAAGCTTGGTTACCTTGGTATTCTAAGGTAAATTTTACCTTGAAAATTGACATTAAACACTTCTTATGGTTAGATCTTGCTTGGAGACTAATCATGCCTTAATTGCTGTTTGAAAACATGTAAATGATGCTGTGGAAATTTTATCCTAAGCAGGCCGTGGCCAAACAAGGCCTTAACTAGGCAAAAACAAGGTATAAATCACTTAAACCTACACTTGGTATATTAATATGTGTTTATACATATTTGTATATATGTGCCGTGAGTGAAATGGTTAATAAGGTCTTATTTTGACCTTAGGTGATTAAGGAATGGTTTGGTAAATTTATCTAACTATTAACATAATTGTCAAATTTAAGACATTATGTGGAAAATTGGTAAATATGGAAAAATATGTGTAAGGGCCGAGTGTTTAATGCATTTTTGGGCATTTATGTGTAATTTATTTTATAAGCTAATGTTTGTAATAAGGCCATGTATTTTAGGCCATTTTATTTATGTATTCATAAGCTTTTAATTAAGTTTAGGTGGTGAATATATATTACCGCATGGAAATGTGGTATAAAGTGTAATTAAATTAAATTTGGGGGCTATATAATGATATGGCCGAAAATTAGAGGTTTAAATGAGTTTATATAAAAATTATAAGATTATATAAAGTTTTGGGGTCAAATGGTAATTTCTGAAAAGATATGGGTATAAACCGTAATATATGGATATTGATGGTCAAGGAAATATTAAGGTGGTCAACCTTGACCATATGGTAGGTTTTGACCAAGTTAGATAAATTAAATATCTTATTTAAGGTTTTATAATAAGATAAGTATTTAATTGTAACAATTTTATAACATATGTGGTATATATGTTATTACCGAAAATAAAGGGTGTAAAATGGTATTATAAACACCCATGGGCTATTAGGAATTTTTAGGAATTTGGGTTGATTTTTGGAATTAAAATAAACTATATAGTATAATATATAGTTATTATGTCATTATGACACTTTAGAATAAAAGATGGGGTGGGAATGTAATATACCGAAAGTATATGGTTAGTATGGGTAATTATAACCCTTTGGTGAAATTTGGTGATTTTTAGAATTATATAAGAGTATTTATTAAGATATGTGTATAATATATAGTTTTAATGATAATATAAAACTATATGTTATAAAGTGGGCCAAATGGCAAATATAGAAACTTGGTGGGTTAGAAAATAATATAGAACAACTATAGGTCTGTTCGGGAATTTTATAAATAAGTAACCATAGGTTATATCATTTTATAAGTTAAAAAGTTATATATATGATATATATAACATGGTATAAATAATGGGGTGATTTTGTAAATAAAGGAAACTATGGTATATGAAAAAGAATAAGGTTTTGATATGGTGCCCATGCGGCAATAATAAATAGTTTTGTATAAAAACTATAGGTTATGAATTAAAGGAAATAAATATATCATATTATATGATATTAGTATATGGTATAACATTACATAATGTTACGTGGTCAAAATGGAATTTAAATAAATTAATGGGCTGTACTGAATTATAAAAGATTGGAAAATGAATTTTAGACTATGGTCTATAATGTTATAAATGTTATAACAATTATATGGTTTAAATGGAATTAATAAGTAAGAATATTCACATTAAATAATGTGACAAACTATAAATAAATAAGATTTATAAACTAAGGTAATTATTGATTAAACCTTAGGAGTTGTAATTATACAACATAAAATGTTACATAATATTAGGATAATAATCTTAATATAAGCTGTATAATATAATACAACAAGTGGGAATAATCATCTAATATAAGATGATAAAAATGTAACGTATAATATAAGAGTTTTATAACTCATGGAACTTACCTATATGGTAAATATATACATATACAAGGATAATGTATATAAGGATGGATATATATTATGGTTGGAAACCATATAATATAATGGTGGTGGTTATTACAAAAATAGTTACAAACTATAAGTTATAAGTTTTTGAATGGAAATATATTTTATTAAAGATAATGGATTTTATAATACAATGTATTATAATGGATGGTGGAAAAATAGTACAATATAATATAATAATGCATGCATACATGCAACTATAGGTTATATACCTAAATTTAAATGGTGGATAAGATTAAAGAAAAATAATGAATTAAACTTAACAGTCGAAATATTTTGACATACGAGTTTTAGTAACAAAACCGACCGGTTTAGAGAAACCCGTAACAAATAACTGTAGGAATCCGGGGATGAACTGTCGAGATTACTTGTTATTCGGAAATACCGGATGTAGTTAGTCATGGAGACTGACTTATAGTTTTATTACCGTTTAGATCATACTACAGACGGAGGCGCTTGACGAGCTAGTGGTCTACACTACGCATCCTAGGTCTTGGTGAACGGTATGTAAAGGGGTTTGATCCGAGTTGTCCTAAGGAAACTCCTTGGGCTCGGATTTGGTTGATATAACTTGTGTGTTATGTGTGTGGATACATGTATGTGATTGGGTGTTACTGCATTATTTAATTATGCACGAGCGTCCTACGGGACTAACACTACGTCGACTATAGATCGACTTATATAAACATACATATACGTTAATGTGATGACATGACGGTTACTTGATATAATACCATAGTATTAATATTAAGTATATGGTAACCTAAGTAAAACACTTAGGAACGAGTCACGACATTGTCGGTCTCTAGAGCATAGATCTCGAACATGAATATGACCTAGATTACTTCTAGGTATGCGTGAGACCCATTGGGCAGCTAACTAATAATTATTCTCCATAAGACTAAGAGCATATCTTAAACATTATGAGAGAGAGATGGTATGAGTTGAGGTGAGGAATCCCGGTAGTTTGCGAACTACTTGGTTGCGCATTTGTGATCACTGAGGGGTTCCCGATCGGGTTCCGCTCCAGGTTTATACCCAACGAGCCCTATTTGGATCGGGGGTCAGGTGGCTACGGCCTTTTATATGGACGTCTTACGAGACAAAAGAGAATAGTCAGGGGTCTCCGGACCTCTGGCGAAATGAGCACCTTTGTGTGTACGGGAGGACTACTGTCCATGGTGAGGTTGTAGGGTTGTCTTAACATGACGCCCAACTGGTATTAATTAAGCATGGTTGGATGGGGCCTTAAAGGCCAAATTAAATTAACTATGGAAACTGTACGCTACGGCGATTGTACATTGTACAAAATACTGTAATCATTTCGATATGGATGGGGCCTTGAAGGCCAAATTAAATCAAATTAATAAAGGATGGTGTTCACTACGGCGTTTATTCAGTATTATTATTCGATACGTTCGATACGCAATTGTTGCTTGTAATGTGTTATGACTGTTGAACTGGATGGATGGTTATGTGTTTATGAATTACTGGATGGATGATTATGTATATTATACATGTTTATTACAGTATTGATTATAACTGTAAAATGGTAAAGCATGAAACCGATCTAATAATAAGATGGTTAAAATGACTAAGTGACCATTAGGGTCCACGCCCGGCATACTCAGCGTCTATCGCTGATACTACACCATTATGCAGGTTGTTGATTATTGTCGAAGCCGAAGTGCGGGAACAGGGTAATTAGAGTTTACTTTAATTACCGCACATGGAGTTTATTTGTATAACAATGAAGATGGTGAATTGTATTATGGTACAATTATGTATATTTGGGATTTGCGTAGACGCTCACTTGTCGACATTTATGGTTATGGACTTAGTATGATGTATAGGAGTTTTCTCGTTATCACAGCGGTTAGCAGTTTGTTGATGTTGGAAGTGGGAGATAGTTTGGCTTCGTTACTTGCATGGGCGAGTAATGGCCGGTGACACCCGAGTGAGTACTTTGGTTGTTATTGTTTCTTCCGCTGTAAGACGTTTTATTTATTGCTACGTGAGAGATTATTACGTGATTATGGAGAGGGGTGTTACAAAAGTGGTATCAGAGCGGAGTACCGCTATGATGAGAAAGTAGGTTAAGACAGGGAGCTTAGGACTTGGGAAATTACGAGAAACGTTTGTGAGGTACGAGACGACTCGTCTTAAAAGATATTGAGTTTAGTAACGCAAATTGTGTGATATATTAGCCTTAGAGGAAATTCAATATCTACTGGTTGTGTACGGTA
Source organism: Limonium bicolor (assembly GCA_023374045.1). Lineage (NCBI taxonomy): Eukaryota > Viridiplantae > Streptophyta > Magnoliopsida > Caryophyllales > Plumbaginaceae > Limonium > Limonium bicolor. The sequence continues at coordinate 121,676,795 of CM041782.1, read as the reverse complement.
AATTACCGAGTATTTTTGTGACATTCTGTACTACAGATGTCTGGGGGAACTAGAGGGCGTGGTACTGGAAGAGGTGGAGGCGGTGACCCCGCGATTCCAGGAGTTGCTGAGACAATTGCTGTGGTTCTTGCACAGCTGGGTACTCAAATTGGAGGAGCACCAGCCCACCCGCCACAGCCCAGGGAAACGAACTGACTGAAGTTAGTTAGCGAGACCCGACCACCTACATATTCAGGGGAGCCAGACCCCGTAGCCTTGGAACGATTCATAGTTGAACATGAGAAACCCTACGAAGCTTTACAAGTACCTGCCAACCAGAAGGTTGTCATTGCTGCTTTCCATCTGAAGGATGCAACCAGCACTTGGTTGAGGTTGGTCAAGGACCATCACCTGGCTACGCCCGACTTTTCGTGGGCTGCCTTTGTCGAGTTGCTGAGGGGGAAGTACTACCCGGCGCATCTCAAACAGAAGAAGCGCCATGAGTTCGAGACATTATCCCAGGGAGGTCTGACCATGGATGAGTACTACGCTCGATTCATTGGTCTGCTGGACTTCATCCCCGGTGTTGATTACTCAGAGACCGTGAAGGTCGAGAAGTTTCGGGGGGGATTGTTGTTTCGCATCCAGATGGCGATGGGTGCTACCCTCTACACTACCATCCATGTATTAACATGAAAGCCATAAATTCTTTACTTACTACATCACCGTTTAACTTTGTGAGAACTTACCAATGAGATTCCAGGAGTGTTATGATGCTGCCTCGAGGACGGAGCTAATGCTCCAGACTCGGGAAGAGACTCTCGGGGCTAAGAAGAGAAAGAACCCTGAGGGAGAGTCTGAGGGTGGAGGAGCATCTCCAGGCGATGGCCAGAAAAAGGGAAAGTAAGGACTTATCCCATTCTAAATTGTTACCATATTAAATACCTTATGAATGCTGACCCGAAACCTTAAACAGGAAATTCTTTCAAAAGAAAGGGCAGCAGGGTCACCAGGGAGCGAAGGGGAAAGAGCCCGTCCTTCGGTTGACCGGCCCAGCTATAGATGCTCAGCCTCTGAGATCTGCACCTCCTAAGGGTGAGAACACCTACCTCTTAAATTGAATTGTAACCTTAACCTTTATATCATCATATAGTAACTTAAACTAAATACTACCATCAGGCACCGGACAGCCCCAGCGCCATTACTATTGTAAGCGTTGTGGGAAGGACCATCCTGGGGTCGACTGCAATGGCCGCAAAGTTGAGTGTCGGTGCTGCAAGAAAGAGGGCCACCGAGAGTTCGAGTGCTGGATGAACCCTGAGAGCCGTAACTACAGGCCACCAAGGAATACTCAGAAGACCTCAGTTGGAGGATCTGGAGTACCACGAGGCGGTCAGGATGGCCAGACATCTACTGATGCTGGAGCCCAGAGAGGCAAGGGAGTAGATAGGGCATGAGTACCCTGAACTCCGAGATACCGCTAGTGGAACATTTTTTACCTATATTATTATCTACTTTACCTTGGATGTTAGACAAAGATATGTTATAAGTATGTGGGAGTGTGTCATTGACCACTTGCCTTTTGTGTATGACTTTTGAGATTAGTTTTGTGGACTCGATACGAGTAACCTTGGAACCTTGACGGATTATATATATATGAACAGAATATTAATGCTTACATTATCATGTAGCCTATACCCAACGACGCGGAGTCAATGAGACAGGAGATTACTGAACCAGAATTTCCACCTGCATGGCACACTTGCTATTGCAAGCGCTATGACAAGTAAACCACTGAAATTTCCATCTGCCTTGCGCACTTGACAGAGCAAGTGCTACAACTGCAACTGCAACTACTACTTTTTAATCTTTTTATTATATATATACCAAAAAAAATGTTTTTCAAACTTTTCATACAAACCTTAAGATTAGATACCTATGCAATTTCGGGAAGACCGTTAGTCTGACCACTGCAACTGAAGAATTATACAACCACTGTGATTGTGAACCACACCAGTTTAATTGTTCGAGAATTTTCAGACAGGGCTTATTAGCCGAATACCATCAGAGTATACCCGCATTTAATGCTAATCACTACTAAAGATGAATGTTTAGTCCTTATGGGCAAGCATACCCTTTGTAGATGCACCACCATCAGTGAGGATGGTTGGGAAGTGAAGAGCCAAGTTGCTCAAGCTATTATGCAATCTGCAATACATCCAATTTAACGGATGAGGGAACAAATATGAACTATGATGAGATGTGATCATGATAAACAAGGAGAAAAGGAATATGTGTTGTACTCAATGAGATCGAATTAGGAGAACCAAGTTTGCTAAATATAACATGAATTTTACTTACACCGAGCTGAATAACGCCGACTTATGGCACGAATTACCACTGATGCCACTAGGGAAATAGCACTTACAACAAGATAACAGATAACATGAACTAATAAACAAAAAAAAGAGGATATCCATTAAAGGGAGATTGACAACAGAATACTTCACAATATCCGTGTGACAGACATTACCAGTTTACTAAATGAGACATGGGACGACCGGACTCCGTTAGGAGCATGTGGGCCTGATAGACTTATTTATGAGTTAGTCGGGTAAGTAGTAATGTATCAGTACGGTACCCCATGCAAGTATACAAGTAGTGTTAGGAACACGAGAAGTAGTCAACTCCATACTAAGGACAGTGATACAGATTACCTCGAAGATGGACGAGAAGAGCCGCAGTTAAACCAACGGGCTAAAGAAATAAAGAACCTTCAACAGAGAGTAGTAGACAGTATACAGTGAAGACAAGGAAACCTTTCAAGGATGTGAACACTAAGGAAAGAAACATGAGAACCCATTATGGATGAAAATATGTAGAATCCTCATAAGGATCGAGCAAATTCTTGAAATCCAGAGGAAATCTACCAGATGATGTGGACATAAACGTGTGACTACGCAACGGTGAGAGACAAGCTAAATACTAGCAGATACCTTAAGCAAGGAACAATGGACTTGGAATGTACCACTCACATGATAATTCGCTCATCTTATCTGTTGGGCTCATTAGATATTAGCTGCTGAGAGTTTACGCCTCTGCACTCTGTAGGACTGAGTGTTTTGGTATTGCACTTGGGCAGTTATTAATCTAGTGGGGATACTGGAAGATGTAATGGATATCAACATGAGTGTGTAAAAAAAAACAAACTACAACAGTGTGTTACTCCGGAACAAAACCACCAGGAGACATGGATAACAATCATCATCTCTGTGGACATATAGGCTGGTACGTCTTAATATTACTGAGACAAGTGCAAAGAGCACTAAGTACTAACAATGGCCAATGTCATATTTCACCTCAAGCTGAATATCAGTGAGAGAAGACACACACAAGTATGCTAGTGATCCAAACGAGAGCATTCACAGCAATGGAAAAAGGCAAACTGAGCCTATGTTCATGGATCTGCACCTCATTACGGAGCGAGTGGGCCCATTAGAACGAACTTGGGAGAGAGCACAAATAGTTTAGTGCCTCACCCTTTATATGTTGTGGAGCCCATAAGGGCTAGAGTCATACCCGTCTCTCTAATATGAGGATAATCCACGAGTTGGAGAACTCTTTGAGAGCCAAGTATCTAGCGCTCCTTGTTGAGCGGCTGTTGTATACTTGAGGGGTACGGGGGCGTAACCCTTTTTAAGGGGGGTAGAGCCTCTTGGCTGTGCACGTGTGTGCACTAAGTTTTGTTGTTTGTGGTATGCAGGGCATACGAGGGTTGTTTATTTGTTTGTTTCGTATGCATGGCATACAGTGAATTGGTGGTATGCGGGGCATACGTGGTTTTGTTGGTTATAGTTTTGTTGGCTATGTTTGGTACGCGGGGCGTACGTTGTTGATTTGTTTTGTGTGTGACGTGCAATTGTATGTATGTATCTTATGAGATACCTGTTTGAATGTTGTATTTACACTCATGTGTGTAGTACTTTTCTAATGCTACTTGTGATATATATATATTTATATTGCTTTGTAGAATTATTACATATGGTATCGCCTAGATACGAAATGAATCATTAGATATGGAATGTGGAACGATGGTATGTTGTGGACACCTCGGGGAGGTTGTCAGGGTTTGTAGAATTGATAGGAAATAATGGTGCTGATGGATCACCTATATCCATATATGATTGAACTAATGCCACAAAGTGATGGCTATGTGTTGTATAATCACAATACGATGTGTGTAAATGATATATCACAAAGATATACATTATGGGTATAATGGGTAGTTATATATCTATATACAGACCTATTTGATTAAGCGACTTCGGGACGAAGTCTTTTTAAGGGAGGTAGATTGAAATACCCAAAACTAATTAAACATGGATTAAACATCTAATCACATTAATTAAGGCCTAAACATGCCTTAAAAGTCAACTGAGAACAACAGTGGTCAATACAAAGCAAGATATTGCACCTTTTGACTATTTAGGGTAAATAAATACCCAAATGAACTTCTTAGGACCTAAAACTTTTTCCTAAGCTTATTAACACATGACTAAACATATTACAATCATTGGACAACACTCTAACACAAATAACAAGCATTTACATGCTTCAAGGTCAAGAAGGGCAAAAATGTGCTCTAAGAAAACCTTAAAGGTCTAATGACCTCTAAATGATATAAAATTGGATTCCATGATCAAATATCATGTAAGGAACACAATAAAACTGTTCTCAAAGAAAACAGAGCTCAGAAACACCCTGCGACTCAAAATGTGCACTAAAATTCCTTAAAGCACGTTTTTTGTGTATGAGCTCTAAGATAATGACTTTTTGTCACTGTAAAGACTATATTAAGTTCTTTATAACATTAATGTGACATGATAGACTATATTATAAAGTCTAAATAAAAGTTTAAAAATAAAATCAAAATGGGCAATTTAGTATGAATAGTACCCAAAAATAACATTTAAGTACTTAATATTAACTATGGTCAAATGTCATCCATTGACCATACCCTATGCTGCCGACTTCAATGTTCTGTCATGCCCACTCATTTATCAATCTTCAATCAATTATACAGCCAATTAAGTGAGTCATCAAGTTACTATTTGATAAAGTAACAATAATGTCATAAAAAGCAATTTAGTCTTCTTTCTTCATTCACCTTGCTTCCCAGCCGACACCAGCCTCTTCATTCTCTCTTTGGATGCTCCAAAAACATAGGGAACTCACCAAGTTCAGAAGAGAACAACAATTGCTATTGGTAAGCTTATTAAGCCTTTAAATGTTCATTCTCTTCACAATTCTTACCTCTTTCCATGGAGCTAAGCATCAACCACTTCCATCAATGTTATTAGGTTGTTTTGGAGGTTAAATGGAGGGTGTATCTCGGCATTAACAAGGTAAGAAGGTGGAGAAAGATAATCTTGTTCTTGAGGTATAAAAATGTGCTTTAAGCACTTATCCTTTGACTCTCATCAATTCCGGTTGTAAAGATTTGTTTTCTAAGCTTATAATCTTCATCTTAACATACTTATTCAGTTGGTATATCAAGAGCTTCAAGGTATAGCCAGATCCAAGCCAAAAACACCATTTTAGGCATTTTAATCAAGGTAAAAATTAGCCATCTTCTAATCTGAGTTATACCAGTTTAAAGCTTGGTTTTAGTAGCTCTTTTGATGCTCTTTAACTTCTGTAAATATAGGCCGAATTCAAGCTTGGTTACCTTGGTATTCTAAGGTAAATTTTACCTTGAAAATTGACATTAAACACTTCTTATGGTTAGATCTTGCTTGGAGACTAATAATGCCTTAATTGCTGTTTGAAAACATGTAAATGATGCTGTGGAAATTTTATCCTAAGCAGGCCGTGGCCAAACAAGGCCTTAACTAGGCAAAAACAAGGTATAAATCACTTAAACCTACACTTGGTATATTAATATGTGTTTATACATATTCGTATATATGTGCCGTGAGTGAAATGGTTAATAAGGTCTTATTTTGACCTTAGGTGATTAAGGAATGGTTTGGTAAATTTATCTAACTATTAACATAATTGTCAAATTTAAGACATTATGTGGAAAATTGGTAAATATGGAAAAATATGTGTAAGGGCCGAGAGTTTAATGCATTTTTGGGCATTTATGTGTAATTTATTTTATAAGCTAATGTTTGTAATAGGCCATGTATTTTAGGCCATTTTATTTATGTATTCATAAGCTTTTAATTAAGTTTAGGTGGTGAATATATATTACCGCATGGAAATGTGGTATAAAGTGTAATTAAATTAAATTTGGGGGCTATATAATGATATGGCCAAAATTAGAGGTTTAAATGAGTTTATAAAAAATTAAAGATTATATAAAGTTTTGGGGTTAAATGGTAATTTCTGAAAAGATATGGGTATAAACCGTAATATATGGATATTGATGGTCAAGGAAATATTAAGGTGGTCAACCTTGACCATATGGTAGGTTTTGACCAAGTTCGATAAATTAAATATCTTATTTAAGGTTTTATAATAAGATAAGTATTAAATTGTAACAATTTTATAACATATGTGGTATATATGTTATTACCAAAAATAAAGGGTGTAAAATGGTATGATAAACACCCATGGGCTATTAGGAATTTTTAGGAATTTATTGGGTTGATTTTTGGAATTAAAATAAACTATATATGTATAATATATAGTTATTATGTCATTATGACACTTTAGAATAAAAGATGGGGTGGGAATGTAATATACCGAAAGTATATGGTTAGTATGGGTAATTATAACCCTTTGGTGAAATTTGGTGATTTTTAGAATTATATAAGAGTATTTATTAAGATTTGTGTATAATATATAGTTTTAATGATAATATAAAAATATGTTATAAAGTGGGCCAAATGGCAAATATAGAAACTTGGTGGGTTAGAAAAATAATATAGAACACTATAGGTCTGTTCGGGAATTTTATAAATAAGTAACCATAGGTTATATCATTTTATAAGTTAAAAATTATATATGATATATAACATGGTATAAATAATGGGGTGATTTTGTAAATAAAGGAAACTATGGTATATGAAAAAGAATAAGGTTTTGATATGGTGCCCATGCGCAATAATAAATAGTTTTGTATAAAAACTATAGGTTATGAATTAAAGGAAATAAAGATATCATATTATATGATTTAGTATATGGTATAACATTACATAATGTTATGTGGTCAAAATGGAATTTAAATAAATTAATGGGCTGTACCGAATTATAAAGATTGGAAAATGAATTTTAGACTATGGTCTATAATGTTATAATGTTACAAATTATATGGTTTTTAAATGGAATTAATAGTAAGGAATTCACATTAAATAATGTGACAAACTATAAATAAATAAGATTTATAAACTAAGGTAATTATTGATTAAACCTTAGGAGTTGTAATTATACAACATAAAATGTTACATAATATTAGGATAATAATCTTAATATAAGTTGTATAATATAATACAACAAGTGGGAATAATCATCTAATATAAGATGATAAAAATGTAAATATAATATAAGAGTTTTATAACTCATGGAACTTACCTATATGGTAAATATATACATATACAAGGATAATGTATATAAGGATGGATATATATTATGGTTGGAAACCATATAATATAATGGTGGTGGTTATTACAAAAATAGTTTACAAACTATAAGTTATAAGTTTTTGAATGGAAATATTTTATTAAAGATAATGGATTTTATATACAATGTATTATAATGGATGGTGGAAAAATAATACAATATAATAAATAATGCATGCATACATGCAACTATAGGTTATATACCTAAATTTAAATGGTGGATAAGATTAAGAAAAATAATGAATTAAACTTAACAGTCGAAATATTTTGACATACGAGTTTTAGTAACAAAACCGACCGGTTTAGAGAAACCCGTAACAAATAACTGTAGGAATCCGGGGAAACTGTCGAGGTTACTTGTTATTCGGAAATACCGGAGTAGTTAGTCATGGAGACTGACTTATAGTTTTATTACCGTTTAGATCATACTACAGACGGAGGCGCTTGACGAGCTAGTGGTCTACACTACGCATCCTAGGTCTTGGTGAACGGTATGTAAAGAGGTTTGATCCGAGTTGTCCTAAGGAAACTCCTTGGGCTCGGATTTGGTTGATATAACTTGTGTGTATGTGTGTGGATATGTATGTGATTGGGTGTTACTGCATTATTTAATTATGCACGAGCGTCCTACGGGACTACACTACGTCGACTATAGATCGACTTATATAAACATACATATACGTTAATGTGATGACATGATGGTTACTTGATATAATACCATAGTATTAATATTAAGTATATGGTAACCTAAGTAAAACACTTAGGAACGAGTCACGACATTGTCGGTCTCTAGAGCATGGATCTCGAACATGAATATGACCTAGATTACTTCTAGGTATGCGTGAGACCCTTGGGCAGCTAACTAATAATTATTCTCCATAAGACTAAGAACATATCTTAAACATTATGAGAGGAGATGGTATGAGGTTGAGGTGAGGAATCCCGGTAGTTTACGAACTACTTGGTTGCGCATTTGTGATCACTGGGGTTCCCGATCGGGTTCCGCTCCAGGTTTATACCCAACGAGCCTATTTGGATCGTGGTCAGGTGGCTACGCCTTTTAATGGGACGTCTTACGAGAAAAAGAGAATAGTCAGGGGCCTCCGGACCTCTGGCGAAATGAGCACCTTGTGTGTACGGGAGGACTACTGTCCATGGTGAGGTTGTAGGGTTGTCTTAACATGACGCCCAACTGGTATTAATTAAGCATGGTTGGATGGGGCCTTAAAGGCCAAATTAAATTAACTATGGAAACTATACGCTACTGTAACACCCCATCTCGATCCAATCGTGGTTTCACAACTTAACAACATATATATAAATGTCACAGAGGAATTCAATACACTCCAGGACCTTGCCACGGTCTGATTGACAGAATATACCGAACATTAGTACATACCAACCTTAACCAAATACATATCCTTCTACAATCCCTCACATCCTATACATCTTACTAACTCAAATTGCCATACGGGTGTACATGCACAACTCGTAGGCCAACTTAACCCGTACGCTTGTACCCCTTCTACTCTCGCGACGGCCGCCTCCTGACGTTCACCTGTGTAGTAAAAAACAGCCCCCAAAGGGGTCACACGAATGCTGGTACGATCCTCTCATGGCCCTCAAGCTAACGTGGCTACGGCGACTAATTGTTGATAGCATGGAGGTTGATTAGATGCACAACATAATAGAAAGTGCAATAAACAACAATCCAAATAAGAACAATCAAAGTTCAACACAATGAACGACTTAAATGCGTTCCCTTAATTAGAGAGTTAATTATTTAACTCCTTAAATTATGTTTCCTCTTAATCTTAGTCCATCCTTATCTTACCTCAATCTTAGTCTTATCTTAGCCTTAGAAACACCATCCTTTAAAAAGGAATGGATGTAGCTTATCTTAGTCTTATAATACAAACCATCCTTTAAAAAGGAATGGTTGCAACTTATCTCAAACCTTAACTTAATCTTAGAATACAAACCACTCTTTAAATTGAAATGATTGCATCTTACTCAATGTTTATTTTTGTCGGGTCAAAAAGCAACTAGCCAATGAGCTATTAATCCATTGTTGAATAAACAACCTATCTTATAATTTAGGATTTAGGTGATCCTACCGCACCATTTAATGCTCCTACCTTGGTGTATGTCCAACGTAGCGAGAGGCAACCGACCCTAGGCAACAAGTCCGAAGACAAGTCCTTAAGCGGAAGTCGGATCTATAATAGATACCGACCCCCTTTTCCTAGCATGCTGACCGGAGTCAGTCCCGGGTTCCTCACTCCCCCTTAAGTTCAGTTAGTAGAAGTCTCAAGACAAGTTTGTTGGTTAACCTCTTTCGGTTTATAACAAACTTATATTAGGGAGCGTTCCTTAGTCTCACTCATTCCTTACTAACGTTGGTTAGTAAGTTCTCAGTAGTAAGTTGTGTAGTTTTCAAACATCCACACAACAATTCAATAAACATAATGTTCCGTTGCATGCTTTATCTTGTTTAGTGAGCACACAAAAACAAATAGCACACAAGCCGAGGGACACCTCGTTAGCAAGCAGGTCACAAGAAGAACTGTACCGTTCACCGTTGGTCGTTCGGTTGCTTACTCTCCTCTGGAGTCCAAATTCTCAAACCCTAAAACATTCATTCAATTTCAGGTTGTTAATTACTTTTCCAATAAAGCTAACTTACTTAACTCACTTAGCCACTAATGATCCCCATCTAACACCACTTAAGTTCTTATAAACTTAATCTTAAGTGAACCACTTCTCCTCATAACTTATACTTATTCACCCACTTAATTATCATTGTTACCCACCAAACATGTCCTAAACAACCTTATATTATCATTACATATCAATCCCCACCATTAGATATCATTTCTTAACCTTAAACAAAGTTTTTGGTCAAAACAGCACCGCGTCCGAACTTGTGTCCGAGCTTACCAAGTTCGGACGCAAGTCGAGACTCAAAAGGGTGCAACCAGACGTGTGTCCGAACATGTGTCCGAACTTCCCCAAGTTCGGACATAGGTCGAGGAAAAATCAAAGGAAGAATTTCAAGTGCCCGAACATCTAAGTCCGGACGGTAGTTCGGACTCTGGTCGAGAATCAAAAATTCTAATCGCAATAGGGCATGTCCGAGCTTCCAAATTCGGATGGAAGTTCGGACAGGCCAGAATACTCATCTTCTACACCCTTAAACACTTATCTTCTTTCTTGCAAAAATTCCCAACTCTTCCACAAGTGTCCCATTATGTCCTAATACCATATAGGCACTTAAACTCACCTTAGAACATCCTTTAAAACCTCCTTAACCATTTTCTCAATCCTTACAAGAATTTCTAACACTTGTTACTTATTTCCTTATTTTTCCAACATGTAATTTTTGTCTAAAACTCTAACCATCCAAAGTTTCCTTCCCAATCAATGTAACTTCTCCCTAAGCATTATTGCATCCCCTCTTTGCTTGCCAAACCTTCCAAGGTTATCTTGCATGTCCATGCACAATTCCTTTTTTTTTTCCTTTTTCTACTCATCAACCTAAACTCATGAACTTACCTATGCATTTCTCCCCATCTTCTTAGCACCTTAACCTTGTTCTTCTTTACCTTAACTATCCTACACCCTCCTTGGACATTTCCATCTCCTTTTACTCACTTACTCACCATTCTCATGATCATACGCTCTTTTACATTCCTAGTCATTTTCCTTGACATTTGACAACATTCTCCCACATCTTTCTCTTCCATCACCTAAGTCCACTCATTACCATCTAAACTAAACCTCATTAGTCCACTACTAGCATCATCACACTTACACAAGCTTCTCAAAACTCTCATTGTTATATTCCCTAGTTCATACCTAAATTATCTTAAAGCATTATACACCTTCTCCTCCAAATTTGCACGAGTCTTACCATTCCTCTTACCATGACTTTGGTGTGTTCAATACACCCACCAATCTTCTAATCCTTCCTAGACAACTATAGGTCATTCTCATCCTCAAGAACTCCTTAGTTAACTCATTTCCACTCAAATTCCTTTTAATGAGCCCAAGTGAATCCTAGGGCATCTTAACTCACCACTACCACTTAAACACTTTGTTTTCTACTCAAATTTCGCCATAGCTTCTCTAGTATATTATCATGCCCAAATGCACTGTTTTCCTCATTCAACCATCTCACACACATCAAGTTCTTTCTCATCATATTTTATCACTCAAACCAACTCATTCACAACAACTCAATATATTGCAATAATCTTAAACTGCATAGCACTAAGGCTCTTAAATAACATGGCTCTTAGGCCCTTAAATGACTTAAACTTAAACACTGAATTTCCCACATATAACAGCTTTCAACCTGCAAATACACACAACAATGCTCCCATAGCAATATAAGTGTTCTCTTAATTCACCTTATACTTATCTTACTAACTTATTTCCATTGGCTCCTTAGTCACAAGTTTATAAGCTTGTTTAAATTCTTTCTCCTATGTTATATAACCCATTACTTAATGTAAGCTTTAAGCTACTTTAGTACTTATCTAAATACCACCCCTTAAAACTTAAACCACCCTTAGGTAGGCAATTTACCTTGTTTTTCTCAAGTTTCTCTCAACTTTCTCCTTAGGCTTCTTCCCTTGGAAATCTCGGCCACCATTTAAATTTCCCTTTCCAATGTTCTAATCAATATACATTGGCTCTCATGAGTGCTAAATTATACATTAACCTTAAGGAGTAAACCCTAGGTTAAAAATGTGTTCTAAGGTATTAAAATGAATGTTTTACCTTGGAGTCTTAAGATAGGCTTGGATATGAATCAAGAAGGACCTCCTCTAGCCCTTGGAGAATAGAATCAAGCTAGAACAATGGATAAAACAAGGCTCCATGAGAAGGTAATTTTCGGTCATGGTGAGGAAGTGATGGAAACAAGGGTTTTCTTGCATTTTCTTTACCTTAAGAGGATGGAGAAGCTAATGAACTCTTCAAACTTGATTTTCCTCCATCAATGGAGATTTCCCATGGCTCCAAAATGAAGCTTTTCCAATTTTGTAAAGATAGAAAGCTAGAGCTTGAGCTAACTAAGAATAATCTATGCTCACTTTTTGATTTGGAGCTAAAATGAGTAACTTATGGACATTTGAAGATGGAACAAGTATGGAGCTGGTTGGGCACGGTTTGGAACAGAGAGAACAAGAAGAAAACCGTGGAAGAAGAAGGGGAAATGAAGAAGAGAGGAGAGAGGTAGGCTAATAAGGATATTTGCTTTGTAAAAGCAAATAGTAACTTTCTTTACTTATCTCTTCTTTTTCCCTTATTTGATGAAGTCTATTGTGACTCATCCTTATAAAACCGGCCCCCTCTTTATAACCAAGATATTTATGGTCTTGGTTGAGCAACTAATTGATTATGTTGACTAAAACTTAAACTAGTCACTATTTGGCACTATTCCAATTAGTGCACATATTTCTGAAATTTTTGATTTCCCATTGATTTAGGCTTCCTATGTGATACTAATTAGTACACATGTTGATTAAGGTGTAATCATGGGCATTTAGCCACTCAAAGCTCATTTACAAAACAATTTTTCAAAAATGTGCTTTAAGACTTCTTAAAGCACATTTGTGTGTTTTAACTTGTTTTCAAGCTTGGTTTTCTATGGTAATTGGTTTAAAATGACCATTAGAATATTACTAAGGTCTTAGCATGATATTTGGGTACTCACCCAAGTCTCTCCAAGCTTAAAGCACATTTTTGCCTAAATTGCCCTTAAGGCGTTTTCTTGTGTTTTCCATGATTTAAATTGTCCACCAATCTTTCTAAGGCATATATTAGCCTTATTACATCATAACTTGATGTTTAATTAGCATACTAAAGTTTGGGGTATTTCAGCTACGACGATTGTACATTGTACAAAATACTGTAATCATTTCGATATGGATGGGGCCTTGAAGGCCAAATTAAATCAAATTAATAAAGGATGGTGTTCGCTACGGCGTTTATTCAGTATTATTATTCGATACGTTCGATACGCAATTGTTGCTTGTAATGTGTTATGACTGTTGAACTGGATGGATGGTTATGTGTTTATGAATGACTGGATGGATGATTATGTATATTATACATGTTTATTACAGTATTGATTATAACTGTAAAATGGTAAAGCATGAAACCGATCTAATAATAAGATGGTTAAAATGACTAAGTGACCATTAGGGTCCACGCCCGGCATACTCAGCGTCTATCGCTGATACTACACCATTATGCAGGTTGTTGATTATTGTCGAAGCCGAAGTGCGGGAACAGGGTAATTAGAGTTTACTTTAATTACCGCACATGGAGTTTATTTGTATAACAATGAAGATGGTGAATTGTATCATGGTACAGTTATGTATATTTGGGATTTGGGTAGACGCTCACTTGTCGACATTTATGGTTATGGACTTAGTATGATGTATAGGAGTTTTCTCGTTATCACAGCGGTTAGCAGTTTGTTGATGTTGGAAGTTGGAGATAGTTTGGCTTCGTTACTTGCATGGGCGAGTAATGGCCGGTGACACCCGAGTGAGTATTATTGTTGTTGTTATTGTTTCTTCCGTTGTAAGACGTTTTATTTATTGCTACGTGAGAGATTATTACGTGATTATGGAGAGGGGTGTTACAATTATATTGAGTTTGTTATGAATGAGTTGAATTGGGTGAGAAAGTAAGATGAGAAAGAACTTGATGTGTGTGAGATGGTTGAATGAGGAAAACAATGCATTTGGGCATGATAATATACTAGAGAAGCTATGGCGAAATTTGAGTAGAAAACAAAGTGTTTAAGTGGTGGTGGTGAGTTAATATGCCCTAGGATTCACTAGGGATCATTCTGAGGAATTTGAGTGGAAATGAGTTAACTAAGGAGTTCTGGAGGTTTAGAATGACCTAGAATTGTCTATGAGGAAATTAGAGTTTAGATGGGTGTATCGAACACACCAAAGTCATGGTAAGAGGGATGGTGAGACTTGTGCATAAATTTGAAGGAGAAGGTGTATACTGCTTTAAGATGATTTAGGTATGAACTAGGGAATATAACAATGAGAATTTTGGGAAGCTTGGTAAGTGAAGAGGATACTAGTGGTGGAACAATAAGGTTTTAGTTAGATGGTAATGAGTGGGACTTAGGTGATGGGAGTGAAGATTGAAGGAGAATGTTGTCGATTGTCGAGGAAATTGACTAGGAATGTATAAGAGTGTAAGATCATGAGAATGGTGAGTAAATTGAGTAAAAGAGATGTAGATGTCTAAGGAGGGTGTAGGAAGGTCAAGGTAAAGAAGAACAAGGTTAAGGTGCTAAGAGGATGGGAAGAAATGTTTAGGTATGTCCAAGAGTTTAGGAATGATGAGTAACAAATGGAAAAGAGAGGAATTTGTGCATGGATATGCAAGGTGACTTGAGGAAGTTTTGGTAAATGAACTGAAGATGGAAAATGATGTTTATGAAGTGCTCAAACTGTTAAGGAGGGAACACTTGGGTTGGTTGAAGTTTTGGTAAGGTTACAAGTTGGAAATGTAAGGAAATAAGTGCTAAGTGTTAGGAGTTTTAAAAGTATTGAGAGGATGTTTAAGAAGATCTTTGGAAATTGTTTTGGAGAGTTTTGGTGGAAGTTCTAAGGTGAGCTTAAGTGCCTAAATGGTCTTAGGACACATGGGGGAACTTGTGGAGAAGTTTTGGAGTCAAATGGGAATTTAAGAACAAAGGTTTGGTGCAGACCGACTTGGGGACCGGACCTGCAAGGTCGGTCGAGCCCAGTTTACACTACCGAAAAGTTTCTGGAATGGACCGACCTTGGGGACCGGACTTGCAAGGTCGGTCGGGGGTTGAATTTTAGGTACGGATTGAGTCTCTGGAATGGACCGGCCTTGGGACCGGACTTACAAGGTCGGTCATGTCTAAAATTTTGTACGAGGATTGGTCTCTGGAACCGACCGAACTTGGGACCGACCTTGACAAGGTCGGTCGGGCTCAAATTTTCAACGGGGAAAAACTCTCGGGAATGGACCGACCTTGGGGACTGGACTTGCAAGGTTGGTCGGGGTAAAATTTTCAAACGGTAATAAGTTCTGGAATGGACCGACCTTGGGTAAGGTCGATCGGTAGGGTCGGTCGACCCTTTTGATTGAAAAAAAGGAAAGAAACCCTAAGAAAGTTTAGTGGTATTAATGGTACCCCATTAAGAGGGCATTGATGATTAGAGGTATAAAGACCTAAGGATTAAGTTGTATAAACTTAAAAGAGTAAGTTGTAGATTAAGTTGTAAAACTTAAGAGGTGTTAGGTGGGGAACATTATGGGTTAAGTAAGTTAATTAGTTAATTAAGTTTAAGTGAATTAACAACCTAAAACTGAATCAATGTTTTAGGACTTGAGAGTTTGGACTTCGGAGGAGAGTAAGCAACCCAAACGACCAACGGTGAACGGTACAGTTCTTCTTGTGACCTGTTGCTAACGAGGTGTCCCTTGGCTTGTTGCTATTTGTTTTTGTGTGCTCACTAAACAAGATAAAGCATGCAACCGGAACATTATGTTATTTGTATTGTTGCGTGATGTTTGAAAACTAACACAACTTACCATGAGAACCTCTAACTAACGTTTAGTAAGGAATCGAGTGAGATTAGGAACACTCCCTAATATTAGTTTGTTAAAAACCGAAAGAGGTTTAATCAACAACATTGTCTTGAGACTTCTACTAACTGGTACTTGGGGGGAGTGAGAACCCGGGACTGACTCCGGTCATGCATGCTAAGGAAAAGGGGGTCGGTATCTAAAGCAGATCCGACTTCCGCTTAAGGACTGTCTTCGGACTTGTTGCCTAGGCCGGTTGCCGGCTCAGACATTGGACTCCAGTCCAAGGTAGGAGGCATTAAGATGGCATGGGGGATCTAGCCTACATCCCCAACAATTTAAGAATGTTGTTTTATTGCCGGTAAGTGTCCTGCTGCTGGCTAGGGTTAACCAAGCCCTACGAAAATAAACAACGAACTATGGGTTAACCAGTTCTAATGAGAGAACGGTTGGCATATATGAGATAAGGTTTGAGATAAGTTGCAACCATTCCAATTTAAAGGATGGGTTGTACTATAAGACTGAGATAAGCTACATCCATCGCTATTTAAAGGATGGTTGTTTTCTAAGACTAAGATAAGACTAAGATTGAGGTAAGATAAGGTTGGACTGAGATTAAGAGGAAACATAACCTAAGGAGTTAAATAATTAACTCTCTAATTAAGGGAACACATTTAAGTCATTCATTGTATTTGAACTTGATTGTTCATATTTGGATTGTTGTTTATTGCACTTTCTATTATGTTGTGCATCTAATCAACCTCCATGCTATCGACAATTAGTCGTCGTAGCCACGTTAGCTTGGGGGCCATGAGAGGATCGTATCAGCATTCGTGCTGACCCCCTTTGGGGGCTGTTTTTACTACACAGGTGTACGTCAGGAGGCGGCCGTCACGAGAGTAAGATGGGCTAGACGTGTTACGGGTTAAGTGTGGCCTACGAGTTGTGCATGTACACTCGTATGGCATTTTGAGTTAGTAAGATGTAAATGATGTGAGGGGATTTGTAAGAAGGATATGTATTTGGTTAAGATTGGTATGTACTAATGTTCGGTATAATCTGTTAGTCAGACCGTGGCAAGGTCCTGGAATGTATATGAATCCGCTGCAATGTTGTATTTATGGTGGTAAGTTTGAGATAACCACGTTTGGATTTAGATGGGGTGTTACAGGTGGTATGGTCAAGGGATGACATTTGACCATATTTAATAATAAGTAATTAAATGTTATTTTTGGGTACTATTCATCCAAAATTACCCATTTTGATTTTATTTTCAAACTTTGATTTAGACTTTATAATATAGTCTATCATGTCAAATTAATGATATAAAGAATATACTCTAGTCTTTAAAATGACAAAAAGTCATTATCTTAGAGCTCATACACAAAAACGTGCTTTAAGGTATTTTAGTTCACATTTTGTGTCGCAAGGTGTTTCTGAGCTCTGTTTTCTTTGAGAACAGTTTCATTGTGTTCCTTACATGATACGTGATCTTGAATCCAATTTTATATCAAATAGAGGTCATTAGACCTTTAAGGTTTTCTTAGAGCATATTTTTGCCCTACTTGACCTTGAAGCATGTAAATGCTCGTTCTTTGTGTTGGAGTGTTTTCCAACGATTGTAATATGTTTAGTTATGTATTAATATGCTTAGGACAAAGTTTTAGGTCCTAAGAAGTTCATTTAGGTATTTATTTAACTTAAACAATCAAAGGGTGCAATATCTTGCTTTGTGTTGACCACTGTTGTTCTCAGTTGACTTTTAAGGCATGTTTAGGCCTTAATTAATGTGATTAGATGTTTAATCCATGTTTTATTAGTTTGGGGTATTTCACACTTAGTCACTACTGCTGCCGCACTACATTCCCAGACATGGCATGCCAGATTTTCAACGCCACCACCACTTTTGTCCTGATCTGGACTCAGACTAACCCATCCTTGACAAGTTTCTTAAAATCATTAATTTTTTAGCCAAATGTCAGTGATATTGATTTATACGGAAACTAATAACTTGCATATTTGCAGAATATATTGAAACTTCCAGTGGACAGAGGAAACATTTGATTGAAAAACTTAAGACCGAGTATAAGGCCTCTTGCTTATAGATTGCTAACTCTAGAGGAGGCTTCATCAAGAGTTTTTGCATTCAGATCTTTGTTGTGAAATATGAATTCTTCAAAGATCTGGCTTGCTTTTATTTATGCAAGATCTCAAGTACCCAACTTTGGTACCCCATTACATCCATATTTTACACTCGTGCAAAGGGCTTACTACTGGGATTATGCACCAACGTATTGTCTTCTACTTTTGATCATGCAGTGTTCAGATAGGCTTAAAGGCAAACAGATAACTACAAAGGTTTTTGGTTACTATATAGATCAATTAGTATTTTGTTCCCTTTTGAACATTTTATGTGAAGGTTATGAGAATGTAAAGGGGGTTTATAACTATTACCCAACCTTTAAGCATTCGAAGAAATTTTTTTTTTGCTAAGTATGAATTCCTTTTAGTTGGGTGATATATATATGATCACTACACAAAGTATATGAAAGTGTAAAAATATTAGATCTACACTCTATGGTCAATGTTATCTTTGTTATAAATGTATGATTGATATTTATGTAGCTATGTATATACTAAGTTTATAATTGCGCATTATTGGAATTGCTTTTTAGGTTGAAGCTTGTATATTTGCTATAGGAAACATTCCTTTTTCTGTTGGAAAACAGTCTTCAGTGACAAAAAATAATATTCTAGTTATAGTGGAAATTTCTGTAGGTGAAGTATTTGGCAACGGAAAATTCCGTAGGTGATATTTTTAGCAACAGATATTTCTGTCGTAGATTGTTATGATAAATTAATAAAGTAAGGTGGTTACACATCCTACCAACAGAAAGATTCCGTTACTAAAAGAATTGCCTACAGAAAGAATCTGTAGCAAATGACATTTTTGAAACAAAAATTATGTCAGTAAAAGATTAATAGTGACAAAACATTTTCCGTCAGTGATATTGTTTTCAGCAACGGAATAAGTTTCTGTGACGGAAAACTAATAACGACGTGACTTCTTGTTACGAAATTTTCCAATAGAATATTCCATCAGTGATAGCTTTTGCCATCAGAATATTGCATTTCACCTACGGAAATTTCCGTCACTGAAACAACGCTTTTCTTGTAGTGGTTCATCAATAGCCTTTGTTTATTTTGTTATCTTGTACATTAATGAGATACACCTTTTGTCGTGTGTATGTTATGAGCAAGTTGCTTGTGTGGTTGTGCATAATCTGAGTGAGTTTGTCGACGTTGCAAACCCCGTTTGGTCCTTGTTTAATGTCTGATGAAAGAGATATGTGATGGTGTGGTTCTTGACTGCTTGTTTCTTGCTAGAAGTTCTTCGGAGCTCTCGCCGACAGGTGCCCGACTGGTAGAGCACATGTCATGGATTGAGCGCGCTTGCAACCTTGCGTGCTAAGCCACTCATGACTTAAGTGCGCTTGCAACCTTGCGTGCTAAGCCACTTATTCACCTGTCTATCTGAAATCATGAATCTTGACAAACGCATTAGATTGACAATACAAGGTTTGCTATCATCAGAACTAAAGGATCTTGTTTTAATAATTTCCCCCTTTTTGATGATGGCAACCTATACACTTATATGTACTTGGCAATCAAAAATTGAGAGATCCCCCTAAGAAGGATTCCCCCTGAGTATATTAAGGGTTTTTAAGAATGAATTTTTTTAACAAATGATAGCATAAGTGACAGCTTTTATGTTATACCATAGATAAAGTTTCATTCAGATGATAGATAATACAAGGACGATGGACAGAGTCACAGGTACTCTCACAAAGTACATATACTTTTCTTTCCCCCTTTGCCATACAACAAAATAGGGAGCAACTACATGACGTAAGATGTTGTAAAGGCCATGACATTCCATAGATTATAAACTACAAAATATGATCAAGATAATCTAGATAGAGTGACGTAGTTGGGGATCCCATTCATAATCCTCTGAGCAAGTAGGCTCTTCCTTCGAAAAACCGGCTTTGATCCAAGAAGGTTTGGCTTTGGTTGTGTTGATCAAAGGTGATTCAGCTATGGTAGAAAGGTTAAACTCATCAGAATCTATGGAGAACTCCATGCAGTGTGGAGAACGTGATTGTGATAAAGCGATACTTGAGGTGATAGACCAAGCTGTAAGGGAGTCGGAGTCTGGTTGAACATAGCTTTGGGCGACGTATTTCTTTGGGTGTTTGGTGGTCATAAACTTGAGAATGGTGGAGTGAATGGTTTGCTCATTCGAGCTGGATGAGCTTTGTGCGTATTGAGCCATTTTGGGAGATGGTTATGAGTGGTAAAAGGAGTAAGCAAGTTTTATAGACACTTTGGATATGCTCAACGACTGATTGGTGAGTGACATTTAATGAGGTGCTACGTCTTGTGGGCTATGTTTGTAGGCTTTTTAGGTGTCAAGGTCAGAGATTGGATTAGTGGAATGGATAGGACTAAATATCTCAGATTATTTTGTAATTTTTAATCAAGGAAGAAGCAGCCAAGACAATAAATTATTTCAACCCATCATAAGCATTCAAGTAACAAAAATTAGTTGCATTTTCATTGGTATCCAATAGGTACTGTGAAGCCGATAGTCAAAGGCAAATAAAACATTTGATGGAAAAATTCTATTCCTAGCTCTAACTCTCACGATCTCGCTCGAGTCTCTAGGAGACAAAGAACACTCAGGCAATATGAAAATCTATAAAATCTATTGCTCCTTGAACCATGTGGTGAACACTTGGTTCAGTGGAGATAGCCTGCACAGTGGTAAGAGTGACTCTTACTCGCTGAAGAACGTCCCGAGTTGAAGTATCCAGATTGGTCCCCGACCTGTCATGGACCAGTGAGAGACTTCTCCTCCTTTTATTCCTAAAGCTCTTGCCGTCGGTCTAGGTTCTGACCTTGCATCTTCACTTTTTGTTGGGTTCTGGACAGCCACGAGCTCATCTCCCTTAGTCTTTATCCCCATTTTGGATAGAATCTCGGAGCAGATGCAGTCTTGAGCGGTGCGCACGCACTAGTGGAACCTGTCGGTGTCCACTCCACTCTCTACAAGTGCAGCGGTGACCACTCCCCCGTGTACCAGACCTTGGTTTACTTGACGACTCTCATCTAGAGTGAGGAGAATCATGGCTAGCAGATCAATTTTCTCCTTGGTCTTGAGTGCAAACAACAGCCTTACATCCCGGGCATTGACAATGTGGGTGCGCTGGTTCCTTGGGGTGATGTTGTGGGTGACTAAGTTAAAGAGGACTCTGTCAGTAATGGACATGTCCACGACATTGAAGTTTTTCATTGTTGCTCGTTTGTTGAGCAGGTTGACCATCTTTCCTCCTTGGTGTCCTAAGTCATGCCAAGTTGTTTCCTTGGGGATGATCAGACCTTGTGGGTCTATGTTGAAGGTCTTGCAAATCGAAGACTTGGAGATAGTAACTTGAGCCGTTTAGACCGTTAAGAGGAGGAAGTCATCATCTTCATCACTTAGGATTGGTCCAAGATATCTTATATGCTCCTTGAGCAACTCGGTGTAGACAGGGATATACTCCTGGAAGAAGTCTACCCATCCTTGGAACTCCAACAGCTCGATGATCTCTCCTAGACCCATCTTCTTCATCCACTCTATGTCCAACGTCTTTGGTAAGATGGGACAGGAGCGGTCGTTGACGTTCTAGGCCTTGATCAATAGGGGCTCTAGTTCTTCGAGCCTTCTCAGTCGCTTCTGGGATGGTGGAGGTTGGGACTTGGCAGCTGATTTTTTGGCGTGAGCAAGCTCCTCAACCTCCTTGGTGCCAGAGGAAGTGCCTATCTTTCTTTTTCCCTTTGCTTTCTCCAAGTGAGCACGCTCCTCGAGCGTGTAAATAATAGGTGATGATGATTCTGTGTCGCTATCACCGCTTTTATGTTGTCGCTGAGGTGTTGGAGACCTGTCAACGACTGGTTCTCCGAGAGCGGGTATGAGATTTGCATCTTCTTCGGAGTCAAGTGCAGTGACACCTTCTTCTTGGCCTTTCATTTCTACTGAGGCTTCCTTTTGTGGTGGTTTGTCACTTTGAACCTCCTCTTCCTCCTATGATTGAACTACTTCTTTGACGATAGCTGAAGGTGAGGCATCCTCTTCTGCGGTGAAGTGTAACCGACATGTTGTTTTCTCTGGTGTTAAGTGAGCTTTTTGTGGAGCTGTTTGTTTTTGGGCGCGCCTAGATGCGTGAGTAACACGACTAGTTGTGGCAGTTGAATGACCATTGAATTTTGATTGTTTAGGTTTGGATTTCCTTGTGATGTTTTTGGAGGTTTTAGGTGAGGGGGCAAGAGAAGACATATTTGGTTCTTGTGTAGGATCAGGAATGATAGTGGGTTTGAAAGTGCCGGATTCAACGAGGTAGTAGGTTTTGGGAATGTGGGACTTTATATACTCTACCTCACTGGCTCGAAGGTTCCCTTCCTCTTTTACTTTAACCGTAAGCTCATTTTCCTTTTCCTTTGTCAGACGAGTTGGAGATTCTGTCTGCTGGATGTCAGCCACTTGTTGCGTGGAAGCTTCTGTGAGGATGTCTTTAGCTTTTGATCGAAGAGCAGTCTTGGGTGCCATTTTCAGTGTAGAGGATTTTGTACTGGAATTTAGAACT
The DNA here is from genome assembly GCA_023374045.1 of Limonium bicolor. Taxonomy (NCBI): domain Eukaryota; kingdom Viridiplantae; phylum Streptophyta; class Magnoliopsida; order Caryophyllales; family Plumbaginaceae; genus Limonium; species Limonium bicolor. The sequence continues at coordinate 121,653,901 of CM041782.1, read as the reverse complement.
TTTTGCTCGGGTGTTCTTTAACGGCTGTGAGGCAAGGGATTTTTGCTCTAAATCTCGCAGGAAATTTTGTAAGAGAGAAGAGAATGTGCTCTGAGTGCTTAGAGAGATTAGAGAGACTAAGGGCAATAGTGTGACAGGAGTAAAACTCCCATCGCCCTTTTATAGATATCGAGTAATGGTCGGCGACCGCTCCTCGTCCGCTCGCTGACATGTCCTAACGGTACTATTCATAACGGGCAGCAGTCCTGACGGTTGTCAGTGATCTGTTGTAGAATTTTCCCGTTTCTATCCGTTGGATTGTCTCTAACCTAATCTCACTTTTGTGGAAAATGACATATCTACTTCAAGTAGTCGTTTGACATGTTTTCTATGCATTAAACTGATCGTTGACTACTGAACAACAATATAATAGGTGTTGCTCACATGTCGTTGACCGATCGTGAGAAATAAAAGCAGTTTGACTGTGATTAATGAATATCATACCAAGATCATGAACAATCTTAGTAAACCTTTCTCTACTTAATGGTTTAGTAAAGATGTCAGCTAGTTGGTCCTCAGTAGAAATATACTTTAAACCAACTAATTCCTTTTCACAACAATCTCTAAGAAAGTTATGTCTAATGTCAATATGTTTGGTACGAGAATGATGCACATGATTTTTGGAAATAGAGATGACACTTGTATTATCACAGATAATTGGTAAAGTACCTGTTTTGACGCCACAATCACCAATTTATTGTTTAATCCATAGGAGTTGAGTACAGCAGCTTGCCGCAGCAATGTATTCAGATTCAGCTGTTGAGATTGCAACACTTTGTTGTTTCTTTGATCCCCATTCATTCAGACATGACCCAATAAAGAATGCTGTCCCTAAAGTGCTCTTTCTATCGGTGATAGATCCTCCATAGTCTGCATCTGAAAATCCTACAACGTTACAGTTAATGAACTTAGGATAAAAGAGACCAAGATTCATGGTTCCTTTTAAGTAACATAGGATTCTTTTTACAGCTGTGAGGTGACTTTCTCTTGGATCTGCTTGATACCTGGCACATAAGCAAACACTATACATTATGTCAGGTCTACTAGCAAATAAATATAGTAGAGAACCAATCATCTCTCTGTAAGATCACTGGTTGACCGGTCGGTCATCAGTCATGATACCCATCATAGTGCCAACTTCCATTGGTGTGTCAAACGTCTTACATCCCTCCATTCCAAATCTCTTCAGCAAGTTTTTTACGTACTTCTCTTGGGATATGATGGTCCCTTCATCATTCTGCTTGACTTGAAGTCCTAGGAAGAACTTCAATTCTCCTAGATCACTCATCTCAAATTCGTTTTTCATCAATGCTTTAAACTTTTTGCAATATTTCACATCAGCGGCTCCAAAAATTATGTCATCAACATATACTTGCACAATTAGGAAATCTCTTTTGTTGTTGTAAACAAATAGAGTTTTGTCTACTTTACCTCTTTTAAAGTGGTTTTCCAACAGATAGGAGGACAGGCAATCATACCATGATCTTGGAGCTTGTTTGAGCCCGTAATTGTCAAGTTTAAGTACCATATCTTTTCCTTCTTGTGTCTCAAAACTTGGAGGTTGCTCAACATACACTTCCTCATAGACGTACCCATTTAGGAAGGCACTCTTGATGTCAAGTTGGAAGAGTTTGATTCCTTTGTGTGCAACAAATGCAATTAATAATCTGATAGATTCCATCCTTGCTACTGGAGTGAAGGTTTCTTGGAAGTCTATTCCTTCTTGTTGACAATATCCTTGAGCTACCAGACGAGCTTTGTTCCTGACAACTTCTCCCATTTCATTCAGCTTGTTTCTAAAGACCCATTTTGTACCAAGTACTCCTTGATGAGTAGGACGGGGTACAAGATGCCAGACTTTGCATCTTTCAAACCAGTTTAGTTCTTCTTGCATTGCATTGATCCAATCCGAGTCTCTAAGAGCTTCCTTGACGTTCTTGGGCTCGATGGATGAGACTGTCGTTGAGGAGGCTAGAAGATTTCGAGTTTGTGCTCTTGTCTGAGTTCCTTTGGATATGTTTGATATGATATTCTCCAATGGATGATTTTTGTACAAAGCACGAGATTGATGAATGGTTGATGGAGAGAGAGGATCATCGACATCATTGTTTCCTTCGTCGACCTGTTTTTGACCTGTCGCTGACCTGTCGGGCAAGTTTTCTTCAGTCAGTGATTCATGTTTGGGATCTATGTGATCTTGATCAGCTAGATTGAATCCAAGTTCTTTATCTTCATCAGATTCCTTGACCTTGTGTACATCAGCCAAATCAAAGACTACGTGCACACTTTCCTCCACCTTCAGTGTCCTTTTGTTGTATACTTTGTATGCTCGGCTTCTTTCAGAGCATCCAAGGAAGATGGCCACATCACTTCTGGCATCAAACTTTGCAAGGGGACTCTTTTCATTGTTATGGACATAACATTTGTAACCAAATGTCTTGAAGTGACTTATGTTTGGTCTTCTTCCCTTGATCAACTCATAAAGAGTTTTGTTGAGGATAGGTCGTATGAGCGTTCTATTGGTGATGTAGCATGCAGTCGCCACCGCTTCTACCAGAAGACCTGAGGTAGACTGCTCCCCAATAGCATGGCCCTGGCTACATCTTGTAGTGTTCTTTTCTTTCGCTCAACTACCCCATTCTGTTGGGCTGTTCTTGGTGCTGAATATGTGTGACTAATCCCATGTTGTTTACATATATCCATGAATTGTTGATTCTCAAATTCTGACCCATGAACAGACCGAACAATCTAGATCTTAAGATTGAGTTGTACTTGGACTTTTCCTGTAAAGCTTGAAATTTCTCAAAGACTTCGTCTTTGGAAGCAATAAAGAGTGTCCAAACAAACCGTGAGTAATCATCAACAATTACAATCACATACCAATTTTGTCCAAATCATTTGACTCTCATAGGTCCACATAAGTCCATGTGAAGTAATTCAAGTGGCTTGGATGTACTAACTGAGTTCTTTGACTTAAAAGAAGTCTTGGTCTGTTTGCTTCTAACACTAGCATCACAAAGATTGGTCTCAGATTCTTTAATCTCAGGAAGACCTCTTACCAACTGTTTCTTGACAAGTTTTCTTAGCAAATAAGTACTAACATGCCCTAGTCTTCTGTGCCATAGTGTAGAGTCATCTATTGAAGCAGTCAAGCATGGAATATTTGGACTGTCAATATCCTCCAAGCGTGTTACATAAACATTTTTCCATCTTTTCCCTTTAACAACTCTTTGCCATTGTTCTGACTTACTATGCTACAATGTGTAGGATAGAAGTGAACTGAATTGCCTTTATCACAAATTTGAGAAACACTAAGCAAGTTGAATTTTAACCATGAACTAGACTTACACTATCTATGACATAATCAGATGTGATACCAACCTTACCTACACTGGTGATTTTTCCTTTCTTGTTGTTGCCAAAGGAAACTGTTTCTTGGCTTCTTAGTTCGAGTGAGAAGAACTTATTTTTGTCTCCTATCATGTGTTTAGAGCACCCACTGTCGATGTACCAGCAGGGGTCCATTCTCACTCGATTCCGCACTTAACACGTTAGTGGTATGGGGTTATGGTCCATAGAAAGGTTGGACCCATTTCCACCATTTAGTACTCTAAGATCATTTTGACTATCCATTTTAGTCCTAGTTTCTTGAGTTGCCAATGCCTCATAAAACTCACTTTATGCCAATTGGATTCATGATGACCGGGTTGTCTGCATAAGCTGCAAACATCTCTACGACTGGTCTCTGACCGGCATCCGACCTGTCGTTTGCTTCTCCTCATGGGTGTCTTAGAAACAACATCTATCTTAGAATATTTTTCTTTGATGATATCTAGTTCCTTTTCTTTAGTGTTAAGAGCAACAATCAATTCATCGATTTCAGGTTGTTTTTCATGCTTCAACTTTTCATGAACGGTAAGAATTTCACTATAATCTCTTTGTAATTTCATGAGTGCCCTCATGAGATTATCTACCTTGCTTTTATCCAAGGGTTTTCTCAATTTTTCATTTTCTTCCAAAAGTTCATTGTTTTCAGTTTCTAATGCCTCTAGGCGATCAACTAATACAAGCGAAAACTTTTTAAGTCCTAGAAGTTCAGCCTTTTGAATTCTCCTTCTAAGTTTAGAATAGTTTACCTTATGCTGTTCTTCTTCTCCTTCTGATTCTAAGACATCATTGCCTTCTGACATCAAGCACACATCTTCAAGGCATAGGTGAGCCTTCTCCTCTTCTGAAGTGTCACTGTCTGAGGTTTGATTGTCATCACTCTGTTCAGAATCTCCCAATACGGCAACGAAGTCTACCTTCTTTGGTCTTTTTACTGAATGATCGTTAGACAGACTTCTTGACCTTGTCATTGTCCTCTCATGATTGCTGAGGGCAGTCTTTGATATGATGTCCATATTTTGAACACCCAAAACACTTGTCATTGCTCTTCCTCTGATCATTCGACTCCTTGGACTCCTTGGACTCCTTGCCTTTCCTCATTTTATTTCTTATTTCGAACATACCTCTTAGCATAGAGGACCATTTCATCATTGTCGTCTCCTGAATCGGACCTTTCATTTTCAGCTACTTTAAGGGCTATTCCTTTCCCTCTATCTCTTGATGAGCTTTCCGAGTTTCTGTGTTGTAGTTTTAACTCGAAAGCCATTAGAGATCCTAGCATGTCTGCCAGAGACATCTTGGTGAGATCATGCACTTCTTGCATGGCATTGACTTTGCTATCAAAGGAGGCGGGAAGAGATCTGAGAAACTTCCGAATTTGATCCTCGTTAGAGATAGTTCTTCCAAGCACCAACATTTCATTAATCAGCTTAGTGAACCTTGTATGCATTTCAGAAATGCTCTCCTTTTCTTCCTTCTTGAATAGCTCCCAGTGAGTGAGTAGCAACTCAATGCGAGTCTTTTTGATTTCATCATTCCCTTCATAGGTGACCTCAAGAGTTTTCCAAATCTCTTGGGCTGTTTTAGCTGAAGCAATCTTTGAGTATTGCTCAGGTAGTAGTGCATAGTGAAGTATTCTTACAGCTCGAGCGTTGAATACCAGCTTCTTGATTTGCTCACCCATCATGCTGTCGATAGATATGTCTTGTCCTTAAGGATTCTGGAAGGTGTACTCTCCATGTGTTATCACCCCCTACATTCTAAGATTGCCAGACTTGATATGAAACTCCATCTTGTTCTTCTAGTGAGTGTAGTTGTATCCATTGAAGAGTGGTGGTCGATTCGGTGCAGAACCTTCTTCTGCTACTAGAATGCTTGCATGAGACATCTTTGATCCTCTTCCAAAGCAGTTATCTTGCTAGAAGAAACCCACTCTGATACCAATTGAAACTCGTAAGTGTAGACACCAAAAATTCTCACCCCATAAAGCAAAATTCAAATAAATAAATAAAATAAGAGGGTCATTGAAATACCCCAAACTAATTAAACATGGATTAAACATCTAATCACATTAATTAAGGCCTAAACATGCCTTAAAATTCAATTGAGAACAACAGTGGTCAACACAAGGCAAGATATTGCACCCTTTGACTGTTTAGGGTAAATACATACCCAAATGAACTTCTTAGGACCTAAGATTTTGTCCTAAGCATATTAACACATAAATAAACATACTAAAATCGTTGTACAACACTCCAACACAAAGAACAAGCATTTACATGCTTCAAGGTCAAGTAGGGCAAAAATGTGCTCTAAGAAAACCTTAAAGGTCTAATGACCTCCATTTGATATAAAATTGGATTCCTATGATCAATTATCATGTAAGGAACACAAAAAAACTGTTCTCAAAGAAAACTAAGCTCAGAAACACCTTGTGACACAAAATGTGCACTAAAACACCTTAAAGCACGTTTTTGTGTATGAGCTCTAAGATAATGACTTTTTGTCATTTTAAAGACTAGAGTATATTCTTTATATCATTAATTTGACATGATAGACTATATTATGAAGTCTAAATCAAAGTTTGAAAATAAAATCAAAATGGGTAATTTTGGATGAATAGTACCCAAAAATAACATTTAATTACTAAGTATTAACCATGGTCAAATGTCACCAATTGACTTGACCATGCATTGCCGACCTCCTATGGCTGTCATACCCACCCATTAATCAATCTCTAAACAAATATCTAGCTAATCTAATGACTCACCTATTTACTATTCCTAAAGTAACATTAAACTAACTTAAAAGCAAATCTAGCTTATTTACCTCATTTGTCTTGATTCCCAGCCGACACCAGCTCCTTCATCCTCTCTTTTGCTTCTCCATTACCGTAGAAAGACACCAAATACAGAGGAGAACACTTTGCTACATAGGTAAGCTTATTAAGCCATTTTATGTTAATTCTCTTCACATTTCTTTCCTCTTTTCATGGAGCTAAGCATCAACCATTTCCATCCATGGTTCTAGGTTGTTTTGGAGGTTAAAAGGAGGGTGAGTCTCAGCTGTAACAAGGGAAGGAGGTGGAGGAATCTAATCTTGTTCTTAAGGTATAAAAATGTGCTTTAAGCACTTATCTTTTGATTCCCTTCAATTCCGGTTGTGAAACTTTGTTTCCTAGGCTTATAATCTTCTTCTTAACATACTTATCCAGTTGGTATATCAAGATCTTCAAGGTATAGCCAAATCCAAGCCAAAAACACCATTTTTGGCATTATAATCAAGGTAAAAATTAGCCATCTTCTAATCTGAGTTATACCAGTTTAAAGCTTGGTTTTAGTAGCTCTTTTGATGCTCTTGTTCTTCTGTATAATTAGGCCGAAGACAACCCTTGGTTACCTTGTTATTCTAAGGTAAATTTTACCTTGAAAATATACATTAAACACTTCTTATGGTTAGATCTTGCTTGGAGACTAGTCATGCCTTAATTGCTGTTTGAAAACATGTAAATAATGCTGTGGAAAATTTATCTCCAACCAGCCGTGGCCAAACAAGGCCTAAACTTGGCAAAAATAAGGTATAAATCACTTAAACCTTCACTTGGTATATTAATATGTGTTTATACATATGTATATATATATATTGTGCTGTGAGTGAACAAGGTTTATAGGTCTTATTTTGACCTTAGGTGATTAAGGAATGGTTTAATAAATTTTATAACTAATTAATTAACATAATTGTCAAATTTAAGACATTATGTGGAAAATTGGTAAATATTGAAAATATATGGGAGAGGCCGAGAGTTTAATGCATTTTGGGCATTTATGTGTAATTCATTTTATAAGCTAATGTTTGTAATAAGGCCATGTACTTTAGGCCATTTTATTTATGTATTTATAAGGTTTTAATTAAGTTTAAGTAGTATATATGAGTTACCGCAAGGAAATGTGGTATATAGTGTAATTAAATTAAATTTGGGGGCTATATAATAATATAGCCAAAAATTAGAGGTTTAAATGAGTTTAAATAAAAATTATAAGATTTTATAAAGATTTGGGGTTAAATTGTAATTTCTAAAAAATATGGGTACAAACAGTAATATATGGAGATTAATGGTCAAGGCAATATTAAGGTGGTCAACCTTGACCATATGGTAGGTTTTGACCAAATTAAATAAGTTAGATAACTTATTTAAGGTTTTATAATAAGATAAGTATTTAATTGTAACAATTTTATAACATATGTGGTAAATATGTTCTTTCCGAAAATAAAGGGTGTATAATGGTATTATAAACACCCATGGGCTATTAGGAATTTTTAGGAATTTATTTGGTTGGTTTTGGAATTAAAATAAACTATATATGTATAATATATAGTTATTATGTCATTATGACACTTTGGAATAAAAGATGTGGTGGAAATGTAAAATACCAAAACTATATGTTTAGTAAGGGTAATTATAAACCTTGGGTGAAATTTGGTGATTTTTGAAATAATATAAGAGTATTTAATAAGATATATGTATAATATATAGTTTTAATGTTAATATAAAACTATATGTTATAAATTGGGCCAAATGGCAATTATAGAAGCTTGGTGGGTTAGGAAATAATTTAGAACAGCACATGGGTCTGTTCAAAAATTATAATATCATATAACCATAGGTTATACTATTTTATAAGTTAAAAATGTTATATTATATGATATATATAACATGGTATAAATAATGGGGTGATTTTGTAAATAAAGGAAACTATGAGATATGGAAAGAATAAGGTATAAATGTATATGCCTATGCGACAATATAATATAGTTTTGTATAAAAACTATAGGTTATAAATTAAAGGAAATAAAATATCATATTATATGATATTAGTATATGGTATAACATTACATAATGTTATGTGGTCAAAATGGGATTTAAATAAATTAGAGGGCTGTACCGAATTATAAGAGTTGGAAATATAAATTTTAGACTATGGTCTACAATGTTATAAATGTTATAACAATTATATGGTTTAGATGGAATTAAAACAAGTAAGGATATTCACATTAAATAATGTGACAAACTATAAATGAATAAGATTTATAAACTAAGGTATATATTGAATAAACCTTAGGAGTTGTAATTATACAACATAAAATGTTACATAATATTAGGATAATGACCTTGATATAAGTTGTATAATATAATACAACTAATGGGAATAATCATCTAATATAAGATGATGAAATGTAACATATAATATAAGAGTTTTATAGCTCATGAGACTTACCTATTTGGTAAATATATACATATATAAGAATAATGTATATAAGGATGAATATATATTATGGTTGGAAATCATATAATATAATGGTGGTGGTTATTACATAAAAATAGTTACGAACTATAAGTTATAAGTTTTGAATGCAAATATAATTTGCTAAGGATAATGGATTATATAATACCATGTATTATAATGGATGGTGGAAAAGTAATACAATATAATAAGTCATGCATGCATACATGCAACTATAGATTATGTACCTAAATTAAATGGTGGATAAGATTAAAGAAGTATAATGAATTAAACTTAACAGTCGAAATATGTCGACATACGAGTTTTAAGTAACAAATTTGACCGGTTTAGATAAACCCGTAACAAATAACTGTAGAAATCCGGGGATGAACTGTTGGGGTTACTTGTTATTCGGAAATACCGGATGTAGTTTGAAATACCCCGAAATTAAATATAGGGATTAAAATTAATCTCATATGTACTTAAGGGCCTAATGGTACCCAATTAATACTAGTAAGGAAAAATAAATCCAAAAGAAATAAATAAACGCTTAAAAAGCGGAAAACACTAAATAAGCGTTAAGTAACCATAGGAGGTATGAGACCTCGGTTAGCGTGTTATATGGATTCTAAAGGTTTAATAAGACCTAAATAATATATGGGAACAACTCCCGAAGAAAACGGATCCAAATAAGGCATCAAAACGCTAATAGGGCTTTAACGCATGTTTTTCGAGAAAACCCGAAAACGTGACTTTAAGTGGTCAAACGGACCCGTAAAAATTATAAATCATTAAATAATAATTATTAAGCATTTATGGAAGCTTAATAACCAATAAAAATAATTAAACAAGGAAATTCCGGAAAAACGGGCCCGGTTAGTGAACAGTACCTAAACCGGGTAAAATAACGAGCGTTGCTGTAAAAGACGAAAAACGCTCCAGCTAGTATAACTGTAGGGGGTCGGTTTTTATCAGTCAAATAACTCTCTCACACACACATGTAACTAGCTAATTAAATAAGAGAGCCAAAAAGCAAAAAGCAATAAAGTAAAAGCTACTTTATTCTCTTCCCTCTCACCTCACTCTCACAATTCACTCACCTCTCTCTTTCCTTCCTCCCCTCCATCGAATTCTCCCTCCTCTCTCTGCTGGAATGGGCGATTTTGAGCTCTCCCCACAACAACAATGGCTACTCTATCTTCTTCCTCATGCTCCATCCACATGTAAGCTCCAAATGTAAAAATAATTACATATTTGAACTCCCCTAACTCTCCTCTACACTTCCCTCTTTTCGGAATTTCAAAATGAGTAAGTTCATTTTCGTGGGTATACCCCATTCAAAGAGAAAAGCACACCATTATGGAGCTTGGAGTCTCCTCTTTCCAACAAGGTAAAAATCTACATGAAAAACTCATGTTTTCTTCATCTACCTTCATAACCGATTTTTACCCTTGTGTAATGCCTTGTTTTCTCTCTCTCTTTTGAGCAAAATATCAACCTAGCAATGTGGTGGACTCACCTTCTTGAACCAAGGGCTAAAACCCCTTCTAAAACTCTCCAAAGGTAAACCCTAGAAATTTCATTTCAAACACTTCAAGGAATTGACATTAATTTAAGGGTTAGTATATTAATTGTAGTGTTTTGTGTTCATTGGGTGATGGGAATGGAGTTTGGCAACTCCATTCCCCCACATGGCCGATTTGGGCAAGAAAGGAAGAAGGAGGAGAAATGAGAAAGGAAGAAGGAATTAAAAGCTCAAGGTAAGAGCTCTTTACTAATGTTAAATTTTAGTGCATTAGAGTAATGGGAATGGGTAAACCAATCTAAAGAACCCAAAATAATGTATTAGTAATGTAATTGTGGAAGTATGAGTAATTGTGCAATAGTATGTGAATTGTAGGCCTTGGAGCCAAATTGTTGTGTATGAGTATTAGTATTGATGTTTGATGGAGTATTGGTGTATTGGGATGGATTTATATACTTGCTCAATTGCTGGTAGAACCCTTGTGGTTTGGCTAGATTAGGAATGAGTTTGATGAGAAAACACATATGTGGAGAAGTAAGAAATATAGAGGAACTATGGCAAAATTTTAGTAGGAATATGTATATGTATGGATGACTTGGTGAGTGGGAAAAACCAAGGTGTGTATTGGAGTTATTAGAGATGTTTAATGACTATGGAGTAGTAGTTGTGGTAAGAGAATGGAAGGATATAAAATCTGTAGCAAAAATTGTTGAATGGCATTGGAGAAACTAGGAGGATTTATGTACTTGACCTTGGGAGTGAGTGTTGGACTTGAAGAGGAGAGGCAATGCATCGTAGGCATTGGAAATGGCATTAGGAGAGGAAATTATGTATGGAGGAGGTGGGAACCAAAATCCGTAGCAAGGAGGTATTAAATTGCATTGTAGAACTAAGAAGAAATAGTGTGCAAGATTTGGTAAGAGGAGAGTTGGACTTGGGTATAGGTAATGTAATGGCTTGGAAGTGTATTTGGGATGCTAGTAATGGTATTGGTAGTAGGAGTATTGGATGTGAGCATTGAACTTTAAAATCTGTAGCATAAGTGTAACAAAAACTGTTACAAGTGTTGGAAGAGAAGTGAGGGAATTGTGTAAGTGGTTAGATGGATTTAGTAATGGATTTGGTGGATGAATTAAGGTGATTTAGAATGTTAAATAATACCAAAACATGTTAGGATGTATGTAGGAAGATTGGGGAAACAATGGGTGAAAATGGGAAAGAAAAATAAGGTTTGTAGCAATGTCCTGCTACCGTCCGACCCACAGCCTGGATCGGACGCTGGGTCGGACATGTCTTAAGAAACGAAAATAAATCTTTCTGGAATGGTCCGACCCAGGGCCGTGAGTCGGACGTGGGTCGGACATGCAAAAAATTATGTTGTCGAAGTTTCTGACTCCGTCCGACCCAGAGGGTGAGTCGGACGTGGGTCGGACAAGGCTTGGACAACAGACCCGAAACAATCTCGAATGGTCCGACCCAGAGGGTATGGGTCGGACGGAATAGTGCTGGGTCGGACGGGGAGAATTTCAGAGAACGGTAATCTACTGGAATGGTCCGACCCAGGGCTTGGGTCGGACGGTGGGTCGGACCGATAATTTACAAAAAAAAAACTATAGGGTTATAACTAGTATGTATATATATATATATATATATATATATATATGTATACCCACCTATACATATGTATATATCTAAGTAAGTAAACCATGGACAAGTAATGAAAAGAAAGTAAATGAAATATAAGTGTAAAGAATGCAAAGATTAGAGTATGAATTAGGAAATGTAAGAGTAATCGAATTAAGTTCATGATAGTTAGAGTAATCACTCAATTATATGTATATCATAGAACTTGATTTGTGAACACCGGAGGAACGTTGGGATACAAGTACAACGGTGAAAGGTATGATTTCTTCATGCCCTGTATCCTAATCTGGTTACCCCGATTTGTGTGTATTTGATCACCTAATAAGATAAATGCATGAATCGGATTATATTGCACTTACCTGTGCTTGTTACATTGTTCTTGATATTTGCTTGAACAATAGTTGTATAATTCATGAAACATTGAATGATGATGATGTGTATTGTATTTGTAGTGTACTTGTATATTGCACTGTATTTTGTATGGATGTGTATATGAGTCTTGTATTGTATTGTTGTGGCTTGAATGAATGACTTCTGCTAATTCCTAACTACCTAACTCCTAACTTAAGTGAGTAAATTGGAATGAGTAGAAGTCCGATATAGTTTCGGCCACGCGTGAGGATGCGGAGTCACAAGAGGTTGGCTGCAATTCCTGACTCTTAAACTGGTCCGCGGCCCAAATCCCTTAAATGGGTAGCATCCCGGATTGGTGAGTCAAGTAAATCCCGGAGGTGGGACGGAGTAGTCCCCAGGGCCGGAGGTCCCGACGACTTAACTTGAGTAAGAGTAAGAGTAAGTAAGTATGGATCCGTAAGTATGTATGAGTATGTATGCGTATGTATGAAGTAACGAGTAAAGAGTAATCTCCACCCGATTAACCCGGGTGGACCAATGAAGCTAACAACTATTGTGTATTGTGCATGTAATGTGTATGTGTAATTCGGAAAAAGGTAAGTATGTATTGGTTGGTTTATATTGTATCCCTTGTATGTAATGAAGTGTATGCATGTATGCCTTGCGTAAGTATTATTGTATTGTGTGTAAGAGCATGTATGCATGTATGTTTGTATGAAAATGAACTGCATGTATGCGACCAAGTGGTCGGCGTACCCTCACTAGTACGCGGGTATGTGGTTATCATGCGCAGCGAAAGCTGACCCCCTAGGGGGAACGTTTTTAGTGTGCAGGTACCCGAAGCGGATGTGGTCAAGGTAAGAGACCGGCGGCACACCCTTGTACTTAGAAAGTAAGTAGTGGTGAGGAACGGGTAGATGTAGACTCTTAGTGAGTATGTATGAACTTGGAAGAGATAGGATAATTGTATAAGGATCCTAGTAGACTCAGTTAAGTATATTGTATTGTATGGATTATGGAGGAATAAGTATTGAATGGAGCATTGTTGTATTTGATTGATGAATGGAGTATGTAATATAGATGTGTAGTACTCGGGGTTCTGGTCCATCAGACCGATACTGTATGTAGAAGTAGTAGCCTTGTTAGTCACGTGGGTGACTAACGGCATTGTATCACCCACTGCGTGTAAGTATGTATCCGCTGCGCGTATCTGATGTGTAAGGAGATTGGACGGTTGGCATTGTATTAATGGTAGGGGTGTTACATAGTTAGTCATAGAGACTGACTTATAGTTTTATTACCGTTTAGATTATACTTTAGACGGAGGCGCTTGATGAGCTAGTGGTCTACACTACGCATCATAGGTCTTGGTGAACGGTATGTAAAGGGGTTTGATCCGGGTTGTCCTAAGGGATTCCTTGGGCTCGGATTTGGTTGATATCACTTGCGTGTTAAGTGTTTTGGATACATGTATGTGATGTGTGTTACTGCATTAATTATTTATGCACGAGCGTCCCACGGGACTAACACTACGTCGACTATAGATCGACTTATATAAACATACATATACGTTATTGTGATAACAAAACTGTTACTTGATATAATACCATAGTATTAATATTAAGTATATGGTAACCTAAGTAAAACACTTAGGAATGAGTCACGACATTGTCGGTCTCTAGAGCATGGTTCTCGAACGTGAATATAACCTAGATTACTTCTAGGTATGCGTGAGACCCATTGGGCAGCTAACTAATAATTATTCTCCATAAGACTAAGAGCATATCTTAAACATTATGAGAGAGAGATGGTGTGAGTTGAGGTGAGGAATCCAGTGTAGTTTACGAACTACCTGGTTGCGCATTTGTGATCACTGAGGGGTTCCCGATCGGGTTCCGCTCCAGGTTTATACCCAACGAGCCCTATTTGGATCGTGGGTTAGGTGGCTACGGCCTTTTATATGGACGTCTTACGAGACAAAAGAGAATAGTCAGGGGCCTCCGGACCTGTGGCGAAATGAGCACCTTTGTGTGTACGGGAGGACTACTGTCCATGGTGAGGTTATAGAGTTGTCCTAACATGACACCCAACTGGTATTAAATTAACATGGTTGGATGGATGGGGCCTTGAAGGCCAAATTAAATTAACAAAGAATGGTGTTCGCTAAGGCGTTTATTCAGTATTATTATTCGATACGTTTGATATACAATTGTTGTTTGACATATTTTATGACTGTTTGAATTGGATGGATGGTTAAGTGTTTATGAATGTTTGGATTAATGGCTATGTACATATGTTTATTACAGTATTGATTATATCTGTAAATGGTAAAACATGAAACCAATCTAATAATATGATGGTTAAAATGACTAAGTGACCATTAGGGTTCAGGCCCGGCATACTCAGCGTTTATTGCTGATACTACACCATTATGCAGGTTGTTGATTATTATCGAAGCCGAAGTGCGGGATCAGGGTAATTAGGGTTTACTTTAATTACCGCACATGGAGTTTGTTTGTATAGCAATGAAGATGAAAAAGGATGTAAATGATTATGTGTTAAGGTGTCTCACTTGTCAGAAGGTCAAGTTTGAGCACCGACGGCCTGGTGGTATGGTGCAGCCAATGCCAGTGCCTGAGTGGAAGTTCCATGACATTTCTATGGACTTTGTAGTAGGGCTTCCGCCTACAAGGGGAGGTCTGAATATGATTGGGTTGTTGTAGACCGACTGACCAAGGTGGCTCGATTCATACCGATGAAGGACACCTGGAAAGTGGCTAAGCTTGCAGAGCTCTTTGACAGAGAGATTGTTAGACATCATGGTGTACCAAAGACGATTGTATCGGACAGAGATACCAGATTCTTATCGAGGTATTGGAGGTCTACACGAGAAGCACTGGGTACAGAACTGAAATTGAGTACAGCGTTTCACCCACAGACAGATGGTCAGAGTGAGCGCACCATCCAGACACTTGAGGATATGTTACGTGCATGTGCACTTGACTTTCAGACAAGCTGGATTGATAAGTTACATCTGATCGAGTTTAGTTACAACAACAGTTACCATGCTTCGATCAAGATGTCTCCCTTCCAGGCATTGTACGGTAGACCATGCCGCACGCCTTTATGCTGGGATGAGTCGAGTGAGACGGTCATTATAGGACCAGAGTATCTGGAACAGGTTCAGGCAGAAGTTCGCCAGATCCGGGCTAACATGAAAGCAGCTCAGGATAGACAGAAGTCGTACGCTGATGTACGCAGACGTGACCTGGAGTTCGCTGTAGGCGATCAGGTGTTTCTTAGGGTATCCCCCATGAAGGGAGTGTTTCGCTTTGGCCAGAAAGGCAAGTTGAGCCCAAATATGTAGGGCCTTATGTTGTGACGGAGCGGATAGGACCAGTAGCTTATAGACTTGATTTACCCGCGAGCTGGGCAAGGTACATGATGTTTTCATGTGTCCCAGTTAAAGAAATTATGTCTCATCCGTCTCATGTACTTCAGCCTGAGAGGCTAACCTAGAGCCGACTATGCGATCAGTGGAGACTCCTGTACGGATTCTGGATACTAAGACTCGAGACACTCGCCATAAATCTGTACGACTGGTGAAGGTCCTCTGGTCTAACCAGGACGTCGAGGAGGCACTTGGGAGCTGGAAGATAAGAATGCGGCGAAGTACCCATCACTGTTTACTTCTTAGTGTTTAATATGTATAGGGTACGGGGCGTCCCCCTTTTAAGGGGGGTAGAGCCGTTTCGGTTATGGATGTATTCGACATGTATTATATACATCGTCTATGTTATGTTTCAGACCTTAGAGTCTGAATGGTATTATGTGGTTTGGGACCTTGAGTTCCATGTGTGTGGGTATGTTGTTGATGTTGTTATGGAGTATTGTGTTTCATAATCTTCCCATGTCTTAGAATATAAGATATGTGGGAAGTATGAACTTTGGGGACAAGTTCTTTTAGGGGGTAGATTGAAATACCCCAAACCTTAAAAGTGGTTTAAATATTAAATAATAAATTAATAAGACTAAAAAGAGTCTTAGAAATATTAGTAAACCATTTAATAAATAGTAAATACAATTAATTGCCTAAAATGAAAATTGTCTTGTAAATGAGTTTTGAATGGCTAAATGTCCATCATTACTCTTTAATTAATATGTGTACTATTTAGTATCACATTTGGAAGTTTAAATTAATAAGAAATCAAGAATTTCGCTTCAAAGTGCCTTGTTATTATGAATAGTAACTAAAATAAGCTAGTTTGTAATATATGTTAACATATGTAAATAATTGAGCAATAAAGACTAATTAACCCCTTTTGTTAAATGGGGGTCGGTTTGCATGTGGTGAATCACCACCCGTACTAGCTAATTGAGTAGATAAGTATTAATTGAAAAAGCACTATTTGCTTTACATAATTAAATATCTCTAAAAGCAACTACAATCATTCATTCTCTCATTTCCTTACTATCTCACGTAGCCATCCCTTCGCTGCTCTCCTTTCACGATCGAACAGCACCACCACCAACATACAACTTCAAATCTTGTAACTTCTTGCTCACTTGTCCAAATCTAAAACCGAGACCACCGATCTCTTAGTTTCATCAAGCTCTTCGACTTAGTCCTTTCAAATCTTCAAGAGCTCCATTTTGGTGCCAAGAGGAATCTCCATGGAAGGAGCTTGAGTTCATCTTTTCACACGTATTATTATTCTCCTTTGCTTCAAGGTATGGAAACTCAAAGAAAAATGGTGTTTCCTCCATGTTTTATGTTAACCAAAGGTAGCTTAAAATTCCTTTGGAAAATAAACCTACGTTGTCTGTTGAAACTACCTAAAGAGCCAAAGGTAAATGACTTAGAAAATGTTCTCAAAGAGACTAGTAAGGGACATACGTACTGCTGTTTGTATTTGCAGGTGAAAGGCAAATATATTGTGGAAATTCAGTGTTTAAGATTTATGCAATTTAAAATTGTGCACTACGTTGTTATGTGGTGTATATTGGGTGAAGTTTTGAGTATAAGAGTGTACTGGGAAGTTTATATATCTGATAGGTGTAGAGAACTTGCGCAGCAGAACATGAAAATTTCCAGTACGTCGCTTCTGTATATTGGGTCCGGGACCTAAGTCATGGGACAAGTCCCGGACCATGAGTGCAAAATTACCGAGAGTTGTACATAGAGATAGGTCCGGGACTTGGTTCTTGAACAAGCCCGACCAACCCCTTAAAACTGTCCGAGAGAATTTGCTTAGAATGGTCCGGGACTTAGGACCTGGGTGAAGTCCCGGACCACCCCATTAAAAGTAACCGAGGGATTTGTTTAGTATAGGTCCGGGACCTAAGTAGGGACCAAGTCCCGGACCACTATATAAATTTGGTTCTAAGTTATTAAACGATGTCTAAAGATGGGGATAAGTTAGGTGATGTTATAGAGTTATATAAGACATGTTAGGAGAGTTTTATGACATTAAAAGGTGGGAAGTTAAAACAAAATGTGGAAAAGAAATAACTAGAAATGTGAAGTAGTTAATGTTAACGGTGAACTAGTGCGTTAATTGACCGACGTTACTAAATGTGTTTAGGATTCTCTCAAGGTGGGAACCAGTCGAGCAAGGACCAAGGTATGGTTTTCTTGCAGTCTGTTGCCTACCGGTTTACACCGGCTTGGATGTTGTTTGCTTTTCTGTGTGTTACGACCTTATAAGATTAAGGCATGAAAAGAGTTTACAGTTGTTATTTATTATGATGTTGTATTGTTGTGACTCCTTTCTCTGGGTGTGTCTAACAAGACCTAAACACTTGTTCGTGTGTGACTTAACAAGTTTATTTGTATGATCACTAACAAGTGCTAACCGGGGAAGTGAGGAGTCCGGTCATGTTCCGGCCACGCGTGTGATGGATGGGAGTCGATGTCTATCCGGTTCGACTCTCTGGTGTATGTATAGGTTGTATTCCAATTTGGTTTCAACTTTCCCTTAGCTTATCCAAAGCTAGTTTACTGACTCACGTCGGGCCACAGGGGCATACGAATGTTGTTTTCGGTGTGCTTGGGATTACTATATCCGACACGCCTTGGGTTTAAGTTAACCGTTCGATATAACTGGACGGTAACGAGGTTGGTAACGAGCTTAGCATGAGATTGGCATTAATCTCTAGGCTCACTGTGTATACTAATTATGGTGGAAGGTTCCTTGTGTGAACCGATTTATGGTGTTATGTATTATTGTTGTGCTACGCAATTTCCCTTGCTAAGCTATGTTATATATATGTTGGATGTTTAAAATGAATGCCATGTTATCATGACAATTGGTTGCGCGTATCCCGGTAGCCGATGGGCTGCGCGTTAACCATACCAGCAAAAGGTTGCTGACCCCCTCTGGGGGCTCCATATTTATACTGCAGGATGAGGATCGAAGAAGCGGAGTGGCTCTAGATCCTAGGTTGTTGGAATACTTTTGGATCTTGTAAGATAAACCGGGATGCGCCTGTGCTCCCGTAGTGTTGTTTATGTTGGTACTGTTGTTTACAGTGACAGGTGTTTAAGGTTACAGTTGGTATGTAAAATAAATACTCGGTATGGTTTGGTTATGTTTATGTATGGATGTTAGGACCTATGCTCGGGAGTCTGATCATCAGACCGGTACTCTTGTATATATTCTGCCTAGTTAACCACGTGGGTGGTTAACGGCGTTGTAGCAAGCACCATAGTGTTTAGTTGTTATTTAGTTTTAATTCCGCTGCGAATTTCGGTAGTTGGTAAGTGCGTTGTAGGGGTGTTACAAAAAGTGGTATCAGAGCGAAGTATCGCTCTGATGACTAGAATACCGAGCTAGAAACATACCGAGTTAGGGAACCCAACCCTAGCTACCTAGGTGAACAGGTTGGGAAGGTTAACCACTAACTAAGTGTGGAATTAGCTTGTTGCTGGGAAGATGTTACAACCGTTGGATTGATAAGTGTGCAAGCATATGCTAATGAAATGTTCATGTGAATTCAGATGTCAGGTAGACCACGAGGTAGAGGCCGCGGGCGCGGTACTGGAGATGAGGGTGACCAGGGCGATGACACTACGGCACAGACCATGGCTGAGGCAGTAGCAGCCGCCGTAGCCCAGATGGTACCCCAGTTGGTTACTGCGATACAGCAGGGGCAACAGCCCGGTGTTCAGCCACCACCACCACCGCCACGAGAGACCAATTGGGTCAAGGCGTTGGCTGATTTGAGACCGTCGTCATTCAATGGGGAGACCGACCCTAGTAAGCTGGAGGCGTACATCTCCGAGCTGGAGACCGCCTACGAGACCTTGGCAGCACCTGCTGAAGCTAAGGTCCGTCTTGCCGCTTACTACCTGAAGGGTTCGGCACAGAGTTGGTGGAAGCTTGTGAAGGAGGACAGGATGGCTGATCCTGCGTTTGGTTGGAGGGAGTACACGGCTCTACTGCGAGCTAAGTATTACCCTGTTCATGTGCAAGAGGCCAAGCACCTCGAGCTGGATAGTCTGAGGCAGGGGGATAAGATGTCGGTTGATGACTACTACACCGCATTCACCGACCTTATCCACCTGTTACCGGACCTTGGATACTCGAACCGGGTGCTGGTGAACCGGTTCTACAATGGTCTTAGCCACCGTCTCCGCTACGGGATGGGGCCATTTGAGTACACTACCTGCAGGTATTAAAATACCGTGTTGTGAATCAGTTTATACTTTAAGTGAATGTTGATGTGGGTTGGTGAGTTTTGTTTTGCGGGGCATGGCTGACATCCTAAATTCAGGAGTGCTATCATGCCGCTGCTAAGGTTGAGATTACCGTCCGTCTGAGGGACGAGGAGAAATGCGCACAAGCGCAAGGTCCGAATGAGGGCCAGAGTCAGCAAGGGTATGGGGGAGGAAAGAAAAAGAAACCTACCCTCAGCCCCAGAAGAGTCAGTATCAAGGTGACAAGGGTCAAGCCCAGACCACCACAGCTGAGGAGCCACTGAAGCTCACATATGCGTATGCGGCAAAGCCTCTACGCTCCTACCCGCCTAAGGGTAATTGATTACCATGTGTAACAAGTTGAAATATATGTTGTTAGGATGTGAAGTGAGTAATGATTGTGTTTGTGTTTAGCAGATAGCGCGGGCTCTGGACCGGAGCGCCACTTTTACTGTAAGTGGTGTAACGGGGACCACCCCGGCAAAGACTGCAAGGGGAACGACGTGCAGTGTCGTACTGCCAGAAGATGGGGCACCGCGAATTTGAGTGCTGGCAGAACCCCAATGGTAGGAACTATAAGCCAAAGGGGCAGTGGAAGGGTAAGACTACCACGACCACTGAGAACCCAAAGGCGATCATGCAGCAGCCCTCTGACAAGAAGTACACTGAATCCCAGAAGGGGAAGGGAACAGGGACCGGCAAGGCCGCCCTGAATGTAGTGGACCGGTCTGAGGGCACCAGGACCCTCTTCTAGACCAGGTTACCACCTAAACTGTTAACTGAAAAGTGATTGCTTACCGCATTCATGCATGAGTGTTGTATTAGAGAGTCTAATGTACAATCACCTGAGTAGTGAATTAAAGAATAATGTGAAATGAAAACTTAGGAACCTTCAATATCTGTTATCCAATCCGCCCACACCGAAGCCTGAAGAGACAGCCATCAGCATCACCGAATTCCCACTGGAGCAAAGTCAGGTTATACCAGCCAGGTATGATACTCTTAAATGGATACCTGACACCGGAAGCACAAATCCACATCATCAGGCGATGCAACGAACTTGGAGCAGCACCAGGAGGTCTCTACCACCCGTGTACCCGAGTGGTTTGAAGATGAAGCTGAAGATGATGTGCATGGGTAAGGACTGGAATCCTTACACCAAGTCATATCAAGAAGTGCGAGCTGAAGATGAAGCAACTGTAACCAGGTGTACCTGAGGAGTTCCTTGCGGTCGTTAACCACACCGTGGGAATTGCTCAGCAGTTGAATCGGAACCGATTCCGAACGTTAAGGCAGATCTTTGTATTGTGAACTTCTACCAGAAGGGTGGACGGTTGGGATTACACCAAGATAAGGACGAGTCACCCGAGTCTCTACGTAAGGGAGTACCCGTGGTGTCTTGGTCCATTGGTGATACCGCAGTGTTTATATATGGTAGCAGAAGCGTGGTGACCTCGCAAGGAAGTTAGTGTTGAAATCAGGTGATGTGTTAATTATGGGTGGACAATCAAGGATGTTATACCACGGTATCAAGAGATCAAACTGAATACCGCACCATCAGCAGTGGTAAATGCCACACATCTGAAACCCGGACGTTTGAATTTGACTTTCAGGCAGTTTTAGCCTTGTGTAATCATGTAACGTAATAAGCCAGTTGTATGCTAAGGAAGCTATGTTTAACCATGTCTACAATGTAAACCAACTTGTGGTGTAAAGACTGTGTTAATGAATAAAGAGTTGTTGTTTTGGAGTGTGTCAACGTGTTACTACTATATACTTATGAATTTGCAAATGAACTAGGCTGTGCACACGGAACGGAAGGTATGCTGAGTGTCTGCAATAAGGCAGAAGCCAGCAAGAGCGCACAATCCTCACCGGTACCTTTCCAGTGAATGGCGTGGATGCAACGATCTTGTTCGACTCTGGAGCCTCACACACATTCATTTCGCTATCATTTGCGAAGAGGCTGGGGTTAGACGGTGAAGATGCCAGACTTTGTGGTCACTCTCCCGTCGAAAGAGCGGATCAGGTGTACCCGCTACTACCGAGATGTTTTTATACGTATCAGGGAGGAAGAGTTTCCGATCGACTTGATAGAGTTCGACGGACTTGGTTTTGATGTGATTATCGGGATGAACTGGTTGGAGCGGTTCAAGGTAGAATCCTATGTGCCGAGCATCGACTGCTTCTTCGGAGTCCATCTGGGGTTACTATATCATACCGCCAGAGGCCCAGGAGCCTTCGACACAGATCATCACCGCCATGGCCATGTATCGTGAGATACGACGAGGGGATGATGTATACCTCTGCTATGTCCAGGACATAGAGAGAGACCCTGAGTTTAGCCCAGATGTGCCGGTAGTCTCGGAGTTTCCTGATGTATTTCCTAAGGAACTGCCGGGCATGCCGCCAGCACGGGAGGTTGAGTTTGAGATTGATTTGATTCCAGGCACTGGACCTATTGCGAAGGCACCTTATCGTATGGCTCCAGCAGAGATGACAGAGCTCAAGGAGCAGCTGAGAGACCTACTTGACAAGGGCTTTATCCGCCCTAGTGTTTCACCATGGGGAGCGTCGGTCCTCTTCGTGAAGAAGAAGGACGGTAGCCTCCGCCTTTGTATTGACTATCGAGAGCTGAATGCAGTTACGGTGAAGAACCGTTATCCTTTACCACACATCGACGACTTATTTGATCAGTTGAGAGGAGCATCAGTGTTCTCCAAGATAGATTTACGATCCGGTTATCATCAGATTGCAGTTAAGGACAGTGATATTGAGAAAACAGCGTTCAGAACCAGATATGGACATTATGAGTTTACGGTTATGCCGTTTGTTTATCCAATGCACCAGCTAAGTTTATGACCTGATGAACCGTTTGTTCCAAGATCAGTTGGACAAATCAGTGGTAGTCTTCATTGATGACATACTTGTGTATTCGAAATCGAGAGGTGAGCATGAAAGCCACCTGAGAAATGTGTTACAGATATTGAGGAAGAATCAGTTGTATGCAAATTTTCTAAGTGTGAATTTTGGTTGGACCAAGTTTCTTTTCTTGGCCATGTGATTTCTGAGGCTGGGATCGCTGTGGATCCGGCAAAGATAGATGCAGTGCGCACCTGGCCTAGGCCGAAGACAGTTACCGATATTAGGAGCTTCCTCGGTCTGGCAGGTTATTATAGGAGATTTGTGAGGGACTTCTCCAGTGTCTCGAAGCCGATGACTTCCTTGATGAAAAAGGATGCACCATTCGAGTGGACAGCCGACTGTGAGATTTCTTTTCAGAAGCTTAAGGATGCTCTGACATCTGCACAGTCCTGACTATACCAGACGGTCCAGATGGTTTTGAGGTTTATTGCGACGCATCAGGCAGGGGTATGGGTTGTGTGTTGATGCAACACGGGAAGGTCGTAGCATACGCCTCCCGACAGCTAAGAAGCATGAAGAGAACTACCCTACCCACGATCTAGAATTGGGTGCCATTGTCTTCGCATTAAAGATATGGCGACATCATTTGTATGGGGTAAGCATGACAATTTATTCTGACCACAAGAGTTTGAAATACTTGTTCACTCAGAAAGAGTTGAACATGAGGCAAAGAAGGTGGGTCGAGTTCTTAAACGACTACGACATCAATTTACAGTATAAGGAGGGTAAGGCGAATGTGGTAGCTGACGCATTGAGTCACCGAGCACACTCTCTCCATTCGCTAGTCTCTCATACTAGCTTGGTTGAAGAGGTGCGGAGTGCTCAGATGACGGATCAGTATATGTTGGAGATTAGACAGAAGCTTGTTGATGGCACATTCGAGGGTCAGAAGTACGACTTCAGACTCCACGATGATGACCTGATTAGGCTTAATGGCCGACTGTGTGTACCGAGGAGTAGCGCTGAGCTGAAGGAGCGCATACTCAGTGAATCCCATAGTTCTACGACTTCGATTTCCCTGGAGCTTCAAAGATGTATAGGGGTATGAAACGTTATTTTTGGTGGGCTGGCATGAAAAAGGATGTAAATGATTATGTGTTAAGGTGTCTCACTTGTCAGAAGGTCAAGTTTGAGCACCGACGGCCTGGTGGTATGGTGCAGCCAATGCCAGTGCCTGAGTGGATGTTCCATGACATTTCTATGGACTTTGTAGTAGGGCTTCCGCCTACAAGGGGAGGTCTGAATATGATTTGGGTTGTTGTAGACCGACTGACCAAGGTGGCTCGATTCATACCGATGAAGGACACCTGGAAATGGCTAAGCTTGCAGAGCTCTTTGACAGAGAGATTGTTAGACATCATGGTGTACCAAAGACGATTGTATCGGACAGAGATACCAGATTCTTATCGAGGTATTGGAGGTCTACACGAGAAGCACTGGGTACAGAACTGAAATTGAGTACAGCGTTTCACCCACAGACAGATGGTCAGAGTGAGCGCCCATCTAGACACTTGAGGATATGTTACGTGCATGTGCACTTGACTTTCAGACAAGCTGGATTGATAAGTTACATCTGATCGAGTTTAGTTACAACAACAGTTACCATGCTTCGATCAAGATGTCTCCCTTCCAGGCATTGTACGGTAGACCATGCCGCACGCCTTTATGCTGGGATGAGTCGAGTGAGACGGTCATTATAGGACCAGAGTATCTGGAACAGGTTCAGGCAGAAGTTCGCCAGATCCGGGCTAACATGAAAGCAGCTCAGGATAGACAGAAGTCGTACGCTGATGTACGCAGACGTGACCTGGAGTTCGCTGTAGGCGATCAGGTGTTTCTTAGGGTATCCCCCATGAAGGGAGTGTTTCGCTTTGGCCAGAAAGGCAAGTTGAGCCCAAAATATGTAGGGCCTTATGTTGTGACGGAGCGGATAGGACCAGTAGCTTATAGACTTGATTTACCCGCTGAGCTGGGCAAGGTACATGATGTATTTCATGTGTCCCAGTTAAAGAAATATATGTCTCATCCGTCTCATGTACTTCAGCCTGAGAGGCTAACCTTAGAGCCGACTATGCGATCAGTGGAGACCCCTGTACGGATTCTGGATACTAAGACTCGGACACTCGCCATAAATCTGTACGACTGGTGAAGGTCCTCTGGTCCCAGGACGTCGAGGAGGCCACTTGGGAGCTGGAAGATAAGATGAAGGCGAAGTACCCATCACTGTTTACTTTTTAGTGTTTATATGTATAGGGTACGGGGCGTACCCCCTTTTAAGGGGGGTAGAGCCGTTTCGGTTATGGATGTATTCGACATGTATTATACACATCGTCTATGTTATGTTTCAGACCTTAGAGTCTGAATGGTATTATGTGGTTTGGGACCTTGAGTTCCATGTTGTGTGGGTATGTTGTTGATGTTGTTATGGAAGTATTGTTTCATAAGTGATTCCCATGTCTTAGAATATAAGATATGTGGGAAGTATGAACTTTGGGGACAAAGTTCTTTTAGGGGGGTAGATTGAAATACCCCAAACCTTAAAAAGTGGTTTAAATATTAAATAATAAATTAATAAGACTAAAAAGAGTCTTAGAATATTAGTAAACCATTAATAAATAGTAAATACAATTAATTGCCTAAAATGAAAAATTGTCTTGTAAATGAGTTTTGAATGGCTAAATGTCCATCATTACTCTTAATTAATATGTGTACTATTTAGTATCACATTTGGAAGTTTAAATTAATAAGAAATCAAGAATTTCGCTTCAAAGTGCCTTGTTATTATGAATAGTAACTAAAATAAGCTAGTTTGTGATATATGTTAACATATGTAAATTAATTGAACAATAAAGACTAATTAACCCCTTTTGTTAAATGGGGGTCGGTTTGCATGTGGTGAATCACCACCCGTACTAGCTAATTGAGTAGATAAGTATTAATTGAAAAAGCACTATTTGCTTTACATAATTAATATCTCTAAAAGCAACTACAATCATTCATTCTCTCATTTCCTTACTATCTCACGTAGCCATTCCCTTCGCTGCTCTCCTTCACGATCGAACAGCACCACACCACCAACATACAACTTCAAATCTTTGTAACTTCTAGCTCACTTGTCCAAATCTAAAACCGAGACCACCGATCTCTTAGTTTCATCAAGCTCTTCGACTTAGTCCTTTCAAATCTTCAAGAGCTCCATTTTGGTGCCAAGAGGAATCCCCATGGAAGGAGCTTGAGTTCATCTTTTCACGTATTATTATTCTCCTTTGCTTCAAGGTATGGAAACTCAAAGAAAAATGGTGTTTCCTCCATGTTTATGTTAACCAAAGGTAGCTTAAAATTCCTTTGGAAAATAAACCTACGTTGTCTGTTGAAACTACCTAAAGAGCCAAAGGTAAATGACTTAGAAAGTGTTCTCAAAGAGACTAGTAAGGGACATACGTATTGCTGTTTGTATTTGCAGGTGAAAGGCAAATATATTGTGGAAATTCAGTGTTTAAGATTTATGCAATTTAAATTGTGCACTACGTGTTATGTGGTGTATATTTGGGTGAAGTTTTGAGTATAAGAGCGTACTGGGAAGTTTATATATCTGATAGGTGTAGAGAACTTGCGCAGCAGAACATGAAAATTCCAGTACGTCGCTTCTGTATATTGGGTCCGGGACCTAAGTCATGGGACAAGTCCCGGACCATGAGTGCAAAATTACCGAGAGTTGTACATAGAGATAGGTCCGGGACTTGGTTCTTGAACAAGGACCCGGACCAACCCCTTAAAACTGTCCGAGAGAATTTGCTTAGAATGGTCCGGGACTTAGGACCTGGGTGAAGTCCCGGACCACCCCATTAAAAGTACCGAGGGGATTTGTTTAGTATAGGTCCGGGACCTAAGTAAGAGACCAAGTCCCGGACCACTATATAAATTTAGTTCTAAGTTATTAACGATGTCTAAAGATGGGGATAAGTTAGAGGTGATGTTATAGAGTTATATAAGACATGTTGGAGAGTTATTATTATGACATTTTAAAAGGTGGGAAGTTAAAACAAAATGTGGAAAAGAAATAACTAGAAATGTGAAGTAGTTAATGTTAACGGTGAACTAGTGCGTTAATTGACCGACGTTACTAAATGTGTTTAGGATTCTCTCAAGGTGGGAACCAGTCGAAGCAAGGACCAAGGTATGGTTTTCTTGCAGTCTGTTGCCTACCGGTTTACACCGGCTTGGATGTTGTTTGCTTTTCTGTGTGTTACGACCTTATAAGATTAAGGCATGAAAAGAGTTTACAGTTGTTATTTATTATGGTGTTGTATTGTTGTGACTCCTTTCTCTGGGTGTGTCTAACAAGACCTAAACACTTGTTCGTGTGTGGACTTAACAAGTTTATTTGTATGATCACTAACAAGTGCTAACCGGGGAAGTGAGGAGTCCGTCATGTTCCGGCCACGCGTGTGATGGATGGGAGTCGATGTCTATCCGGTTCGACTCTCTTGGTGTATGTATAGGTTGTATTCCAATTTGGTTTCAACTTTCCCTTAGCTTATCCAAAGCTAGTTTACTGACTCACGTCGGGCCACAGGGGCATACGAATGTTGTTTTCGGTGTGCTTGGATTACTATATCCGACACGCCTTGGTTTAAGTTAACCGTTCGATATAACTGGACGGTAACGAGGTTGGTAACGAGCTTAGCATGAGATTGGCATTAATCTCTAGGCTCACTGTGTATACTAATTATGGTGGAAGGTTCCTTGTGTGAACCGATTTATGGTGTTATGTATTATTGTTGTGCTACGCAATTTCCCTTGCTAAGCTATGTTATATATATGTTGGATGTTTAAAATGAATGCCATGTTATCATGACAATTGGTTGCGCGTATCCCGGTAGCCGATGGGCTGCGCGTGCGCAAACCATACCAGCAAAAGGTTGCTGACCCCCTCTGGGGGCTCCATATTTATACTGCAGATGAGGATCGAAGAAGCGGAGTGGCTCTAGATCCTAGGTGTTGGAATACTTTTGGATCTTGTAAGATAAACCCGGGATGCGCCTGTGCTCCCGTAGTGTTGTTTATGTTGGTACTGTTGTTTACAGTGACAGGTGTTTAAGGTTACAGTTGGTATGTAAAATAAATACTCGGTATGGTTTGGTTATGTTTATGTATGGATGTTAGGACCTATGCTCGGGAGTCTGATCATCAGACCGGTACTCTTGTATATATTCTGCCTAGTTAACCACGTGGGTGGTTAACGGCGTTGTAGCACCATAGTGTTTAGTTGTTATTTAGTTGTTTAATTCCGCTGTGAATTTCGGTAGTTGGTAAGTGCGTTGTAGGGGTGTTACAAAAAGTGGTATCAGAGCGAAGTATCGCTCTGATGACTAGAATACCGAGCTAGAAACATACCGAGTTAGGGAACCCAACCCTAGCTACCTAGGTGAACAGGTGGGAAGGTTAACCACTAACTAAGTGTGGAATTAGCTTGTTGCTGGGAAGATGTTTTACAACCGTGGACCGATAAGTGTGTAAGCATATTGCTAATAAATGTTCATGTGAATTCAGATGGCAGGTAGACCACGTGGTAGAGGCCGCGGGCGCGGTACTGGAGATGAGGGTGACCAGGGCGATGACACTACTGCACAGACCATGGCTGAGGCAGTAGCAGCCGCCGTAGCCCGATGGTACCCCAGTTGGCTAATGCGATACAGCAGGGGCAACAGCCCGGAGTTCAGCCCACCACCACCACCGCCACGAGAGACCAATTGGGTCAAGGCGTTGGCTGATTTGAGACCGTCGTCATTCAATGGGGAGACCGACCCTAGTAAGCTGGAGGCGTACATCTCCGAGCTGGAGACCGCCTACGAGACCTTGGCAGCACCTGCTGAAGCTAAGGTCCGTCTTGCCGCTTACTACTTGAAGGGTTCGGCACAGAGTTGGTGGAAGCTTGTGAAGGAGGACAGGATGGCTGATCCTGCGTTTGGTTGGAGGGAGTACACGGCTCTACTGCGAGCTAAGTATTACCCTGTTCATGTGCAAGAGGCCAAGCACCTCGAGCTGGATAGTCTGAGGCAGGGGGATAAGATGTCGGTTGATGACTACTACACCGCATTCACCGACCTTATCCACCTGTTACCGGACCTTGGATACTCGAACCGGGTGCTGGTGAACCGGTTCTACAATGGTCTTAGCCACCGTCTCCGCTACGGGATGGGGCCAGTTGAGTACACTACCTTGCAGGTAATTAAAATACCGTGTTGTGAATCAGTTTATACTTTAAGTGAATGTTGATGTGGGTTGGTGAGTTTTGTTTTGCGGGGCATGGCTGACATCCTAAATTCAGGAGTGCTATCATGCCGCTGCTAAGGTTGAGATTACCGTCCGTCTGAGGGACGAGGAGAATGCGCACAAGCGCAAGGTCACGAATGAGGGCCAGAGTCAGCAAGGTATGGGGGAGGAAAGAAAAAAACACTACCCTCAGCCCCAAAAGAGTCAGTATCAAGGTGACAAGGGTCAAGCCCAGACCACCACAGCTGAGGAGCCACTGAAGCTCACATATGCGTATGCGGCAAAGCCTCTACGCTCCTACCCGCCTAAGGGTAATTGATTAACCATGTGTAACAAGTTGAATATATGTTGTTAGGATGTGAAGTGAGTAATGATTGTGTATTGTTATAGCAGATAGCGCGGGCTCTGGACCGGAGCGCCACTTTTACTGTAAGTGGTGTAACGGGGACCACCCCGGCAAAGACTGCAAGGGGAACGACGTGCAGTGTCGTTACTGCCAGAAGATGGGGCACCGCGAATTTGAGTGCTGGCAGAACCCCAATGGTAGGAACTATAAGCCAAAGGGGCAGTGGAAGGGTAAGACTACCACGACCACTGAGAACCCAAAGGCGATCATGCAGCAGCCCTCTGACAAGAAGTACACTGAATCCCAGAAGGGGAAGGGAACAGGGACGGCAAGGCCGCCCTGAATGTAGTGGACCGGTCTGAGGCACCAGGACCCTCTTCTAGACCAGGTACCACCTAAACTGTTAACTGAAAAGTGATTGCTTACCGCATTTCATGCATGAGTGTTGTATTAGAGAGTCTAATGTACAATCACCTGAGTAGTGAATTAAAGAATAATGTGAAATGAAAACTTAGGAACCTTCAATATCTGTTATCCAATCCCGCCCACACCGAAGCCTGAAGAGACAGCCATCAGCATCACCGAATTCCCACTGGAGCAAAGTCAGGTTATCCAGCCAGGTATGATACTCTTAAATGGATACCTGACACCGGAAGCACAAATCCACATCATCAGGCGATGCAACGAACTTGGAGCAGCACCAGGAGGTCTCTACACACACCCGTGTACCCGAGTGGTTCGAAGATGAAGCTGAAGATGATGTGCATGGGTAAGGACTGGAATCCTTACACCAAGTCATATCAAGAAGTGCGAGCTGAAGATGAAGCAACTGTACCAGGTATACCTGAGGAGTTCCTTGCGGTCGTTAACCACGCCGTGGAATTGCTCAGCAAGTTGAATCGGAACCGATTCCGAACGTTAAGGCAGATCTTTGTATTGTGAACTTCTACCAGAAGGGTGGACGGTTGGGATTACACCAAGATAAGGACGAGTCACCCGAGTCTCTACGTAAGGGAGTACCCGTGGTGTCTTGGTCCATTGGTGATACCGCAGTGTTTATATATGGCCAGCCCACAACTAGAAACAAGAATAAAACCCTAGCCCATTCTTTCAAGTCATCCGGGACCTATCCCTTGATCGATCTCAACTTCCCTTTATAAAACAACAATTCCCAAAAAAACCGACAGAGAGGGCGGTCCATTTCTTCTCTTCTCTCCTGGTCATTCTCCCTATCCTCTTCCATCAATCATTTCCTGTTCCTCAGCTCGCTCTCATTCGAAGATAAAAAGAACAGATCAACGACACCTCCCATCACACTCATCCCTCCCCACAAAAATCCACCACCGGTAAAATCGCGCATCCAAACCTTCTCCTCACCAAAGAACCACCATGAGTGCCACTAATCCTCCGCCTGAAACTCACCCCTGCCCATCGGAGTTCATACTCTCTGTAGTTTATTTTTACCGTCTCGCATTTTGAAAAGAAGAGCAAGTAGTATCTTGTTTTGTTTTTCTCTTCACTGAACTCATTTTCGAACTCATTTATTGGCATTCTCATCTTCTCCCCCCTGTTCTTTGTTTTCAAACGAATCTGGTAACGAAGGGATAGCAAGTGCTTTTGACTTCACCGAGTTATCAGCGGTGCTGGTGTCGAACAGCCTCTCTCCTTCTCATTTTTTTTGCTCATCCTTTTGTTTTAAAACCCCATCTAGCTTCACCTGTTGCTTATATTTACTTCATTTCTAACAAACTTCAAAACTGGTAGTTTCGTCGGATTAGTACTTACGGGTAGTTTCAGTCTGAGTTTATCGAGAGGAATGACAACGGACGCCATGTTCTGCATGAGTGAAATCTGGACCCTACAGGAATTTCCAACCCCCTCTTGAACAAGGAATAGCTTTGCACCTCATTCCATCAATCTCTTCACTCACGGTTTTGCAAGCAACCGACAAACCTAGAGCGTATTCTATACCTCTTTCAAGCTCTTCGCCCATGGTTTTTCGCAAGCAACTAACGAACATGGTATATACACTTTGCTCTTCATTCCTCTTCTTATGTCGGTGATCTTCATTCTTCTCTTCATCTACTGGCGAACAAGCAACAATTTGTTTGATTCAAGACGGGGTAAAGATTGGTTTTGGTCTTCCTGCTAAACAGATTCGAAATCAAACCCATGTTGGTTTTCTCTTTTGGTTTCTGTCATCTCTAACACACTTGTGTACATGTTGATCTATTCAGATGCTCTTGATTTGCTTCTGTTTTGTCTTTCTTCCCTGAATTTGTATTTTGACCAAGTTGTTGGAGTTCCATTCGTACATTTTGGACTAAATCTGAAGGCGGTGCCATTCCAGCACTGGTGTTGTCCTTGTATGCCGCCTGTCTGATCTCCCTCTGCCTTACCCAGAAGATTGCATGGGCTCAGTTCTCCATGATATCTCTACACCACGGGTGTCTTTAAAGCTCAATGTCGCGCTGCAAATTCATAGCGGATCCCATATTTACGGATACCCATACATGACATAGCGTAGTCAGCGAATAATTTAGACTTTAGACACACCTTATCGTGCAGACGAGGGGAGACCCGTTCCCATGCAGTACTTCCCCAAGTTTCCCAAAGTGAGTATGTTGTGATAATCCCCGGCCGTGGCTCGTGTGACTGTATCACTTCGGGTATCCTGACCTTTGAACTAAAGCACTCCGGACTTTCTTGATGACGTGCCCCACAAGGCATAACAGAGATAAATCCCGAGAGATGAACAGTGAAGGAACGACGGTTCCCCGGTGGTATAGAAACATTGATTGACCTGGAAGGTGATTATCCCAATCATTCACACTCAGCTCCACATAAAATCAACCATGATTTTTATTTTGCACTTACATCTCTGTGTGATCACATTTCAAATATGAGAAAAAATCAGAAAATGAATCATGTGAAACACTCTAATGAAATATCTTCAAAGTCATTCATCTCAAATGATTTCAAAAAATAATGATTTTCAA
This sequence comes from Limonium bicolor, assembly GCA_023374045.1. Lineage (NCBI taxonomy): Eukaryota > Viridiplantae > Streptophyta > Magnoliopsida > Caryophyllales > Plumbaginaceae > Limonium > Limonium bicolor. The sequence continues at coordinate 121,621,425 of CM041782.1, read as the reverse complement.
AATTGTTATTTCCAACAGTTTCCAAAAACAGTTTCAATCAAAGTCTTCTAGAAAACAAACTTTGCGAAACATTTGCAAAGAACAGATTTCAAAAAGATATTGTTTATGAATGATTTTCAAACATTACTTCTCACAAATGTTATTTCAAAAACTATTTTAAAAAACAAATTTCAAAAACCTACTTTATACAAATGAATTTCAAACAACTTTTTTCTCGAATATTATCTCAAACTTGTTTTTGAAATCAGTTTTCAATTTGATTTCCATAAATGTATTTCTAAATAAATGATTTAGTCCCCATGTTGTGTCCCGCTATTTTTGAAGTTCAACTCACCTTCAAGAGCAGCGGTCATTACCGTGAAGCGTACTAGTTATTTCGTAGTGTTTTCACGAAAGTGGTGGACTTCCGTAAAGATTTTGTGCTCGATCATTCACCTTTCCTTTCTAAAAAAACGTCCCCCATTTCCTTGTCAGATTAGTTGGGGCACATGAAGATCGACAACAACAGTTCCAGCCAAAAATCAGAGGAGCACCAACCCGAGTCGGGCAATGTGAAGACTAGCAACAACCATTCAAGTTTCAAATTGCTCTGAGCCAGAAGAACACCACCAGTATTGCTTGATAGCAATGCTACTTTGTTGCTAAAGCCCGAAGACAAGTGTGCAACCAACCTGGAGCCCGAAGTCGAGCACGCAGCCAGTAAGGAGCCCGAACACGAATGAGCGGTTAGTCAAAAGCTTGAACACGAAGCAGACGAGTCCAGAAGAAGTTTTTAACTCGAATTCCCCCTTTAATGACTTTTAGGATTGATGTACATGTTTTCCCCTATGATTCTTTTCTCTCTTGTCCATTTCTGAGTAGATTACATGTATAGGTTTACACACTCCCTTTGAATTTATTTAGATCAATGTGTATAGAGTTCCCCACTCCCTATTTTTATTTGCGAATGGCCGAGCATCAAAATTCCTATTGAGGAAATCCACCACTTCGAAAACACGTATTTTCAAAACTGTTTTTTCTAAAACTTGATTTCTTGTAGCACATACGAATTGCTTCTTCCCATCTTCGGTCATTTCAAATTCATTAATCATGCATGAATCACACCCATCTCAGAAAAATTGTATAATCACATGTTGCTTTCCCAACACATCACACACAAGCATTCATCCCATTTTTTTAAAGCAGGCCAACATTCACATTTGTCATATTCCTTTTTCTGTTATAATGACTGTGTTTGCAGGTGATTAACCTCGTTTGCCCATGAGTGAAAGCGTGACCCTCGAAACGATAACAAGAGATGCGAGGGATTCAAGCATAATAAAAAGTAGCATACATCCAAAATCCAAAAAAAAATCATTCATCCAAAAATCCAAAAAAAGCATACGTTCGAAAATCCCAAAAAATGCAGTCAATGTCATATCATGGGGCCACCATGCGGGAGTTGTCACTACCTAAAATTCCAAAACTCCAAGAGCCAATCACCAACCCGACCTCACTGAAGAATTACTTCTTCGACAACAATCACCACAACTCGACCACCTTCAGAGCCAAATGACGGGATGAGCTTCATGAACCGCAAGCTGAATTCGGCTCAAGTGAGACTAGTCATAACCTTACCACTCATGCATTGCATCCAAAACAAAAAACACACACAAAAAAATTTAGTCAAAATCCAAAGTCAACCATCTTCATTCATCACTTTCAGCATTTCACGCATCTTATACGTAGTAATTCCATATTACCACAATAGATTGCATTGTAGATAGCCTTGTTTGCATACTCTCGTATCGAAATGACATCTTTGGGAAAAATCTTGAGAGAATGATTGAATGGAGTGCATGAATCACTAAACTCTCGACCCATCAATGAACACAAGGGTCCAACCAAAATCAGCACCACAAACCAAGTGAGTAGTGTGGAAAGAGCGGTATTTTCTCTTGAATTTCGATTGAGTGTTTTGGACGATCTATTGAGCGATAAGGGAAGGTAGAGAGATCCAACGGAGGTAAGACCACAAGTGACTTGTGCTTTCCTTTAGCACATGGAGATGCATGATTCAAAGTGAGATCAATGTCGATAGCAAGATACGAACTGTGATTCATGTAAAGATCTAAGAATAGTAAGAAAACAATCATTGACTAACGAGGATGACGAGGCACTTAGGAATACAAATCCCCATAAAACTAAAAAGCTTTGACTGCCCTGTACATAACCCCTTAGTGAGCCCCGCTGAGCCTTTCATGAAAAACTCTTTCTTCAGAAACTCCACAACAGGCCAACCTACGTACATATACTTACTTGCCCTTGCAATAGAGGATCTCAAAGGAGCCGGAGCCATGGCCCCTCCCCCACCATCTTTCACAAACACAATAAATGAAATGTTTGAAGAATCAGTGAGTCAATGCAACTCCAAAATCAAAAGCAAAAAAAAGAACACAAAAAATGTTCAAGAAGATCAGCGAGTCAATGCAACTCCAAAGCTGAAAGCCAAAATACTTAGTAAAGAACGCTTGAGAAATTCAATGAGCCAAATGCAATTTCCAAAACACCCAAATGAGGAGAAAGTTCAAACCATATGCCAGAAGAGGCAAGAAGGAGAGAACCGAATTTGAAGGACCAATGATGTCTCGTAGAAACTAATAAAAGCTTATCAAAACCCGTCTAATCATTCCACCCACGGCAAATGTGAAACATATCCCCTGTTGCACAAAAGCTCCACTTTCCCAAACAAATCCTCTAGTCCCATGTGACATACATCATACCCCTCAGCCCCGTTATAACCCAATAAAAGACCTCTGACTCGTTAGTTGATGAGCGTTGACTGAAAGTATCGAATCTGAAACATGAATCATAAGCTTCATACTGGTTATCAACATGTCCCGTCTTTCCAAAGGGACCATGAGTGAATGAGTGTGACCTTATCTCACAAGGTCTTCAGAGTGTGAACGACTCTTTGATTAAAGCACCACACATAAACAGCCTACCCCGTTGCAGGTGAGGAATTTGTAAGGATCGGAAAGTCTAAAACCTTGAAAGAAATTCTTTGGAAAATACTGCTCCGAGCATTGAGAGTATCATTACACCATTAGCACACACAACTATACTCACAGAGATTGACCCGTAACCATCCATGAGAGGAAAGTGATTCACACATTCCAATTTAACAATCACTCAAGATCGAACCGAAGATGTTTTATATTCGTAAACCTCGTATTGATAGAGATAGGGCCATACCTTTTCTCCAAAAATTGCATATGCATTTTGCATCGTATCCAACATTTAGTACCTGCATGCATCATAACCAATTAATCATCAGCATCTGACCGGTAAGAACTTTGCCTAGTCTCGCTGAAAGTCAACTTCAGTTGCAGTTGTTTGAAGCATAACTTTTGATCAAAAGAAATCAGAAACTACGGCCATCCGGAGCCATACAAAGATCTTCCTAGAGTTATACTGTCATACTTGAGCCTCATCGACACCTCTCCCAAAGCCAAGCTAGAGCCATACAGGAGCCATCATCCGACATTGAAACCATCCTTGGAACTACGCAAGGGTCATCCCAACAGTCTGAGAACAATACTGGAGCCACCTCAAATCCATATCGGAGCCATTTCGCCACCAAGGCCTTGCCTACAGAGTATCGAACTACGTATGGTCTGATCTCAATATGAATTGAGTACGTAGGCAGCCCGTCCAGGGTGCAACCACATCAAAGGTGAAAACTTCCCTTTTCCCCTCGGTATCCTCGAAGTGAACCAACCAAGGCATCGTCATGCTCAATCGGCACAAGATTATCCTAGAGCCATCCACGAAAATCCTGGAACCATGATGGGAACTACCAATAAAGTCATGCAACTATGTTCATCATTCACCCATTCAAAACCATTCACTCACTACAAAGTCCACAACAAATCCCGTCAAACAACAATAAATCCATCATCGAAGCCATCAAACCACCTTGAAAAATCTCATGGCAAATCAAAGCCCATCAACTACCACAAAATCACCAACCATGTCAAACCCACCAACCATGTCAAACCCACCAACCACCCCGAGACCATTGGTCACACGGAGCCATCAGTGCATACCGGAGCCATCAGTGCATACCAGAGCCATCAATGCATGCTGGAGCCATCTCAGATCCTTGAAGCCATGCCGGAGCCATCAGAGCCATCCCGAAGTTTTGATGTAACTCTAGAGCCATCTACTCACACAAAAACGTACACCCCACAAATAGGGAGTTCGATTCAATTAATACGTATGTTAACCATCTAACATCGCATATCACTTGCATATACCCACAAATCTTGTTCACTATCTAATGCATCTTCACACCTGCTAGACAGCTATTGTGCTACTAGTGCGGTCACTTTTTCGTTTTACACCCACTAGGCAGCTATTGCGCTACTAGTGCGGTCACATTTTTGTTTTACATCCGCTAGGCAGCTATTGCGCTACTAGTACGGTCACATTTTCATTTTACATCCGCTAGATAGCTATTGCGCTACTAGTGCGGTCGCCTTTTCGTTTTACACCCGCTAGACAGCTATTGCGCTACTAGTGCGGTCGCATTTTCATTTTACACCCGCCAGACAGCTATTGCCCTACTTGTGTGGTCGCATTTCTTTTTACACCCGCCAGACAGCTATTGCGCTACTGGTGCAGCCGCACTTTCGTTTTACACCCACTAGGCAGCTATTGCGCTACTAGTGCGGTCGCTTTTTCGTTTTACACCCGCTAGGCAGCTATTGCGCTACTAGTGCGGTCACATTTTTGTTTCACACCCGCTAGGCAGCTATTGCGGTACTAGTGCGGTCGCATTTTGTTTCACACCCGCTAGGCAGCTATTGCGCTACTAGTGCGGTCACATTTTCGTTTTACACCGCCAGACAGCTATTGCGCTACTGTGTGGTCACATTTTTGTTTTAAACCCGCTAGACAGGTATTACGCTACTAGTGCGGTCCCGCTTTTTTTCCTCCACTAGGCAGCTATTACGCTACTAGTGCGAGATCGTTCACTTCAAACCTGCTAGGCAGCTATTACGCTACTAGTGCGGTCCCATTCTTTTCCTCCACTAGGCAGCTATTACGCTACTGGTGCGAGATCGTTCACTTCATAGCCCGCTAGGCAGCTATTACGCTACTAGTGTTGTCCCGCCATTTTCCTCAACTAGGTAGCTATTACGCTACTAGTGCGAGATCGTCCACTTCATAGCCCGCTAGGCAGCTATTACGCTACTAGTGTGGTCCCGTCGTTTTTTCCTCTACTAGGCAGCTATTATGCTACTGGTGCGAGATCGTTCACTTCATAACCTGCTAGGCAGCTATTACGCTACTAGTGCGGTCCCAATCTTTCCTCCCCTAGGCAGCTATTACGCTACTGATGCGAGATCGTTCACTTCATAACCCGCTACGCAGCTATTACGTTACTAGTGCGGTCCCCGTTTTTCCTTCATTAGGCAGCTATTACTGTTACTAGAGTCTAGTGCAAGATCGTTTCACATCCACCTGCTAGGCAGCTATTACGCTACTAGTACGGTATACATTCAAAAGTATTTTAGGCTTGTCATAGGTCCTATAGCTAGATGTCAAGAGGTCTATTTGAGGCACTCCTAAGTCCTCGTACTTTCAATTGCATTCTAGGCCCGTCATAAGCCCTAGAACTGGATGTCAAGAGGTTCCGTTGAGGCTCTCCTAAGTCCTCGTGCACTTCAAACCAATCTATTGTTAGCATTCTAGGCTCGTCATAAGTCCTAGGACTGGATGTCAAGAGGTCCAGTTGAGACTCATAATAAGTCCTCGTGCATTCAGCAATCATATCATTTCCCGTCACATTCATACATTATCTTCCTCACGGTTGTATCCTATTACACCATGAAGCCGTAGTGAGAATTTTTGGCGCCCTCTCAACCTTGATCCAATTCTGCAAGGGCTTGTGAAATTGAATGAAGGGGAGCCATCTGTAGACACCAAATATTCTCACCCCATAAAGCAAAATTCAGATAAATAAATAAAATAAGAGGGTCGTCGCCTTTCGTTTCGACACTTATTCATGTGCGTACCAAATGAAACCTCTATTTTAAGACAAATTTTAAAAATCTATTTTCAATCCATCAGTTTTCAAATCCGTCCATTTTCGTTATTTACTCATTTTACCATTTTATTTTTTGATTTATTTCATGTTAGTCAGTTACGTTTTATTCGCTTATTCATTTGTCTATTCATTTTTTTTTTCATGCTATTTCGTTACTTGTTTATTTTATCTCATTTCATTTCATTGATGTTTTTACTTGTATTTTATTTATTAGTACTTGTTTGTATTTTGTCTTCATCATTATTATTTTAGAATCATTTTCATCAATTTATGTGCCTTTTCACTATTATATTCCATACTAGCATATTTCATTTTGCCGCTAATTCGATTAAACTTCCTCTCATCTCATTTTATCTTGTGACTTCTTTACTGCTATTCATACATATATAATTCAATTTCCATTTTTAGGGCATTCAACTGTATTTTATTTCCATCATACTAGTACTATACTATATCATTTTTTTTTGGACTCATTCCGTTTATTTTATTTCCATAATTGCATGACTAAACACTTCATTTTGTTAGATTAAAATCTATCATTTTTCTGTATATTTCTTTGTTAAACGGCAGTGTTTAAATAAATTCATTAAATTCGAATTAGAGTTCTAGTATTATTTCTCGCATTTGTATATTGAGTTCTGTCATAATGTAATTAGTTAGTGTGTATGGGAGGGAACCAACAGATTTTGGGTTCAAACCCTTAGTATGAGCTTGGGGTTGTTTTTTAACATACTTTTTTCTTTGGTCAAACTTTATTGACCAAACATAGCCTAGCCCACAACTAGAATCAAGAATAAAACCCTAGCCCATTCTTTCAAGTCAGTCGCGACCTATCCCTTGATCGATCTCAACTTCCCTCTATAAAACAACAATTCCCAAAAAAACCGACAGATAGGGTGGTCCATTTCTTCTCTTCACTCCCGATCATTCTTCCTATCCTCTTCCATCAATCATTTCCTGTTCCTCAGCTCGCTCTCATTCGAAGATAAAAAGAATAGATCAATGACACCTCCCACCATATTCATCCCTCTCCACAAAAATCCACCACCGGTAAAAATCGCACATCCAAACCTTCTCCTCACCAAAGAACCACCATGAGTGCCACGAATCCTCCGCCTCAAACTCACCCCTGCCCATCGGAGTTCATACTCTCTGTAGTTTATTTTACCATCTAGCATTTGGCAAAGTAGAGCAAGTAGTATCTTGTTTCATTTTTCTCTCCACTGAACTCATTTTCGAACTCGTTTATTGGCATTCTCAACTTCTCCTCTCTGTTCTTTGTTTTCAAATGAATCTGGTAACGAAGGGATAGTAAGTGCTTTTGACTTCACCGAGTTATCACCGGTGCTGGTGTCGAACAACCTCTCTCCTTCTCGTTTGTTTTGCTCATCCTTTTGTTTTAAACCACATCTAGCTTTACCTTTTGCTTATGTTTACTTCATTTCCAACAAACTTCAAAACTGGCAGTTTCGTCGGATTTGTACTTACGGGTAGTTTCAGTCTGAGTTTATCTAGAGGAATGACAACGGACAACATGTTCTGCATGAGTGAAATCTGGACTCTACAGGAATTTCCAACCCCCTCTTGAACAGGGAATAGCTTTGTGCCTCATTCCATCAATCTCTTCACTCACGGTTTTGCAAGCAATCGACAAACCTAAAGCGTATTCTATACCTCTTTCAAGCTCTTCGCCCATGGTTTTTCGCAAGCAACTGACGAACATGGTATATACACTATGCTCTTCATTCCTCTTCTTATATCGGTGATCTTCATTCTTCTCTTCATCTACTGGTGAACAAGCAACAATTTGTTTGATTCAAGACGGGGTAAAGATTGGTTTTGGTCTTCCTGCTAAACAGACTCGAAATCAAACCCATGTTGGTATTTCTCTTTTGGTTTCTGTCATCTCTAACACACTTGTGTACATGTTGATCTATTCAGATGCTCTTGATTTGCTTCTGTTTTTGTCTTTCTTCCCTGAATTTGTATTTTGACCGAGTTGTTGGAGTTCCATTCGTACATTTTGGACTAAATCTGAAGGCGGTTCCATTCCAGCACTGGTGTTGTCTTTGTTTTGTGCCTCTGGTTTCTGATTTTTCTTTACAGGAAACGTCCTCTCCCCTTCTCGTTTCTGTTAGTTAAACAAAATAAATGCTGGTTACACCTGTGTAATTATATGTTTTGTTTCAGATTTCTATGTCAAGAACATTTCAGTAGGTACCATAAGTTTGCGCATTAATTTCCTTCTTGCGCGCAATTGGTATTAGTCTACAGTTTTTTGCTGTCTTAACAATCTGATTTTGACTTGCTTAATTGATTCATGTTTGTATAACGTCGCATAAAGTCTTTTCTTAATTCCACAAAGAAAATAAATGAATAACCAGGACGAACTCTTCCTACTTTGATCTATTTCAATTGGTTTATTCAGGCTTATTCGGTTTAGTTTGTTCAGTAGAAGCAGAATAAGACGACGTCGTGAATAAATGTGGATTCAGTAACTTGTCCAATCCATATTTCTTTCAAGTACTTTGTATTAGCAACCCACCGAACAGGAAAGAAAAACAAAGGCATGCCGCCACATATTTTATGTTGTAATTATTGATTGTTTATCTTCTTTTTTAATTCCATGATTTTTTTGTTTCTATTACATGTTGTATAGCTTAGCTTGGCAATTGTTGGGACTAGCCCAATATAGAGGCCCAAGGACATAGGAAGCTCTAGTTAGCCCATAGGTCACCCATTTGTAGAAAAGCTTTAGGTTGGGGTATCCTCCATGAATACGGGTCCTAGACACGGCCCATGTGAGGAATACCTATTTTCCTTAAAATTTCCAAATCATCCATAATCAGAATAAAATTCACAATCAATTATTCAATTCCAAAATCAATTCAAAAATAAAAAAAATCAAATCTTCAAAATATGTCAAAAATCAAATCCATAAAATGAGTCTCAAATCAGCCCAATTCAAAAACCCAAAATCAGGTCCACTTCCAATTTCAGTCCGGCCCAAAAATTTCAGCCAAGGACCCATCGGGCCTGCTTCCCAATAAAGCCAATGCTGGCCCATTTTCAAAATCCAACTCACTTCTAGAATCTGACCCAAATATGTTACTTGGCCCAAAAATCAAAGCCCATTTCAACCTAAAACGTGAACCCAATTCAAGCCCATACCTGACCCAGGCCACAAGCCCAATTTGGACCCAGGCCATAAGCCCAATTCGGACCCAGGCCACAAGCCCAATTTGGACCCAGGCCACAAGCCCAATTTGGACCCAGGCCACAAGCCTAATTTGGACCCATTCAGCCCAACAAGCCTCAATCCATGTGTGGCCCAACCCTAAAAATAAAATCAAAGCCCATTTCAAAACACAATCGGCCCATCAAGCCCGATTCAAGCCCAGTTTGACCCAAACCCATTTTGGGCCCAAATCCAATTCGGCCCATTAAGCCCGCTAGGCCCTATAAGCCCACTTGGACCATTAAGCCCATTCGGCCCAAAAGTCCAAACAAGGCCCATTCGGCCCTAAAGTTCAAACAAGGCCCAAATCTAATTCGGCCCATTAAGCACGCTTGGCCCATTAAGCCCATTCGGCTCAAAAGTTCAAACAAGGCCCATTACCCATACCCGGCCTATTACCCATACTCGGCCCATAGTCCAACTTGCCCCAAATTCAAAGTAAAATCCACACAAAAAAAATCGGCCCAAAACCAAATCAAGCCCAAGACCCAATTAAGCCCAAAAGTCCAACCAATGCCCATTAAGCCCACTCGGCCCACTTCGACTCATCTAGTCCAGCTTTGACCAACCAAATTTTGACCTTGACCCAAACTCTTACCAATTAAACTTTGACCCAAAATTTGACCAACCAAACCTTGACCCAAATGTTGACCTTTGACCAAACTTTGACCAACCAAACCTTGACCCAAATTTTGACCTTGACCCAAACTTTTACCAATCAAACTTTGACCCAAACTTTGACCCACCAAACCTTGACCCGAATGTTGACCTTTGACCCAGACTTTGACCAACTAAACCTTGACCCGAATGTTGACCTTTGACTTAAAATTTGACCAATCAAACTTTGACCTGAACTTTGACCAATCAAACTTTGACCCAACTTTAACCGGCCCACTTTGACCTTGACCGAGTGTTGACTTTGACCCAAGTTTGACCGATCTAACTTTGACCAGCCTAAACTTTGACCTGGCTCGTTTTCCAATCCCGACCCATACTCAATCCGAATCCGGGCCAAACTCAATTCAGCTTAATTCGTTTTGATTCAAGCCTAATCCAAATCCAATTCAAATAGAAATTCAATTCATTTCCAAACTCATTCAAATCCAAATTCAATTCAATTCCAAACTCATTCAAATTCAAATCCAAATTTAATTCAATTCCAAACTCAATCAAATCCAAATTCATTTCAATTCCAATCAATATTCATTCACCCCGATTCAACTTCGATTTCAATTCAATTTCAATTCCATCTCAATTTCTCCTACACTCTAATTGCCTCATAGACCCGAGTGTCTCACAGACTTTGTTATTCCAATGATTCAAATGTCTCACAGACCTGAGAGTCTCACAGACTCGAGCGTCTCATAGACCCAAGCGTCTCACAGACTTTGACATCTCAAGGTTTCAAAAGTCTCACAGACCCGAGCGTCTCGTATACTAGCACTACAAACATCGAAACTTCCAAAACCCGAAAACCGTGAACTACATAAGGTCTGATCTCAATAGAGAGTTGAGTACGTAGGCAGCCCACACAGGGTGCGACCCCATTCCAATCAAAAAACCATTTTCCCACTCTAAGGTGACTCTCATATCTCTTGAAACACTCAATCCTTCTTCGAATCCCTCAAACTTCAAACCATCAGATTTCAAGTCTTGTATATTCACTCAATCTAAGACTCTCCTCAAATATTCATTCTGTACTCATCCGAAGTCACCAATCCTTTCATTTTGCGCCAGCTTGGCAGAAAAGCTCGCCTCATCCAATCATTTTCTCTTCTCCTATCCTTTCCTTGACTTTTAAATGAATCTCTCTAAAAAGGTTTTGAAAGAAGGAAATCTCGACAATTGGAGACCGAGGTTTCCTCGGGCGCCAATCCGAAGTCGTGGTCGTTGCCACTTCTAAGGGGTGTAACCCAGTGCGAACCCATAACAGAATCCTTGACATGACCAGATAAGCCCTATCCATTGGCAAAAATTTCAGAGTCAACTAACGGTTCTTAGAACCTTTCTCTTCCCTTCCTAGTTCCTTAGGTCAAACAAGGTGGCGACTCTAGTCAATTTCCACCCTTAGGGCGTAAGTCCGCGTGGTGCCCATCAAGAGCGGGTGTAGTGCTCACTTGCACTCCCTCTTATGCTTTCTGGGAAAGACGGACGATTTAGTAGATATTTGAGGGATGCCAGAATAACGGGTTTTCACTCACCACAGAATGGCAAATTTCTAGGACCTAGGCTTCTTAGCCAGGACCATTTAGATAGCCCCCCCTCATACCGAAAATCACCCTCCACAGTAAGCACTCCAGATGCGTCCCCGACGTGTCATGGACCTATCGTGGACTCTAATAAAACTTGATAGTTGAGAGATAACTTTAAACTGGAAAACACATTTCAATTGAGAATTTACACACACGAAATTCACTCAACCTTCCTTGCCCCACACACGGACTCCCGGGACAGTTTCAACTTTACCCCTAAAGTCGTCAACCCTCTCATAACTATCGGCCTACGTTCCCCGACCTGTCATCCTATCAAATACCCAATGTATTTATACTCTACCCAGTCCTCTCTAGCTCACCAACTCTCTAGCACTTACACACTCTCCCAAGTCTGAGCCAAACTTTCCCAGATTATCTCTATCTTTTTCTCTCGTATAGGGCTTGTCTTACAAGGAACATTAATACACCTATTTATACAAGTTAGTTGAGATGCCAACTAACAACCTAGGAGTTGTAGAGTCTAAGAGTAGAATACTCATTCTTCTACGAATATAATAGCTGCACCCTACTGTAGATTTTCTTCCAACTTGATCTAGAGCCACTGGCACACGCGTTGCCTTGTGAATGGGTAAGTTGGCGGCATGTCTCCCAAGTGCTCGGTCACCACTTGCACACTACAACTTGTCTGAAATTGTCTGGCTCATTAATGCTCATAAATGCTCTCTTCTGAAGTATTACAGCTATGTAATGATGTTCATCAATAGCCTTTGTTTATCTTGTTATCTTTCACATTAATGAGATACACCTTTTGTCGTGTGTATGTTATGAGCAAGTTGCTTGTGTTGTTGTGAATAATCTGAGTGAGTTTGTCGATGTTGCTAACTCCGTTTGGTCCTTGTTTAATGTCTGATGAAAGAGATATGTGATTGTGTGGTTCTTGGCTGCTTGTCTTGCTAGAAGTTCTCCGGAGCTCTCGCTGACAGGTGCCCGACTGGTAGAGCACATGTCGTGGATTGAGCGCGCTTGCAACCTAGCGCGCTTGCAACCTTGCGTGCTAAGCCACTCATGACTTAAGTGCGCTTGCAACCTTGCGTGCTAAGCCACTTATTCACCTGTCTATCTGAAATCATGAATCTTGACAAATGCATTAGATAGACAATACAAGGTTTGCTATCATCAAAACTAAAAGATATTGTCTTAACAATGTATGAGGACTAATGACGGGCCTTAACTAGATCTCGGTGTCTAGCTCCAGGACTAATGACAGGCCTAGAATTCAATCGGTATATGGGTTATGCATGAGGGATAATGACGGGCCTCAACTAGATCTTGGTCTAGCTCTAGGATTTATGACGGGCCTCGAATGCATCTGAAAGTACGAGGACTTATGACGGGCCTCAACTAGACATCTTGACATCTTGCTATAGGACTTATGACGGGCCTATAATACTTTGATCGAGTTGTACGAAACTCGTTGTCTTGAGTGGTTGATTTGAGGATGACTTTGATTGTGGATTGGTCTGGGATTGGATGTTTTTCGATTGTTTTCATGAGGGATGTGATAGTCAAACGTTTTTTGTTGATGTGGCCCTTGACTTCATCAGTGTGGGACTTGTGTTACGGTCTTGTTTTGACAGTCTCACCCGATGTGCACTATAGTTTTGGGATTTGGTAGGGCTCTTGGCTCCAGAGTTTCGAGATGGCTCCGGTATGGTTCTTGAGTTTTTGTTTAGTTTTGTGATTTTGTGGTCGGTCTTTTGAATTGACGTTTTGTATTATGTGAATGAGTGACTTCGGGAACTCGATGATTTTGATATGATCGGATGGCTTCGATATCATCAGATGGCTTCGGTGCGGTCGGATGGCTTTGGTATGGTTCATGACTCCATTGTGAGTAACGGCTCTGGGATGGTTGGTGGGTTTCGATTTGGATTGACTTTTTCGGGATGGCTGGTGGGTTTTGATCTGGTTAAAGATTTTCGGGGTGGTTGGCAGATTTTGCTTTGGTTTGGGTTTTGAGTCGAATGGTGGGTTGATGTGATTAGTGGATTGTGGTGGGACTGATGTATTTAGATGTGGTAGATAATTTTTGTTGTGGATGAATGGGTTCACTATTGTCAGTTACGGTTTCAGGATTCCTCGTGACGGCTTTGGGTTATCTCGGGATGGCTCCATTTAATGACAACGAGGGACAAGGTTAGATCTTTTGCCTTTGAGGTGGTCACACCCTGAACGGGTTGCCTACGTACTCAATTCCATATTGAGATCAGACCATACGTAGTTCAAAACTCTGTGGGCAAGGCCTTGGTAACAAAATGGATCCAATATGGTTTTGAGGTGGCTCCCGTATTGTTCTCGGACTGTTGGGATGACCCCTGTGTAGCTCTCTAGGGATGGTCTCAGTGATTGAGGATGACTACCATTTGGCTCTAGCTTGTCCTTGAGAGTGATGTCGATGAAGCTCGAGTGTGACACTGGATGGCTCCGGGGTGGCTCCCGTGTTGATTACTTTGATCGGAAATTATGCTTCAACAATTGCAACTGAAGTCAACTTTCAGCGAGACTAGATAGAGTTCTTTCCGGTCGGATGTTGATGATGAACTGGTTATGATGCATGCAAATATTAAATGATAGATACAGTGCAAAATGCATATGCAATTTTTGGAGAAAAGGTATGACCCTATCTCTATTAATATGAGGTTTACGAATATAAGACATCTTCAGTTTGATCTTGAGTGATTGTTGAACCGGAATGTGTGAATCACTTTCCTCTCATGGAGGGATGCGGGTCAATCTCTCATGAGTATAGCTGTGTGTGCTAATGGTGTAATGATACTCTCAATGCTCAGAGCAGTATTTTCCTAAGAATTTCTTGTCGAGGTTCTGGACTTTCGGATCCTCACAAATTCATCACCTACAATGGGGTTGGCTGTTTATGATTTGGTGCTTAGATCAAAGAGTCACTCGCACTCGGATGACCTTGTGAAGTAAGGTCACACTCATTCACTTATGGTCCCTTTGGTATGCAGGACATCATGATAACAAGTATGAAACTTATGATTCATGTTTCAGATCTGATACTTTCAGTTGACCCTCATCGACTTATGAGTCAGAGGTCTTTATTGTGTTATAACGGGGCTGAGGGGTGTGATGTATGTCACATGGGACTGGAGGATTTATTTAGGAGTTGTGGAGCTTTTGTGCAATCAAGGACATGTTTCACCTTTGCCATGGGTGGAATGAATGGATGGGTTTTGATAACCTTTTATTGGTTTCTACGGGACATCATTGGTCATTCTGATTTGGATTTCTCCTTCTCACCTCTTCTGGTGTTCGATTAGAACTTTCTTCTCATTTTAGTTTTTGAAATTGCTTTTGGCTCATCAACTGCCTCAAGCATTCTCTGTTTTGTATTTTGGCTTTCAGTTGTAGGGTTGCATTGACTCATCGATCTTCTTGAACATTTTTGGTGTTCTTTTTTGGTGTTCGACTTTGGAGTTGCATTGACTCACCGATTCCTTTGGACATTTTTGTTTGTTGTTCTTGTGAAAGATGGTGAGGGAGAGACCATGACTCCGGCTCCTTCGAGATCCTATATTGCAAGGGTGAGTAAATATATGTACGTGGGTTGGCATGTCATGGAGTTTGCAGAAAAAAGTTTATCATGAAAGGCTCAGCGAGGCTTACTAAGGGATTATGTGCAGGGCAGCACTAGTACAAAATAGACCTATTGCAGCGGTTGTTTTGGGTCTATCGCAGCGGTTCTAGAACCGCTGTGATGAGGTGCGCCGCGATAGGGTCTCGACCTATCTCAGTGGTTTTTGAACCGCTGCATTAGGTTACCTATGGCAGCGGTTCCTAGCTAACAACCGCTGCCGTAGGTGGGCTTTTGGGAAAAAAACAAGCCTATTGCAGCGGTTGTTAGCTAGGAACCGCTGCCATAGGTATTTTTTTTTTTAAAAAATTTTTGCGTCATCTTCTTCCTCGCGCAGCCATTCACCAGTTCAGAATCGGCGCAAAATATGTTCCTTTTTTCACCACATCATGTTGCAAAATTACCGTGAGGTGCACAACATGTTCCTTGTTCACCAAACCTGTTGCAAAATTACCGTGGGATGAGAATACAAAGGCGTAACCCTTGTTTCTCGTCCACCAACCAGATTTGCAAAATTACAGTAAAAGAGGTGTAGATATGAGAAGAGAAAGCGGCACATAGCATATATGTTCTTGTTCGCCAGTTTGGGTGGCAAAATTACCGTGTGAGAATATTATTGGAGGCGCAGAGCATCTTGTTCTCAGTTAGGGTTGCAAAATTATCGAAGTAAAGATAAGTTCAAGCATATTACCATGAGGGAAGAGAAGAAGAATAAATGAGTGAAAGAAGAAGAGAGCGCAGAGCATGCGTACCTTGTTCGCCATCGACCGTGAGTGAAGAGAAGAAGAGAGCGCAGAGCTGTTCCTTGTTCACCGGGCCAGAAGAAGGAGAGCGCAGAGCATAATTAATGTCAGTTATCAGAGGAGAAACTTTTATATTAAAACAAAAAGTCTATTGCAACGGTTCCTAGTAACAACCGCTGCAATAGGCTAAAAAAACTGGGAAAGTGAAATTTTTGAAAAATAACCGGGACAATTTAGTCTATTGCAGCGGTTGTTATAGGAACCGCTGCGATAGATTGCTAATTTTTTTTTTGAAAAATAGACCTACCTACCGCAGCGGTTCCTAGATAACAACCGCTGCGGTAGGTATTCCGAAAATTTTAAAACGTCCTATTGCAGCGGTTCCTCTTACAACCGCTACAATAGGGGCGCCGCGGTAGGCCTGTTTCGTACTAGTGTAGTCAAAACTTTTTGGTTTTTTGAAGATTTTCTTCCTGAGTGCCTCGTCATCCCCATTGATCAATGATTGTTTTCTTACTATCGTTCGATCTTTGCATGAATCACAGTTCATATCCTGTTTATCGACATTGATTTCACTATGTATTATGCCTCTCCACGTGCTGAAAGAATGCACATGTTGCTCGTGGTTTTACCACTATTGGCTCGCTCTATCTTCCCTCATCGCTCAGTGGATTTTGCAATACCCTCATTTGGAATTCAAGAGAAAATACTGCTCTTCACACACTACTCACTTGGTTTGTGGTGCTGATTTTGATTGGACCCTTGTGTTCGATGACAGGCCAAGAGTTTAGTGGTTCACGCACTTTGTTCAATCAATCTCTCAAGATTTTTTCCAAAGATGTTGTTTCGATACGAGAGTATGCAAATGCAGCTATCTACAATGCATTATATAGTGGTAATATGGGATTACTATATCTAAGATGCATGAAGTGGTGGGGAAGACGGCAATGCTGACTTTGGATTTGACTGAATGTTTGTGTTTGCTTTTGTGTTTTTGGATGCAAAGCATGAGTGGTAAGGTTATGACTAGGCCCACTTGAGTTGAATTCAGCTCGCGTTTCATGAAGCTCATCCCATCATTGTTGGCCCTAAAGGTGGTATAGTTGTTGGGTGTGGTGTGATGTGAGAGAAGTCATTTTGGAACGATGTTCAGCTGGTTATTGGCTCCAGAGATTTGAACTTTTAGGGAGTGAAAACTCCCTCATGTGGCCTTACGATTTGACACATTTTTCCTTTTTGGTCACTGTCGTGCATGGTGGTTCTGATTGGGAGGGGTTTGAACTTCCCGGTTTTCTTTTCTGTCTCTGTGAGGATCGGGCTTTAGAGGTTGAGATATTGGGAAGAAAGCTGGAAAGTGACAAGGTTAGAATGGAACACATGATTGTGCAAATTTTGAGGTGGACATGACTCGTGATTGATTCATGGATTTGAAATGACTGGCAGTGCAAGTGACTTTTTTTTATCATGAATGCAATGCATGTGTTTTGCTTTGTGCTCGATTGCATTTGTTGTTGTAATTTATTTAGGGGATGCCTTCTATAGATACTGTGATTTTCACCCATAAACAAGGTTGATAAATGGCATATTAATGTGAGGGGTCATCATATGTGTTCTTTTCCTTTACACGAGGCGTGCATGCTGATAGAACCCAAGTCTGGAAAAACAATTTTGAAAACGTGTGTTTTCAAAGTGGTGAATTTTCTCAATATGAATTTTGATGCTCGGTCATTCGCAAATAAAATAAGGAGTAGGGAACCCTATACACATTGATCTAAATAAACTCGAAGGGAATGTATAAACCTATACATGTAATCTATTCAGAAATTGACAAGCGAGAAAAGAATAATAAGGAAAATCATATACATCATCAATCCTAAAAGTCATTAAAAAGGGGAATTTGAGCTAAACTTCTTATGAACTCTTCTGGTCCGTCTTCGGCCTTCTGACTAACTACTCGCGCTCGGGTTCCTGGTTGGCTGCTTACTCGTCTTCGGGCTCTTGACAGGCTGCTCGCTCAAGTTTAGGCTATTGTTGCAAAGCAGTTCCGCGATCAAACAAAACGGGTTGGTGTTCTTCTGATTTTCAACAGTTTGAACTTGAACCAACATCGCTAATCTTCATGCGCTTGACTCGAGTTGGTACACCTCTAATTCTGTATTTCAACGGATTGGTGTTGGTCTTCATGTCGCTCGGCTAGCTCCACGGGTTGGTGCCCCTCTAGCTTTCGGCTCGATCCGTGTAGTCAATCTTCATGCTGCTCCACTTGCTCCGATGAGGGGAATGAGGGATATTTTTGAGAAAGGAAAGATGAATGATCAAGCACAACTTCTAATGTGAAAATTCACCACCTTTGTGAAAACACGAAATGACTAGTACACTCCACGGTAATGACCGCTGCTCTTGAAGGTGGGCAGAACTTCACAAATTACAAGTCACGACTTGGGGACTAAATCATTTATTTTTTGAAATACATTTGTGAAAATCAACTTGAAAAACTGGTTTTCAAAAACTATTTTGAAATAATGTTGGTGAAGAATGTTGTTTAAAATTCGTTGTTAGGAAGTAGGTTTTGTGAAATCTATTTTGAAAATTGTTTTGGAAATAATATTTTGGTAAAATAAAGTTCCTAAAGATGAAGTGATAGGTTTTAAAACCCCGAATGTTTATGAGTGAAATTAAGTGGATTCTAAATTAAAGGAGCTCGTAAGATAGCTTTAAGGGACATACAAAAGATAATTCCGAACGTTTTAAAACCGATTGGTTTGAAAAAATGGTTTGCACACATGTATAGCATAAAGTAAATTGTGGCTATTTTTGATGTGGAGTTGTAAGTGTTAATGTTGGGATAATCACTTTCCAGGTCAATTATGATTTCGTCTCACTAGGGGTACCGTCGTCCCTTCACTGTTCATCTCTCGGGGTTTTCCTCTACTATGCCTTTGTGGGGCATGTTAGAAAGAAGGCCCCCCATCGAGTGCTTAAGTTCGAAAGGTCAGGGCACCCGAGATGATAGGAAGACATACGCCATAGCCAGTGATTATCCGACAAAAAGCTCACTTTTCGGGAAAACTTGGGGAGGTACTGCATAGGAATGGGTCTCCCCTCATCTGCATGATAAGGTGTGTCTGAAGTCCAAATTATTCGCTGACTATGTTATGTCATGGATGGGAATCCGTAAATACAGGATCCTCTATGAATTTGTAGCGTAACATTGGGCTTTAAAGAGACCTGTGGTGCAGAGGAATCATGGAGAACTGAGCCCATGCAATCCTCAGGGTAAGGCAGAAGGGTGGTAAGACAGTCGTCATACAAGGGGGTGATTACTCATAAAACCTGTCTTAGACACTAGAGAAGGCAGCTGGACACTGAAGGCTCATATTTCACTATATGCTGGCTTTTGACTCGGATATGGAGGATATTTTTGGATCATAAGCTCAAAGCGTTGGTCAGAGACTGTACCGCCAAGTGGGTTTGTTCACTGAGAGAGTGACCCTAGCTCATGGGGAATCAATCATGGACTGGTTGGGATCCGTGACATCTGGGTAAATCGGGTGACACAGAGGAATGCATGTCCTAGGCTACCCACCCAATGCACCCCACAATAGCAACATAAATATGAAAGTAGTAAATAAAGCAAACGGTTAGCACCGACCTAATGGCTAAGTGTTTATCTTGAGAGATGTTTTTGATGTTAGCTCATTTGGATCCTATGTCACTTTGGGACCATTTACGATCGTTTCGTCATGCTGGTAGCAGTTTTGCTTCTCTGGACTTATAAAGTTACTGTTCGGAAGTCGGGCTCCTTGCTTCCTTTGGTCACCGGGTCGGTTATTATCATTGGCTGGCTTGTTTTGTGGAGTTTGTAGTGTTGTAAAAGAGGACGTATATGAAAAGCTCAGCGGGGGCGCCTATGGTGTAATGTCAGGGTTCATAAGCTTTTGGTAGTGTGGTGCTGTACCTAGCGGCTTCGTCATCCCTAATAGTTGTGTATCCGTTCTTTATTACTTTTCACAGGTTTAAGCGTAAATTTACAAAATATCTCCTTCGGTCGGAGGTATGCCGTTTACCTTGCTTTTGAATGTGATCTCTCTAGAGTCGTGTAAAAATGACACGCTCTTTCGCTCTTGGTTTTACCGCTTAAGGAACTCTCGCGAGGTGTACACTCAGAGACTTGTTTGCATGTTTAAACAAAAGAAATAAACATTAACATCCCTTTACTCAGATTGCCCCCAGTATTGTTTTGGGGTCTTCTGAGTTCTGACAAGCCTTTTGAATACCCAGGTTATTTATGGAAGGTGGTTGTATGGTGAATGATGATGGTGAGTGGTGATGGGGTGATCTTGTGAAGGAATGATGGGTGATGTAGTGAATGACCGACATGTCTTTTTCTAGAGTTTCTTTTGCCTTTATGTCCTGGTGGAAAAGTGGTGGGGTATGTGGGATGCATGTGATTAGGATGATGAATGTACATGGGTCGGTGCTTTGTACAAGAGAACCTGTGAGATCAAGGGGTTCATTTGCCCTTTTTTGTTGTTTGTGGGTATGTTTTATGAGACATTACTTCTTCTTTTTTTCCTTTTCCCTCTTTGTTAAATGAATGATTAATCATTAATTCGAACTTAGCACAAAAGAACATGAATAAAGAAAGAAAATGAATACTTATTCTATTAATAATTAATGGGATCAAAACATGACATTGAGTACTATCTAGAAGAGAATAAAACTGGGCTAAAAACAGGAAAAAGAAACTACGATGAACAACTGCAAGGAAAAGAAAAACAACAATGGTTCCTAATGGTGCTCCGGCATGGGGTTTCTAAAAATATTCCCGCGTTCCGAGAATTGAAGTCCCTCGTCAATCAGGTCTTAGATCTTATGCTGTTGGGCCCTGTAGTGATCGGTGTTATGGCCAGGCAACTGATGGTAGTGGAAAAATTAATTTGCATTCTTGCCCAACCGGGTAACTCCTTGCCGAGGCGGAAGGGTTGTAGGATGTTCTGCTCTTGGAGCTTCTTCAAGGCCTGACTCAATAGCCGCCCGATATCTGTGAACTCCCGTTGATTGAAATCTTGTCTTGGAGGTGGCACTGCCCTATAGTTCCGCCCTTGTTCCCTTGGTTGTTGGATGGCATTTACTTCGTACTGCCATGCGTACCTCGGTTGTGTACCCTGTGTGTAAGCTGCTGTCGAGTAGGAAGCTTTTGTCGGTTCAGGCTTTGGGAACTTTAAATTACCACTAGATCCCCGGGGATATCCAAGCTTTAGATCTCCCTTATGGATCTTCTCTTCCATCACACCTACCTGGCCCATTAGCATATCGAAGCTTGGAAAGTACATGTATTTCACCTTGTCATTATACTGCTTCTGTATGTTTTCGACGATCATGCGAATTTGCTCCTGTTCATCCATTCTCGTGGCATGCATGCTGCTGCTTTTCTCCTCCACCGTTTGATAAAGTCAGACATAGTTCACTCCCTGTTTGACGGGTGCTAGCAAGATCGGACCGGGTTATTTCCAAGTTCTTTGCCTACTCGAAGTGGGTCAGAAAAGCTTCACATACCTCTTCATACGTTTTAGTGCTCATTCTTTGAGTTAGGTACCAGCGTTGGGGAATCTCATCCAAGTACCGAGCAAAAACCTTAGCCTTCTGCATGTCATTGAGCCTTAGGATGGACATCTCTCGATCAAACATAGCCAAATGGATTTGAGGATCAGTTGAACCCTTGTAGAGAGCCAAGGCTGGAAGCCTCAACTTCAAAGGTAGCTCGACGTCGGGATAGGATCCCATGGAGAGGTAACCGAAACCGGCAGGTTTACCGGCTTTTTCCATTCGTTCGATACGCTTCAGAGCCTTCTGGACCTCCGCCGCCAATTGGTTTCCGGTGGTGTCTCCCCCGTATCCTCCTTGAGTGTCGTGTCCTTCCATGGAGGCGTTATCTATGCCGTATAAAGAGTTGATGAATCTCTGCAAGGGTCTCTCCTGCCTTGCTGCTTCTAGGGATCCAATCTTCTCATGGAGTTCATCTGTAGCTGCCACATGTCGAGCCTCCATGGCTTCAATAGCAGCCTGGTGCTTTATCAACAAGCTAGCTATCTGTTCCTATCCCCCTACCGGAGCTCCGGTGGTCCCACTTTGGGCTGCCATTTCTAGTATGGCCAACTTTTCCTCCAGCTTGGCTATCGTATCCACATACTTATTTTCGAGTGCCTGGACTGCTTCTTCATGTTTAAGGTGGAAAGCCTTCATGAGTTTTTGAACGGAGGCACCACCCTCGGGCCCCCTTCCACTTGTTGATTTTCCTAAGGGATATCGTTATGGGCCTCGACTGACATGTTGGATGAAATAGATGCGATTTCAGCTGGAAGTGGTAAAGGTGGGGGAGTAGGTAATCTGACTAAGCGGTCGGAACTTCTATCCCAACACCTTTATGAAATTTGTCTTTCCAGTGTTTTAAAAACATAAAGCGGTAGCTGTTAGACCATTTTTTTACTAACAAAAAGGCTGCAGGTTCATTTTGAAAAGACAATTTTGAGGAAATGGAGGTGCTCAGGCCACAAGGGGTTTTTAGATACCTCATTGGGTCTGAGGGTATTTGGAGACTTGATACAGATGTTTGGGCCTGAGGCCCAGAAAAATTATGCAAACAGAGACCATACAAGGAGAGTTATGCAGATGTCCTCACAGAATGATTCAGTCCAATAGGTATGGGACGATCCGGAAAGGTGCTTGGGGCATGGGCCCAGGTTACCACAAAGGAATAGGGCTTGCACGCTATTCTCTTTGGGCTTCCCCACTTTTTTCACATCACCTAAAGGTGTGCGTCTACGGTAGGGTCTTTGAATGACCAAACAGGGCTTGGTAAGGACACTGCCTGGAAAACGCTTGGGGCTAAAACCCAGGTATTAAGGGGATGTGGTTAGACGACATCCTTCTCTTTTCCTCCGCTTATTCACATCACCTAAACAGGTGTGAGTCCCTGACAGGGGACCCTAAAGTGGGTCCCAGGGTAGAACTAGTTTACGTAGACCTTCGCTCTCATATGATGCAAAGGTGTAGAAAATTAAAGTGCACAGAAAAGTAAACAAACAGAGTAATAAAGCCATAAATAAACAATTTTTCGAGTTAAGCCCTCTTTCTTAAAATTAAACAAGTTAAAATTAAGAGTTTGTCCCCAGCAGAGTCGCTAGTCTGTGAGCCTCGATTTTTACACCCTATCCTATGTTGATTCGAGTTGATTAGGATCTGATCGGGTTTTAAGTCCACTTATAACCTAAGTTTAAGATCTAAGTCATATAACCATAATTATTAAAACCTAAGCTAGCTCACTGGAACCTATTATGAGTCACCACCTAATTTTTACCTAGAACAAATTAGGAAAGGAGAGTTCAGGTTCGAGGGATTGATATTCAACTTAATTAGGGTTCAACTACTTTCATTACCCCTAGAAGTCGTTTTTCCTCTACTTAGCTTAATTACGGCTTATTACGAGTCGTTTTAACCTAAGTGTGCGCTTCTGATTTTTTTTTTATATTTTTAGCATTTTAAGACAGAAAATTAAAGTGAAAAGTGAAATTATCTAAGCTAGGGTTTCGGAGGCAGATTTAGGTCAAATTTTATTTACGTCCGTAGCCACGGACCCAATGTCCGAGACCTCAGACCCCGGTTCACCTAGTTGTACAGAAAAGTCAAATTTAAGAGAAAATAAAATTTTGAAAAGTCTGGGGCCACAGATAGGCAGTCCGTGGGCCTGGACATTATTACAAAAACCTAAATTTTGAAATTTAAAAATTCCGCCGCCGTCCGTGGGTGTCTGTGGCCACGGACAACCCGTCCGTGGTCCCGGACCATAGGTCCGAGGTCACGAACCACCCACAGACTGGGGTTTTCTGGTGGTTCTTGACGGTGTTTTCGACTCAAATATTATGTACGTGAAGCCTGAAAAGTGTACAAGATGTTAGTAATTGAAAGATCTCAGTTTGAAGCAAACTCAATGCAAAACTTAACAAACAAGTAATTGGGCAGTAGCAAAAACATTTAGCAATACAGAAGCCGAAAAAGGTCAGTTTGAACCCAAATATTGAGTCATAACTGATAAAGTCGTTGGGAGTTAGGAAAGTGAGATTCCTACTTGTTTTACCTTTGAATTCACAATGATTCTTCACGTCGAGATTCGTCGGATGTCCCGTTGATGGCAAATCCGAAAGGATTTCGAACAAAGCTTCTAGTTGCTGGTTGTTCTTGCCGTTCCTCCCATTTTCGTGGTATTTTTGTGGCGTTTTGATGATTGTTGATGCTTTGGGAGTTGGAAAACGAGTTTGGATGGTGATTTTAGGGGAATTTCGGTATGATTTTGGTGGCCGTGTGTTGAAAAACGTGAGAGAGAGA
The DNA here is from genome assembly GCA_023374045.1 of Limonium bicolor. Lineage (NCBI taxonomy): Eukaryota > Viridiplantae > Streptophyta > Magnoliopsida > Caryophyllales > Plumbaginaceae > Limonium > Limonium bicolor. The sequence continues at coordinate 121,597,097 of CM041782.1, read as the reverse complement.
GAGAGAGGAGAGGCAATGCTTTCTGACTTCCTAGGGTTCTTGAGCTTGTCAGATTCTGATTTTATCTATGGACTTGCTCCCTTTTGTAGACTTTCTTAAAGATAAAGAAAATCTAGTAAAAGTAAGATTTTTTGGAATTTTACGTGACTTCCCAAAGGAATCTTGCTGTGAAATTTTAGCCACGTGTTAAGGATGGCAATTATGATTTTTTCTGAGGTGGAATCGAATTTTTTAATTGTTGGAATATTTTTAAATTCAATTTATCATCAGGTTCAATCAGAAATTACTGGAAAATTATCAGAAATTCAAAAAATCAAAATTCCAGCGCCATTATGCTTAAAATGTCATCCTATATCTTGGGCTAAAATTTCAAAACATCCGGAGTTGATTTGAGCCACTTTCGGAGGAGAGAGAAAGCTTGTGGGGGGGGGCTTAGGAGCCTTGAAAAATCACGAAAATACCCCTGAAGGTGACTAAGCTGCCCTTGATGCCCCGGAATGCTTCGATCGAACCGGGAATTCTTGCTGTTTGACCAAACTACCCTTTTTTCACCAATACCTCAAGGGACTCTCCTCCGGGGGGTTAAAATTTTGGGTATAACAATACCATAGTCTTCAAAGTACTTGAAACTGGAGCAAGTTTGCTTCCTTTTTGCACAAGATTAGTAGAGAGAGTATGCTTGCTTCTGTACATGATTCACCTACAGAGTCTGCTTGGGTATTAAGAACTTAAGTTGTCAAGACCATTTATGCTCTAATGAGTATTTTAAGTCATTTAAAGTTAAGTTTGAGCTTTTTAATAAGCCCATGCATTTAGCCCACATTTATAAGTTATTTAATGCTTTTTATGTATTAAAAGTTAAGTTATGTTTAGTATTATGTTTGGTGAGGAAATCTGGTGTTAAGGGATTATTTGAATGATTATAACCACCTAAAAATATTAGGGTGAAAAGACCTACGAATTACGTGGTATTTGATTGAAGTTTAAGGTTAATAATAAGTCTTAAAAGTGTTTAAAAACTTAAAGGGTGTTCTAGTGAACAAATGGGCAAAGTATGGATGGTTGAGTGTAAATATATAAAATTTGGAGTGTCAAAATGTTATATGGCCGACAGTTAGGCCTCATTTGGGTCTTAGATAGAAAATATAAGTTTTTGTAAAATTAAGAACTTAAATGAAAACCTGGAAAATTTGGGGTCAAATTCGTAATATGGGCCAAGGCAGTGTATGGTGGTCAACCTTGACTAGACTTAGGGTGTTTACCAAATTAAATAAGAGGAAGAATTAAAATAAGAATTATAAAGAAGTTTAAGAGTTAATTTGAAGTTTGGAAAACTTATATGGGGTTAAATTGTACTTTCTGAAAATTTGGGGCAAAAAGGAATTAAGATCAGGCCTAGGGTCTGTTCGGAATTTACTCGAACATTGTGGGTGAAAATTGGAGTTAAATTAGGAAAATTGTATAATATATATTTTAAGGATTAAATTGTAAAGTATATAAAGTAATGTGGGTCAATTTGTAAGTAAAGAAAATTATGGAATGAGGGAATTAAATCTGGACAAAATTGGGGTCGATTCGGAAATAATGACATTTGATGAAAACTTTGGGTTACAATTAAATACGGCGGAAATATCATAACATATGATATTTGAGGTATAATTGTAATATTATAAAAGTTTGAGTGGAAAGATTGTAATTTGTGGAAATATATGGGCAAATGTGAGAATATAAGGAGCTAGGAATGAAATTAACATATGGTTAGGATGTTATAAGTGTTACATTAGATGTAAAGCCTTAGTATTCATTAAGGTGGAAATTAGTATAAGTTAGGGGATTTTATAATTCACATAATAAAATGTGAATACTTGGGAAGTATGGAATTATAAGATAAAGTATGGATTATGGTTTAATATAAGGTAGGATATTACCTAGTATAACATTAAGAACATGGTCTTAATGTTAGTGTGTGAAAACTAGCACAATTAAGGAGATTAGTGCTTCACAAAAAATAATGAGGTTTTGCATTTATATAAGGAATTTTATATTTCATATTGAATAATATGAATATATCGAGATTGGTGAATTATATAATATGATTGGAGGATATAAAGTGGAGAAGTTAGTTATAAGACATTAGGCACAAGATCTAATATCATAGTATTTAGAATTGAACAAATATAGGAATTGTATAATTCATGGAATTATATTATGAATTATATAAACATATTGACTTGGATACAATGACCAAGTCGACACAATTGACCAAGTCATCCTAATTGATCAAAGAGGGTCAAGTTGACCAACTCATGCATTAAAGGAGGATTTAAGGATTTATAATACTACAAGGTCAATTATATAATTAACATATAGTAACAAACTATAAGGAAGTGTGTATTATATATATATATATATATATTAAACCTATGAATAGATGAAATAGGTTATTTGGATTAAATCCTAAGTAGTAAGTTAATACTACATGTTATTTGTAACATAATTAGAGGATGATTTAACTAATCTCAAACTATTAAAAACCTGAATGATAAATGTTGAACAATCACGGGATAATTACCGGGAGATTAGCGACTAATTGAGATACCAACTTAGTAAATATTATAGAGAGCTAATGCTTAGCCTCGTCTTCCAGAGCTGAGTGCATTAGAGGATGTGCGTACAGAGGACAGACGACAGGGTTCAGACATCTACTCTCTCTCACCGTCGGGTGTACGGTATGTTATTGTGCGGTCCGAATGTCCTGAGGGTTTCCTTGGGTTCGGACATGTTTGTATATCGTTGATAAGAGTGATATGTGTGTATATGCATGTGATATTATATGATTTTGTTGCTCGACAGTCTCACGTTATTAACTGTGCGTGAATGTCTTTCGGACTAAAGTAATACTGATTGTAACTCGACTTAACTTACGAGTAAGATTAGTAGATATCACTACTTATGAAAGTTCAATGAATGTTATATTATTTCTAATCAACCTAAGTAAATGAATTAGGAAAGAGATTCAGTAATGCCAATCTCTAAAGCATATGTACTCGACATGAGCATAACCTAGAAGACTTCTAGGTGACGTATAAGACCTAGATGACAACTAAATGATAATGTATTCTCTATAACCCAAGAGTAGATCTTAGGTGAACTGATTAAGTTACTTAATCACATGGTGGAAAATTGGTATATGAGGAAGAAAACCCAGGGTACGTAGTCTGTGGACTAACTGGTTGCGTAGAGTGATCACTTAGAGAAGACTTCCAGATATGTGTCCACTCACTATGGAAATCCGACGAGCCAGATATGATCGTTGGTCAGATGACACTGCTGTTGGTGCCTGGCTCTGGCCATATGGGACACCTTTATTAGGCAGAGAGAAAATTCAGAGATCTTCAGAACGTTGGTCAGAGGCACTGCTGTTGGTGCACACAGGACAACTGTCCAATTAAATAAACATTATGAATTATACAGGGGTTGTCCTAACATGACACGCACTATGAGTGAAGAGTAAACATGGATGAATGAGACTACGAGTATTAGATATGCCGTAGTACGAGACTTCATATCCCTTGTAAACATGGATAATGAACAATGGATCTCGAAGGCCGAGTAACGAGAGCTGTCACAAGAAATCAACTCTCATTTCATTATCACATTTACTCGTTTATCGTTTTGATAATGTGTATGATATATATGTGAATGATGTGGTTATATTGAATGACCGCTGAGTGTTTAATTATAGCATTTACAGTTTTAAGATGTACTTGTAAAATGGATTCGCATGAAAATGAACTGCATGTTAAGACGGCTAATTGACTTAAAGAGTCTAACGGATCCTAGGATTACACTTTAGCATATTCAGTGGTTTGTGCTGAGTCCGTTGTGGCATACATATTACAGGTGCTTGATCGAGACCAAAGCCAGAGTGCGAGATACTTTTGGGTGGCTAGCGGTATTTTGTTATCGCACTTATGGACTTGTATTACATTACATACCACCGTTGTATTGCGTTTTGGGATTAATTAGATTGCTCACTTGTACGGATTTGGTTATGGAAAGATGTATTATACATATTGGTTTTCTATCTCTGACTTCACAATGGTTATATTGTATGTGGTAATTGGATGCTTCATTACTCACATGGGTAAGTAATGGCGGTAGTACCCGAGTTAATGTTTTGTTGTATTCTTCCGCTGTACTATTATTTTAAGTTTGGACATGTTATACCGAGTTTGTGATTATGGTGAGTTTACGAGTTAGGGTATTACACTTCTGTCTATCCCGAGCCACCTTTATATTCTTTCGAATCTGCTGGGCATCTTCTTTAACTTGTTCTACGTATTTAGTCCTAAGAACAAATTCTCATCGACTTCATTCCAGCATAACGGTGTTCTGCAAGGCATACCATATGGTGGCATCTTAATTGAGGCATGATAGCTGTTATTGTACGCAATCTCGATAATACTCTAAGAGTCTATCCAATTACCCTGAAAATCCAAATCACACGCTCGAAGCATATCTTCTAGGGTCTAAATAGTTCACCTAGTCCGACCATCAGTCTAGGGATGAAAAGCAGTGCTAAGCTTCAATTTGTACCTAGGGCCTCTTGTACTTGTCCCATAAATCTAGAGAGAAATCAGGTATCCTTGTCAGATACAGTAGTCTTAGGAACTCCATAATGCCTGATGATCTCTTTCTAAAACAAATTAGCTAGTTTGGGAACCTTCGAGGTGTCCTTGATGTGGATAAATCTGGCTACTTCGTGAGCCTACCAACAATGCCCGACTTCCTTTACTTAGCTTCGAGGTAGGGTGAGGCCGGTTTACTAGATTTGTTGTCTGCTAACCGAAGCCTTCCCGGCTGAGATTTTTGTGCCCAATCATTGGCTTGTCACCAGGGTACGTGCGATCATAAGAGAGAAATGTGATTAGAGCTCTTAACAATCTAATTAACATATGGCTAATTATACTGTACCAACAAGTAACACAATAACAACCGTGATCAACTGTTAGTAGCAATTTCATAATCTAGCTTATCTACTTGGTAGTAGCAACTCTTAAGTTAGTATCAAGTTAGCTATTAGTTATAATTATTTTGCTACTGTCACTCAAATAACAACACAATAGCTATCATGATTGAATGGACATCAAACATTAGTAGAAACTCCTTAATTAGCTACCGATATTGGTAGGAAAATTATCGTTACTAAAATATCAAGATGAAAGATAAAAGGGAAAATTCACCGTGTGCCACGATTTGAGTTTGTAATTTATGATATACCCCTTTTTGGAAAGTTGTCCCTAAAATGCCATGATTTGAGTTTTAAGTTCACAAAATGCCACTGTCTGCTAACAGACGTTAGTTTTACCATTAAACCTCTCTGGTAATGACCAAAATGACCCTGATGAAAAGTTTGAACTTTTTAAAAAAAATTAATTGCGCTGGTATGACTGTGCAATGGCTATATTTTGAAATAATTTTAAAAGTTCACAAAATACCCTTGTTTGGTTTTATAGTTTACAATACGCCACTATTTAAGATTAGTAGTTTACAATATGCCACTATTTGAGTTTTGATGTTCACAAAATACCCTTGTTTTTCCTGTAATAACTACATGTATCCGCAAAATATAAGTACTTTCATATATATTAATGCTCAAAAAATCATGCGTTTGTAGCTGTTTACACTTCTGTTTGCGCATTCTTTTCACATCTAACCGCTAGAAATCACAAAAACGGTAACCACAACAAAAACTTTCACATCTGTCCACAAAAACCAACCAAAACCACCAATAAACAGATCTGTCCAACTGCATATCAGATCTGTCCACATACTAATAGATCTGTCCACTTGCTAAACAACATAAAAAACAATATAAAACAAACAACATAAATGAAACAACATAAATAGATATGTCCAACTGCGCTAAGAACCCCCAGCTGAAGTGGAACCATCTCTCACACTTCTATTCTAGTTCTTTGTTTTTTCTTGGAGCAGTAGCTGAACTTGAAGATGGGCCAGCATCCTGAGAAGAACGTACCGTGGCAGCAACATGTCTCTCTTTTTCCTGCTCAACAGAAGCTCTTTTTTCTCTCTATTTTGCGGATACATATAGTCATTACAGGATAAACAGGGGCAATTTGTGAACATTAAAACTCACATAGTGACACATCGTAAACTATAAAACCAAACAAGGGTATTTTGTGAACTTTCAAAATTATTTTTTAAAAAATAGCCGTTGCACGGTTGAACCAGCGCAATTAATTTTTTTATTAAAATAGTTAAAAAAAATTTAAAAATTCCGTCAGGGGCATTTTGGTCATTTATCAGGGAGGTTTAACAGTGAAACTAACGTCCATTAGCGGACAGTGGCATTTTGTGAATTTAAAACTCAAATCACGACATTTTAGGGACAACTTTCCATAAATGGGTATATCTGAATTACAAACTCAAATCGTGGCATATTGTGAATTTTTCCAAGATAAAATAGTTACTATTGATAGTAGCAGTCTTAAGGAGGTAAACATTGGCCACTGGTTAAAAGTTTTAGCTCCGATGTCGTTGTAGCACAATAGCAACCTCTGTGTTAATAATATTAAATATCTGTAACAGATTTCTAATTTAGGTACCAATATATGTGTGTTGATACAATGAGATCAGCCACACCCTAAACTATATTACTAAGAGCACCAACAACACATCCCTTCTATACCGCACATACTCGGGTAGCAGGCCAGCAGCCAAGACCCCAGTTAGAAAACATTATGCCTAATAGACATCCAGCCCGAGAGCAAGTCTCATCATGCCCCAAAGCCGAGTAGAGATAGTCAGATACCAATGGAAATCTCGATTGACTCCCCAAGTCACAAGAAAGCACACATGACTTAGCACACATACATCTGATGTTTTATCCAATCAGGCTCATCGAATAACCCGTCATTACCGTCCTAGGCACTCATAATTATCAACTCGCATGACCCTTTTACACGCCATTAATGCCCCAAGACAACAAGTGTCATCTTCGTAATTACGCATGAGCAAGCGAATAGAGCAAGGAAGCTTCATCCCTGAAAACTGACCTAATCAAGATGATTCCATCCCCATCTACAAGCATGCCCTGCATACACTTCTTATCATCAACCCGGCTAGCAAGTGATCGGTGAAAGTGCGAAATGCAAGAAGTTCCCTTCTCATTTTCCTATAAATAGCAATTAATGTACATTAATTACATATGAACAATTGGTGGAGACATATCTAATACTTCCAAACACTCCATGTACCCCCATTGTTGCTCTATTTTTCTTAATAAGAACCTATGCTATACCTCCCGTGGACTAGCTCACTTACAACCAAACCATGTGTAAATCTTGTTGTCACTTTCCTCGCATATTACAACACTCAATGTTTATTTTTATTTTTATAATTTCTGGAAACCCAGTTAATTACCACACTCGATGCTCCATCATAATGCCCACCTTAATCCTATAAGTAAAATATCTTTGCATGCTTAAACTCTAGCATGTAGATTACCATCTCTAACGTGTGTACTAGCAATTCATCAATAGCTAAAACAACTTTTCCTTATAGTGTATACAGGTAACGTAGTAACATGGTCAGTCATAGTCGTGTTATAATATGTTGACGACGTCACCAGTAGGATAAAAAAAAGAACGTTTGGCAATCTTTTGAAACGGCTTAAGCGAAGCCGTGCTATAAGTCTTGGCACGGAGTAAACCAAACACTAGGCGGATGAAAATTTGACATGTTTATGTCCAATTTGTTGGATGTATTCAAAAGAGATTGGTAAGATATATCAATCATCATGTCATACATTATATGACTAATGACCACCTTATTTTTCTTTGAATACTCGTTTTTGAATGTTATATTTGAAAATTGGCTCTTTAATCTTACGGTGCAAGTTTAAACACGACAAGGCGATCAACAAAGCCACGTCTATTTTGGTATCATGTGTTCTTCCATTCCATGTGCTCTCTTGTATCATTGTCAAGTGACCTCTAAGGTTTCATGAAGTACGTGACAAATGCGGCTTATCAACAAGAATATGTCCTACATAATGCTACCATATAATAAAAAGTTAGTACTTTTATCCATCTTTTTAACTTAAGTTACAACAGATAAAATTTTTTAAATAGCGATACTAATAAACATAACTTAACTACTTATGGTACAAACAGAAAAGAAAAAACATAATTTAACTACTAAAGGTACAAAAGTTGAAATAAATTTCTGGCAGAGAGGATAATATGAGCAGGGATGTGAATGTAATGCCAGCTCAATTCCAACGAGGAGCGCTTGACTGAGCGAACTGCTTCCTGATATGCTTGATGGGCACCCCCTGTACCTTGTCAAGCTTGGTAGAATCCAAGCGGCGACTAAGGAGAAGTAAAAGCCACTCCCCACCATTCAAATATCGCGTTCAATAGAATATGGGTATCATGATAGTGCAAGAAGAGATGAGAGGCAGTTTCAAAATCATAACCGCAGAAAACACATCGCAGCTGCCCTAGAGGAAATCATTACGAGGCCTCCTGAGTGTCTATTTGCGGAGACTACGATTGAATTGGGGCAATTGTGCTTTCCCCAGATGCTATTCCATCTATCGAGAGGCTGAGAGCGATGTGTCTCTAGAATCTCCATGATGCTTACTTTTGCTTCCTTTATTTCTCTACATAGAAGCACCCACTTCTCTCTTCTGTTGATCATTCTTAGGTTTTGAAAACATATTAGATGGGCCATGACACCTTGAATTATGCTTCTCTTCGACCCGTTTGCTTCGTCTTAGGATCTGTGCATAATTCTGAAGAGTTACGTCTGGATTCGAATAATGGAAGTTAATGCGCCTGCAAAAATCCAGACACTTTTTTTGCCAAGATAAGGGTTGGGCTAGGAGTAGAGGAATTGTTATTGCAAGGGACAGGAGGAGAGATATTTTTTGTGGGGCTGGATGTGAGTACCACTTCAAGGTGAATCTCGTTGCAAGTGGTGGGGTGGGAGTTCTGAGAAAATTGTGACTCAGAATTTGCAAGCGGAGAATTCACTGTTTAAGTCACTTTGAGGGGAGGAGTTGGGGTTTGTAATTTGGAAAGAGGAGAAAGGGTTTGGGGGATTTCTGTTGCTTGAGACTCAGAGAGCATGAGTCTATCAGAAGACAGGGAATTTGGCTCAGATGCTGAGTGAATGAATGAGCAATCGCCGTAGAGGAGAGGAAAAAGAGAATTCTCCTTTTCTGATTGTAGAGGCGTCAAAGTCAGACCGTTATCATATTGACTGAACTTATCGATTACTTGATCCGATGGGCCATATAACTCTACAGTTGCAGGAGAAGGGAGCGGAAGAGGAGTTGATTTGTCAAATATATCGTGGGAGATATTTATGGATGACTGCGCCTGAGCCCAAGGGGGTCTTGAGAACCGTCTCCCAACCTTTATAACGGTGTCGATCAAATTGACTTGCAGAATTTCTGAGAGCAAGGAACCGATCGGCCACGGAATAAAATCAGAGATATTAAATGTTATCCCTTTTGACATAATTAATATACCTCTATCCCAAGGAGAGCTTGCCTTTATAATAAAAACTCAATTTGAAATATAAAGATTCATTCCATCTTCCCTTCTGATATTTCTTTCTTCTATTTGTGTAGTCGTTTTATCTTCAAATTTTGAATTTTCGACCGCCTCTTGTGCTACTAGCGCCGGTGGAATCTCCGACTCCATCCTCGTTCTCCTGGTGGTGTTGGTCAAGCTCTTCCGACCAATATTCTATGATCCCCACACTACTAGTAATTCCTCCTACATCCACCTTGACTTCTTCATTGATAATTGACATCTTGGCTGTTTCTATCTAAGCATGGGCTTCTAGGAATATGGGTAACTTCTGCATGTTTATCTCTATCGAAACTATCTCCCCTAGATGCCTAGTGATAGAGCGAATGAAGCTTTCTAACCATGCTTGTAATGGTATCCCTCTAATTGCAATACTGGTGATCCTTTTTATTGAGTGATCAATAGGTTGCCAGATCCTTTTCCTCCATCCTAGATTATCCCCAAGACTAGAAGATCTGAACCTTTCCGTTGTTTCATAACTTTGAAAGATCACGTATTTGAATCTGGATAAGCATATGATATCCTCGACATCCTCCTGCCATTCTCGTATTTTCTTCTCTCATAGATCAATGATTGCTTTGTGAGTGTATAGAGAGTAGAATCCCTCTCTCCAGTTTCTCTTTAATGATTAGGGAAGACTCCAGATTTAAATAACCTGCTTGACCGATTGGTACCTGTACTTGCGGGGAGGGAGTGTAAAATTGATGCATCTGAGGTTGCGGTTGTCCTCTCTGCATGTTCTTTTGAGGTTTCAAAACCCATCTTGGAATGGGCGGTACAGGAAATGAAAGAGATCTTCTCTGTATCGCTGGTTGCGTGAGAATTTGATTTTCGTCCACAAAGGTGCAATTTGTTTCCAAAATAGCCTGATTTGCTTCCAGTTTTGTTTTATATTCAACAAAGCCATACCTTGTTTTAGCGCGGATCCTAGGGGTTTTAGGCAGCCTAATGCCTACTATGTGTCCGAACTTGTCAAACAATTTCCATATGGTTCCTACTCTCGACGCTTGACTAATGTTGTTTATGAAGACCGTAGAGCCATGTATCGATTTGGGAGTCGTCATTTTAATGAACCGATTGGTATTTCATAAAATAGCTAGTCTAAATCCTCAAATATTAATTTATGAGTAAAATATGGAGGATTTACAAGAAAATTAAGTTGGATCAGTTGTAACTTGTTAATATTTGCAAACTTCTGTTCTAAGCTCCATGATCAAGGCCTCTTGACCACGTACGGTAGAAAACATTGGTCTTTGATAATTTTGTGCATCAAACACCCAAAAGTGTGGTTTCTCGATTCACTTGGAAGGACCGCCAAACCAAACCACCAATGATGATATATGTGTTGACCAAGTGAGCTCCTTATCTTAGACACAAAATTTGAACCAACTTATCACTTCAAACTTGCATGGTATAGTACTTTTGAAGCTGGTTTGATGCCATTACTAATAACACCGATTTCATGGTACAAACTCAAGGTATTCCAACATGATTAGTCCAATATTCTCAATAGTGATTAACAAATATTAATAGTAGACCTGAAGGAATGTATTGCTTTCATAATATAATGTAATCAGTCCCAGGTGCGATGGTTTTCATTGACAATATTGACCCGGAAACAAGATATGGCACCATATGGAAGCTCTTTGACAGATTCGGGCAAATTGTGGGCATACGTCTCCCTAGAAACCCAAGAATCCGGACCAAAACTAGGTATGGATTCGTAGAATACAAAGATAAAAAAGAGGCAGATGAAGCCATTAAAGAAACCAACGGGGCCTTGATTGATGGCAACCACATCCAAACTCAGACGACAATCTCATGGAAGCCCGCCACTGTCGCAATGCCGCCCTCTAGCTCCCACTGGCGTAAGAGAAGTCAGAGCTCAGAGAGACAAGGACAAGGATACCAACAAAGAAGTCAAAGCTACGAGAGGCAGGGACAAGAACACCACCGACCCATCAGTCCCCTCCACCACCTCCACAACATATCGCCCACCACGGCTCGCCGTCAAGCATCGAAGGCCATATAAGTATTGATGCTCCAGTCTACTTAAAGGAGAAACTGCAGCGAAGTCTAACAGTTGATGTCCCGGCAGCGTTGACGATTGGAGTTTTCAGGGAGATGATGGCAGAATGGTCTCCCGATATCGAAAGTATGGTCCGTCTTTCTCATAAGAGTTTCCTAGTTATCTTCAGAACCCAAGAAAAGGCCGAGACCTTCAAGACCTCAGGAATAGGATTTGAGAAAGGATGGCGAAGTCAGTTTTGGCACCCCACAGATAAACTAATGAGGAGACGAGCCTCAATTGCAATAAGAGGTGTCCCAGTTCAGGCGTGGACAAAGGTAGCGATTCGATCTATTACCCGTCATTTAGGTGATATTGTTTCAATCAATTCAGACATGCAACAACTACCAACCCATTTGGAGGCCCTCGTAACAATTGATACGAAAAAAATGGTGATCATTAACGAAGAGAAAACAGTAGAAGTGGAGGGAATAATCTACAACGTCGGCATAGTAGAATTTTGGACAGAAGACTTGTCCACCCACTGCCAAGAAAACAACCGCACCACAACTGCAGTCGCGACGGACCATGAGACGGTGGCGCACCAAAGGTGTAGGTCCCAAACGACGCCGTCCCAAGAACTTTTGCCAACTCAAACAGCGACTCCCCCAAAAGGAAGACCAACAGTCCAAATGGCACAGTCTCCAAAAAAAGCAAAAACACAACATTTAGAAGAACCGATAGTTATCTTCCCAAAATTCACTATCCATGTTGGTTTTGATAAAAGGAACCCTAGTGCAATTATTCTGGCGAGAGAAGGGAAGTTTCCACTTCCCGAAGGAATCCCGCCGACAATTAATTATCATATCTCCATAAACTTACTGATGAGACTGTTAACTCAGCAGTCGTGTAGCACAGGACAGCAGGAGAAGCCAGATCCCAAGAGGCATGTCTCTGCGCTGCCATCTCCAGGCATCCCATCATCATTCACCGAGGTACGAGAATCCAACACCCCACCACAATCATCACCTTTCCCTAAGACACGACCCCAACATTCTCTGACATCCACCCCCATCGAAAATTGTACCCCTGAGACTCCTCTCCCTTCTCAAAATACACCTATCGTTTCACCTACTCCTCTCTCCCATCCTGCTTTTACTCCAGTGCCATCTACATTCCCTTTCCCACTCAGTCATCACAAAATGACAGTAATCTACAATTGGTTACCCCCTCCAATATCTCTCCCACCACGACAATCCATGCAACGTCCAGCCTCTCTCACATATGCCATACGCCAGCCCATCACCGCCAATCTCCTGTAACATCTCCTCAAAACTCCCAATCATCACCATTTACTCCCCTCTCTCCTAGAATTAATCGGGAAGTCCAACTCGTACACAATTCAGGCCCTCCTTCTCCTCTCCTTTCAAGTCTCTTTCGGTCCAGCCCACTAATGACTCGGCTCGAAAATGCTTAGAGTTTGGAAGGAAGTTAAATTGTCACTACCCAGACCCTGAAACTGCTATCCAGAATTATACTCAAATCTTGAGGAGGAGCAAGAGAGTTGAAGAGAGACAAAGCAGCCACCGCTATGACAAGTACGATTTGTTTTCAGAATCTCAGAGGGGTAAACAAAAAAGAAAAGTGGGCTCTGTTCAAAAAGGAGGTCAGGGATTCAGGAATGAACATCGTAGCCATCATGGAGACACACCGAACCCAGCCCCTTGATGATCGACATGGGCCATGGGGACAAATTACCAATGCAAACTCCATCCAAGTCCCCGCAGATGGTTTCTCAGGAGGCCTAATCATCCTATGGAACCCCAACTCTATCACAATAGTCAATGCGCATCAGAGGAACCGCTGGGCTGCAATCGACATTGACTGGTCGGGCATCCCCTTTGCTGGAACTGTAATATTTGTGTATGGGCCTACCCAGGCGGATGCAAGAAGGAATGTATATCTCGAAATCCTCAATCACAACATTCTACCATATCAGAGATGGGTCTCTGGAACGGTTCTGCCTGGGTTTGGACACTCATGTGGAGATGGCAACTGTTCATTTATGAACGCGCACAGGTGGATCAATTACTAGCGGCGATTGAGCACTCCTTCCGATACAAGCTGATAAGTGTCCAAATGAGCATGATTTATAGGTGTATTTCATATATAATATTAGCACTTTTCTTGCTCATTTCTCCACTTCGGTTAGTTTTCCTCTAGTTTATGTTTTATTTATTATCTCACAAATTTATTGGTTTAACATGAGGAAAACCAAGCTGGAAGTAAAGTAGACGAAGAGACGAACACATAGACGCAAACGGCTCAGAAAACGGAGTCCAAACGAAGAAGCTAGAGCCGGTCGAAGTTAGAAGAGATTAAGTCACGACCACAAGCTACAACCGAGGCGGACGTGTATACCTTGCAACCGCCCAAGAAGAGGCGGACCTGAGAGGCTGCAACCCGCCCAAGAAGTGGCGGACGAGAGACAGGGGCAACCGCCCCTAAGCAGGCGGACAAGAGAGCACAAAAGACAACCGCCTGTTATCTGGCGGTCTTGGAGGCGGACACTAGACAACCGCCTGTTATCTGGCGGTCAAGGAGGCGGACAAGGTCACAAGTGACCGCCTGATTGCATGCGGACAGGAGGCGGTTGTGACTAATTATCAGTCGCGACCAGTTTCTTCTTCGCCCGTCATCGTCTGCAACTTACCTTCACCGACTGTCTACAACTCCTCGCCCACTCGTCCACTGTCTGCGCCTACCTTAATTCACGCCTGTGTTCAGCTGTCTGTCCCCTCCAATAAATGAGCAATCAGTGAAATCAATCTACCGCCTCAATCAATTCCTCACGCGTTCCTTATCTGCTGCCTCTTCTTTTCTTCTATAAAAGCCACGAGCTTCTGCTCAAAAATAAGAAGCCCCATCCACGACCGAGCAGACCACAAACCACACACAATCTCATTTCTCTCCTTCCACCTTCTCCATTTTATTTATTTACATTCCACAAAATCCACCTCTAGCCTACGTATACAAATAGCAGAGTGAGCAGGAGTGATTACGGATGATTTCTATTACTCTTGTCTCTGTCTATCTATTTAATATGTTAGGCTAGTTTACGTATACTCTGGGAATGGTTATTATGTGTTTGTATTAATTATGCATTATTTTTACTGGTTTTAATTATATATAGTTTGTTACGTTTTAAAGGTTATCTCGCACCTTTTTAATAAATGTCATGAGTTTATTAAATTGCTTTCCTAAGTCTATTTTGATCAGACCGGTGATAAATAGATAGGTTAATTAAGACGTAAAACTGGAGGAAACTTGTTATGATTTAATAAGTTAGTATTCAGTTGCAAATGTAATTCCTCAATACTCCTCTGCCGTTCACAGGCTTTTGCTTGAACCTTGATTAGAACCTTGCATTACAGGTGAACGAGTTCTTATGAGGCTATGACTTAGTCCTTAAGATAATTACAGGAACCTTGCCAAATTATTAAAACCAGTAGAGATAGCTTAATTATGCAGATTATATTAACCTGACCCAGAGTTCCATTTTATTTATTAACTTAGTTTATTTTATCTTTTCTTTTTTTATTTTACAAGTCAATTAATGCCCCCTCTTGTGACACGCTTAGGTACTATTATATGTACATTAGTCCCACAGTTCGACATCCGGTTGCTTACATTTTCACTATACTACTGCGACCGGGATTTGTTTGCAGCCCGACGTTTAATTTGAGTTTTAATTTCTTTTCTTTTAATTTTACACCAGTTTAACCACTCAGATTATAACGTCTGCAAAATGGCGTCGTTGCCGGGGACTAGTTTATTCTAGTCCCTAAGCCCCGGATTATTCACTTGTTATATTAGAATATTTTGTTTATATTATTTTTGTTTGTTGTTTACATTAATTTCCTTTTATATTTTGTTTATATTATTTTTATGTTTGTTCCTAATCCTTTTATTTTCTAATCTGTTTCAGTAATTTTGTTTTATATACAGAAACACAAAAAAAAAAATATCTGTACACGGCAAATGGAAGAAGCGTTTGAATATTGGCAGGAATTATACTGCTCCGTATGTGGAGGAGCTCATGATTATGAGGATTGTCTCATATTTCAAGAGCAACTCTGGTTAGAAGATCAACCAGACTACCTGGAGAGAATCGCTCAACAACAGCAGCAACCAAAGAGCAAAACAGTTCAAGAGGTAGAACACCCCACTACAGACGAGCCATTCATAGAGACCCCTCCCTCTAAAATCAATTACCGCTATTTTCCCTCCTTCTCTATAATATACCCAGACAATGAGGATACTTTTATCCTCGAAAATGAAGAGAAGGAATTGCCATCACCTCCCTCCAAGATATCCAAACAAAGCGCCATTATCACCTTCGAAGAATTAACTTTCTCTGAAGATAATATTAATCAGCGTTCTTTCTACGAGCCTCACCTACAAGAGGATGATGTTTACATCCTCCAATTTGAGGAAGAAAAATCATCTCCACCGGGTCTTCTGTTAGAACTACGTTCCCGGCAGTACCTCCTCAAACACCAGATTTTGTGGAGTATTAATTTTCTTATTTTATATGCCGAGGTAACGTTTTGTTTTGATCCAGGATAACAAAGCAGGCGTCTAGCCAAAGACGTTAAAAAAGGGCAGCTTCCCGGGAGGCAACCCGGGTGTACTTTTATTTTTTTTGCTTTTATGCTCTTTTAATTTTCAGGTCCTCTTTAAATTTTATTTTTGCTAACTCTTAACCCCGTTTATAGTATGGTTGCTTCTAGTGTCTTATGCAGGTGCAATTTCATGTTTACACCGCAACCAAGCTACGCTACTTGAGGCTGAAGCTCAAGTGTGGGGGAACTCCTATAAACGCAAGCAAAAATAAAATCAGGTGAGTACCAGTTTCTTTAATTTTGCTTTTATTTAAATAAAAACTGCAGAGGAGCGATTATGTGCTTAAATGTTTATTGTGATCTTTGTGTTATCTCTATTTTATCTACTTACCGAAAAGGTCTTCTGAAACCTTCCCTTGTTTTTCTGGTGAACAATGAGGACATTGTTCAATTTAAGTGTGGGGGAGTGTGGGCTTTTCGGTGACATTTTGTGCTTAAATGTTTAATCTCTCTCCTTATCATGCGTTTGTCCAATTCAAATATTATGGACCCTTTATATATGGGTTGTTCTCTTTAAGAATAAATATTGTTATGAATTGTAGGATAAATGGTACAAATTTTAAAATTTTGATTACTTTTGAGGAGCATTTTATATGCGGTGTGACCAAATAATCTACAAATGGTTGGATTTATTGCTCAGGGTTTCTTTCTGTCTTCTTTCTTAGGGATTGCTAAGGGGTGCTTCTCTGTTTAGAAAAAAAAGAAAAAGAATACAAAAAAAATAAGGGACTTGCGAGACACCATTGGTAACCAACAAAAGAGAGTTGAGTGTTCTTAAATACAATGGCGTCATGCCTATATTTTTTCTCATCTCTTATGCAAAAGTGAAATAAAATGCATAAATCTATTCTTCCTTTTGTTTTCTCCTCAATGCCCAATCTTGAGAGAAGTTGGCCATGGTAAAAATTCTCAAAGTCACCTAAAAGAAACATTGAAGTACCTTGGATCATACCCCGAAACTCTATATTTTATTTTTACCCTGAGCACACCTATGCCACCAGCAGTTAATTTTTCACACTCCTCAATTAAGTTAAAAAGATCATGTTTATCCTACCCTTTAATAATATTTGTTAGTATTGAGCATTCCCTACTTGGGTACGTGGTTTTGCTTGAGGACAAGCAAAAAGATAAGTGTGGGGGTGTGATAAGTGTCCAAATGAGCATGATTTATAGGTGTATTTCATATATAATATTAGCACTTTTCTTGCTCATTTCTCCACTTCGGTTAGTTTTCCTCTAGTTTATGTTTTATTTATTATCTCACAAATTTATTGGTTTAACATGAGGAAAACCAAGCTGGAAGTAAAGTAGACGAAGAGACGAACACATAGACCCAAACGGCTCAGAAAACGGAGTCCGAACGAAGAAGCTAGAGCCGGTCGAAGTTAGAAGAGATTAAGTCACGACCACAAGCTACAACCGAGGCGGACGTGTATACCTTGCAACCGCCCAAGAAGAGCCGGACCTGAGAGGCTGCAACCGCCCAAGAAGTGGCGGACGAGAGACAGGGGCAACCGCCCCTAAGCAGGCGGACAAGAGAGCACAAGAGACAACCGCCTGTTATCTGGCGGTCTTGGAGGCGGACACTAGACAACCGCCTGTTATCTGGCGGTCAAGGAGGCGGACAAGGTCACAAGTGACCGCCTGATTGCATGCGGACAGGAGGCGGTTGTGACTAATTATCAGTCGCGACCAGTTTCTTCTTCGCCCGTCATCGTCTACAACTTACCTTCACCGACTGTCTGCAACTCGCCCACTCGTCCACTGTCTGCGCCTACCTTAATTCACGCCTGTGTTCAGCTGTCTGTCCCCTCCAATAAATGAGCAATCAGTGAAATCAATCTGCCGCCTCAATCAATTCCTCACGCGTTCGTTATCTGCTGCCTCTTCTTTTCTTCTATAAAAGCCACGAGCTTCTGCTCAAAAATAAGAAGCCCCATCCACGACCGAGCAGACCACAAACCACACACCATCTCATTTCTCTCCTTCCGCCTTCTCCATTTTATTTATTTTACATTCCACAAAATCCACCTCTAGCCTACGTATACAAAATAGCAGAGTGAGCCGGAGTGATTACGGATGATTTCTATTACTCTTGTCTCTATCTATCTATTTAATATGTTAGGCTAGTTTACGTATACTCTGGGAATGGTTATTATGTGTTTGTATTAATTATGCATTATTTTTACTGGTTTTAATTATATATAGTTTGTTACGTTTTAAAGGTTATCTCGCACCTTTTTAATAAATGTCATGAGTTTATTAAATTGCTTTCCTAAGTCTATTTTGATCAGACCGGTGATAAATAGATAGGTTAATTAAGACGTAAAACTGGAGGAAACTTGTTATGATTTAATAAGTTAGTATTCAGTTGCAAATGTAATTCCTCAATACTCCTCTGCCGTTCGCAGGCTTTTGCTTGAACCTTGATTAGAACCTTGCATTACAGGTGAACGAGTTCTTATGAGGCTATGACTTAGTCCTTAAGATAATTACAGGAACCTTGCCAAATTATTAAAACCAGTAGAGATAGCTTAATTATGCAGATTATATTAACCTGACCCAGAGTTCCATTTTATTTATTAACTTAGTTTATTTTATCTTTTCTTTTTTTATTTTACAAGTCAATTAATCCCCCCTCTTGTGACACGCTTAGGTACTATTATATGTACATTAGTCCCACGGTTCGACATCCGGTTGCTTACATTTTCACTATACTACTGCGATCGGGATTTGTTTGCAGCCCGACGTTTAATTTGAGTTTTAATTTCTTTTCTTTTAATTTTACACCAGTTTAACCACTCAGATTATAACGTCTGCACAAGCCTAATACAGAGGATCGCCTAGGCTGGATGCTCGCAAATGACGGTGTGTATACTTCGAAATCCTTCTACTTGGCTGTTACAGAGTTGAGAGATCAGGACCAAATCTCATGGTGTCAGGCCTATTGGAAAAAGAGTGCGCCACCGAGAATAGAGCTATTGGTATGACTCTTCCTCCATGGGAGATTGCAGACAAAGGATTTCTTTTTCGCTAGAAACTTAATCCCTCTGCGGCAACTGCGCTGTTCCTTTTGTCGGATTGCAGTAGAGACCTCAGATCACCTCTTTCTTCATTGCTTGACCACCAGGAAGCTTTGGGCGCTAATTCTGGACTGGTGGGGTATTGTCCTCACCTTCCCTCAATCGGGTTTGACGTTTTATCAGGCTTGGCATGGTATGCCTATCCCACGCAAAGGGCACAAGCTCTGGTCCTCAACTCTGCTACATGTTATTTGGACAATCTGGAACACTAGGAACAAAGCAATATTTGAAGGTGTCACGCCAGAGTGGAATGCAGCGGCAGATACTGTCAAAAGGCTCAGTGTGGAATGGTGTAGACAGGAAATCTCCATCCCTACACATGTCATCTTTTCCTCTAGACATCTCTTCAACCTTCTGCAACTCTAACCTCTGCGTTCTGTATTACTATCTACGATATGTTTCTCAATTTGCTCTTATCTTAAATATTGTATCCTTCTGTATTGGTG
This sequence comes from Limonium bicolor, assembly GCA_023374045.1. Lineage (NCBI taxonomy): Eukaryota > Viridiplantae > Streptophyta > Magnoliopsida > Caryophyllales > Plumbaginaceae > Limonium > Limonium bicolor. The sequence continues at coordinate 121,577,246 of CM041782.1, read as the reverse complement.
AGAAAGGCTCCACAGCCTCAGTATCACCTCTTATGTAACTGGTCTTTACCAGCAAACTATCAAAAAAGAAATCCTAATCAATAGTTCATATTAATTTTTTTTGATAGTTAGGGGCACAAGGCCCAAAAGTGTCACTAGGACACTACATTGACACGGTACCACAACAACACATGACTCAGACCTTTCAATCTTGCTAAACTTACTTACCCACGACCAACCGACATGCCCAGATCAGCCCCCTAATTAGCTTTCTTCTTACCTCTCCTAGCCATCCTACTAGTACGAGAAAACTTACTAAAACCTAGATGTCTTGTTCCTATCACCTTACTGGACCCGTCCTTAGAGGATTGTCTAGAGTACCTATCAATAGTTCATATTAATTAGCAAGTATATAGTGACTGAATGATAGAAGCCCCGGCCAGGTAGGTGACATCCGTACATAATTCACTCAATTAATAACCGGTTCCATGTATCATCAGATATGGCGCGTTGGAGATCGATCGATACACCCACATGGATGTCTAGGTAATTAATAAGTCAATTGTTTTTGTACTGACATCATGTTGTAGTAGTAGTATATTTAAATCAAGAACTTTGAAAAAATATCTCTCGTACATACAATTCATAATAGCAACCTATATAGCATTAAATTGTATGAGTAAATTCCGCTCCAATATATATTTATGTATGTCGACTATGAAACTCATCAACTAAACTGACAAGAATATAAATATATATAGAAATGTGTGTATATATGTACGTGGGTGGATGGATGGTTGTTTGACCAAGTCAGTCAGTCAGGCATGTCTAGTTAGTATAATGTATTGCGGTCATATATAATTGCTCTATATTAATTATATCTTCCAGAAAAAAATAAAACAGGTAAAATTACCATTATTGGTTTACAAATTTCAATAGCTATTAACTTAAAACCCAGCTGAAAATCTGGCCGAAAGTTGATAATTTAGCATTTTAATTAATTTGTTTGATGCCTATGTAGTTGTGCATGATCTGGAAAAATGTTAAGATTCGATCTCGTGAATAAATAAGCTACTTATGTAATACGTACGTATGCTGATTAGTTTGGTTTTTAATTATTGGTTCGATTGGGTGCACAAATACAAAGCACCCACCATTAACGCTAAATTAATAATTTAGGACTATAATTACATAATAATGCGTCAGCGATGAACCAGTACACTACACATGTACACCCACCCACAATATAGTAATTAAGTTTGTCCTTGTACAACGTACAAACACAATCACCGATCAATACATAGAAAGGCTAGCTACCTACTACTAATAATAACAACAGCAGCGGGGAGGGAGTACCTTCCTTGTATTGAATGGGCATGACAAAGAAGTGTGTGCGTATTAAAAATAGAACGCGCCTGTTACGCGCCACCCAAGTGTTTTCGCCTATGAAGTCTTACTCCCGTGGGAGTTGTCAGAGAGAGTTATCCCTGAGTAAGGGATCTGAGTGTGGAGAAGTAGAAGTCAATATTACAGTTGGAACAGGTGAAGGAGTACTTAAGACGGGGGCAGAAAGCGTGCCCAATTATTGGTCTGGGTACCACTCTTGTCTGCTTATTGGATTCAGGAATAGAGACAAAGAGAATTTCCCCCTGGATTCATGCAGGCATGCTTAGTCTCTCCCAGTGTGTGCTTTCTGTGGATGCCTGCAATTCTCCTCGACTCCAGTGTCTCCTCGCAGTGGATGTCTGCAAATTCCTGCGTCGGTAGTTGACTTTAGACCTCGTTCAGGTTGTAGACATAGGGAGAGTCAGAGGAGTAATGTTCTCCGGTGCACGTCTTCTCGAGCTACAATGGTAGCAATTGGGAGTGGGAGACTTTTGAGCTCCTCCTCCTCTCCGCTCTCTCTTGCCTATATGAGAAGTGTCAGGTTCATTTACTCCGGCGGATTGGATTTTTTCCAGAGTACCGACTACTGCATGCCGGTTGCGTCACCGGAGATTAGTAATGTCCCCCCAGATTATCCTGTAGACCAGCTACCAAAATCTTCTCTTCTTTTCCCTATTCATCCTCTTCCTCCCTATCACAATCAATCAGAAACAATCATTAGTAGCCTAATTCAAAAATTTCGGCCTTATTTTAGCACGACTCCTTCCATGGATTCAATAATCTCCAACTGCTCTCGTCTCCATATCCACCCAATTATTGGTTTGTGTATAAAATAGCTACCAAGGTGTTAGCCAATAGAATTCAACCCATTCTGCCCCTGATTATCACTGAAAACCAGTCTGGATTTGTGAAGGGCAGACTAATTACAGACAATGTTATCTTAGCGGGTGAGCTTCATCATAAAATTGCCAAGTCTAAAGCTAAAATTAGAGGGTGCTTTTCTTGTAAGCTGGATCTCAGTAAGGCTTACGATAGGTTGGAGTGGCCCTTCATCAACTCTCTGCTTACTTCCATGGGCTTTCCTGATAAGTGGAGAATTCCAACTATGAATTGCATCTCTTCTGCTATAGGGGCTGTGATTATCAATGGCTCTCCGGGTAGATGTTTCACCCAATCTAGAGGTATTAGGCAAGGGGATCCTCTCTCACCTTTCCTGTTCATCCTAGCCCAAGAAGCCTTCTCTCGGACTCTGAATGCAGCCACAGATAGAAAACAATATCTCGGTTTAGCCCTCTAAAAAAATTCTCCTCCAATTTCGCATCTAGCTTTTGCTGATAACATAATCCTGTATGGCCAAGCAACCACTTCAAACATCCTTTTTCTGAAAAATCTGTTACATCAATTTCTAGCCTGTTCAGGCCATGAAATCAATTACAACAAATCAGAAATCATCTTCAGCCCAAAAATCCCTCAGCAGACAAAAAATTCTCTAGCCAATCTCCTTAGTGTGCAAGTAGTTCCTCATTTTGCCAAATACTTAGGCTTGCCTACCAAGGTTGGTAGGAACAAAAAGGAGACCTTCAATTATCTCATCGAATCCCTCAGAAAAAGAGTTTCAAGTTGGAAAATTCCGTTGGCTCAATCAGCCAGATCCATCCTCCTGTCGAGTGTCCTTCAGTCTTTACCTACCTTCACCATGTCTCTATTCAAATTACCTCAAGGTGTCATTACCAAGATGAACTCTATCTTAGCTCATTTCTGGTGGGGAGGAACTTCTGATAAAAAACCAATGTATTGGAAAAGCTGGGATAAAGTTTGTTCTGGTAAAGAAGTTGGGGGAATGGGTTTTAAACACATTGAAACCTTTAACTCAGCCCTACTAGCTAAGCAGATTTGGAAGATCATGACTAACCCGGATTCTTTAGTAGCTAGATCCCTCAAAGCTACCTACTTTTCTAATCAAAGTATTTTGGATTCTAAGCCTTCTCCTCGAGACAGCCCTATCTGGAAATCCCTTCTGGAAGGTATTAAGATTGTTAAACTAGGGAGCCTCAAGGAAATTGGGAATGGGCAAGATACAGACATCTGGACTTCCCCGTGGATCAAAAGAAATAAACCAGGGGGTCCCTACAGCAGGAAACCAACAAACAATGTCCTGAACAAAGTGAGCCAACTCATTTGTCCTACCAGTAATGAGTGGGATAATGCTATAATATCTAACATCTTTCAGTTGTCAGACCAAATTTCCATATTGAAGATTAAAGTGAAGCCAACCCAACCTGACTCATAAAGTTGGATTTATGAAAGGTCAGGGCAGTATACAGTTAAATCGGGCTACAATGCAGCTTCCAGTTATCTCTCAAAATCCTCTGGTTCTCACCAAGATTCCAACCAGTGGGAGATTCTGAAAAGCTTAGACAGGAGATGGATCCCTCCCAGAGCTAAACTCTTCTGCTGGAAATTCCTCAATCTAATAGTTCCTTCTACCTCCAATATTGCAAGAAGAGTCGGGGGGGGGGGGGGGGGGGATGGGCTCTGTTATCTTTGTGGCAAAGTTGATACCACTCAACATCTTATCTTTGAGTGTAGGTCTGTTCAAGATACCTGGTTTAATATCATTGATCGAGAGAATCTGCCTATCGATCATGAAGGTTCAATACAAGACTGGTTCACAAATAATTACAGGAACTGGAACAAAGGAAAACGCTACAAAATTGTCAATTTCATGTGGACAGTGTATGATGCTAAAAACAAAGTCAAACACAACAGAGACCTGTCCATCCATGATTGCATTGATAATAATTTAGCTTTCATCAACGCTTATCAAATTTCAATGAGCATTTCAGAAAACAGATTTGAATCTGTTACTGGTCATCAGATGTATAACGAAGTCACAATCTACACCAACTGCTATAGGGAAAAAGATGCTCCATTAATTTGTAGTGGAGTAATTATTTCTTACAATGGTGATGTTTTGGTGGCTTGCAACAGGAAAATCAGGAGTAAATTGGATGAGATTTCTCTAGAGATCCTCAATATCATCCATGTTCTCCGAGTGGCGATAGAAATGAAGATTGAGAGAGTTGCAATTAGAGCAAACAATCCAGCTTCTTGGAAGATTTTGGAAAATTGTAAAATGCAGGAACGCTCAACTATAAGGGCTTATGGTTCTTTATCTTATGTTTGAATCGTTTTATTTCAGTTAGTATCTTATTATGTAATATGGAGATGTCAAATTTCCCAGTTGTTTTAGCTTGCTTGTCTTTTGCCCCCTCAATGGATTGGGGAGTCTGGAAACCTTGTAAACCTTCTACTAATCTGATGTATGCTTCTGCCATGCAAGGCGAGAAGCTAGAATTGTGTAATAGGGACCTTTAATTATATATATATATGAAGGAAATACAGTTTTATCAAAAAAAAAAGAATGGGCATGACAAATTAAGCACAGATCAATCTGGCACTGGCAGTAGGAGCATGTGTTGCATTGCATGGATGTGTGGACAGAGAGGACAACTTAATTAATTAAATTCCGTATTCCTATATTATTATTATTATTTTGTTATGTAAAATATTCATTTTTATTCTATTTTTATTATATATATATAGTATCCCGTATCGGAGTTGAATACCCGTACATTATATTAGGGTAAAAGTCGAATACGAGCAACCATTAGAGAGAGATGGGGTTTTAATACCCGCACATTAGATCAATACTGATAACAATAAAAAATATTTATCTGTACGCTAAAAGGAAAATAATAATAACAATATCTAAATCTATCTTCTTCTATCTAATGACATCTTTCACTAACTACAGTCTCAGTTAGTCCTAAATGATTGTGGGCTGGACTATGTGGGTTTGAAAACCCATTAGCCAATTACCCCCGCAATCCAAGGTTACCTATAGGTTTGACTCGCTATGATTCTCTATGCCCATGTGTGATAGATCTATCACCCGCAATTCAAGGGGTATATGTAAATGGTTATTCACTGATAAGCCTAGATCCTAAAATTACCATTCCGTGGAGGGTGAAAACCCGTTATTCATGGCATTCCTCGAATATCTACACTATCGTCTGTTTTTCCCATAAAACTTAAGGGGAATGCTAGTGAGCACTTCATCCACTCTCAATGGGCTCTACAGACTTTCGCCCCAAGAGCGGAACTGACTAGAGTCGCCACCTAGTTTGACCTAAATGAACTAGGAAGGAAGATGAGAGGGTTCTAAGAATCTTTTAATGACTCTTATGTTGTTCCCTATGAAAGGACTTATATGATCATACCAGAGTTTCTGTGTGGGTTCGTACTGGGTACACCCCTTAGAAGTGGCAACGACCACGACTTCGGATGGTTCCCGAGGAAACCTCGGTCTCCAATTGTCAGGATTGTCTTCTTTCAAAACCTTTTCTTAGAGAGATTCATTTTAAGGGCCACGAGGTTAGGGTGGGGTAGAAAGAGAGATAGAAAGTGGATGATGCGAGCTTTTCTGCCAAGCTAGCACCTAATGAGAGAACTAGCGGGTTGAAAGAGTCGAAAGATCGGGAAAAAGTCTAGTGGTTTGGGGGGGTTGAGAGAGTTAGAGGATGTCTGAGAGTTTCTCTGGTTTTTGAATGTTGTAGGAGGTATGAGTATCGCTTTAGAGTTGGAAAAGAGTTTTTTATTGGAACGGATCGCACCCTAAGTGGGTTGCCTACGTCCTCAACTTCTTGCTCAGATCAAACCTTACGTGGTTCACGGTTTTGCAGTTTTGGAAGTTTTAATGTTTTAATAAAATTAGGATTTCAGGGAGCTTGAGATTTGTGGAGCTTGAAAGATTTAGAAGAATTCATGAATTGGAAAAGTTCAAGTTTGTGGAGTTTGAAGGTACTTGAGTATTGTCTGAGATATGAGAGGTTTTAGGACATGCTTGAATCTTCATGAGATGTTTAATGTGTGGGATGTTGTAGTCTGTGAGATGCTAGGGTCTATGAGACATTTGTAATGTTTGGATGATGGAAAGATATGAGATGTTGAAGTCTATGAGACGTTCGGGTCTATGAGACATTTGAAATCTGAAGACCGTGAAGAAATTGAGATGCTTGAGTCTGTGAGGCACTCGGGCTTATGAGGCAATTGAGATCTTGAGGTGGGGGAGTAGCTGAGGATGGCTGCATGTTTGTGAGTTTTGAAATGTTTCAAAAACTGTTAAGATTTAAGAATTTCTATTGAGTTTGATGTTTCAAGTTGGGGTTCATGAATTAGAAGTACGTAGAGGGTTTAGGGTTAGTTTAGGGTTTAGGGTTTAGGGTGGGCCTTGATTTTTAAACCACTATCCTATGTTGATTCTGGTTGATTAGGATCTGATCGGGTTCTTGGTCCACTTATAACCTAAGTTTAATAACTATGTCATAAACATAATTATTAACACCTAAGTTAGCTCATTAGAACCTATTAAGAGTCGCCACCTAATTTTGACCTAGGGTAAATTAGGATAGGAGAGTTAGGGTTCAGGTCTTGGTATTCGACTTTTCTAGGATTCAAATTACTTTCATTATTCTTCGAAGTCGTTTTCCCTCTACTTAGTTTATTTACGGCTTCTTACGAGTCATTTTAACCTAAGTGCGTGAACTTCTGATTTCTTTTATTTTTTTTATCATTTTTTGATAGCAAATTAAAGTGGAAATTAAAAATTACCTAAACTAGGGTTTCAGAGGTAGAATTAGGTCAAATTTTGTTTCCGTCCGTGGCCACGGACCTAATGTCCGAACCCTCAGACCCTAGTTATCCTAAGTGAAAATAAAAGTCGAATTGAATAGAAAATGCAATTTTGATAAGTCTAGGGCAGCGGACAAGGTGTCCGTGGGCCCGGACATGTTTTAAAAACCCTAATTTTTGAAAATTTAAAATCCCGCCACCGTCCGAGAGCGTCTGTGCTTACGGACAGGGCATCCAAGACCCCGGACATGGCGTTCGTGGGTGCAGACCGTCCTCGGACGGCAGCTTTGAGGCTGTCCCCGACGGTGTTTTTAGCTCAAATTTTATGGGTATGTAGCCTGAAAGATTTTAAGTACGTTAGTGATTAAAAATTTTCAATTCGGCTTTGAATTAATGATGAAACTTAACAAAAAAGTTAATGGACAAAAAGGAAGACAAACGTTAATTCGAGAGCCGTAAAAAGTCGGTTCGATCCCAAATTTTGACAGAAGACTAATAAAGTTGTGGGGAGTTAGAAAAGTAGAATTGTAACCTGTTTTACCTTCGAATTTGAGATGTTTCTTCACGTCGGGATTCTTCAGAGGCTTCGATGATACCGGTCCCGGATTGAGTTCGACCCGAGCTTCTAATTGTTGATTGTTGGTGATGTTCTTCATGTTTTGGAGGTTGTTTTGGTTGATGTTTGATGATTGTTAAAGCGTTGGGAATTAAAAAGTGTGTTTAGGTGGTGATTTCGGGGGGGGGGGGGTTTGATGTGATTTCAGTGCTTGAATGTGTAAAAACGTGGGAGACTTGTGACAGTTAGGTTTTATGACTTTCTAGGGTTCTTGGAGTTGTCTTTTGATCAAGGGTTAATGTTCCTTAAGTAGGCCTCACTAAAGCTAGGAAAATCCGGTAAAATTGAGATTTACTGATGTTTTAGCTCAAGGGCTTTCTGAAAGGAATTTGACTATGAAACTTAAACGGCGTGTAAAGGAAGACATTTCTGAGTTTTTTGAGGTGGAATTGGAATTTTTGGATATTGGAATATTTTTAAATTCAATTTCTTGTCTGATTCAATCAGAAATTGCTAGAAAATTATTGAAAATTCTAAAAATCAAAATTTTAAGACCATTATGCTCAAAATGTCATCCTCTATCATGTATTAAAATTTCATAGCATTCCGAGTTGATTTGAATCATTTTCGGAGGAGAGAGAAAGCCTAGAGGAGATCTTAGGAGCCTTGAAAATTATGCAAATGCCCCTTAATATAACTAAGCTGTCGCTAACACTCCGGAACACACCGATCGAACCGGGATTCCTCATCATTTGACCAAAGTGTCTCTTGTAACACTAGAGCCTTAGAAACCCTACACCGGGGGGGTCAAAATTTTGGGTATAACAGATTGCCCCCCGTCAACTAGACTCTGGAATGGATATGAAGAGTCTAGTTGATGATTGAGTGATACCTCAAAATTTTGGATCTTAAGAGACCCTGCATGCTACCAGAAACCAACGGATTGTGTCGAGCTATTCTAAGGCGCTGACTACCTAAAGGGATGAAATTGAAAATGATGTCAAGCTATTCTAAGGCGCTGACTACCTAAAGTGATGTAAGCTATTCTAAGGCGTTGACTACTAAAGTGAAATAAAGTACGCCGAACATGAAGGTGTCGGGAACCTAAAGTGGATAAACTACGCCGAGCATGAAGGTGTCGGGAACCTAAAGTGGATAAACTATGCCGAGCGTGAAGGTGTCAGGAACCTAAAGTGGATAAACTACGCCGAACGTGAAGGTGTCGGGAACCTAAAGTGGATAAACTATGCCGAGCGTGAAGGTGTCGAAAACCTAAAGTGGATAAACTACGCCAAGCGTGAAGGTGTCAGGAACCTAAAATGGATAAACTCCGCCTAACATGAAGGCGTCGGGAACCTAAAATGGATATACTACGCCGAGCGTGAAGGTGTTGGGAACCTAAAATGGATAGACTACACCGAGCGTGAAGGTGTCGGGAACCTAAAATGGATAAACTAAGCCGAGCGTGAAGGTGTCGGGAACCTAAAATGGATAGACTACGCCGAGCATGAAGGTGTCGGGAACCTATCGCTCCTGGTTGGTATACTATGAGGACTTATTGCCACTGCCCACCAATTGGGGTGCAGGGATAACTTCTAGACTACCAAGGGGACTTATTGCCACTGCCCACTAGCTGTTACTCCATAATGAGTTGACACAAAGATAGGGGACTTATTTCCACTTCCCCTCCAACTCCTCCGAGTATCTAAGGTATCGGGAACCTAAAAGTAATACGCCGAGCATCTAAGGTGTCAGGAACTAAAATTGATGAAAAAGGGTGAGAATGGTAGGGCTTATGTGTGCCTAGGATGTTTTTGTGGTGGTAGGGCTTATGTGTGCCTAAGGTGAGTGACTGTAAGGTAGGACTTATGGGTGCCCGAAATGATTGAATGTAAAGTAGGTCTTATGGATGCCTAAAGTGGATGACTGTAGGGTAGGTCTTATGGGTGCCTAAAGTTTGGGAGTGAGATTCTAACTTGGATTATGCAATGGTAATGGTCTGATGCAAATGATTGTGATGAAAACCGATTGTGAAAATGCCAAACATGACAATGATGAGGTGTATGCAGAAAATGTAAAATGAAATCAAAGTGCTAGTGAGGATCAAACATTGTCCAAATCAAGGAATTTGTTGAAGAAAGTGCCAAACGTGTCAATGTTTGAAAAAAAATTGTTCATTGAAAAGGAAAGTGGAATGATCACTTCGTGACTAAAGATTTTCAGATTTGCGATTTGCTTCTTAGGAGGAGAACATGCCGCTGGTTGGAGTATGTGATGAGTGCTGGTTGGGAATTATAACTAGCCTGTGGTGTATGATGTGGAGGTAAATGGCTTATGTGTGACTGTGGTGTATGATGTGGAGGTAAGGGCTTATGTGTACCTGTGGTGTATGATGTGGAGGTAAGGCCTTATGTGCGCCTGTGGTGTGATGTTTGAGCTTTTTGGGTTTCAATTGTGCTTGCAATTCTTGGAATCAACAATTTCCCCCAATATTTTCTTTGATTAAACATGCGAACAAGTCTTATCCTCACTAGGTCAAGGCTTATGTTTTGATGAGGTGCTTCCTAACCTACACTCGACGTGTTTGGTGTTTACACTCGTTTCTTTCTCTCAATCACTACTTCTAGACCATTGAATTTGATATTTGTTAGATTTACGCATTTGATCTGTTACTTTCATGGGATTGGATACACAACTATCGAGTCAGAAGTCTTTGAAGCTTATAACGTGGCCATGGGTTGTGATGAAAGACAACGGGACTATGAAGGGATATTTAAGGTATGCGGAGCTTAAAGGGGTGACCAAAGCTACACCTTGTGTCTTCTCTCTGATTTTTCTCCCTTGTCTTGAAGTCATCTAGCTACTTTATGTCTTCCTGGTTATGAGCTTTGAGAGCTGTTTTGATGTGAGCTCTTTGGATCCTGTGTCACTTTGGGACCATTTGTGGATCGCTTCATCATGCTGATAGCGGCGTTGCTTCTTTGGACTGATGAAAACGTTATCCGAGAATTAGGCTCCTTGCTTCCTTTGGTCACTAGGTTGGTTATTCATCACGGGCTGGCTCATTTGTAGAGCTTGTAATATCAAAAAGGGATATACAAAAGGCTCAACGGGGGTGCCTAGGGTTTAATGTCAGGGTTCACAAGCTTTTGGCTATGTGATGTTGTACCTAGATGCTTCGTCATTCCTGGTAGTTGTGTATCTGTTCTTTGTTACTTTTCATAATTCTAAGCGTAAATTTACAAAGTATCTTCTTCGGTCAGAGTTGTGCCGTTTACCTCACCTTTGAATGTGGTCTCACCGGAGTCGTGTGAAAATGACATGCTCGTCCGCTCATGGTTTTCCTACTCAAGACACTCTCACGAAATTTCACTTGAAGACTAGTTCGTACATTTAAATGAAAGATGAAAGATGACGACCTAAACTCAGATTGCCCCCAGTATTGATTTGGAGTTTATGACAACAATTTTTACAAGTGTGTTCTTGGAACCGCTTTGTGAGTTGCTTGAATATTTTGGGTGTTTGGCAAGGCATGTTCATCCTTTTAGAGACAAAAAAACAAGTCATTATGTTCCGTTGTCAGAAAATGATTATTTCACGATCCTTTGAAAGACGTGAATGCTCATTGTTTTGTTTTGTTTTTGTTTTTTGAATTAATGAATAATGCTGTGCACAGAAGTTGTAAAGATGGAACCATGTTTTTTTCAATGAATGAAAAGATAATTTTGAAAATTACAAACTCAGGAAAACTACTAACAATGATAAAGAAAATTAACTACTACAAAAGTTGAAAGGCAACTAATCACGAAAGGAAAATTAATGGAGAGAATAAAATAGAAATCTCTACTGATGCTCGGGCAGGGGTGCTCTGCTTATTCTGCCACGTTCTGAGAATCGAAGCCCTTGATTGATGAGAGCTTGGATTCTATGCTTCAATTTTCTGCAGTTGTTGGTGTCGTGACCTGGTAGTTGATGGTACTGATAGAACTGGAATGGCTCACCCCCATCTACAGTTGTTGGTGTCTGACCTGGTAGTTGATGGTACCGATCTATGTGACCCTAGGACAAAGCATTAGAGGTCACAGCAAATTCCATTCTTAAAGCTCCTTGAACACTTGGCTTATAGGCTGCCTGATGGGGGTGAGCCATTCCAAGGTCTTAAATTTTCTGGTCCGGGATGAAGTACTGGTGATTTGCCTTAGATTCCTGGGTTGTCGTATGGCACATGCTGGAGCTACAACCTCTGTCTTGGCTGCCTCTTCCTTAGAAAATTCGATGCTCACACCCTGGGCCTGGGGTTACTCTAACCTTAATCCATGTTTGTGATTCTGTGGCTCTAATAACGTCGCGCTCGTAAGGATACCGACTTCGGGGCATGCCCCCAGGGAAAAGTTGGAACTGGCTGGATCGCTGGCTTCTTCGGGTTGCCTAATCACCCTCTTCAGTTCGGTAACAATTTCCTCGACATTCCCTTCCGAACCTTGGGCCCTAATGGAGCCAACTTCAATGCAATCATAAAGGGAGTTAAGAAGCCTATCCACTAATTCATCCCGAACTTGATGTTCGGCCTCCAAGGAGAGGGCCTTTTCTTTTAACTCTTCGATAATGGTGACGTAGTTGCATTCCATGGCGTCCATGGCGGCACTATGTCTCTGCTCCATGGCATCAATGGTGTCCATGTATTTTTGTTCCAAAGCTGCGAGCTGGGCATCCATGTTGATTGGATTTTCTCCTTCACACACTTGAGATTTGTGTCTACCTGTTTCCAACGTGTCCATCGTCAGCTAACAAAAGGAAGTGGGATGTGGTTCTAGATGTAGAATTGGCGCTTCACAAGGTAACACTGAAAACCGGAATATGCTTTAACTGAAAGTAAGTGGGCCAGAATACCCGGAGAATGAGGTGCTAGGGCCGGAGTAATTTTTTTCTACGATGAACTGGAATTTGGGCTGAAACCTAAACGGATGGTTCTGATTGAACCTAAAAGATGACACCCATCTAGGATTTTAGGCCAGGGCCTGAATAAAAGTTTACCTAGACTAGCATGAGCCTTTAGGCCGAAATGTTTTGAGAATGCGGCACTTGGGCCGGAATGTGTTTGGGCTAGAAGTAAAGTACATGGGCTGGAATGGTCCCTAAATCACAAATGGGTCTAGCTTTCTTTGGGCCAGAGAAGATGGCTACTGAGTCGAAAAAGGATTTCAAGAGTAAGGCCTTATTTCGAATGATTGATTTTGAGGACTTGTGAGTTATTTTCAAGTTCAGGTGGATTTCTTTTTGTGGGACTAGAACTAAATGGATAATTCAAATTGGGCCAAATAAAATCAACGAGCTCTAGGCTTTTGGGCCAAATCCCAAACAACTAACACACACATTCAAACCAAGCGAGGCCTTTAGGCCGCAATGAAATACCCCATAATTAAAATGGTGATTAATTAGGCTAATAAGTATTTTAGAGGCCTAATTACATCTAAATAAACATGAGGGAACAAATCCCGAAGAAAACAGATCCTTAAAATGGATTAAAAGCATAAACGAACCTTAAAACACGTTTTTCGAGAAAACCGGGAAAACGTGACTTTAAACGGGTCAAATAGACTCATAATGATTTTGGTCAACCAAAAAGTCATTAATAAACATTAATGAAGGGTAAGAACCAATAAAATTAATTAAACGAGCGGGTACCAGTTAGTAAAAACTGTAAGAACCGGGAAGTCGTGGGGTGAGAGTGTAAATAAGCAAAACTAATGTGTCCCCTTTTTGAAATAAAAATTAAAAATCTGAGTGTTTGTGTGTGTGTAGCCGGCTTGCTCCCCCTCTCTCACTCTCTTAATTCCTTTCTTATTTGCTAAAAGACAAACAAATAAAGAGAAAGCAAAAAGTAAATTCTCTCTCCTCACAACTCACCCCTCTCTCACGTTTTCTCTCCTCTCTTCTGATTTTCTTCTTCCTCGCAACAGCCATCAATGGCGATTTGAAGAACCACTCAACTCCCTCCTTCTCTCCTCTTGTTGAAGGCTCAAATCAACTCCAAATTCTACAAAAATTGCACCATTAAATTCCCCTTGCCAAGGAGAACATCTTCCTCCTTTCAAAAATCCAAAAGCTCCATTTTCATCTCCATGGATGGAAGCCATTTGAAGGTTAGAGCCCACTATTTAAAGCTCCTCCTTCACCTTGATGTTTTGAGGTAAAAAAGAAGTTTAAAAATCCACCATTCCTAGCCCTTATTTACATTATAGGAATTTCTGAAATTTGAACTCTATGTTCCTTGTGCTCCAGCCGGTTTTGGCTTCACCTTCGGGCTAGGAATCTTGCTCTCTTGCTAACCAAGAACTCCATCCATTGGTTGGAAGGTATTGCCCTTTTCTAAACTCTAAAACATGTCTAAATTCTAGGGTTAGTTAAGGATGAGTTTCTAAACTAGTATTGGCATGTATGGTGGCTGTAGCATAATTGGTTTGTGAGGAAGAAAGAGCAAGGAAAAGGAAAGAAGAAAGAAGAAAGCAGAAAGAAATCAAAAACTAGAAACAACAAGGTAATTGCTCTTGCCTTTAACTACTTTTGAATGCATTAGTGTAACAGATTTTAAGTACTTAAAATGAGTAATGTATATGGTTTGAGTAGTAACCATGTAGTAGTGTAATGAAGTAGAGAATGTAACAGTTTTGAAGCTTTTGAATGATGAATAAAAACTTGGGAATACCTAGGGAATAGATGTGTATGTGCAGGAAAAATATAGTGTATGGTAGTGTGTGGAGTGTTGTGGTGAAGTTGGTAAGGTGAGTATTAATGCCTTGAATAAACAGGTTTGATAAGTGGTCATTGGTGAGCAAACAATGTGATGAGAAAGTTAAGATTTTAGGGGAGACTATGTCAAAATTTACTTAGAAACTAGAGAGCTTGAAAGCTTAATGTGAGTAGTTTTTCACTTTAAAACAGATTTGGAGAGGAGCTAGGTAATGGGAAGAACTAGGATGTAAAGTAATGCATTTTGAATGCTAGGAGTAGCATTGGTTGAGGGTATTGAATGGTAGAGGTTGGTTTTAAAATCTGTAGCATAAGAGAAACAAAAACTGGTGCAAGTGTTGAAAAGAAGTGAGAAAAAATGGTGTAAGTTGATTTAGGAATGAGTAATGAATTTGGTGGATGAACTAAGGGATTTAGAGGGTCTAAATAGTGCTAAAACATTTTGTATTACATGTAGGAAGGTTAGGGAAACAATGGGTGAAGAAATGAACTGAAAACAGAATTTAAAACAAGTGTACTGGGCCGGACCGACCTTGGGACCGAACTTAGCAAGGTCGGTCGAGCCTTAAATAACAAAGACGGAAGTCTACTGACTTCGACCGACCTTGGGACCGGACTTGACAAGGTCGGTCGAGGCGTAAAATGTAAACCCAGAAGTCACTGACTTCGACCGACCTTGGGACCGAACTTGGCAAGGTTGGTCGAGTCATAAATTTGACACAGTAACACACTGACTTGGACCGACCTTGGGACCGAACTTGCAAGGTCGGCCGGGTCTGAATTTTCCAGTAATGTAACTCACTGACTTCGACCGATCTTGGGTCCGACCCTGGGTAAGGTCGATCGAGTAAAAAAAAAATGTAATCATAGTAATCATATGTATATATATATATAATATATTACATATGTGTATATATATATATATAGTACACCATGAATGGAGTAATAATGGTAAGAAAGCAAGTTAAAGAAGTAATAAGAAAGGAATGATTTTTATAATCAAGTGTGGAATGTAAAGAACTAGTAAGTATACATTAGAAGTGTTAAAGAAGGAATGAGTAGGTCAATAATGGATTATTGACCATACAACTCCATGTATGTTATAGGACTTGGATAGTCGAACACCGAAGGAAAATCGAAGTTCTAGTACGACAGTGAACGGTATGATTTTCTCATGCCCTGTATCCTAACCTGGTTACTTTGATTGTGTGTTTATGTGACCACCTAATAAGATAAATGCACGAATCAGGTTTTATTGCACTTACTTGTGTTGAACTATATTGTTCTTGTTGTAATGCCTTGAACATCTAGTTTGTATAATTCATGAAATGAATGGATGAGAATGAAGTGTATGTGTAGCTTGTTGTGTACCTGTGTAGTGTATTAACCCTTGGTATGGAAGTAATGACTTCTACTAATTCCTAACCACCTAACTCCTAACTTGAGTAATGAGTAAAATGGAATGAGTAGAAGTCCGATATAGTTTCGGCCACGCGTGAGGATAAGGAAAAACAAGAGGTTGTATCCGAATCCTGGCCTTAATCCTTTCCATGGACCAAACCCCTTAAATGGGTAGCATCCTGGATTGGTGAGCCACCCTAAAGCCCGGTGGTGGGATATAGTAGTCCCTGCCCGGAGGTCATACCGACTTGACTTGAGTAAGTAAGTAAAGTATTGTATGAGTAATGGTCTTGGCTAGAGTAAGTCATTGACCACGAGTAAAAGAGTAAAGTACCCCGATTAACCCGGTATGTAAAGAAGCTAACAAGCCCTGTGTATGTATTGGAGAAGTGTATCTTCGTATTCTGGTAAGTATGAATGGTTTGACTTGTAACGTCTTCCTTGTATGCATTGAATGTATGTATGTTTGTGATGAATGTATTGTATTGTATACGAGCATGTATGTATGTATGAATAAAACGAACCGCATGTATTCGACTAAATAGTCGGCGTACCCTCGCTAGTATGCGGGGTATGCGGATTTCATATGCAGCGTTTAGCTGAGCCCCTTGGGGCACTGTTTTTATTTTACAGGTACTCGTGAGAATTGAAGGTCGTGATGAGACTGTGATGAGTTCCTTTTACGTAGTTAGTACATTTGATTGGTGTGCTGAGTTGTACACGGCTTGACACCTTTTTGAGTAGCCGGTGTACCATGTGGTACACCCTTTTGAGAGAATTGAATTGTGAACTCTAGTATGAATGAGTAGATGTACAAACTCATAATTTTTGGAATAGACTTGTAGACTTGGAATGTATTTCATGTATTTGGATACTCGGTAATCAAAGTTGTAAGTAAGTATTGGAAGTGTATTGTAAGTATTTAATTACTCGGTATATCTTAATCGTCAGACCGTACTGTAAGTAGTAGTAGCCTTGTTAGTCTTGGATCGGCTAACGGCATTGTATCACCCGCCGGGAGTAGATAAGTATCCGCTGCGTGTAAGAGTAAGTACGGAGATGATTAGAGGATAATTGAAGGATTAGCGGTTGGGGTGTTACAAAAGTGGTATCAGAGCGAAGTCTAGCTCTAATGATTAGAATACCGAGTGTAGTGATTACCGAGTTAGGTTACAAACCGTCTTACAATGGAGAATTAGAAACCTAACTAGGAATGACCGTTAATGATAACGGATACCATTAACGTCTAAAAGACGATACCATTGCTTAAATCAAGGCCATCTGGTCACAATATCATAATGTAACCAGTGCTTGTTCAGATGTCAGGCAGAGGACGTGGTCGCGGCGGACGCCGTGGAGGGTCCATAGAGGGACCCGGCGCGCAGACGGTCACTGAGATCATCGCCGCCACTGTGGCGCAACTGATGCCCCAGTTAATGACTGCCCCAGCAGAGCAGGTCAACAAACCAACAGCAACAACCCGACCCCCTCAGCCCCGTGAAACCAATTGGGTAAAAGGCAGTCGCTGACCTCCCTCCTGCTTTAGAGTGAGAGCGACCCCACCAAGCTCGAGGCCTATATCTCCGAGATGGAGATTGAGACTTTTGAGACTCTTGAGACTCCTGCTGGAGTTCGAGTGAGGATAGCTGCGTACTACCTTAAGGACGCGGCTATGGACTGGTGGAAGCTCGTCAAGGCTGAGCACGTTGCCGACCCCACATTCGGTTGGGAAGCATTCACCTCTCTTCTCCGATCTAAGTATTATCCCGAGCATGTCAAGACCAAGAAGAGGCTTGAACTCGATGCCCTAAAGATGATGGAGAAGATGACGGTTGATGAATATTACCGTACCTTCACATCTATTCTCAGACTCCTACCCAACCTTGTGTTGGGACATCGGAGTGTTGCAGAGATAGCCTTTCACCAAGACAGAGTCGATCATCATTTGTCAGACACAAAGAGCAAGCTTCTCGATGGAGTCAGCGCAACACAAGAAAACTATGGACTCTACCATGCTGTGCGAAAAATCAGGAGTTAACTCGGAACACCTTAAGCGCCTCAACGGTCACGAAGCTCTTCCTCAACACCGAAGATCGCGGCCCAAGTAAGAAGACCAAGTAAGAGCCGTTGGAAGTTGCCCACTAAGTTAGTTCCGGTATTTCGGAACTAACTCCTTCGACCCGTTGCTGAACTTAGAGTATAAATAAGACATGTAATAGATAGTTTTGGTGTGCTTGCATCGAGGATATTTTTCAGAGCTTAGAGAGAGAAAGAGAATCGCATTGTAGTCGAAAAGGAGAGAGAATACGTACCTAGTCAGTTAGCACCTAAAGATAGACTCTTCCTAGGAAGTTCCTAGTTTCATTACGCTTACCATTGTTCTGATTAGAGAGTGTGTTGGGTAAGTGAGTGAAAACCGCTAAGTAGATCCTTTCTACTTAGTGGGCATTGTAAGTTATTTTGTTTGACCAGGAAATGAAATAGCTTATTTGTGTACCTTGCTGAGTTCCATAGAGTCCTTCTCTCTTTCCATTGTTTTGCTATAATTACCGCAAAAGTCTTCCGCTCCCTTAGTCAGTTAATCGATAGAGTGCTTCTACATCACAGAGTGTTTCCTACTTACGAAGGTTGTTTGAGTCAAACCAATCCTTAGACTCACACCTTTGATTGGTTTGAGTTAGCCACCCGATCCTACACGTGGTATCAGAGCCTTGCTTAGGCTAACGGTCAATCAACGAAGCAATGGCAGACCTCTTCGCCAATCAAAACAACAAAATGCACTTCGAGCATCCCAGACTCACCTCCACCAACTACGACCACTGGAAAAATGAGATCGAGCAACACATTGAGTCTGTCAACTCCGAGCTTTGGGAAATAGTCACTGGAGGAGATCTTGCAGTCAATCCAGACCGATCCACATGGACTGCTGCAGATCGCAAGAGGTACGAGCTGAATCGTCAAGCATCACGCGCAATATACACTTGCCTGTCCATCCCAGAACAAAGGAGAGTCAACCACTGTAAGTCTGCTAATGAGATCTGGACACTCCTTCAAGCAACTCACGAAGGAGTCACTGAGCTAAAGAAATGCAAAGCTCAAGAACTTCGAATGGACTATGAAAATTTCCTACAGAAACCCGGTGAGTCTCTAGAAGAAGTGCTTGATCGTTTCTATTTACTAACCACTACTATGCAGGAAGTCAGCATCTTGCCAGATAGAGAGAGTGTCTTGCACAAGTTGCTGGACAGTCTGAGAGAAGAGTGGGCAGAAACGGTAATCTCTACCAAAGCATGCAAGGATTTATCCAAATGGAGCTGTCAAGACCTAGGTTCCTATCTACAATCTGTAGATAAATACAAGAAGAATGTTCGAAAGAAGTGTGGTATTACTTCTTCTCCCTCTTCTAGTAAGTCTACTACTTTGAATGACCAAGCCTTGCAGGTTAATTCAACTCAGTTCACTCAAGAAGGAGCCTATGTCGCTGATACTCAAATCAGACAAGCTAGGCAGAGCTGGTAGATATTATTGTTGAAGAAAGTGAGGCTGAGACTATGGAAGACTTCGTCTTCATAGTCAAGAACTTCCGAAAATTCATGCGTAACCAACCAAATCGTCAGAGTCGGTCGTTCTCAAACCCCTCCAAACAATCCTTCAGTTCCGTAACTTGCTTTAACTGCAACAAACCCGGTCACTTCAAGAAGGAATGTCCCTTACTCAAGAATCAGTATGGAAAACCTCAAGGGAGATCGCTGATGGCGGCTGTTGGCTGGGGTGATTCAGACTCCGATGATCCAGACACAGAGTCCAGCGGCCTAGTATGTCTCATGGCACATGATACGACGGAGTCCATGATCCCTGATAATGAGGTAACTCGTTCTCATCTTGAAACAGACCTTTACCGTATTTCTCCCATGGGATTTATGACTTTAATTGCTAAAATTGTCTCCGAGAACAACTCTCTCAAAGCAAGTCTTACCAGCAAGATAAACGAGCTATCTGAGGAACTCGAAATCTCAAAAGGTCTTATGTATGCCCTAAGGATGAAGCTGAGGAACACAAAACCATCTCTTGTTCTCTCAGGTTAGATCTGCAAGATTCAAGGCGTCATGTTGATTCCCTTCAAAAGGAACTTCATGATACCTTAGAACAAACTCAGTTTGAACAGGGTGACCAGAAAGAGTCTCTCACCCTGATCGACTCCCTCAAACAAGACCTCACCATCTTTACAGATAAGTGTTGTTCTCTTCAAAATGATCTTAATGCTTCTGAATCCAAAAACATATCCTTGAACACCACTATCAAAAATCTCACTCAAAAATTGAAAGAAAAGGAACACGCCTTTCCCTTAAGCCAGTCAAGTTTATCAAACAAGTCACCGCCTCCGAACTACCTGAGTGGGCCAATTCCAAAATCAAAGAAATTAGCCAAGATCGAGATACTCTTCGCTCTAAAGTAGAACAACTCTCTCAGCAGATTGTGAATCTACAATCCGGAGTTCGATCCACTCAATCCACCCAAGTGGCACAAAGGAAAGTTCGACATCCAAAAATATGTCCAAATCCGACAACAGAGTCAAACGATATCAAGAAAAAGAAAATTCGACTCCTGGTGGAAAGGACAACAGAAATACGTCAATCTTCCACCAACCAAGATTTGTGGCTACTGCGGGAGTCTTGGACATCGTGACAGTGCATGTGATAAACTGAATAGAGATCTCTTTTAATGTCAAACGTGTTAAACTGATACTTGAAGCACGAGAAAAATTGAACAGTCTGGCTCGAAAAGGGAACCCAAGTACATCTGGGTTCCCAAACTAACAAATGATCTGTTCTTTTGTAGGTGAAGGCGAATGGAGACAGCTGGTACTTGGATAGTGGATGCTCTCGTCACATGACTGGAGATCCAAATCAATTCAATTCGCTTTCATCCTACCAAGGAGGTAAGGTTACTTTTGGAAACAACAACCAGGGTGAAATCGTGGGAGTTGGATCCGTAGGTAACCCCTCAAGATTTAAAATTGATGGAGTCCATCTGGTCACTGGACTCCAGCATAGTTTATTAAGCATTCTCAAATTTGTGATAGATTCAATTTGGTACTTTTCTCCTCTTCGGATTGTAAGGTTTATGATGAGCGTACAGGTTCACTAAAAGCTGTGGGACGTAGAGAAGGCAATCTCTACAAAATGTGCTTAAACTCCATTAAGCCAGACGACCAAGTCTGTCTCAATGTGCATTCCAAAAACTCACTGCTGTGGCACTCCAGACTTGGCCACGCAAATCATAGGCTGTTGAACAAACTCAAAAGCAAGGACTTGGTGATTGGTTTACCAGACACCACCTTTGACACAGACTCTTCTGTGAAGCATGTGTTAAAGGTAAACACACCCGGTCCTCATTCAAAAGTAAGCCTACTCTCTCTACTAACTCTCCACTGGAACTACTACACATGGATCTTGTTGGCCCCATGCACACAAAGCAGAAGCGGTAAGAGGTACATCTGGTCATAGTCGATGACTATTCCAGGTGGACCTGGGTCATTTTCTTATTTACCAAAGATGAAACTTTTACGGAGTTTGTCAAACTCCATAAAATGCTTGTCAACAAATTTTCATTCACTCTAAAAACCCTGAGAACGGACCAGGGTACTGAATTTTGCAACAAGTCGTTTGATGAGTTTTGCAGGGACAATGGAGTGGATCACCAAATCTCATCTGCACGCACTCCAGAACAAAACGGAGTGGTTGAACGCAAAAATAGAACCTTGGTAGAAATGGCTCGCACCATGCTCATCGACAGTCAACTCACTCCATCTTATTGGGCAGAAGCCGTTAACACAGCTTGCTATGTGTTAAATCGTGCGATGATTCATCCATTCCTTCACAAGACACCCTATGAACTACTCCGTCAACGTAAACCAAGTCTTCTACATCTCAGGCGTTTCGGATGTAAGTGTTTTATTCACAACAATGGTAAGGACAACTTGGGTAAGTTCTCTCCTAAAAGTGATGAAGGTATTTTCTTGGCTATTCTTCTAAAAGCAAAGCTTATCGTGTTATCAATCTTAGAACTCAATGTTTAGAAGAAAGCCCACATGTCAAGTTCGATGAGTCCCACAATGTTGGCTCATCTTCTGATCATCTTGACTTTGCCCCCGATGATTTTCTCACCGATCCACACTTCATCACTGTCCCAATAGGAAGACTCCCTGAGTCCCACTCCATCACTCCTCATGGTTCCCCTGCAAACAAAAACAATTCATCAGAATCTACAGACTCAGACAAACCCGGAGACACCCTTACCACAAAACTGAATTTTGACTCCTCTGAAAAGAAACACCCCCTCCTGCTTCACGTCGCCAGTTCCAGCAAAGATCTGCTCACCCTCCTGAAAACATCATTACAGACCCAAACACCGGTGTCAAACACGCCTACAAGCATGCAAAATCTCTGTGCCTTTGGTGCGTTTCTGTCTAGTACTGAACCAGAAATGTCAAAGAAGCACTCCTTGATAGTGATTGGGTTACTGCTATGCAGGAGGAACTCAATTCCCTCCAGCGCATGCTGTCTGGGAGTTAGTTCCTCGCCCCACACATCAACAAGCCATTGGTACTCGTTGGGTCTTTCGTAATAAACTTGATACTGCAGGCCAAGTTTTCAGGAATAAAGCTCGATTAGTTGTTCAGGGCTACAATCAAGAAGAAGGGATCGATTATGATGAAACCTTCGCTCCAGTAGCTCGTCTTGAAGCAATTCGCATGTTCATTGCGTTGCTGCTTACAAAGGTTTCCAATTATATCAAATGGATGTTAAGACAGCCTTCCTTCACGGCTACATTGATAGAGAAGTCTACGTCGAACAACCACCAGGATTCACAGACTCAGTCCATCCCGACTACGTCTACAAATTATGTAAGGCCCTTTACGGACTGAAACAGGCTCCACGTGCCTGGTATGAAAGACTGTCTACATATCTATTGCAAAATGGTTTCTCTCGAGGTAACGTAGATAAAACGCTCTTCATTCTACATTCATCACATGACTTACTTCTAGTACAGATCTATGTTGATGATATATTTACGGTTCTACAAGTAACACCCTCTGTGACCATTTTGCTAACCTTATGAAGCAAGAGTTTTCCATGAATGAGTTAGGTGAGCTCAAGTTCTTTCTAGGATTACAAATTCAACAGGAAAAGGACGGGATCAAGATCCATCAACAAAAATATATCAAGGAACTCCTTGATAAGTACAATCTAAAGAATGCAAAGAGTATGTCCACACCAAGCTGTACATCTGCCAAACTGCATCCTGATGATGACGGAGTCGGCGTCAATGCCACAGAATATAGAGGCATGATAGGGTCCCTCTTGTACCTGACTGCCAGTCGCCCAGACATTCTTCACGCAGTCTGTCTTTGTGCTCGCTTCCAAGCAGCACCAAAACAGTCTCACCTCAAAGCAGTCAAGCGTATCTTCCGCTATCTCAAAGGTACAAGTACACTCTATCTATGGTATCCACGATCTCCTACTTTTACTTTATCTGGATATAGTGACTCTGATTGGGCTGGTTCTCTCCAAGATCGAAAGAGTACTTCAGGTAATGCACAGTTCTTGGGTCTTTGCCTTGTTTCATGGTCCTCCAAAAAAAAACTCTGTAGCACTCTCTACAGCAGAGGCAGAGTATTTCTGCTGCAGCGTGTTGCTCCCAACTCCTTTGGATGAAACAACAACTCCAAGACTATCATGTCACCCAAGAACAGATCCCCATCTTTTGTGACAACAAAAGCACAATCAAAATATCAGAAAACCCAGTCCAACACTCAAGAACCAAACACATCGAAATTCGCTTTCACTTCTTGAAAGACTGTGTCGAGAAAAAGCTTATCCAACTTGACTTTGTGCCCACAGAAGATCAACTTGCAGATATTTTTACTAAACCCTTGTCTACAGCAAGATTCGAAGCACTGCGATCGGCAATCGGATTGACTCCGTCTACCTAGACGGTCGCATCTCCTTGCCCCTACCGCAATCTTCAGCAGGTACGCCCTCATGTCTCATAGAGTCTGTCTTTGTTTGCACTTGCATCAGTAGAATGTGTTTTCTTACTTAGCACGCCTAGTACTCTAGCGCTACTATCCACGTCATCCATCCGCACCAGAACCCGCCTAAATCGTCGCCCTTCATCTCGCCTTATCCTGACGTCGCCACATTAATCGCACCTGACACACGCCATCTCTGCACATTCAGCCTTTATATCTATCACCCGTCCACTCCATCTCTCTCACTTCACACTCCCTTACACCCAAGATCCTTCAACTTCCAAATGGCCGGCATCAACTTCTCTGGAATAACATCCCAGCCGAAATTTTCGCCGATCCCATTCGCCTTCAGGCGTATCTCCAGGCCATGGCAAACCCTAATCCACCTACACTCACCACTACCACCACCACATCCCCACTAAAACCACCGCTACTTCTTCGCCCACACACTCCTCCACACCACCACCTGACACCCGCGACCCATCCACCCATCAAACACCATCTGCTGCAAGAACAGAGATTCTTGACACAGACATTGAAGAAGTTACTCCATCCAAACCCTACCACCATCCCCAACCCCACAAGCTGACAATCCTCCCGCCGAAAATCAGCCAACTGATCAGCCACAAGCCCATGCCAGCAAATCACCGACCAAATCTCCTACTCCAACCCCACCAGCATCCCCCGCTAAATCCGCAACACCACCACAACAACCTCCACCCAAAACCCGCAAGAGAAAAGGCCAAACCTCAACCCGACCCACAGCAAAAGAATCCTCCGTTCCTCTGTCAAGGCCCAACATGTCTCCTCCGGTTCCGGTGAATCGTCTCCCGTCCAAGAACTGCCCACCGCCAGTCATGATGCTTCTACGGGTGCCACCTCCGCCAGAGATCAAAAACCTCCAAAACCCCACCGACGGAGTGTGAAGGTCGACCCCTTCACTCAAGGTACATGCTCGGGGACCCTGCCTCCGACCGTAATAGTCAGGGGTAAGTTCCTCGACTTTTCTTGGGCTCTGTCTTCCAACTTAGGGGAGTTAGTCACTATGCTCGAAATTCAGGGGTGGAAACACCTCTTTGTGAAATAACTGAGTGGTATCCCACAGAGTCTGTCGACTTCTTCCAAAACCTTGTTATCCGTAACGGTGCTGCTCAGTCTGTTGTCAATTCCACCCCAATATTTTTTGATCTTGCAAAGCTGTCTGAAATTCTTGGCGTTCCTGCCACTGGCCTGTCTTTTATGAAAAAGGAATCCTTCCTGAGATCCCCGGGGTACCACATAACAAAATCTACCGCTTTTTCTCCTCCAAGAAAAAGATTGGCTCCCCCATACCCCGTGGCGATCTCTCCATCCTACACCAACTCCTCCACATTTTGGTCATCAAAAATATTGTCCCACGAAAGGAAGGAAACCTTATGGTCAACTGCTTGGACTTAACCATTATGTACTGCATCATAAATCGTCACTCTATCAATTTGGCACACATAATTCTCCATCACTTAGCCCAGTCGGTCGACACCCCGAAACACTCCTTGGGGTACGTGTTCTGGTTGCCTCGTATATTCCAATTCTTTCAGGTACCCTTGGCGACTTCGACGCCAGAGTCCATCGAGGAGGCAGACACCATCAACCTGCGGTACTTGAATCGGCTAACTTCAATCGACAAATCAAAGCTGCTGCCCCCTCCATCTACTCCAACGACGGCGGGGACATCCACTTCTCAAGAGGCAGTCCCTCAAGCTTCACTCCAACCTCTCCTGGAGAAAGTGGAGCGCCTCTTTGCGCATGCAGCCGAGCTGATTCAGGGCCAGAAGCGGATGATGGACCGACTCGCCGGGATAGAGACGACAGTGGCGGCCTTGCAGGACCAACTCCTTGACATTCAATCCACCCTCACCCCAAACCCTTAGAATGACGTGGTTGTGTAGTGTTAGAACTTAGGCTGTTTTTTAAGTTCTAAACACTTTTTATTGGCTGTTTGTGTGAATACTTGACTAACTCTGTGCTACTATGGGCTTCCCCTCTGATGAAAGCAAAAGGGGGAAGCGGTGAATCCCGTCTGGTGTACGGGTTATTGTTGCTTGTTTAAAATTGCTTTTTGGATTGCGCTGCTAGACCATGTGGTCTAGTATTTTTGACTACCTTATATCTATCCTGCCTATTACACTGCTTATTTATTTGCTTGCCTGGAGTCCCTCTCCGATCAAGGGGGAACCTAAATAGAGTCCTTGAACTTATTTGCTACTGCTGCTATTAAGGGGGAACTTTGACAGGGTCGGTTCCCCTAGTTCTTATGTTTTATTTCAGGATCGACTCCATCGGGATTCACGGAGGTTTGCTATCATCAGCAACAAGGGGGAAATTGTTGGGACATCGGAGTGTTGCAGAGATAGCCTTTCACCAAGACAGAGTCGATCATCATTTGACAGACACAAAGAGCAAGCTCTTCTGCGATGGAGTCCGCGCAACAAGAAAACTCCATGGACTCTACCATGCTGTTGCGAAAAATCAGGAGTCAACTCGGAACACCTTAAGCGCCTCAACGGTCACGAAGCTCTTCCTCAACACCGAAGATCGCGGCCCAAGTAAGAAGACCAAGTAAGAGCCGTTGGAAGTTGCCCACTAAGTTAGTTCCGGTATTTTCGGAACTAACTCCTTCGACCCGTTGCTGAACTTAGAGTATAAATAAGACATGTAATAGACAGTTTTAGTGTGCTTCATCGAGGATTTTCAGAGCTTAGAGAGAGAAAGAGAATCGCATTGTAGTCGAAAAGGAGAGAGAATACGTACCTAGTAGTTAGCACCTAAAGATAGACTCTTCCTAGGAAGTTCCTAGTTTCATTACGCTTACCATTGTTCTGATTAGAGAGTGTGTTGGGTAAGTGAGTGAAAACCGCTAAGTAGATCCTTTCTACTTAGTGGGCATTTGTAAGTTATTTTGTTTGACCAGGAAATGAAATAGCTTATTTGTGTACCTTGCTGAGTTCCATAGAGTCCTTCTCCTTTCCATTGTTTTGCTATAATTACCGCAAAAGTCTTCCGCTCCCTTAGTTAGTTAATCGATAGAGTGCTTCTACATCACAGAGTGTTTCCTACTTACGAAGGTTGTTTGAGTCAAACCAATCCTTAGACTCACACCTTGATTGTTTGAGTTAGCCACCCGATCCTACACCTTGGGTACACCGGCCAAGTCTTGGTCGACTGCTTCTACGGCGGATTGAGCCATCGACTCCGGTATGGCATGGGATTCATACAGTTTACCTCCCTCCAGGAGTGCTACCACGCTGCATCTCGAGTTGAGATCACCTGCCAGCTGAGAGATGAGGAGCAAGCGCTGAAGCGCAAGGTGAGCTGCAAAAGGTAACAACTCCGAGGAACAAAATCAGAACAGCCATGGAAGAAGAAGAAAGGGAAGTACTCCCACCAAACCAGAAGAACACCTCTGGAGACAGCAGTGCCCATGCTGAGAAGGGCAAGGCAGCAGAACCGTTGCAGCTCGCCTACACTGCCCAGTGGCAGCAAAGCCACTGAGGTCTCAACTCTACAAGGGTAAGAACCAGAAACCGAAATAGTATGCTTGTGAACTAGTATGTACATGAATTGATGTAGCATACCGAACCTTGCTAACATAGAAGCTACAGGTTCTGGTACTAGTTATGGCAAGAGCCAAAGTGATGGCGAAGCTATGTGTGCTGAAACTGCAACAAGGATCATCCCGGCACCGATTTCCAAGGAAGGGAGATACGATGCTACAACTGCAAGAAGCCGGGGCACCGTGCTAATGTATGCCCAGAGAACTCAAGACCAAGTGGCAACTACCAGGGCTACAAGCAGCGTGAATGTAAGAAGGTTGCATCTGGCGATGCTCCAGCCCAGCAGGCCTCGCAGGGACAGGGGTCTCGAGGTCCCCAGAAGGGCGCACCGCAGAGACAGCGACCTTGCCATCATCGACCGTGACGGGACCGGTACTAAGTCCGGCTTAGGTATTAACCGTAACTTTTATCCTTGAGGAGCTTGTCTAAAGTATTGAATTACCTGTATGAGTGAATGCATGAATACGTAAGTAATTGGAGTATGAATTTAAGCATGAGTAAGTAGACTGAAGTATGAATTTGAGCATGAAACTAACTAGTTGAAACTAGAGCTTACGTTAGATGAAATTTACCACCTTAGGGAAATTCAATATCTGTTACCCAATACCTTCAAACCCACTTCATGAAGAAACCAACATCACCACTCACCACTTCACCAACGAGCAGTGTCAGGTTATCCGCCCAGGTATGATCTTATTAAAAGGATACCTGACACCCGAAGCGCAAATTTCAATCATCCGACGATGCAACGAACTAGGAGTGGGTCTAGGAGGATTTTATACACCTGAATTCCCCGGTGGAGCAACAATGAAGCTGAAGATGATGTGCTTCGGAAAGGATTGGAACCCTTATACCAGGACATACCAGAAGACACGAGCAAGAGACGGAGCAACACCTTCATCAATACCCACTGAATTTCAAACGCTTGTAACACAAGCTGTAGAACTAGCATAACAATGTGAAGACGATCCAATCCCCGCACTTGAAGCAGACTTATGTATCGTCAACTTCTACGAGAAAGAATGACGACTTGGCTTGCACCGATAAGGACGAGACGATGGAATCTCTTGAACAAGGAGTGTTTGTAGTGTCTTGGTCCATTGGTGATGACGCGGTATTTTTGTATAGCGAGAAGAAGCGTGTGGACCTCGCGGGAGAAACTAGTGTTGAAATCAGGAGATGTCTTGATCATGGGTGGAAAATCGAGGTTGCTATATCACGGGATCAAGAAGATCAAGTTGAATACGGCACCACCAGCAATAATCAATGCCACACACATGAAACAAGGACGCCTGAACCTTACCTTTAGAAAGTATTAACCTTGTAGTAGCAAGTAACGTATTAGTAACGGTATTAGAGACACAGTATGTATGATGGTTGGTTTATTCAATAAAAGCAGTGTTGGCTATTAAATTCCTCATGCGTTATACCATCAATTCTTATAAATCTTGTAAATCATTAGGTTGTGGACTCGGTACCGAAGGTAACCTGAGTATCCTCACCGAAGCACAAGCCGATAAGAGCGGCACCATTCTAACGGGAACCTTCCCAGTAAACGGCATTGAAGCTCAGTACTATTCGACTCTGGCGCCTCTCACACCTTTGTATCGCCATCTTTTGCGAAGAGGTTGGGGCTAGACGCAGATGAGTTACCAAATTTCTTGGTTACTCTCCCGTCGAATGAGCGAGTAAGAGTACTAAGTATTACCGAACCGCCACAATTCGAATCAAAGGTGAAGAGTTCCCATCTCCTTCATCGAGTTCAATGGGTTGGGATTCGACTTGATAGTCGGGATGAACTGGTTGGAGCGGCACAAGGGGCGAATCCTCTACATCGAGCATAGTCTGCTGCTCAAGAGTTCATCTGGGGTTACGTTTATACCGCCAGAGATCGAGAGAGCCTTCGACTACAGTCATCTCGCTATGGCTATGTATCGGGAGCTCAGAAAAGGACATGATGTGTATTTATGCCATGTGCAAGATCTATAGAGAGATCCAGAATTTAGTACTGATGTATCAGTTGTATCAGAATTCCCCGATGTATTCCCGAAAGAGCTACCTGGTATGCCACCACAGAGAGCAGTTGAGTTCGAAATCGACCTTGTACCTTGTACTGGTCCCATTGCTAGGGCACCATACCGTATGGCACCTGTAGAAATGACAGAGCTCAAGGAGCAATTGCGCGATCTTCTCGACAAGGGGTTTATACACCGAGCGTATCACCCTGGGGAGCACCGGTCCTCTTCATGAAGAAGAAGGACGGTAGTCCCTGACTCTGCATCGACTACCGCGAATTGAATGCGGTCATTGTAAAAAACAAGTATCCACTACCACGCATCGGTGACCTATTCGATCAGTTGAAGGGAGCTTCTGTCTTCTCGAAGATTGACCTCAGTCTGGATATCACCAGATTGCTATCAAAGAGCAAGGCATTGAGAAAACAGCATTCCGAACGAGATAGGCCACTACGAATTCACGGTGATGCCATTCGGTTTGTCTAACGCACCAGCGAAGTTCATGGACTTAATGAATCGGTTATTCTGTGATCAGCTGGACACTTCAGTAGTAATATTCATCGACGACATTCTCGTGTATTCGAAGTCAGCAGAAGAACATGAAAACCATTTGAGAAGAGTACTTGAGACACTGCGCGAGAACCAGCTATATGCGAAGTTCTCCGAATGGAGTTTGGCTAGATCAGGTATCTTTCCTTGGTCATGTCATCTCGAGCGGGTATCAGTAGATCCGTCCAAAATCGAAGCAGTACGGTCATGGCCTAGACCTAAGACTGTTACCGACATCCGGAGCTTTCTTGGTCTAGCCAGTTATTACCGGAGTTTGTAAAGGACTTTTCTAAAGTCGCTAAGCCCATGACGTCATTGATGAAGAAAGATGCACCATTTGTGTGGACAGATGAGTGCGAGGATTCCTTCCAGAGTCTAAAAGACTCATTGACCTCAGCGCCAATTCTCACTCTTCCAGAGGGCACAGAGGGATTTGAGGTGTATTGTGATGCATCGGTGTGTAACACCCCAACTCAATCCAAATGTGGTTTCGCAACTTAACAACATACATATAAATGTCACAGCGGAATTCAATACACTCCAGGACCTTGCCACGGTCTGATTGACAAAATATACGAACATTAGTATTTACAAATCTTAACCAATACATATCCTTCTTACAATCCCTCACAACCTATACATCTTACTAACTACATTGCCATACGGGTGTACATGCACAACTCGTAGGCCACACTCAACCGTAACGCTTGTACCCCTCCTTACTCTCGCGACGGCCGCCTCCTGACGTTCACCTGTATAGTAAAAACAGCCCCAAAGGGGTCAGCACGAATGCTGGTACGATCCTCTCATGGCCCCAAGCTAACGTGGCTACGATGACTAATTGTCGATAGCATGGAGGTTGATTAGATGCTCAATATAATAGAAAGTGCAGTAAACAAATCCAAATATGAAAATCAAAGTTCAAACATAATGAACGACTTAAATGTTCCTTTAATTAGAGAGTTAATTATTTAACTCCTTAAGTTATGTTCCCTCTTAATCTTAGTCCATCCTTATCTTACTCAAACTTAGGCTTATCTTAGTCTTAGAAAACATCCATCCTTGAAAGGAATGGAAGTAAACTTATCCTCAGTCGTATAATGCAAACCATCCTTTAAAAAGGAATAGTTGCAACTTATCTCAACCTTATCTTAATCTTAGAATACAAACCACTCTTTAGTTAGTAATGATTGTATCTTATCTCAATGTTTATTTTTGTCGGGTCAAAGAAACCCTAGCCAATGAGCTATTAACCATTGGTTGATAAACAACTTATCTTATAATTTAGGATTTAGGTGATACCGCACCATCTTAATGCCACATACCTTGGACTGTATGTCCAATGTAGCTGAGCCGGCAACCGACCCTAGGCTACAAGTCCGAAGACAAGTCCTTAAACGGGAGTCGGATCTGCTATAGATAACGACCCCCTTTTTCCTTAGCATGCATGACCGGAGTCAATCTCGGGTTCCTCACCCCCCCTTAAGTTCCAGTTAGTAGAAGTCTCAGACAATGTTTTGTTGGTTAACCTCTTTCGGTTTTATAACAAACTAATATTAGGGAGCGTTCCTCAGTCTCACTCAATCCTTATTAAACGTTGGTTAGTAAGTTCTCACGGTATGTTGTGTTAGTTTTCAAACATCACACAACAATACAATAAACATAATGTTCTGGTTGCATGCTTATCTTGTTTAGTGAGCACAAAAACAAATAGCACACAAGCCGGGACACCTCGTTAGCAAGCAGGTCACAAGAAGAACTGTACCGTTCACCGTTGGTCGTTTGGTTGCTTACTCTCTTCCAGAGTCCAAGTACTCAAGCCCTAAAACATTCATTCAGTTTTAGGTTGTTAATCACTTAACTTAATTCAACTTATTTAACTTACTTAACCCATAATGATTCCACTAACACCTCTTAGTTTACAACTTAATCTTACAACTCAACCTTAAACTTTAAGTGTTATACTTATCTCAATCTCTTAGGTCTTTATACCTCTATTCATCATTGCCCTCTTAAGGTACCATTAATACCACTAAACTTCCTTAGGTTTCCCTTTTTTTTTCATCTTAGGGTTCGACCGACCTTACGACCGACCTTACCCAAGGTCGGTCCATTCCAGAACTTATTACAATTTGAAAATTTTACCCCGACCGACCTTTGCAAGTCCGGTCCCCAAGGTCAGTCCATTCCCGAGTTTCCCCGTGGGATATTTAAGCCGCACCGAACTTGCCAAGTTCGGTCGATTCTAGAGACTCAATTCGTACCAAAATACAAGCCCGACCGAACTTGTAAGTCCGGTCCCCAGTTCAGTCGATTCCAGAAACTCTTTCCGGTAGTGTAAACTGAGCTCGACCGACCTTGCAGGTTCGGTCCCTAAGGTCGGTCGGCTCCAGAACTGTTTCTAAATTCCCATTTGACTCCAAACTTCTCCACAAGTTCCCCCATGTGTCCTAATACCATTTAGGCACTTAAACTTTCCTTAGAACTTCCACCAACTCTCCAAGACAACCTTCCAAAGATCTTCTTAAACATTTACTAAATTCTTACAAACATTCCTAACACTTATCATATAATTCCTTACATTTCCAACTTGTAACCTTACCAAAACTTCAACCAAGTCACCTTGCATATCCATGCACCAATTCCTCTCTTTTTCATTTGTCTCTCATTCCTAAACTCTTGGACATACCTAAACATTTCTTCCCATCCTCTTAGCACCTTAACCTTGTTCTCTTGCCTTGACTATCCTACACCCTCTTTAGACATTTTCATCTCCTTTTACTCAATTTACTTACTTTCTCATGATCCACGCTCTTTTAACTTTCCTAGTCAATTTCCTCGACATTCGACAACATTCTCCTTCAATTTTTCACTTCCATCTCCTAAGTCCACTCATTACCATCTAACTAAAACCTTATTGTTCCACCACTATTATCCTCTTCACTTACACAAGCTTCCCAAATTCTCATTGTTATATTCTCTAGTTCACACCTACATCTTAAGCATTAACACCTTCTCCTTCAAATCTATGCACAAATCTCACCATTCCTCTTACCATGTCTTTAGTGTGTTCAATACACCCACCAATCCTCTAATTTCCTTATAGACAACTCTAGGTCATTCTAAACCTCAAGAACTCCTTAGCTAACTCATTTCCACTCAAATTCCTCATAATGATCCCTAGTGAATCCTAGGGCATATTAACTCACCACTACCACTTACCTTTGTTTTCTACTCAATTTCGCCATAGCTTCTCTAGTACATTATCAGCCCAATGCATTGTTTTTCCTCAATTCAACCATCTCACACACATCAAGTTCTTTCATCACATTTTATCACCCAGACCAACTCATTCACACAACTCAATATTGCAAATCTAAATTGCATAGCACTAAGGCTCTTAAATGACATGGCTCTTAGGCCTTAATACTTAAACTTAAACACTGAATTTCCCACATATAAAAGCTTTCAACCTGCAAATCCACCCATCAATCTCATAGTAGTATAAATGCTCTTAAAATCCATCTTAAACTATATTCTAACTCATCCCATTGGCTCCTTAGTCACAGTTCACAAGCTGTTTAAATTCTTTTTCCTAGGTTAATATACCCTACCTAATGTAGCTTAAAGCTACTTGGTACTCATATAAATACCACCCCTTAAACTTAAACCACCACCATTAGGTAAGCATTTACCTTGTTTTCCCAAGCTTATCAACTTTTCCTCCTTAGACCTTCTTCTTGAATGAATCTCGACCACATTAAATTTCCTTTGCCAATGTTCTATCAATATCATGACTCACATGAGTGCTAAACAATACACTAACCTTAAGGAATGAAACCTAGGTTAAAATGTTTCTAAGGTATAAAGTGGGTGATTACCTTTGAAGTCTCAAGGTAACTTGGGCATTGAATGAAATAGGACCTCCACTAGTCCTTGGTGAATAAAAACACTAGAACAAGGCCTAAGACAAAGCCCCATGAGTAATTTTCGGCCATGTAGAAGAAATGGTGGAAACATGGTTTTTCTTACATTTTTATTACCTTGGATAACGGAGACCAAATGGGCTCTTCAACTTGATTTTTCCCTCCACCAATGGAGTTTTCTCATGGAACCAACTTGAGCTTTGAAGGATTTGAGAAGATAGAAATAGGTCTTGGCCTAACTATGAGAATCTACTTGGTTTTTGATTTGGAGCAAGGATGAACACTTGGTGAGCAATTGAAAGGTGGAGCACCCATGGATGGAGCTCTCTCGGTTTTGGAGCAAGAGAGGAGAAGAAGAAACCTGGAAGGAAGGAGAAATGAAGAGCAGAAGAAGAAAGTGGCTTAAATGAAGATATTTGTTTTATAAAGCAAATAGTAACTTTACTTATTTCCCTCTTATTTTCTTAAGTTGGATGACTCATGTGGTGACTCACCACTCTAAAAAATCGGCCCCCTTGTTAAATAAGGGCATGTTTGGACTTTGTTGACCAATTACTAAACTAAGTTGATTAAAGACTAAACTAGGTACTATTTGGCACAAATTTGTGAAAATTTTGGTTTCCCATTGATTTAGACTTCATAATGTGATACTAATTAGTACACATGTTGATTAAGATGTAATCATAGGCACTTAGCCACTCAAAACCCATTTCTAAGACAATTTCTCAGAAAGGTGCCTTAAGGAGTCTTAAAGCACATTTTGTGTTTAAGCTTGTTTCTGAGCTTGGTTTTCTATTCTAATTGGTTTAAAATGACCATTAGGATACTACTAAGGTCTTAGCATGATATTTGGGTATTCACCCAAGTCTCTCCACGCTTAGAGCATGTTTTTACCCAAATTTCCCTTAAGGCATTTTCTTGTGTTTTCCTTGGTTTAAATTGTCTACCAATCTTTCTAAGGAATATTTTAGCCTTACTACATCATATATTGATGTTTACTTAACATACTTAGGTGTGGGGTATTTCAATCGGGCAAGGGCATGGGATGCGTACTCATGCAGCATGGTAAGGTAGTAGCCTACGCCTCTCGCCAGTTGAAAAAGCATGAGGAGAATTACCCGACACACGATCTAGAGTTAGGAGCCATTGTCTTCGCCTTGAAGATATGGCGACACTATCTCTATGGGGTAAGCATCACCATCTACTCCGACCATAAAAGTTTACAGTATGTATTCACATAGAAGGAACTGAATTTGAGACAGAGAAGGTGGATGGAGTTTCTATCAGATTATGACATCAACCTTCAGTACAAAGAAGGAAAGGCAAACGTTGTAGCCGACGCCCTGAATCGTCGAGCACACTCACTCTATTCGCTACTCACTTCTTCTAGCTTGGTTGACGAGGTGCGAGACGCTCAGTTAAGCGACCCTTACTTCACAGAGATCAGACAGAAAATCATAGAGGGTACCTTCGAGAACCGAAAGTACGACTTCAAATTGCATGAAGATGGTCTGATCCGACTGAATGGAAGATTATGCGTCCCCCGAAGCAATGCTGAGCTAAGGGATCGCATTCTGCGAGAGTCACATTGTTCCACACTGCATGTCCATCCGGGAGCCTCCAAAATGTACAAAGACATGAAGAGGTACTTCTGGTGGTCAGGAATGAAATCTGACATGACTGAGTATGTTCTGAGGTGTCTCACATGCTAGAAGGTGAAGTTTAAGCACCGAAGACCGGGAGGAATAGTGCAATCTATGCCAATTCCGGAGTGGAAATTCCATGATATCTCCATGGATTTTGTTGTAGGACTCCCACCTGCCAGGGGAGGACTCAACATGATCTGGGTAGTAGTCGATCGCCTCACCAAGGTTGCCCGATTCATACCGATGAAGGACACCTGGAAGGTGGCGAAGCTCGCGGAGCAATTCGACAAGGAGATCATTCGACACCACGGAGTCCCGAAAACCATAGTATCTGACCGCGATACCAGATTTCTTTCGAGATACTGGAGAGCGACACGGGAAGCACAGGGTACCGAGCTGAAGCTTAGCACCGCCTTCCATCCATAGACCGACGGTCAGACAGAAAGGACCATCCAGACACTCGAGGACATGCTTAGAGCATGTGCCTTAGACTTTCAGGGGAGCTGGATTGATAAGCTTCATCTTATCGAATTCTCGTATTATAATAGCTATCACGCTTCGATTGAGATGTCGCTATTCCAAGCTTTGTATGGTAGACCTTGCCGTACCCCGTTGTGTTGGGATGAGTCAAGCGAAGCGGTCATAATTGGACCGGAGTATCTAGAACAAGTACAAGCTAAAGTTCAGCAAATCCGAGCGAACATGAAAGCAGCCCAAGATAGATAGAAATCCTATGCGGATGTGCGACGACATGACCTTGAGTTGCCATGGGCGACCAAGTGTTCTTCCGCGTTTCACCTATGAAGGGCGTATTCCGATTTGGCCAGAAGGGCAAGCTGAGCCCGAAATTTGTAGGCCCGTACACAATTACCGAGAGGATTGGAGCTGTGGCTTATAGGCTAGCACTACTTGAAGAATTGGGGCGTGTTCATGATGTCTTTGATGTATCACAACTCAAGAAATACATAACCGATCCTTCTCACGTATTAGAACCCGAACAATTATCCCTAGAGCCGACAATGAGATATGTCGAGACTCCACTGCGAATCCTTGATACGAAGACGAGAGACACTGGCCATAAATCTGTACGAATGGTGAAGGTCTTGTGGTCTAACCACGATGTCGAGGAAGCGACTTGGGAATTAGAAGACGCCATGAAGGCGAAGTACCCAGATTTATTTGTAGACTAGATGTCTAGTATCCGTATAGTACGGAGGGTACGGGGCGTACCCCTTTTAAGGGGGGTAGAGCCATTTTGCTTTTGCATTGCTTCGGTATAGCATTGCATAGTATGTATGTATGGTAGTACATTTTGTTGGCACAGTGCAGTGCTCGGTATGTTGTACAATGTGTATGGTATGTGCATAATGTGTAATCCATTTGTGTTGTACGGTATATGACACGAATGGTAATGTGGAATGTATTGTGAATGGTATTGTGGAATGTATTGTGGAATGTGTGAATTGGATTGTGTATTGTGTATGGTGTATTGTATTTGGATTGTGTATGCTTGCAGTGTAGGAATTGTGAACACCTTGTAAGGTGGTAGTAAAGTCCATTGTGGCAATTGGTTTGCCAAATGAGTAGAAATAGTAAACCATAAACCTTGAGCAACTTTGATGTAAAAGTTCATTAAGGGGGGTAGATTGAAATACCCCGTAATTAAAAATGGTGATTAATTAGGCTAATAAGTATTTTAGAGGCTTAATTACATCTAAATAAACATGAGGGAACAAATCCCGAAGAAAACGGATCCTTAAAATGGATTAAAAGCATAAACGAACCTTAAGCCGGTCAAATAGACTCGTAATGATTTTGGTCAACCAAATAGTCATTAATAAACATTAATGAAGGGTAATAACCAATAAAATTAATTAAACGAGAAAATTCCGGAAAACGGGTTCCGGTTAGTAAAAACTGTAAGAACCGGGAAGTCGTGGGGTGAGAGTGTAAATAAGCAAAACTAATGTGTCCCCTTTTTGAAATAAAAATATAAATATGAGTGTGTGTGTAGCCGGCTGGCTCCCCCTCTATCACTCTCTTAATTCCTTTCTTATTTGCTAAAGGACAAACAAATAAAGAGAAAGCAAAAAGTAAATTCTCTCTCCTCACAACTCACCCCTCTCTCACGTTTTCCCTCCTCTCTTCTGATTTTCTTCTTCCTCCCAACAACCATCAATGGCGATTTGAAGAAACCCACTCAACTCCCTCCTTCTCTCCTCTTGTTGAAGGCTCAAATCAACTCCAAATTCTACAAAAATTACACCATTAAATTCCCCTTGCCAAGGAGAACATCTTCCTCCTTTCAAAAATCCTAAAGCACCATTTTCATCTCCATGGCTGGAAGCCATTTGAAGGTTTGAGCCCACCATTTGAAGCTCCTCCTTCACCTTGATGTTTTGAGGTAAAAAGAAGTTTTAAAATCCACCATTCCTAGCCCTTATTTGCATTATAAGAATGTCTGAATTTTGAACTCCATGTTCCTTGTGCTCCAGCCGGTTTTGGCTTCACCTTTGGGCTAGGAATCTTGCTATCTTGCTAACCAAGAACTCCATCCATTGGTTGGAAGGTAATGCCCTTTTCTAAACTCTAAAAACATGTCTAAATTCTAGGGTTAGTTAAGGATGAGTTTCTAAACTAGTATTGGCATGTATGGTGGCTGTAGCATAATTGGTCATGTGAGGAAGAGCAAGGAAGAAGGAAAGAAGAAAGAAGAAA